>OZ012736.1:239459435-240659435 GCA_963859935.3 Lathyrus sativus
ATTTTCGTTGAGTATCCAGACTCCAAATATTACTTTGAGCGTTCAGGCTCCGGTCAGTTTCGTTGGGTATCCAGACTCCGGTGATTACGTTGATCGTTCAGGCTCCGGTCGTTTTCGTTGACTATCCAGACTCGGGTTATAACGTTAAGCGTTCAGGCTCCGGTCAGTTTCGTTGAGTATCCAGATTCCGATTATTACGTTGAGCGTTCAGGCGCCGGTGAGTTTCGTTGGGTATCCAGACTCCGGTTATTACGTTGAGCGTTCAGGCTCCGGTCATTTTTGTTGCGTATCCAGACTCCGTTTATTAAGTTGAGCGTTAGGATCCCATCATTTTCGTTGAGTATCCAGACTCTGATTATTGCGTTGAGCGTTCAGGCTCTGGTCATTTTCGTTGAGTATCCAGACTCCGGTTATTAAGTTGAGTGTCAGGCTCCGATCATTTTCGTTGAGTATCAAGACTCCCATTATTACGTTGAGCGTTCAGGATTCGATCAGTTTCGTTGAGTATCTTGACTCCAAATATTACGTTGAGCGTTCACGCTCCGGTCAGTTTCATTGGGTATCCAGACTCCGGTGATTACGTTGATCTTTCAGGCTCCGGTCATTTTCGTTGACTATCCAGACTCGGGTTATTACGTTAAGCGTTCAGGCTCCGGTCAGTTTCGTTGAGTATCCAGATTCCGATTATTACTTTGAGCGTTCAGGCTCCGGTCAGTTTCGTTGGGTATCCAGACTCCGGTTTTTATGTTGAGCGTTCAGGCTCCGGTCATTTTCGTTGAGTATCCAGACTCCGGTTATTAAGTTGAGCGTGAGGCTCCGATCATTTTCGTTGAGTATCCAGACTATGATTATTACGTTGAGCGTTCAGGCTCCGGTTATTTTCGTTGAGTATCCTGACTCCGGTTATTACGTTGAGGGTTCAGACTCTGGTCATTTTCGTTGAGTATCTAGACTCCTGTCATTACGTTGAACGTTCAGGCTCCGGTCATTTTCGTTGAGTATCCATACTCCGGTGAATACGTTGAGCGATCAGGCTCCGGTCATTTTTGTTGAGTATCCAGACTCCGGTCGTTACATTGAACTTTCAGGATCCGGTCATTTTCGTTGAGTATCATAACTCCATTTATTACGTTGAGCGTTCAGGATCCGGTCATTTTCGTTGAGTATCCAGACTCCAAATATTACTTTGAGCGTTCAGGCTCCGGTCAGTTTCGTTGGGTATCCAGACTCCGGTGATTACGTTGATCGTTCAGGCTCCGGTCGTTTTCGTTGACTATCCAGACTCGGGTTATAACGTTAAGCGTTCAGGCTTCGGTCAGTTTCGTTGAGTATCCAGATTCCGATTATTACGTTGAGCGTTCAGGCGCCGGTGAGTTTCGTTGGGTATCCAGACTCCGGTTATTACGTTGAGCGTTCAGGCTCCGGTCATTTTCGTTGCGTATCCAGACTCCGTTTATTAAGTTGAGCGTTAGGATCCCATCATTTTCGTTGAGTATCCAGACTCTGATTATTGCGTTGAGCGTTCAGGCTCTGGTCATTTTCGTTGAGTATCCAGACTCCGGTTATTAAGTTGAGTGTCAGGCTCCGATCATTTTCGTTGAGTATCAAGACTCCCATTATTACGTTGAGCGTTCAGGATTCGATCAGTTTCGTTGAGTATCTTGACTCCAAATATTACGTTGAGCGTTCACGCTCCGGTCAGTTTCATTGGGTATCCAGACTCCGGTGATTACGTTGATCTTTCAGGCTCCGGTCATTTTCGTTGATAATCCAGACTCGGGTTATTACGTTAAGCGTTCAGGCTCCGGTCAGTTTCGTTGAGTATCCAGATTCCGATTATTACGTTGAGCGTTCAGGCTCCGGTCAGTTTCGTTGGGTATCCAAACTCCGGTTTTTATGTTGAGCGTTCAGGCTCCGGTCATTTTCGTTGAGTATCCAGACTCCGGTTATTAAGTTGAGCGTCAGGCTCCGATCATTTTCGTTGAGTATCCAGACTCTGATTATTACGTTGAGCGTTCAGGCTCCGGTTATTTTCGTTGAGTATCCTGACTCCGGTTATTACGTTGAGGGTTCAGACTCCGGTCATTTTCGTTGAGTATCTAGACTCCTGTCATTACGTTTAACGTTCAGGCTCCGGTCATTTTTGTTGAGTATCCATACTCCGGTCAATACGTTGAGCGATCAGGCTCCGGTCATTTTCGTTGAGTATCCAGACTCCGGTCATTACATTGAGCGTTCAGGATCCGGTCATTTTCGTTGAGTATCATAACTCCATTTATTACGTTGAGCGTTCAGGATCCGGTCAGTTTCGTTGAGTATCCAGACTCCAAATATTACGTTGAGCGTTCAGGCTCCGGTCAGTTTCGTTGGGTATCCAGACTCCGGTGATTACGTTGATCGTTCAGGCTCCGGTCATTTTCGTTGACTATCCAGACTCGGGTTATTACGTTGAGCGTTCAGGCTCCAGTCAGTTTTGTTGAGTATCCAGATTCCGGTTATTACGTTGAGAGTTCAGGCTCCGGTCAGTTTCGTTGGGTATCCAGACTCCGGTTATTACGTTGAGCGTTCAGGCTCCGGTAAGTTTCGTTGGGTATCCAAACTCCGGTTATTACATTGAGCGTTCAGGCTCCGGTCAGTTTCGTTGGGTATCCAGACTCTAGTTATTACGTTGAGCGTTCAGGCTCCGGTCATTTTCGTTGAGTATCCAGACTCCGGTTATTAAGTTGAGTGTCAGGCTCCGATTATTTTCGTTGAGTATCCAGACTCCGATTATTACGTTGAGCGTTCAGGATTCGATCAGTTTCGTTGAGTATCTTGACTCCAAATATTACGTTGAGCGTTCAGGCTCCGGTCAGTTTCATTGGGTATCCAGACTCCGGTGATTACGTTGATCATTCAGGCTCCGGTCATTTTCGTTGACTATCCAGACTCGGGTTATTACGTTAAGCGTTCAGGCTCCGGTCAGTTTCGTTGAGTATCCAGATTCCGATTATTACGTTGAGCGTTCAGGCTCCGGTCAGTTTCGATGGGTATCCAGACTCCGGTGATTACGTTGAGCGTTCAGGCTCCGGTCATTTACGTTGACTATCCAGACTCGGGTTATTACGTTAAGCGTCAGGCTCCGATCATTTTCGTTGAGTATCCAGACTCCGATTATTACGATGAGCGTTCAGGCTTCGGTCAGTTTCGTTGGGTATCGAGACTCCGGTTTTTATGTTGAGCGTTCAGGCTCCGGTCATTTTCGTTGAGTATCCAGACTCCGGTTATTAAGTTGAGCGTCAGGCTCCGCTCATTTTCGTTGAGTATCCAGACTCCGATTATTACGTTGAGCGTTCAGGCTCCGGTTATTTTCGTTGAGAATCCTGACTCCGGTTATTACGTTGAGGGTTCAGACTCCGGTCATTTTCATTGAGTATCTAGACTCCTGTCATTACGTTGAACGTTTAGGCTCCGATCATTTTCGTTGAATATCCATACTCCGGTCAATACCTTGAGCGATCAGGCTCCGGTCATTTTCGTTGAGTATCCAGACTCCGGTCATTACATTGAGCGTTCAGGATCCGGTCATTTTTGTTGAGTATCATAACTCCATTTATTACGTTTAGCGTTCAGGATCCGGTCACTTTCGTTGAGTATCCAGACTCCAAATATTACGTTGAGCGTTCAGGCTCTGGTCAGTTTCGTTGGGTATCCAGACTCCGGTGATTACGTTGATCGTTCAGGCTCCGACCATTTTCGTTGACTCTCGAGACTCGGGTTATTACGTTGAGCGTTCAGGCTCCGGTCAGTTTTGTTGAGTATCCAGATTCCAATTATTACGTTGAGCGTTCAGGCTCCGGTCAGTTTCGTTGGGTATCCAGACTCCGGTTATTACGTTGAGCGTTCAGGCTCCGGTAAGTTTCGTTGGGTATCCAGACTCCGGTTATTACGTTGAGCGTTCAGGCTCCGGTCAGTTTCGTTGGGTATCCAGACTCTAGTTATTACGTTGAGCATTCAGGCTCCGATCATTTTGGTTGAGTATCCAGACTCCGGTTATTAAGTTGAGTGTCAGGCTCCGATCATTTTCGTTGAGTATCCAGACTCTGATTATTACGTTGAGCGTTCAGGATTCGATCAGTTTCGTTGAGTATCTTGACTCCAAATATTACGTTGAGCGTTCAGGCTCCAGTCAGTTTCATTAGGTATCCAGACTCCGGTGATTACGTTGATCATTCAGG
The DNA here is from genome assembly GCA_963859935.3 of Lathyrus sativus. Classification (NCBI taxonomy): domain Eukaryota; kingdom Viridiplantae; phylum Streptophyta; class Magnoliopsida; order Fabales; family Fabaceae; genus Lathyrus; species Lathyrus sativus. The sequence goes on from OZ012736.1 coordinate 239,463,653, forward strand.
CTCCGGTCATTTTCGTTGACTATCCAGACTCGGGTTATTACGTTAAGCGTTCAGGCTCCGGTCAGTTTCGTTGAGTATCCAGATTCCGATTATTACGTTGAGCGTTCAGGCTCCGGTCAGTTTCGATGGGTATCCAGACTCCGGTGATTACGTTGAGCGTTCAGGCTCCGGTCATTTTCGTTGACTATCCAGACTCGGGTTATTACGTTAAGCGTCAGGCTCCGATCATTTTCGTTGAGTATCCAGACTCCGATTATTACGTTGAGTGTTCACGCTTCGGTCAGTTTCGTTGGGTATCCAGACTCCGGTTTTTATGTTGAGCGTTCAGGCTCCGGTCATTTTCATTGAGTATCCAGACTCCGGTTATTAAGTTGAGCGTCAGGCTCCGATCATTTTCGTTGAGTATCCAGACTCCGATTATTACGTTGAGCGTTCAGGCTCCGGTTATTTTTGTTGAGTATCCTGACTCCGGTTATTACGTTGAGGGTTCAGACTCCGGTCATTTTCGTTGAGTATCTAGACTCCTGTCATTACGTTTAACGTTCAGGCTCCGATCATTTTCGTTGAATATCCATACTCCGGTCAATACCTTGAGCGATCAGGCTCCGGTCATTTTCGTTGAGTATCCAGACTCCGGTCATTACATTGAGCGTTCAGGATCCGGTCATTTTCGTTGAGTATCATAACTCCATTTATTACGTTTAGCGTTCAGGATCCGGTCACTTTCGTTGAGTATCCAGACTCCAAATATTACGTTGAGCGTTCAGGCTCCGGTCAGTTTCGTTGGGTATCCAGACTCCGGTGATTACGTTGATCGTTCAGGCTCCGGTCATTTTCGTTGACTATCTAGACTCGGGTTATTACGTTGAGCGTTCAGGCTCCGGTCAGTTTTGTTGAGTATCTAGATTCCGATTATTACGTTGAGCATTCAGGCTCCGGTCAGTTTCGTTGGGTATCCAGACTCCGGTTATTACGTTGAGCGTTCAGGCTCCGGTAAGTTTCGTTGGGTATCCAGACTCCGGTTATTACGTTGAGCGTTCAGGCTCCGGTCAGTTTCGTTGGGTATCCAGACTCTAGTTATTACGTTGAGCATTCAGGCTCCGGTCATTTTCGTTGAGTATCCAGACTCTAGTTATTACGTTGATCATTCAGACTCCAGTCATTTTTGTTGAGTATCATAACTCCATTTATTACGTTGAGCGTTCAGGATCCGGTCAGTTTCGTTGAGTATCCAGACTCCAAATATTACATTGAGCATTCAAGCTCCGTTCAGCTTCGTTGGGTATCCAGACTCCGGTGATTACGTTGATCGTTCAGGCTCCGATCATTTTCGTTGACTATCCAGACTCGGGTTATTACGTTAAGCGTTCAGACTCCGGTCAGTTTCGTTGAGTATTTAGATTCCGATTATTACGTTGAGCGTCCAGGCTCTGGTCAGTTTCGTTGGGTATCCAGACTCCGATTATTACATTGAGCGTTCAGGCTCCAGTCATTTTCGTTGAGTATCCAGATTCCGGTTATTAAGTTGAGCGTCAGGCTCCGATCATTTTCGTTGAGTATCCAGACTCCGATTATTACGTTGAGCGTTCAGGCTCCGGTTATTTTCGTCGAGTATCCTGACTCCGGTTATTACGTTGAGGGTTCAGACTCCGGTCATTTTCGTTGAGTATCTAGACTCCTGTCATTACGTTGAACGTTTAGGCTCCGATCATTTTTGTTGAGTATCCATACTCCGGTCATTACATTGAGCGTTCAGGCTCCGGTCATTTTTGTTGAGTATCCATACTCCGGTCAATACGTTGAGCGATCAGGCTCCGGTCATTTTCGTTGAGTATCCAGACTCCGGTCATTACATTGAGCGTTCTGGATTCGGTCATTTTCGTTGAGTATCATAACTCCATTTATTACGTTGAGCGTTCAGGATTCGGTCAGTTTCGTTGAGTATCCAGACTCCAAATATTACGTTGAGCGTTCAGGCTCCAGTCAGTTTCGTTGGGTATCCAGACTCGGTGATTATGTTGATCGTTCAGGCTCCGGTCATTTTTGTTGACTCTCCAGATTCTGGTTATTACATTAAGCGTTCAGGCTCCGATCAGTTTCATTGGGTATCCAGACTCCGGTTATTACGTTGAGCGTTCAGGCTCCGGTAAGTTTCGTTGGGTATCCAGACTCCGGTTATTACGTTGAGCGTTCAGGCTCCGGTCAGTTTCGTTGGGTATCCAGACTCTAGTTATTACGTTGAGCGTTCAGGCTCCGGTCATTTTCGGTGAGTATCCAGACTCCGGTTATTAAGTTGAGTGTTAGGGTCCGATCATTTTCGTTGAGTATCCAGACTCCGATTATTACGTTGAGCGTTCAGGATTCGATCAGTTTCGTTGAGTATCTTGACTCCAAATATTACGTTGAGCATTCAGGCTCCGGTTATTACGTTGATCGTTCAGGCTCCGGTTATTTTCGTTGACTATCCAGACTCGGTTTATTACGTTAAGCGTTCAAGCTCCGGTCAGTTTCATTGAGTATCCAGATTCCGAATATTACGTTGAGCGTTCAGGCTCCAGTCAGTTTCGTTGGGTATCCAAACTCCGGTTTTTATGTTGAGCGTTCAGGCTCCGGTCATTTTCATTGAGTATCCAGACTCCGGTTATTAAGTTGAGCGTCAGGCTCTGATCATTTTCGTTGAGTATCCAGACTCTGATTATTACGTTGAGCGTTCAGGCTCCGATTATTTTCGTTGAGTATCCTGACTCCGGTTATTATGTTGAGGGTTCAGACTCCGGTCATTTTCGTTGAGTATCTAGACTCCTGTCATTACATTGAATGTTCAGGCTCCGGTCATTTTCGTTGAGTATCCATACTCCGGTCAATACGTTGAGCGATCAGGCTCCGGTCATTTTCGTTGAGTATCCAGACTCCGGTCATTAAATTAAGCGTTCAGGATCCGGTCATTTTTGTTGAGTATCATAACTCCATTTATTACGTTGAGCGTTCAGGATCCGGTCAGTTTCGTTGAGTATCCAGACTCCAAATATTACGTTGAGCGTTCAGGCTCCGGTCAGTTTCGTTGGGTATCCAGACTCCGGTGATTACGTTGATCGTTCAGGCTCCGGTCATTTTCGTTGACTATCCAGACTCGGGTTATTATGTTGAGCGTTCAGGCTCCGGTCAGTTTTGTTGAGTATCCAGATTCCAGTTATTACGTTGAGCGTTCAGGCTCCGGTCAGTTTCATTGGGTATCCAGACTCTGGTTATTACGTTGAGCATTCAGGCTCCGGTAAGTTTCGTTGGGTATCCAGACTCCGGTTATTACGTTGAGCGTTCAGGCTCCGGTCAGTTTCGTTGGGTATCCAGACTCTAGTTATTACGTTGAGCGTTCAGGCTCCGGTCATTTCCGTTGAGTATCCAGACTCCAGTTATTAAGTTGAGTGTCAGGCTCTGATCATTTTCGTTGAGTATCCAGACTCCCATTATTACGTTGAGCGTTCAGGATTCGATCAGTTTCGTTGAGTATCTTGACTCCAAATATTACGTTGAGCGTTCAGGCTCCGGTCAGTTTCATTGGGTATCCAGACTCTGGTGATTACGTTGATCGTTCAGGCTCCGGTCATTTTCGTTGACTATCCAGACTCGGGTTATTACGTTAAGCGTTCAGGCTCCGGTCAGTTTCGTTGAGTATCCAGATTCCGATTATTACGTTGAGCGTTCAGGCTCCGGTCAGTTTCGTTGGGTATCCAGACTCCGGTTTTTTTGTGGAGCGTTCAGGCTCCGATCATTTTCTTTGAGTATCCAGACTCTGGTTATTAAGTTGAGCGTCAGGCTCTGATCATTTTCGTTGAGTATCCAAACTCTGATTATTACGTTGAGCGTTCAGGCTCCGATTATTTTCGTTGAGTATCCTGACTCCAGTTATTACGTTGAGGGTTCAGACTCCGGTCATTTTCGTTGAGTATCTAGACTCCTGTCATTACATTGAATGTTCAGGCTCCGGTCATTTTCGTTGAGTATCCATACTCCGGTCAATACGTTGAGCGATCAGGCTCCGGTCATTTTCGTTGAGTATCCAGACTTCGGTCATTACATTGAGCGTTAAGGATCCGGTCATTTTCGTTGAGTATCATAACTCCATTTATTACATTGAGCGTTCAGGATCCGGTCAGTTTCGTTAAGTATCCAGACTCCAAATATTACGTGGAGCGTTCAGGCTCCGGTCAGTTTCGTTGGGTATCCAGACTCCGGTGATTACGTTGATCGTTCAGGCTCTGGTCATTTTCATTGACTATCCAGACTCGGGTTATTACGTTAAGCGTTCAGGCTCCGGTCAGTTTCGTTGAGTATCCAGATTCCGATTATTACGTTGAGCGTTCAAGCTCCGGTCAGTTTCGTTGGGTATCCAGACTCCGGTTATTACGTTGAGCGTTCAGGCTCCGGTCATTTTCGTTGCGTATCCAGACTCCGGTTATTAAGTTGAGCGTTAGGCTCCGATCATTTTCGTTGAGTATCCAGACTCTGATTATTACGTTGAGCGTTCAGACTCCGGTTATTTTCGTTGAGTATCCTGACTCCGGTTATTACGTTGAGGGTTCAGACTCCGGTCATTTTCGTTGAGTATCTAGACTCCTGTCATTATGTTGAACGTTCAGGCTCCGGTCATTTTCGTTGAGTATCCATACTCCGGTCAATACGTTGAGCGATCAGGCTCCAGTCATTTTCGTTGAGTATCCAGACTCCGGTCATTACATTGAGCGTTCAGGATCCGGTCATTTTTGTTGAGTATCATAACTCCATTTATTACGTGGAGCGTTCAGGATCCGGTCAGTTTCGTTGAGTATCCAGACTCGAAATATTACGTTGAGCGTTCAGGCTCCGGTCAGTTTCGTTGGGTATCCAGACTCCGGTGATTACGTTGATCGTTCAGGCTCCGGTCATTTTCGTTGACTATCCAGACTCGGGTTATTATGTTGAGCGTTCAGGCTCCGGTCAGTTTTGTTGAGTATCCAGATTCCGGTTATTACGTTGAGCGTTCAGGCTCCGGTCAGTTTCGTTGGGTATCCAGACTCCGGTTATTACGTTGAGCGTTCAGGCTCCGGTAAGTTTCGTTGGGTATCCAGACTCCGGTTATTACATTGAGCGTTCAGGCTCCGGTGAGTTTCGTTGGGTATCCAGACTCTAGTTATTACGTTGAGCGTTCAGGCTCCGGTCATTTTCGTTGAGTATCCAGACTCCGGTTATTAAGTTGAGTGTCAGGCTCCGATCATTTTCATTGAGTATCCAGACTCCCATTATTACGTTGAGCGTTCAGGATTCGATCAGTTTCGTTGAGTATCTTGACTCCAAATATTACGTTGAGCGTTCAGGCTCCGGTCAGTTTCATTGGGTATCCAGACTCTGGTGATTACGTTGATCGTTCAGGCTCCGGTCATTTTCGTTGACTACCCAGACTCGGGTTATTACGTTAAGCGTTCAGGCTCCGGTCAGTTTCGTTGAGTATCCAGATTCCGATTATTACGTTGAGCGTTCAGGCTCCGGTCAGTTTCGTTGGGTATCCAGACTCCGGTTTTTATGTGGAGCGTTCAGGCTCCGGTCATTTTCGTTGAGTATCCAGACTCCGGTTATTAAGTTAAGCGTCAGGCTCCGATCATTTTCGTTGAGTATCCAGACTCTGATTATTACGTTGAGCGTTCAGGCTCCGGTTATTTTCGTTGAGTATCCTGACTCCGGTTATTACGTTGAGGGTTCAGACTCCGGTCATTTTCGTTGAATATCTAGACTCCTGTCATTACATTGAACGTCCAGGCTCCGGTCATTTTTGTTGAGTATCCATACTCCGGTCAATACGTTGAGCGATCAGGCTCCGGTCATTTTCGTTGAGTATCCAGACTCCGGTCATTTTCGTTGAGTATCCAGACTCCGGTCATTACATTGAGCATTCAGGATCCGGTCATTTTCGTTGAGTATCATAACTCCATTTATTACGTTGAGCGTTCAGGATCCGGTCAGTTTCGTTGAGTATCCAGACTCCAAATATTACGTTGAGCATTCAGGCTCCGGTCAGTTTCGTTGGGTATCCAGACTCCGGTGATTATGTTGATCGTTCAGGCTCCGGTCAGTTTCGTTGACTATCCAGACTCAGGTTATTGCGTTGAGCGTTCAGGCTCCGGTCAATTTTGTTGAGTATCCAGATTACGGTTATTACGTTGAGCGTTCAGGCTCCGGTCAGTTTCGTTGGGTATCCAGACTCCGGTTATTACGTTGAGCGTTCAGGCTCCGGTAAGTTTCGTTGGGTATCCACACTCCGGTTATTACGTTGAGCGTTCCGGCTCCGGTCAGTTTCGTTGGGTATCCAGACTCTAGTTATTACGTTGAGCGTTCAGGCTCCTGTCATTTTCGTTGGGTATGCAGACTCCGGTTATTAAGTTGAGTGTCAGGCTCCGATCATTTTCGTTGAGTATCCAGACTCTGATTATTACGTTGAGCGTTCAGGATTCGATCAGTTTTGTTGAGTATCTTGACTCCAAATATTACGTTGATCGTTCAGGGTCCGGTCATTTTCGTTGACTATCCAGACTCGGGTTATTACATTGAGCGTTCAGGCTTCGGTCAGTTTTGTTGAGTATCCAGATTCCGGTTATTACGTTGAGCGTTCAGGTTCGGTCAGTTTCGTTGGGTATCCAGACTCCGGTTATTATGTTGAGCGTTCAGGCTCTGGTAAGTTTTGTTTGGGTATCCAGACTCCGGTTATTACGTTGAGCGTTCAGGCTCCGGTCGGTTTGGTTGGGTATCAGAACTCTAGTTATTACGTTGAGCATTCAGGCTCCGGTCAGTTTCGTTGAGTATCCAGATTCCGGTTATTAAGTTGAGTGTCAAGCTCCGATCATTTTTGTTGAGTATCAAGACTCCAATTATTACGTTGAGCATTCAGGATTCGATCAGTTTCGTTGAGTATCTTGACTCCAAATATTACGTTGAGCGTTCAGGCTCCGGTCAGTTTCATTGGGTATCCAGACTCCGGTGATTACGTTGATCGTTCAGGCTCCGGTCATTTTCGTTGACTATCCAGACTCGGGTTATTACGTTAAACGTTTAGGCTCCGGTCAGTTTCGTTGAGTATCCAGATTCTGATTATTACGTTGAGCGTTCAGGCTCCGGTCATTGTCGTTGGGTATCCAGACTCCGGTTTTTATGTTGAGCGTTTAGGCTCCAGTCATTTTCGTTGAGTATCCAGACTCCGGTTATTAAGTTGAGCGTCAGGCTCCGATCATTTTCGTTGAGTATCCAGACTCCGATTATTACGTTGAGCGTTCAGGCTCCGGTTATTTTCGTTGAGTATCCTGACTCCGGTTATTACGTTGAGGGTTCAGACTCCGGTCATTTTCGTTGAGTATCTAGACTCCTGTCATTACGTTGAACGTTCAGGCTCCGGTCATTTTCGTTGAGTATCCATACTCCGGTCAATACGTTGAGCGATCAGGCTCCAGTCATTTTCGTTGAGTATCCAGACTCCGGTCATTACATTGAGCGTTCAGGATCCAGTCATTTTCGTTGAGTATCATAACTCCATTCATTACGTTTAGCGTTCAGGATCCGGTCACTTTCGTTGAGTATCCAGACTCCAAATATTACATTGAGCGTTCAGGCTCCGGTCAGTTTCGTTGGGTATCCAGACTCCGGTGATTACGTTGATCGTTCAGGCTCCGGTCATTTTCGTTGACTATCTAGACTCGGGTTTTTACATTGAGCGTTCAGGCTCCGGTCAGTTTCGTTGAGTATCCAGATTCCGGTTATTACGTTGAGCGTTCAGGCTCCGGTCAGTTTCGTTGGGTATCCAGACTCCGGTTATTACGTTGAGCGTTCAGGCTCTGGTATGTTTCGTTGGGTATCCAGACTCCGGTTATTACGTTGAGCGTTCAGGCTCTGGTCAGTTTCGTTGGGTATCCAGACTCTAGTTATTACGTTGAGCGTTCAGGCTCCGGTCATTTTCGTTGAGTATCCAGACTCCGGTTATTAAGTTGAGTGTCAGGCTCCGATCATTTTCGTTGAGTATCCAGACTCTGATTATTACGTTGAGCGTTCAGGATTCGATCAGTTTTGTTGAGTATCTTGACTCCAAATAATACGTTGATCGTTCAGGCTTCGGTCATTTTCGTTGACTATCCAGACTCGGGTTATTACATTGAGCGTTCAGGCTCTGGTCAACTTTGTTGAGTATCCATATTTCGGTTATTATTTTGAGCGTTCAGGTTCGGTCAGTTTCGTTGGGTATCCAGACTCCGGTTATTATGTTGAGCGTTCAGGCTCCGGTAAGTTTCGTTGGGTATCTAGACTCCGGTTATTACGTTGAGCGTTCAGGCTCCGGTCAGTTTCGTTGGGTATCCAGACTCCGGTTATTACGTTGATCGTTCAGTCGCTGGTCAGTTTCGTTGAGTATCCAGACTCCGGTTACTAAGTTGAGTGTCAAGCTCCGATCATTTTCGTTGAGTATCCAGACTCCGATTATTACGTTGAGCGTTCAGGATTCGATCAGTTTCGTTGAGTATCTTGACTCCAAATATTATGTTGAGCGTTCAGGCTCCGGTCAGTTTCATTGGGTATCCAGACTCCGGTGATTACGTTGATCGTTCAGGCTCCGGTCATTTTCGTTGACTATCCAGACTCGGGTTATTACGTTAAGCGTTCAGGCTCCGGTCAGTTTCGTTGAGTATCTGTTGCACCCTAAAATTTGACCAACCGGTGCCACTTTCGGTTTATGCTTCGACGCATTTTCGCATTCGCATTTGCATACTGCATACAGTGCATTTCCTCAATCATGGTGATTTTATTGGGATTACAGCCCTGCTGTCGCATTTCAGGTGTCTCAGACTGGTTCGGGTAATCGGAGTTTATTTTGGGAAGTCGCGCGCTTCCTGGGTGTTTTCAGTTTATGCAGTGATTTTTGAGATTCTTGGTATCTGAATTTACCGTTTTGCTTCGATCTGGTCTCGCGCTCTCTTTTATGTTGGTTATTTGCATTTGTCTGCATTTTTTAGGATTTAATAGATTTTTTAATATTTTTAATAGTTTTAAATCATTTTTAGAATTTTATAGAATTTTTAATAGGTTTTAATAGTTTTTTAATAGTTTTAATAGAATATAATAGATTTTTCTTTTATTAGTTTTAAATAGAATTTTAATAGATTAGTAGAATAATAGTTAATAGATATTATAGGATTTAATAGTTTTAGATATGTTTTAATATAGGATTTAATAGTTTTATTAAATAGTATAGATTTTATTAGAGATTTAATAGGAATTTAGTAAAATTTTAAATAGAAGTTATTAGAGTTTTTATTTTTTAGTGGTTTAGGGATTAGTGGAATTATTAGAGATTATTAGAGTTTTTTTCTATTGTCATTAGTCTAGTGAATAGCATAGATTAGATGTTAATTCTTTTTTTAGGCTTAATAGAGATTAATTAGGATTTTAATCTTTTGTTTAGATTTTAATTAGAGTTTGTTAGAATTAATTAGATTAGATTAGCCTTAATTTTCGGATTAATTAGTTGAGTATTAACTAGTTAATTAGGTTTAGTCCTTGTTTAGTTTAATTGGGTTTAATCATTTTAATTCAGATTTTTTTGGGTTTATTGTATCACTTTTCATGGGCCCAGAGTAGTGCTTTTTGGAGGCCCAGATCTATCAGTCCGTTTTGTCCATTTTTTTGTCCGTGCAATGCCATGTGTCCCCTATATAATTCAGCCACGCGTGCTCATGAGAGGGCCCACCTCATTTTTCCCACACTCTCAGAACTGTACACGTGTTTCCCAATATCTCTCCCCAGCTCCACGCGTCTTCCATGCAGGCCCTCACCGTGACAAGTGTCCTCCCCTGAGCATCACCGGTTGCATGGCCGGCGGCCATGCAACCACCGCCCCCAACAATCGCTGGACACCGCCAACCAACTCCGGTCATCTTCCAACTTCTTCCGACCACCGCCCTCCGCCGTAACCACCTTCGCCGGAGATTGTTTTTTCCAGAAATCTTTCTAATCTTCATCTCTCACCTCTAACACTCATCTTTCTCCGATCATCATTGACACCATTAACGTTCATCAACGTTGCCAGAAATCACACCAATAATCGTCTCCGATCCAAATCCATCCAACATTCGTCAAGTTCATCATGTTCTCCAGATTCCTTCGTCAAAGTCTTCAAGAATCTCATGTGTTCTTCATATTGTTCATGCGAATCTCCCTCCGATCATCAACGATCACCAAAACTTCCAGAAACTCTTCAGAATTCATCAGATCACCAGATTCCAAGATTTGTCCGTTCATCAATATCCCCCAGAATCATCAAGATCTTCCCCAATCTTCATCAGAATTCATCAAATCCAAGAACTTCACGTGTTCTTCGCCGATTCCCCAGAAGATTCATCGCGTTCGAGATTCAACCGTGTTCATCGTGTTCGTCAGAACCTTCATACAGTTCATCAATCGTTTTCCAGAAACCTCCATGAAGCTTCTCCGGTGTTCATTAAACGTCCGACAACACTCTTCCATCAACGCCTACCAAGCTCTTCAATTAGTTTCAAGATCCTCCGTGAATCAATGTTCTTGAGTGTCATCAAGCTTCATCGTTTCCAGATATTACCATCGTTCATCCAGGTCAAGAATTCAAGCTCCATAAAACAAGCCTTCAAGAACATTCATCAAGACTCCTTCATCGCATCTTCAACGAGTCTCTAGAAGTGTTCGTGAGTTTCATTTATTCACCAGCAACTCAAGATCACCCGTCCAACACACCTTCAGATCCACACAAATCTCCATCAATGTTCATCGTCACGAATCTTCAAGAACATCAAAGGAACCGATTGTGGGTCCAGACCGTAACAATTTGTGGTCGTTTTTGTTCATGTGTTGTGAAGGTTGTAACACGAGAGTGAGAGAGAGAGTCAGAGAGAAGGAAAGGGAAACGGAGTGTGAACAGTGCTACAAAGGGAATTAGGTTTTGGTTCAGAATGAATGAGGAAGGGAGAAGGCTGTTGGATTGGGCCTTGGGCCCATTGGTAACTTTTCCCAACACCCCCGTTTTGGCCGAGACACCCCCCATGGCTGGCTTTTGGTTATTGCTTGACTGGGCTGGGCCCATTTGCCACACGCACCCTCCGTATACTTCCTGCATCCCCCCTTCCCCATTTTCCTGAGCTGAAGCTACTTAGTGGGCTGGGCCCAGTCTCCTTTATGTTTTTTTTCTGCTAGCTCCCTCTTGTAACAGCTGTACCCCCTCCCCTTGTATTTTCTTCATTTTTATTTTTGTTCTCTTTATGAAAAAGAATAAAGAAGTGTTGAGAAAAAAAGAAGAAGAAAAAATAATAAAGAGAAAATATTGGAAAAAGAAATGAGAAAAATAAATATATGGAAAAAGAAATACAATAAAAAGAATGTTGAGAAAAAAAAGAAAAAGAAGAGAAAATATTGAAAAAGAAATATTTTGGAAAAGAAATATGAAGAAGAATATAGAGAAAAAGGATGTAAAATATGAGCTTCACTTTAATTCTTAGAATATATTTTTAGGGAGATTTATATTTTCATTTAGGGAAATAGTTTAATTTTCTTTTAGAGAATTTAGGTAATAGTGTTTAGCATAAATTCTTGTAATTTTCATAGGAGTTTATTTTACCTTTTAGAGATAGTTTTGTTAAAAGGTCCACTTGTTAGGGGACTATTTTCCATTTTATTTTTTTTCAAGATAATTGAATAGGATAGGGTTTTAGGAGTTTATTTTCCAGTATTCAATCATTGTAACCATTTTTCAGAATGTTAATAAAACGAGATTTGAGCTGTGGTCCCGAAAGTAGCCGAACTACAGCTGCTCTGATTTCTCGTACCAGACGAGAATATGTAGGCATAGGATGCGATATCCTAGCGAGCACACTAACAACTAACCTTTTGTTCTCTCGCTGCTGTGCGATCGAGACTTTCCCGTTGACGACTGATGTTATCCCTTTCTCTTGCCCGAGTGCATTTGAGACCAGACCGTAGTTTTTCCCATAGGTTCCCGAACCTGTAAAACCAGTTTGATTTCTCACTGCTGTGTGAGAGCACCCTGTTTAGCCGTAGTTAGTCTGAACTACGTAAGCTCTGATCTTCCATGCTGTGTGGAAGTACGTAGGCATAAGACGCGAGGTCTTGGCGAGCCATTTTCCCTATAGTCCCGAACTACGTTGACTCTGACTTTCTCTCTTGAGAATACGTAGGCATAGAGTGCGACGCTCTATCGAGTCAATTCCCTTCCATTTAGATTTAGCAGCCATAGATAGATTGTTTTGCATCCTTTAGACAAACCAAGCAAGCGTGGATCCCGTCGAGTACGACGGACGTGAGGGGTGCTAATACCTTCCCCTTGCGTAACCGACTCCCGAATCCAGGTTTTGGTTGCGATGACCATACATTTCCCGTTTTTTGCGAGGTTTACTTTGAGCATTTCCTTTCCCTCCGTTGGGATAAATAACGCACGGTGGCGACTGTTCTGTCAGCCGGCGCCGATTTTTGCAGTAGCGACAATATCCAGATTCCGATTATTACGTTGAGCGTTCAGGCTCCGGTCAGTTTCGTTGGGTATCCAGACTCCGGTTTTTATGTTGAGCGTTCAGGCTCCGGTCATTTTCGTTGAGTATCCAGACTCCGGTTATTAAGTTGAGCGTGAGGCTCCGATCATTTTCGTTGAGTATCCAGACTCTGATTATTACGTTGAGCGTTCAGGCTCCGGTTATTTTCGTTGAGTATCCTGACTCTGGTTATTACGTTGAGGGTTCAGACTCCGGTCATTTTCGTTGAGTATCTAGACTCCTGTCATTACGTTGAACGTTCAGGCTCCGGTCATTTTCGTTGAGTATCCATACTCCGGTCAATACATTAAGCAATCAGGCTCCGGTCATTTTCGTTGAGTATCCAGACTCCGATCATTACATTGAGCGTTCAGGATCCGATCATTTTCGTTGAGTATCATAACTCCATTTATTACGTTGAGCGTTCAGGATCCGGTCACTTTCGTTGAGTATCCAGACTCCAAATATTACGTTGAGCATTCAGGCTCCGGTCAGTTTTGTTGGGTATCCAGGCTCCGGTGATTACGTTGATCGTTCAGGCTCCGGTCATTTTCGTTGACTATCCAGACTCGGGTTATTACGTTGAGCGTTCAGGCTCCGGTCAGTTTTGTTGAGTATCCAGATTCCGGTTATTACATTGAGCGTTCAGGCTCCGGTCAGTTTCGTTGGGTATCCAGACTCCGGTTATTACGTTGAGCGTTCAGGCTCTGGTAAGTTTCATTGGGTATCCAGACTCCGGTTATTACGTTGAGCATTCAGGCTCCGGTCAGTTTCGTTGGGTATCCAGACTCTAGTTATTACGTTGAGCATTCAGGCTCCGGTCATTTTCGTTGAGTATCCAGACTCCGGTTATTAAGTTGAGTGTCAGGCTCCAATCATTTTCGTTGAGTATCCAGACTCCGATTATTACGTTGAGCGTTCAGGATTCGATCAGTTTCGTTGAGTATCTTGACTCCAAATATTACGTTGAGCGTTCAAGCTCCGGTCAGTTTCATTGGGTATCCAGACTCCGGTGATTATGTTGATCATTCAGGCTACGGTCATTTTCGTTGACTATCCAGACTCGGGTTATTATGTTAAGCGTTCAGGCTCCGGTCAGTTTCGTTGAGTATCCAGATTCCGATTATTACGTTGAGCGTTCAGGCTCCGGTCAGTTTCGATGGGTATCCAGACTCCGGTGATTACGTTGAGCGTTCAGGCTCCGGTCATTTTCGTTGACTATCCAGACTCGGGTTATTACGTTAAGCGTCAGGCTCCGATCATTTTCGTTGAGTATCCAGACTCCGATTATTACGTTGAGCGTTCAGGCTCCGGTCAGTTTCGTTGGGTATCCAGACTCCGGTTTTTATGTTGAGCGTTCAGGCTCCGGTCATTTTCGTTGAGTATCCAGATTCCGGTTATTAAGTTGAGCGTCAGGCTCCGATCATTTTCGTCAAGTATCCAGACTCCGATTATTACGTTGAGCGTTCAGGCTCCGGTTATTTTCGTCGAGTATCCTGACTCCGGTTATTATGGTGAGGGTTCAGACTCCGATCATTTTCGTTGAGTATCTAGACTCCTGTCATTATGTTGAACGTTCAGGCTCCGATCATTTTCGTTGAGTGTCCATACTCCGGTCAATACGTTGAGCGATCAGGTTCCAGTCATTTTCGTTGAGTATCCAGACTCCGGTCATTACATTGAGCGTTCAGGATCCAGTCATTTTCGTTGAGTATCATAACTCCATTTATTACGTTGAGCGTTCAGGATCCGGTCAGTTTCGTTGAGTATCCAGACTCCAAATATTACGTTGAGCGTTCAGGCTCCGGTCAGTTTCGTTGGGTATCCATACTCTGGTGATTACGTTGATCGGTCAGGCTCTGGTCATTTTCGTTTACTATCAGGACTCGGGTTATTACGTTGAGCGTTCAGGCTCCGGTCAGTTTCGTTGAGTATCCAGATTCCGGTTATTACGTTGAGCGTTCAGGCTCCGGTCAGTTTCGTTGGGTATCCAGACTCCGGTTATTACGTTGAGCGTTCAGGCTCCGGTAAGTTTCGTTGGGTATCCAGTCTCCGGTTATTACGTTGAGCGTTCAGGCTCCGGTCAGTTTCATTGGGTATCCAGACTCTAGTTATTATGTTGAGCGTTCAGGCTCCAGTTATTTTCGTTGAGTATCCAGACTCCGGATATTAAGTTGAGCCTCAGGCTCCGATCATTTTCGTTGAGTATCCAGACTCTGATTATTACGTTGAGCGTTCAGGATCCGTTTATTTTCGTTGAGTATCCTGACTCCGTTTATTACGTTGAGGGTTCAGACTCCGGTCATTTTCGTTGAGTATCTAGACTCCTGTCATTACGTTGAATGTTCAGGCTCCGATCATTTTCGTTGAGTATCCATACTCCGGTCAATACGTTGAGCGATCAGGCTCCGGTCTTTTTCGTTGAGTATCCAGACTCCGGTCATTACATTGAGCGTTCAGGATCCAGTCATTTTCGTTGAGTATCATAACTCCATTTATTACGTTGAGCGTTCAGGATTCGGTCAGTTTCGTTGAGTATCCAGACTCCAAATATTACGTTGAGCGTTCAGGATCCGGTCAGTTTCGTTGGGTATCCATACTCCGGTGATTACGTTGATCGTTCAGGCTCCGGTCATTTTCGTTGACTATCAGGACTAGGGTTATTACATTGAGCGTTCAGGCTCTGGTCAGTTTCGTTGAGTATCCAGATTCCGGTTATTACGTTGAGCGTTCAGGCTCCGGTCAGTTTCGTTGGGTATCCAGACTCCGGTTATTATGTTGAGCATTCAGGCTCCGGTAAGTTTCGTTGGGTATCCAGACTCCGGTTATTACGTTGAGTGTTCAGGCTCCGGTCAGTTTCGTTGGGTATACAGACTCTAGTTATTACGTTGAGCATTCAGGCTCCGGTCATTTTCGTTGAGTATCCAGACTCCGGTTATTAAGTTGAGTGTCAGGCACCGATCATTTTCGTTGAGTATCCAGACTTCGATTATTACGTTAAGCGTTCAGGATCCGATCAGTTTCATTGAGTATCCAGACTCCAAATATTACGTTGAGCGTTCAGGCTCCGGTCAGTTTCATTGGGTATCCAGACTCCGGTGATTACGTTGATCGTTCAGGCTCCGGTCATTTTCGTTGACTATCCAAACTCGGGTTATTACGTTAAGCGTTCAGGCTCCGGTCAGTTTCGTTGAGTATCCAGATTCCGATTATTACGTTGAGCGTTCAGGCTACGGTCAGTTTCGTTGGGTATCCAGACTCCGGTTTTTACGTTGAGCATTCAGGCTCCGGTCAGTTTCATTGAGTATCCAGATTCCGGTTATTACGTTGAGTGTTCAGGCTCCGGTCAGTTTCATTGGATATCCAGACTACGGTTATTACGTTGAGCGTTCAGGCTCCGGTAAGTTTTGTTGGGTATCCAGACTCCGGTTATTACGTTGAGCGTTCAGGCTTCGGTCAGTTTGGTTGGGTATCCAGACTCTAGTTATTACGTTGAGCGTTCAGGCTCCGGTCATTTTCGTTGAGTATCCAGACTCCGGTTATTAAGTTGAGTGTCAGGCTCCGATCATTTTCGTTGAGTATCGAGACTTCGATTATTACGTTGAGCGTTCAGGATCCGATCAGTTTCGTTGAGTATCCAGACTCCAAATATTACATTGAGCGTTCAGGCTCCGGTCAGTTTTATTGGGTATCCAGACTCCGGTGATTACGTTGATCGTTCAGGCTCCGGTCATTTTCGTTGACTATCCAGACTCGGGATATTACGTTAAGCGTTCAGGCTCCGGTCAGTTTCGTTGAGTATCCAGATTCCGATTATTACGTTGAGCGTTCAGGCTCCGGTCAGTTTCGTTGGGTATCCAGACTCATGTTATTACATTGAGCGTTCAGGCTCCGGTCATTTTCGTTGAGTATCCAGACTGCGGTTATTAAGTTGAGCGTGAGGCTCCGATCATTTTCGTTGAGTATCCAGACTCCGATTATTACGTTGAGCGTTTAGGCTCTGGTTATTTTCGTTGAGTATCTTGACTCCGGTTATTACGTTGAGGGTTCAGACTCCGGTCATTTTCGTTGAGTATCTAGACTCCTGTCATTATGTTGAACGTTCAGGCTCCGATCATTTTCGTTGAGTATCCATACTCCGGTCAATACGTTGAGCGATCAGGCTCCGTTCATTTTCGTTGAGTATCCAGACTCCGGTCATTACATTGAGCGTTCAGGATCCAGTCATTTTCGTTGAGTATCATAACTCCATTTATTACGTTGAGCGTTCAGGATTCGGTCAGTTTCGTTGAGTATCCAGACTCCAAATATTACGTTGAGCGTTCAGGATCCGGTCAGTTTCGTTGGGTATCCATACTCCGGTGATTACGTTGATCGTTCAGGCTCCGGTCATTTTCGTTGACTATCAGGACTAGGGTTATTACATTGAGCGTTCAGGCTCTGGTCAGTTTCGTTGAGTATCCAGATTCCGGTTATTACGTTGAGCGTTCAGGCTCCGGTCAGTTTCGTTGGGTATCCAGACTCCGGTTATTATGTTGAGCATTCAGGCTCCGGTAAGTTTCGTTGGGTATCCAGACTCCGGTTATTACGTTGAGTGTTCAGGCTCCGGTCAGTTTCGTTGGGTATACAGACTCTAGTTATTACGTTGAGCATTCAGGCTCCGGTCATTTTCGTTGAGTATCCAGACTCCGGTTATTAAGTTGAGTGTCAGGCACCGATCATTTTCGTTGAGTATCCAGACTTCGATTATTACGTTAAGCGTTCAGGATCCGATCAGTTTCATTGAGTATCCAGACTCCAAATATTACGTTGAGCGTTCAGGCTCCGGTCAGTTTCATTGGGTATCCAGACTCCGGTGATTACGTTGATCGTTCAGGCTCCGGTCATTTTCGTTGACTATCCAAACTCGGGTTATTACGTTAAGCGTTCAGGCTCCGGTCAGTTTCGTTGAGTATCCAGATTCCGATTATTACGTTGAGCGTTCAGGCTACGGTCAGTTTCGTTGGGTATCCAGACTCCGGTTTTTACGTTGAGCATTCAGGCTCCGGTCAGTTTCATTGAGTATCCAGATTCCGGTTATTACGTTGAGTGTTCAGGCTCCGGTCAGTTTCATTGGATATCCAGACTACGGTTATTACGTTGAGCGTTCAGGCTCCGGTAAGTTTTGTTGGGTATCCAGACTCCGGTTATTACGTTGAGCGTTCAGGCTTCGGTCAGTTTGGTTGGGTATCCAGACTCTAGTTATTACGTTGAGCGTTCAGGCTCCGGTCATTTTCGTTGAGTATCCAGACTCCGGTTATTAAGTTGAGTGTCAGGCTCCGATCATTTTCGTTGAGTATCGAGACTTCGATTATTACGTTGAGCGTTCAGGATCCGATCAGTTTCGTTGAGTATCCAGACTCCAAATATTACATTGAGCGTTCAGGCTCCGGTCAGTTTTATTGGGTATCCAGACTCCGGTGATTACGTTGATCGTTCAGGCTCCGGTCATTTTCGTTGACTATCCAGACTCGGGATATTACGTTAAGCGTTCAGGCTCCGGTCAGTTTCGTTGAGTATCCAGATTCCGATTATTACGTTGAGCGTTCAGGCTCCGGTCAGTTTCGTTGGGTATCCAGACTCATGTTATTACATTGAGCGTTCAGGCTCCGGTCATTTTCGTTGAGTATCCAGACTGCGGTTATTAAGTTGAGCGTGAGGCTCCGATCATTTTCGTTGAGTATCCAGACTCCGATTATTACGTTGAGCGTTTAGGCTCTGGTTATTTTCGTTGAGTATCTTGACTCCGGTTATTACGTTGAGGGTTCAGACTCCGGTCATTTTCGTTGAGTATCTAGACTCCTGTCATTATGTTGAACGTTCAGGCTCCGATCATTTTCGTTGAGTATCCATACTCCGGTCAATACGTTGAGCGATCAGGCTCCGTTCATTTTCGTTGAGTATCCAGACTCCGGTCATTACATTGAGCATTCAGGATCCAGTCATTTTCGTTGAGTATCATACCTCCATTTATTACGTTGAGCGTTCAGGATCCGGTCAGTTTTGTTGAGTATCCAGACTCCAAATATTACGTTGAGCGTTCAGGCTCCGGTCAGTTTTGTTGGGTATCCATACTCCGGTGATTACGTTGATCGTTCAGGCTCCGGTCATTTTCGTTGACTATTAGGACTCGGGTTATTACGTTGAGCGTTCAGGCTCCGGTCAGTTTCGTTGAGTATCCAGATTCCGGTTATTACGTTGAGCGTTCAGGCTCCGGTCAATTTCGTTGGGTATCCAGACTCCGGTTATTACGTTGAGCATTCAGGCTCCGGTAAGTTTCGTTGGGTATCCAGACTCCGGTTATTACGTTGAGCGTTTAGGCTCCGGTCAGTTTCGTTGGGCATCCAGACTCTAGTTATTATGTTGAGCGTTCAGGCTCCGGTTATTTTCGTTGAGTATCCAGACTCCGGTTATTAAGTTGAGCGTCAAGCTCCGATCATTTTCGTTGAGTATCCAGACTCCGATTATTACGTTGAGCGTTCAGGCTCTGGTTATTTTTGTTGAGTATCCTGACTCCGGTTATTACGTTGAGGGTTCAGACTCCGGTCTTTTTCATTGAGTATCTAGACATCTGTCATTATGTTGAACGTTCAGGCTCCGATCATTTTCGTTGAGTATCCATACTCCGGTCAATACGTTGAGCGATCAGGCTCCGGTCATTTTCGTTGAGTATCCAGACTCCGGTCATTACATTGAGCGTTCAGGATCCAGTCATTTTCATTGAGTATCATAACTCCATTTATTACGTTGAGCGTTCAGGATCCGGTCAGTTTCGTTGAGTATTCAGACTCCAAATATTATGTTAAGCGTTCAGGCTCCGGTCAGTTTCGTTGGGTATTCATACTTCGGTGATTACGTTGATCGTTCAGGCTCCGGTCATTTTCGTTGACTATCAGGACTCGGGTTATTACGTTGAGCGTTCAGGCTCCGGTCAGTTTCGTTGAGTATCCAGATTCCGGTTATTACGTTGAGCGTTCAGGCTCCGGTCAGTTTCGTTGGGTATCCAGACTCCGGTTATTACGTTGAGCGTTCAGGCTCCGGTAAGTTTCGTTGGGTATCCAGACTCCGGTTATTACATTGAGCGTTCAGGCTCCGGTCAGTTTCATTGGGTATCCAGACTCTAGTTATTATGTTGAGCGTTCAGGCTCCGGTTATTTTCGTTGAGTATCCAGACTCCGGTTATTAAGTTGAGCGTCAGGCTCCGATCATTTTCGTTGAGTATCCAGACTCCGATTATTACGTTGAGCGTTCAAGCTCTGGTTATTTTCGTTGAGTATCCTGACTCCGGTTATTACGTTGAGGGTTCAGACTCCGGTCATTTTCGTTGAGTATCTAGACTTTTGTCATTACGTTGAACGTTCAGGCTCCGATCATTTTCGTTGAGTATCCATACTCTGGTCAATACGTTGAGCGATCAGGCTCCAGTCATTTTTGTTGAGTATCCAGACTCCGGTCATTACATTGAGCGTTCAGGATCCAGTCATTTTCATTGAGTATCATAACTCCATTTATTACGTTGAGCGTTCAGGATTCGGTCAGTTTCGTTGAGTATCCAGCCTCCAAATATTACGTTGAGCATTCAGGCTCCGGTCATTTTCGTTGACTATCAGGACTCGGGTTATTACGTTGAGCGTTCAGGCTCCAGTCAGTTTCGTTGAGTATCCAGATTCCGGTTATTACGTTGAGCGTTCAGGCTCCGGTCAGTTTCGTTGGGTATCCAGACTCCGGTTATTATGTTGAGCATTCGTGCTCCGGTAAGTTTCGTTGGTTATCCAGACTCCGGTTATTACGTTGAGCGTTCAGGCTCCGGTCAGTTTCGTTGGGTATCCAGACTCTAGTTATTACGTTGAGCGTTCAGGCTCCGGTCATTTTCGTTGAGTATCCAAACTCCGGTTATTAAGTTGAGTGTAAGGCTCCGATCATTTTCGTTGAGTATCAAGACTTCGATTATTACGTTAAGCGTTCAGGATCCGATCAGTTTCATTGAGTATCCAGACACCAAATATTACATTGAGCGTTCAGGCTCCGGTCAGTTTCATTGGGTATCCAGACTCCGGTGATTACGTTGATTGTTCAGGCTCCGGTCATTTTTGTTGACTATCCAGACTCGGGTTATTACGTTAAGCATTCAGGCTCCGGTCAATTTCGTTGAGTATCCAGATTCCGATTATAAAGTTGAGCGTTCAGGCTCCGGTCAGTTTTGTTGGGTATCCAGACTTCGGTTTTTACGTTGAGCGTTCAGGCTCCGGTCATTTTCGTTTAGTATCCAGACTCCGGTTATTAAGTTGAGAGTCAGGCTCCGATCATTTTCGTTGAGTATCCAGACTCCGATTATTACGTTGAGCGCTCTGGCTCCGGTTATTTTCGTTGAGTATCCTGACTCCGGTTATTACGTTAAGGGTTCAGACTCCGGTCATTTTCATTGAGTATCTAGACTTCTGTCATTACGTTGAACGTTCAGGCTCCGATCATTTTCGTTGAGTATCCATACTCCGGTTAATACGTTGAGCGATCAGGCTCCGGTCATTTTCGTTGAGTATCCAGACTCCGGTCATTACATTGAGCGTTCAGGATCCAGTCATTTTCGTTGAGTATCATAACTCCATTTATTACGTTGAGCGTTCAGGATTCGGTCAGTTTCATTGAGTATCCAGACTCCAAATATTACGTTGAGCGTTCAGGATCCGGTCAGTTTCGTTGGGTATCCATACTCCGGTGATTACGTTGATTGTTTAGGCTCCGGTCATTTTCGTTGACTATCAGGACTTAGGTTATTACATTGAGCGTTCAGGCTCCGGTCAGTTTCGTTGAGTATCCAGATTCCGGTTATTACGTTGAGCGTTCAGGCTCCGGTCAGTTTCGTTGGGTATCCAGACTCCGGTTATTACGTTGAGCATTCAGGCTCCGGTAAGTTTCGTTGGGTATCCAGACTCCGGTTATTACTTTGAGCGTTCAGGCTCCAGTCAGTTTCGTTGGGTATCCAGACTCTAGTTATTACGTTGAGCGTTCAGGCTCCGGTCATTTTCGTTGAGTATCCAGACTCCGGTTATTAAGTTGAGTGTCAGGCTCCGATCATTTTCGTTGAGTATCCAGACTTCGATTATTACGTTAAGCGTTCGGGATCCGATCAGTTTCATTGAGTATCCAGACTCCAAATATTACGTTGAGCGTTCAGGCTCCGGTCAGTTTCATTGGGTATCCAGACTCCGGTAATTACATTGATCGTTCAGGCTCCGGTCATTTTTGTTGACTATCCAGACTCGAGTTATTACGTTAAGCATTCAGGCTCTGGTCAATTTCGTTGAGTATCCAGATTCCGATTATTACGTTGAGCGTTCAGGCTCCGGTCAGTTTTGTTGGGTATCCAGACTTCGGTTTTTACATTGAGCGTTCAGGCTCCGGTCATTTTCGTTTAGTATCCAGACTCCGGTTATTAAGTTGAGCGTCAGGCTCCGATCATTTTCGTTGAGTATCCAGACTCCGATTATTACGTTGAGTGCTCAGGCTCCGGTTATTTTCGATGAGTATCCTGACTCCGGTTATTACGTTGAGGGTTCAGACTCCGGTCATTTTCGTTGAGTATCTAGACTTCTGTCATTACGTTTAACGTTCAGGCTCCGATCATTTTCGTTGAGTATCCATACTCCGGTCAATACGTTGAGCGATCAGGCTCCGGTCATTTTCCTTGAGTATCCAGACTCCGGTCATTACATTGAGCGCTCAGGATCCAGTCATTTTTGTTGAGTATCATAACTCCATTTATTACGTTGAGCGTTCAGGATACGGTCAGTTTCATTGAGTATCCAGACTCCAAATATTACGTTGAGCGTTCAGGATCCGGTCAGTTTCGTTGGGTATCCATACTCCGGTGATTACGTTGATCGTTTAGGCTCCGGTCATTTTCGTTGACTATCAGGACTCGGGTTATTACATTGAGCGTTCAGGCTCTGGTCAGTTTCGTTGAGTATCCAGATTCCGGTTATTACGTTGAGCGTTCAGGCTCCGGTCAGTTTCGTTGGGTATCCAGACTCCGGTTATTACGTTGAGCATTCAGGCTTCGGTAAGTTTCGTTGGGTATCCAGACTCCGGTTATTACGTTGAGCGTTCAGGCTCCGGTAAGTTTCGTTGGGTATCCAGACTCTAGTTATTACATTGAGCGTTCAGGCTCCGGTCATTTTCGTTGAGTATCCAGACTCCGGTTATTAAGTTGAGTGTCAGGCTCCGATCATTTTCGTTGAGTATCTAGACTTCGATTATTACGTTAAGCGTTCAGGATCCGATCAGTTTCATTGAGTATCCAGACTCCAAATATTACATTGAGCGTTCAGGCTCCGG
The DNA here is from genome assembly GCA_963859935.3 of Lathyrus sativus. NCBI lineage: Eukaryota > Viridiplantae > Streptophyta > Magnoliopsida > Fabales > Fabaceae > Lathyrus > Lathyrus sativus. The sequence continues at coordinate 239,486,605 of OZ012736.1, forward strand.
TCAGTTTCATTGGGTATCCAGACTCCGGTGATTACGTTGATCGTTCAGGCTCCGGTCATTTTCGTTGACTATCGAGACTCGGGTTATTACGTTAAGCGTTCAGGCTCTGGTCAGTTTCGTTGAGTATCCAGATTCCGATTATTACGTTGAGCGTTCAGGCTCCGGTCAGTTTCGTTGGGTATCCAGACTCATGTTATTACGTTGAGCGTTCAGGCTCCGGTCATTTCCGTTGAGTATCCAGACTCCGGTTATTAAGTTGAGCGTGAGGCTCCGATCATTTTCATTGAGTATCCAGACTCCAATTATTACGTTGAGCGTTCAGGCTTCGGTTAATTTCGTTGAGTATCTTGACTCCGGTTATTACGTTGAGGGTTCAGACTCCGGTCATTTTCCTTGAGTATCTAGACTCCTGTCATTATGTTGAACGTACAGGCTCCGATAATTTTCGTTGAGTATCCATACTCCGGTCAATACGTTGAGCGACCAGGCTCCTGTCATTTTCGTTGAGTATCCAGACTCCGGTCATTACATTGAGCGTTCAGGATCCAGGTTTTTTCGTTGAGTATCATAACTCCATTTATTACGTTGAGCGTTCAGGATCCGGTCAGTTTCGTTGAGTATCCAGACTCCAAATATTACGTTGAGCGTTCAGGCTCCGGTCAGTTTTGTTAGGTATCCATACTCCGGTGATTACGTTGATCATTCAGGCTCCGGTCATTTTCGTTGACTATCAGGACTCGGGTTATTACGTTGAGCGTTCAGGCTCCGGTCAGTTTCGTTGAGTATCCAGATTCCGGTTATTACGTGGAGCGCTCAAGCTCCGGTCAGTTTCGTTGGGTATCCAGACTCCGGTTATTACGTTGAGCGTTCAGGCTCCGGTAAGTTTCGCTGGGTATCCAGACTCCGGTTATTACGTTGACCGTTCAGGCTCCGGTCAGTTTCGTTGGGTATCGAGACTCTAGTTATTATGTTGAGCGTTCAGGCTCCGGTTATTTTCGTTGAGTATCCAGACTCCGGTTATTAAGTTGAGCGTCAGGCTCCGATCATTTTTGTTGTGTATCCAGACTCCGATTATTACGTTGAGCGTTCAGGCTCCGGTTATTTTCGTTGAGTATCCTGACTCCGGTTATTACGTTGAGGGTTCTGACTCCGGTCATTTTCGTTGAGTATCTAAACTTCTATCATTACGTTGAACGTTCAGGCTCCGATCATTTTCGTTGAGTATCTATACTCCGGTCAATATGTTGAGCGATCAGGCTCCGGTCCTTTTCGTTGAGTATCCAGACTCTGGTCATTATATTGAGCGTTCAGGATCCAATCATTTTAGTTGAGTATCATAACTCCATTTATTACGTTGAGCGTTCAGGATTCGGTCAGTTTCGTTGAGTATCCAGACTCCAAATATTACGTTGAGCGTTCAGGATCCGGTCAGTTTCGTTGGGTATCCATACTCCGGTGATTACGTTTATCGTTCAGGCTCCGGTCATTTTCGTTGACTATCGGGACTCGGGTTATTACGTTGAGCGTTCAGGCTCCGGTCAGTTTCGTTGAGTATCCAGATTCCGGTTATTACGTTGAGCGTTCAGGCTCCGGTCAGTTTCGTTGGGTATCCAGACTCCGGTTATTACGTTGAGCATTCGTGCTCCGGTAAGTTTCGTTAGGTATCCAGACTCCGGTTATTACGTTGAGCATTCGTGCTCCGGTAAGTTTCGTTGGGTATGCAGACTCCGGTTATTACGTTGAGCGTTCAGGCTCCGGTCAGTTTCGTTGGGTATCCAGACTCTAGTTATTACGTTGAGCGTTCAGGCTCCGGTCATTTTCGTTGAGTATCCAGACTCCGGTTATTAAGTTGAGTGTTAGGCTCCGATCATTTTCGTTGAGTATCCAGACTTCGATTATTACGTTAAGCGTTCAGGATCCGATCAGTTTCATTGAGTATCCAGACTCCAAATATTACGTTGAGCGTTCAGGCTCCGGTCAATTTCATTGGGTATCCAGACTCCGGTGATTACGTTGATCGTTCAGGCTCCGGTCATTTTTGTTGACTATCCAGACTCGGGTTATTACGTTAAGCGTTCAGGCTCCGGTCAGTTTCGTTGAGTATCCTGATTCCGATTATTACGTTGAGCGTTCAGGCTCCGGTCAGTTTCGTTGGGTATCCAGACTTCGGTTTTTACACTGAGCGTTCAGGCTCCGGTCATTTTCGTTTAGTATCCAGACTCCGGTTATTAAGTTGAGCGTCAGGCTCCGATCATTTTAGTTGAGTATCCAGACTCCGATTATTACGTTGAGCGTTCAGGCTCCGGTTATTTTCGTTAAGTATCCTGACTCCGGTTATTACGTTGAGGGTTCAGACTCCGATGATTTTCGTTGAGTATCATAACTCCATTTATAACGTTGAGCGTTCAGGATTCGGTCAGTTTCGTTGAGTATCCAGACTCCAAATATTACGTTGAGCGTTTAGGATCCGGTCAGTTTCGTTGGGTATCCATACTCCGGTGATTACGTTGATCGTTCAGGCTCCGGTCATTTTCGTTGACTATCAGGACTCGGGTTATTACGTTGAGCGTTCAGGCTCCGGTCAGTTTCGTTGAGTATCCAGATTCCGGTTATTACGTTGAGCGTTCAGGCTCCGGTCAGTTTCGTTGGGTATCCAGACTCCGGTTATTACGTTGAGAATTCAGGCTCCGGTAAGTTTCGTTGGGTATCCAGACTCCGGTTATTACGTTGAGCGTTCAGGCTCCGGTAAGTTTCGCTGGGTATCAAGACTCCGGTTATTACGTTGACCGTTCAGGCTCCGGTCAGTTTCGTTGGGTATCCAGACTCTAGTTATTATGTTGAGCGTTCAGGCTCCGGTTATTTTCGTTGAGTATCCAGACTCCGGTTATTAAGTTGAGCGTCAGGCTCCGATCATTTTTGTTGTGTATCCAGACTCCGATTATTACGTTGAGCGTTCAGGCTCCGGTTATTTTCGTTGAGTATCCTGACTCCGGTTATTACATTGAGGGTTCTGACTCCGGTCATTTTCGTTGAGTATCTAAACTTCTATCATTACGTTGAACGTTCAGGCTCCGATCATTTTCGTTGAGTATCTATACTCCGGTCAATATGTTGAGCGATCAGGCTCCGGTCCTTTTCGTTGAGTATCCAGACTCTGGTCATTATATTGAGCGTTCAGGATCCAATCATTTTAGTTGAGTATCATAACTCCATTTATTACGTTGAGCGTTCAGGATTCGGTCAGTTTCGTTGAGTATCCAGACTCCAAATATTACGTTGAGCGTTCAGGATCCGGTCAGTTTCGTTGGGTATCCATACTCCGGTGATTACGTTTATCGTTCAGGCTCCGGTCATTTTCGTTGACTATCAGGACTCGGGTTATTACGTTGAGCGTTCAGGCTCCGGTCAGTTTCGTTGAGTATCCAGATTCCGGTTATTACGTTGAGCGTTCAGGCTCCGGTCAGTTTCGTTGGGTATCCAGACTCCGGTTATTACGTTGAGCATTCGTGCTCCGGTAAGTTTCGTTAGGTATCCAGACTCCGGTTATTACGTTGAGCATTCGTGCTCCCGTAAGTTTCGTTGGGTATGCAGACTCCGGTTATTACGTTGAGCGTTCAGGCTCCGGTCAGTTTCGTTGGGTATCCAGACTCTAGTTATTACGTTGAGCGTTCAGGCTCCGGTCATTTTCGTTGAGTATCCAGACTCCGGTTATTAAGTTAAGTGTTAGGCTCCGATCATTTTCGTTGAGTATCCAGACTTCGATTATTACGTTAAGCGTTCAGGATCCGATCAGTTTCATTGAGTATCCAGACTCCAAATATTACGTTGAGCGTTCAGGCTCCGGTCAATTTCATTGGGTATCCAGACTCCGGTGATTACGTTGATCGTTCAGGCTCCGGTCATTTTTGTTGACTATCCAGACTCGGGTTATTACGTTAAGCGTTCAGGCTCCGGTCAGTTTTGTTGAGTATCCTGATTCCGATTATTACGTTGAGCGTTCAGGCTCCGGTCAGTTTCGTTGGGTATCCAGACTTCGGTTTTTACACTGAGCGTTCAGGCTCCGGTCATTTTCGTTTAGTATCCAGACTCCGGTTATTAAGTTGAGCGTCAGGCTCCGATCATTTTAGTTGAGTATCCAGACTCCGATTATTACGTTGAGCGTTCAGGCTCCGGTTATTTTCGTTAAGTATCCTGACTCCGGTTATTACGTTGAGGGTTCAGACTCCGATGATTTTCGTTGAGTATCATAACTCCATTTATAACGTTGAGCGTTCAGGATTCGGTCAGTTTCGTTGAGTATCCAGACTCCAAATATTACGTTGAGCGTTTAGGATCCGGTCAGTTTCGTTGGGTATCCATACTCCGGTGATTACGTTGATCGTTTAGGCTCCGGTCATTTTCGTTGACTATCAGGACTCGGGTTATTACGTTGAGCGTTCAGGCTCCGGTCAGTTTCGTTGAGTATCCAGATTCCAGTTATTACGTTGAGCGTTCAGGCTCCGGTCAGTTTCGTTGGGTATCCAGACTCCGGTTATTACGTTGAGAATTCAGGCTCCGGTAAGTTTCGTTGGGTATCCAGACTCCGGTTATTACGTTGAGCGTTCAGGCTCCGGTCAGTTTCGTTGGGTATCCAGACTCTAGTTATTACGTTGAGCGTTCAGGCTCCGATCATTTTCATTGAGTATCCAAACTTCGATTATTACGTTAAGCGTTCAGGATCCGATCAGTTTCATTGAGTATCCAGACTCCAAATATTAAGTTGAGCGTTCAGGCTCCGGTCAGTTTCATTGGGTATCCAGACTCCGGTAATTACGTTGATCATTCAGGCTCTGGTCATTTTCTTTGACTATCCAGACTCGTGTTATTACGTTAAGCGTTCAGGCTCTGGTCAGTTTCGTTGAGTATCCAGATTCCGACTATTACGTTGAGCGTTCAGGCTCCGGTCAGTTTTGTTGGGTATCCAGACTTCGGTTTTTACGTTGAGCGTTCAGGCTCCGGTCATTTTTGTTTAGTATCCAGACTCCAGTTAGTATGTTGAGCGTCAGGCTCCGATCATTTTCGTTGAGTATCCAGACTCCGATTATTACGTTGAGCGTTCAGGCTCCGGTTATTTTCGTTGAGTATCCTGACTCCGGTTATTACGTTGAGGGTTCAGACTCCGGTCATTTTCGTTGAGTATCTAGACTCCTGTCATTACTTTGAACGTTCAGGCTCCGATCATTTTCGTTGAGTATCATAACTCCATTTATTACGTTGAGCGTTCAGGATCCGGTCAGTTTCGTTGAGTATCCAGACTCCAAATATTACGTTTAGCGTTCAGGCTTCGGTCAGTTTCGTTGGGTATCCAGACTCCGGTGATTACGTTGATCGTTCAGGCTCCGGTTATTTTCGTTCACTATCCAGACTCGGGTTATTACGTTGAGCGTTCAGGCTCCGGTCAGTTTCGTTGAGTATCCAGATTCCGGTTATTACGTTGAGCGTTCAGGCTCCGGTCAGTTTTGTTAGGTATCCAGACTCCGGTTATTACGTTGAGCGTTCAGGCTCCGGTAAGTTTCATTGGGTATCCAGACTCCGGTTATTACGTTGAGCGTTCAGGCTCCGGTCAGTTTCGTTGGGTATCCAGACTCTAGTTATTACGTTGAGCGTTCAGGCTCCGGTCATTTTTGTTGAGTATCCAGACTCCGGTTATTAAGTTGAGTGTCAGGCTCTGATCATTTTCGTTGAGTATCCAGACTCCGATTATTACGTTGAGCGTTCAGGATCCGATCAGTTTCGTTGAGTATCCAGACTCCAATTATTACGTTGAGCGTTCAGGCTCCGGTCAGTTTCATTGGGGATCCAGACTCTGGTGATTACGTTGATCGTTCAGGCTCCGGTCATTTTCGTTGACTATCCAGACTCGGGTTATTACGTTAAGCGTTCAGGCTCCGGTCAGTTTTGTTGAGTATCCAGATTCCGATTATTACGTTGAGCGTTCAGGCTCCGGTCAGTTTCGTTGGGTATCCAGACTCCGGTTTTTACGTTGAGTGTTCAGGCTCCGGTCAGTTTCATTGAGTATCCAGATTCCGATTATTACGTTGAGCGTTCAGGCTCCGGTCTGTTTCGTTGGGTATCCAGACTCTGGTTATTACGTTGAGCGTTCAGGTTCCGGTAAGTTTCGTTGGTTATCCAGACTCCGGTTATTACGTTGAGCGTTCAGGCTTCGGTCAGTTTCGTTGGGTATCCAGACTCTAGTTATTACGTTGAGCATTCAGGCTCCGGTCAGTTTTGTTGGGTATCTAGACTCCGGTTATTACGTTGAGCGTTCAGGCTCCGGTAAGTTTCGTTGGGTATCCAGACTCCGGTTATTACGTTGAGCGTTCAGGCTCCGGTCAGTTTCGTTGGGTATCCAGACTCTAGTTATTACGTTGAGCGTTCAGGCTCCGGTCAGTTTTGTTGAGTATCCAGACTCCGGTTATTAAGTTGAGTGTCAGGCTCTGATCATTTTCGTTGAGTATCCAGACTCCGATTATTACGTTGAGCGTTCAGGATCCGATCAGTTTCGTTGAGTATCCAGACTCCAAATAATACGTTGAGCTTTCAGGCTCCGGTCAGTTTCATTGGGTATCCAGACTCCGGTGATTACGTTGATTGTTCAGGCTCCGGTCATTTTTGTTGACTATCCAGACTCGGGTTATTACGTTAAACGTTCAGGCTCCGGTCAGTTTTGTTGAGTATCCAGATTCCGATTATTACGTTGAGCGTTCAGGCTCCGATCAGTTTCGTTGGGTATCCAGACTCCGGTTTTTACGTTGAGCGTTCAAGCTCCGGTCAGTTTCATTGAGTATCCAGATTCCGGTTATTACGTTGAGCGTTCAGGCTCCGGTCAGTTTCGTTGGGTATCCAGACTCTGGTTATTACGTTGAGCGTTCAGGCTCCGGTAAGTTTTGTTGGGTATCCAGACTCCGGTTATTACGTTGAGTGTTCAGGCTTCGGTCAGTTTCGTTGGGTATCCAGACTCTAGTTATTACGTTGAGCGTTCAGGCTCCGGTCATTTTCGTTGAGTATCCAGACTCCGGTTATTAAGTTGAGTGTCAGGCTCCGATCATTTTCGTTGAGTATCCAGACTTCGATTATTACGTTGAGCGTTCAGGATCCGATCAGTTTCGTTGAGTATCCATACTCCAAATATTACGTTGAGCGTTCAGGCTCCGGTCAGTTTCATTGGGTATCCAGACTCCGGTGATTACGTTGATCGTTCAGGCTCCGGTCATTTTCGTTGACTATCTAGACTCGGGTTATTACGTTAAGTGTTCAGGCTCCGGTCATTTTCGTTGAGTATCCAGATTCTGATTATTACTTTGAGCGTTCAGGCTCCGGTCAGTTTCGTTGGGTATCCAGACTCCGGTTTTTACGTTGAGTGTTCAGGCTCCGGTCATTTTCATTGAGTATCCAGCCTCCGGTTATTAAGTTGAGCGCCAGGCTCCGATCATTTTCGTTAAGTATCCAGACTCCGATTATTACGTTGAGCGTTCAGGCTCCGGTTATTTTCGTTGAGTATCCTGACACCGGTTATTACGTTGTGGGTTCAGACTCCGGTCATTTTCGTTGAGTATCTAGACTCCTGTCATTACGTTGAACGTTCAGGCTCTGATCATTTTCGTTGAATATCCATACTCCGGTCAATATGTTGAGCGATCAGGCTCCGGTCATTTTCGTTGAGTATCCTGACTCCGGTTATTACGTTGAGGGTTCAGACTCCGGTCATTTTCGTTGAGTATCTAGACTCCTGTCATTATGTTGAACGTTCAGGCTCCGATCATTTTCGTTGAGTGTCCATACTCAGGTCAATACGTTGAGCGATCAGGCTCCAGTCATTTTCGTTGAGTATCCAGACTCCGGTCATTACATTGAGCGTTCAGGATCCAGTCATTTTCGTTGAGTATCATAACTCCATTTATTACATTGAGCGTTCAGGATCCGGTCAGTTTCGTTGAGTATCCAGACTCCAAATATTACGTTGAGCGTTCAGGCTCCGGTCAGTTTCGTTGGGTATCCATACTCCGGTGATTACGTTGATCGTTCAGGCTCCGGTCATTTTCGTTGACTATCAGGACTCGGGTTATTACGTTGAGCGTTCAGGCTCCGGTCAGTTTCGTTAAGTATCCAGATTCCGGTTATTACGTTGAGCGTTCAGGCTCCGGTCAGTTTCGTTGGGTATCCAGACTCCGGTTATTACGTTGACCGTTCTGGCTCCGGTAAGTTTCGTTGGGTATCCAGTCTCCGGTTATTACGTTGAGCGTTCAGGCTCCGGTCAGTTTCGTTGGGTATCCAGACTCTAGTTATTATGTTGAGCGTTCAGGCTCCAGTTATTTTCGTTGAGTATCCAGACTCCGGTTATTAAGTTGAGCCTCAGGCTCCGATCATTTTCGTTTAGTATCCAGACTCCGATTATTACGTTGAACGTTCAGGCTCCGGTTATTTTCGTTTAGTATCCTGACTCCATTTATTACGTTGAGGGTTCAGACTCCGGTCATTTTCGTTGAGTATCTAGACTCCTGTCATTACGTTGAACGTTCAGGCTCCGATCATTTTCGTTGAGTATCCATACTCCGGTCAATACGTTGAGCGATCAGGCTCCGGTCTTTTTCGTTGAGTATCCAGACTCCGGTCATTACATTGAGCGTTCAGGATCCAGTCATTTTCGTTGAGTATCATAACTCCATTTATTACGTTGAGCGTTCAGGATTCGGTCAGTTTCGTTGAGTATCCAGACTCCAATTATTACGTTGAGCGTTCAGGCTCCGGTCATTTTCGTTGACTATCAGGACTCGGGTTATTACGTTGAGGGTTCAGGCTCCGGTCAGTTTCGTTGAGTATCCAGATTCCGGTTATTACGTTGAGCGTTCAGGCTCCGGTCAGTTTCGTTGGGTATCCAGACTCTGGTTATTACGTTGAGCATTCGTGCTCCGGTAAGTTTCGTTGGTTATCCAGACTCCGGTTATTACGTTGAGCGTTCAGGCTCCGGTCAGTTTCGTTGGGTATCCAGACTCTAGTTATTACGATGAGCGTTCAGGCTCAGGTCATTTTCGTTGAGTATCCAGACTCCAGTTATTAAGTTGAGTGTCAGGCTCTGATCATTTTCGTTGAGTATCGAGACTTCGATTATTACGTTGAGCGTTCAGGCTCCGGTTAGTTTGGTTGAGTATCCAGATTCTGGTTATTACGTTAGGCGTTCAGGCTCCGGTCAGTTTCGTTGGGTATCCAGACTCCGGTTATTACGTTGAGCATTCAGGCTCTGGTAAGTTTCATTGGGTATCCAGACTCCGGTTATTACGATGAGCGTTCAGGCTTCGGTCAGTTTCGTTGAGTATCCTGACTCTAGTAATTACGTTGAGCGTTCAGGCTCCGGTTATTTTCGTTGAGTATCCAGACTCCGGTTATTAAGTTGAGTGTCGAGCTCCGATCATTTTCGTTGAGTGTCTAGACTCCGATTATTACGTTGAGCGTTCAGGATCCGATCAGTTTCGATGAGTATCCAGACTCCAAATATTACGTTGAGCGTTCAGGCTCCGGTCAGTTTCATTGGGTATCCAGACTCCGGTGATTACGTTGATCGTTCAGGCTCCGGTCATTTTCGTTGACTATCCAGACTCGGGTTATTACGTTAAGCGTTCAGGCTCCGGTCAGTTTCGTTGGGTATCCAGATTCCGATTATTACGTTGAGCGTTTAGGCTCCAGTCAGTTTCGTTGGGTATCCAGACTCATGTTATTACGTTGAGCGTTCAGGCTCCGGTCATTTTCGTTGAGTATCCAGACTCCGGTTATTAAGTTGAGCGTGAGGCTCCGATCATTTTCGTTGAGTATCCAGACTCCGATTAATACGTTGAGCGTTTAGGCTCCGGTTATTTTCGTTGAGTATCTTGACTCCGGTTATTACGTTGAGGGTTCAGACTCCAGTCATTTTCGTTGAGTATCTAGACTCCTGTCATTATGTTGAACGTTCAGGATCCAGTCATTTTCGTTGAGTATCATAACTCCATTTATTACGATGAGCGTTCAGGATCCGGTCAGTTTCGTTGAGTATCCAGACTCCAAATATTACGTTGAGCGTTCAGGCTCCGATCAGTTTCGTTGGGTATCCATACTCCGGTGATTACGTTGATCGTTCAGGCTCCGGTCATTTTCGTTGACTATCAGGACTCGGGTTATTACGTTGAGCGTTCAGGCTCCGGTCAATTTCGTTGAGTATCCAGATTCCGGTTATTACGTTGAGCGTTCAGGCTCCGGTCAGTTTCGTTGGGTATCCAGACTCCGGTTATTACGTTGAGCGTTCAGGCTCCGGTAAGTTTTGTTGGGTATCCAGACTCCGGTTATTACGTTGAGCGTTCAGGCTCCGGTCAGTTTCGTTGGGTATCCAGACTCTAGTTATTATGTTGAGCGTTCAGGCTCCGGTTATTTTCGTTGAGTATCCAGACTCCGGTTATTAAGTTGAGCGTTTAGGCTCTGGTATTTTCGTTGAGTATCCTGACTCCGGTTATTACGTTGAGGGTTCAGACTCCGGTCATTGTCGTTGAGTATCTAGACTTCTGTCATTACGTTGAATGTTCAGGCTCCGATCATTTTCGTTGAGTATCCATACTCCGGTCAATACGTTGAGCGATCAGGCTCCGGTCATTTTCGTTGAGTATCCAGACTCCGGTCATTACATTGAGCGTTCAGGATCCAGTCATTTTCATTGAGTATCATAAATCCATTTATTACGTTGAGCGTTCAGGATTCGGTCTGTTTCGTTGAGTATCCAGACTCCAAATATTACGTTGAGCGTTCAGGCTCCGGTCACTTTCGTTGACTATCAGGACTCGGGTTATTACGTTGAGCGTTCAGGCTCCGGTCAGTTTTGTTGAGTATCCAGATTCCGGTTATTACGTTGAGCGTTCAGGCTCCGGTCAGTTTCGTTGGGTATCCAGACTCTGGTTATTACGTTGAGCATTCGTGCTCCGGTAAGTTTCGTTGGTTATCCAGACTCCGGTTATTACGTTGAGCGTTCAGGCTCCGGTCAGTTTCGTTGGGTATCCAGACTCTAGTTATTACTTTGAGCGTTCAGGCTCCGGTCATTTTCGTTGAGTATCCAAACTCCGGTTATTAAGTTGAGTGTCAGGCTCCGATCATTTTCGTTGAGTATCAAGACTTCGATTATTACGTTAAGCGTTCAGGATCCGATCAGTTTCATTTAGTATCCAGACACCAAATATTACGTTGAGCGTTCAGGCTCCGGTCAGTTTCATTGGGTATCCAGACTCCGGTGATTACGTTGATCGTTCAGGCTCCGGTCATATTCGTTGACTATCCAGACTCGGGTTATTACGTTAGGCATTCAGGCTCCGGTCAATTTCGTTGAGTATCCAGATTCCGATTATAACGTTGAGCGTTCAGGCTCCGGTCAGTTTTGTTGGGTATCCAGACTTCGGTTTTTACGTTGAGCGTTCAGGCTCCGGTCATTTTCGTTTAGTATCCAGACTCCGGTTATTAAGTTGAGCGTCAGGCTCCGATCATTTTCGTTGAGTATCCAGACTCCGATTATTACGTTGAGCGCTCAGGCACCGGTTATTTTCGTTGAATATCCTGACTCCGGTTATTACGTTAAGGGTTCAGACTCCGGTCATTTTCGTTGAGTATCTAGACTTCTGTCATTACGTTGAACGTTCAGGCTCCGATCATTTTCGTTGAGTATCCATACTCCGGTCAATACGTTGAGCGATCAGGCTCCGGTCATTTTCGTTGAGTATCCAGACTCCGGTCATTACATTGAGCGTTCAGGATCCAGTCATTTTCGTTGAGTATCATAACTCCATTTATTACGTTGAGCGTTCAGGATTCGGTCAGTTTCATTGAGTATCCAGACTCCAAATATTACGTTGAGCGTTCAGGATCCGGTCAGTTTCGTTGGGTATCCATACTCCGGTGATTACGTTGATTGTTTAGGCTCCGGTCATTTTCGTTGACTATCAGGACTCGGGTTATTACATTGAGCGTTCAGGCTCCGGTCAGTTTCGTTGAGTATCCAGATTCCGGTTATTACGTTGAGCGTTCAGGCTCCGGTCAGTTTCGTTGGGTATCCAGACTCCGGTTATTACGTTGAGCATTCAGGCTCCGGTAAGTTTCGTTGGGTATCCAGACTCCAGTTATTACGTTGAGCGTTTAGGCTCCGGTCAGTTTCGTTGGGTATCCAGACTCTAGTTATTACGTTGAGCGTTCAGGCTCCGTTCATTTTCGTTGAGTATCCAGACTCCGGTTATTAAGTTGAGTGTCAGGCTCCGATCATTTTCGTTGAGTATCTAGACTTCGATTATTACGTTAAGCGTTCAGGATCCGATCCGTTTCATTGAGTATCCAGACTCCAAATATTACGTTGAGCGTTCAGGCTCCGGTCAGTTTCATTGGGTATCCAGACTCCGGTGATTACGTTGATCGTTCAGGCTCCGGTCATTTTCGTTGACTATCCAGACTCGGGTTATTACGTTAAGCGTTCAGGCTCTGGTCAGTTTCGTTGAGTATCCAAATTCCGATTATTACGTTGAGCGTTCAGGCTCCGGTCAGTTTCGTTGGGTATCCAGACTCATGTTATTACGTTGAGAGTTCAGGCTCCGGTCATTTCCGTTGAGTATCCAGACTCCGGTTATTAAGTTGAGCGTGAGGCTCCGATCATTTTCATTGAGTATCTAGACTCCAATTATTACGTTGAGCGTTCAGGCTTCGGTTATTTTCGTTAAGTATCTTGACTCCGGTTATTACGTTGAGGGTTCAGACTCCGGTCATTTTCGTTGAGTATCTAGACTCCTGTCATTATGTTGAACGTTCAGGCTCCGTCATTTTCGTTGAGTATCAAGACTTCGATTATTACGTTAAGCGTTCAGGATCCGATCAGTTTCATTTAGTATCCAGACACCAAATATTACGTTGAGCGTTCAGGCTCCGGTCAGTTTCATTGGGTATCCAGACTCCGGTGATTACGTTGATCGTTCAGGCTCCGGTCATTTTCGTTGACTATCCAGACTCGGGTTATTACGTTAGGCATTCAGGCTCCGGTCAATTTCGTTGAGTATCCAGATTCCGATTATAACGTTGAGCGTTCAGGCTCCGGTCAGTTTTGTTGGGTATCCAGACTTCGGTTTTTACGTTGAGCGTTCAGGCTCCGGTCATTTTCGTTTAGTATCCAGACTCCGGTTATTAAGTTGAGCGTCAGGCTCCGATCATTTTCGTTGAGTATCCAGACTCCGATTATTACGTTGAGCGCTCAGGCACCGGTTATTTTCGTTGAATATCCTGACTCCGGTTATTACGTTAAGGGTTCAGACTCCGGTCATTTTCGTTGAGTATCTAGACTTCTGTCATTACGTTGAACGTTCAGGCTCCGATCATTTTCGTTGAGTATCCATACTCCGGTCAATACGTTGAGCGATCAGGCTCCGGTCATTTTCGTTGAGTATCCAGACTCCGGTCATTACATTGAGCGTTCAGGATCCAGTCATTTTCGTTGAGTATCATAACTCCATTTATTACGTTGAGCGTTCAGGATTCGGTCAGTTTCATTGAGTATCCAGACTCCAAATATTACGTTGAGCGTTCAGGATCCGGTCAGTTTCGTTGGGTATCCATACTCCGGTGATTACGTTGATTGTTTAGGCTCCGGTCATTTTCGTTGACTATCAGGACTCGGGTTATTACATTGAGCGTTCAGGCTCCGGTCAGTTTCGTTGAGTATCCAGATTCCGGTTATTACGTTGAGCGTTCAGGCTCCGGTCAGTTTCGTTGGGTATCCAGACTCCGGTTATTACGTTGAGCATTCAGGCTCCGGTAAGTTTCGTTGGGTATCCAGACTCCGGTTATTACATTGAGCGTTCAGGCTCTGGTCAGTTTCGTTGGGTATCCAGACTCTAGTTATTACGTTGAGCGTTCAGGCTCCGGTCATTTTCGTTGAGTATCCAGACTCCGGTTATTAAGTTAAGTGTCAGGCTCCGATCATTTTTGTTGAGTATCCAGACTTCGATTATTACGTTAAGCGTTCAGGATCCGATCAGTTTCATTGAGTATCCAGACTCCAAATATTACGTTGAGAGTTCAGGCTCCGGTCAGTTTCATTGGGTATCCAGACTCCGGTGATTACGTTGATCGTTCAGGCTCCGGTCATTTTCGTTGACTATCCAGACTCGGGTTATTACGTTAAGCATTCAGGCTCCGGTCAATTTCGTTGAGTATCCAGATTCCGATTATTACGTTGAGCGTTCAGGCTCCGGTTAGTTTTGTTGGGTATCCAGACTTCGGTTTTTACGTTGAGCGTTCAGGCTCCGGTCATTTTCGTTTAGTATCCAGACTCCGGTTATTAAGTTGAGCGTCAGGCTCCGATCATTTTCGTTGAGTATCCAGACTCCGATTATTACGTTGAGCGCTCAGGCTCCGGTTATTTTCGTTGAGTATCCTGACTCCGGTTATTACGTTGAGGGTTCAGACTCCGGTCATTTTCGTTGAGTATCTAGACTTCTGTCATTACGTTGAACATTCAGGCTCCGATCATTTTCGTTGAGTATCCATACTCCGGTCAATACGTTGAGCGATCAGGCTCCGGTCATTTTCGTTGAGTATCCAGACTCCGGTCATTACATTGAGCGTTCAGGATCCAGTCATTTTCGTTGAGTATCATAACTCCATTTATTACGTTGAGCGTTCAGGATTCGGTCAGTTTCATTGAGTATCCCGACTCCAAATATTACGTTGAGCGTTCAGGATCCGGTCAGTTTCGTTGGGTATCCATACTCCGGTGATTACGTTGATCGTTTAGGCTCCGGTCATTTTCGTTGACTATCAGGACTCGGGTTATTACATTGAGCGTTCAGGCTCCGGTCAGTTTCGTTGAGTATCCAGATTCCGGTTATTACGTTGAGCGTTCAGGCTCCGGTCAGTTTCGTTGGGTATCCAGACTCCGGTTATTACGTTGAGCATTCAGGCTTCGGTAAGTTTCGTTGGGTATCCAGACTCCGGTTATTACGTTGAGCGTTTAGGCTCCGGTCAGTTTCGTTGGGTATCCAGACTCTAGTTATTACGTTGAGCGTTCAGGCTCCGTTCATTTTCGTTGAGTATCCAGACTCCGGTTATTAAGTTGAGTGTCAGGCTCCGATCATTTTCGTTGAGTATCTAGACTTCGATTATTACGTTAAGCGTTCAGGATCCGATCCGTTTCATTGAGTATCCAGACTCCAAATATTACGTTGAGCGTTCAGGCTCCGGTCAGTTTCATTGGGTATCTAGACTCCGGTGATTACGTTGATCGTTCAGGCTCCGGTCATTTTCGTTGACTATCCAGACTCGGGTTATTACGTTAAGCGTTCAGGCTCTGGTCAGTTTCGTTGAGTATCCAAATTCCGATTATTACGTTGAGCGTTCAGGCTCCGGTCAGTTTCGTTGGGTATCCAGACTCATGTTATTACGTTGAGAGTTCAGGCTCCGGTCATTTCCGTTGAGTATCCAGACTCCGGTTATTAAGTTGAGCGTGAGGCTCCGATCATTTTCATTGAGTATCTAGACTCCAATTATTACGTTGAGCGTTCAGGCTTCGGTTATTTTCGTTAAGTATCTTGACTCCGGTTATTACGTTGAGGGTTCAGACTCCGGTCATTTTCGTTGAGTATCTAGACTCCTGTCATTATGTTGAACGTTCAGGCTCCGTCATTTTCGTTGAGTATCCATACTCCGGTCAATACGTTGAGCGACCAGGCTCCGGTCATTTTCGTTGAGTATCCAGACTCCGGTCATTACATTGAGCGTTCAGGATCCAGTCATTTTCGTTGAGTATCATAACTCCATTTATTACGTTGAGCGTTCAGGATCCGGTCAGTTTCGTTGAGTATCCAGACTCCAAATATTACGTTGATCGTTCAGGCTCCGGTCATTTTCGTTGACTATCAGGACTCGGGTTATTACGTTGAGCGTTCAGGCTCCGGTCAGTTTCGTCTAGTATCCAGATTCCGGTTATTACGTTGAGCGTTCAGGCTCCGGTCAGTTTCGTTGGGTATCCAGACTCCAGTTATTACGTTGAGTGTTCAGGCTCCGGTAAGTTTCGTTGGGTATCCAGACTCCGGTTATTACGTTGACCGTTCAGGCTCCGGTCAGTTTCGTTGGGTATCCAGACTCTAGTTATTATGTTGAGCGTTCAGGCTCCGGTTATTTTCGTTGAGTATCCAGACTCCGGTTATTAAGTTGAGCGTCAGGCTCCGATCATTTTCGTTGTGTATCCAGACTCCGATTATTACGTTGAGCGTTCAGGCTCCGGTTATTTTCGTGGAGTATCCTGACTTCGGTTATTACGTTGAGGGTTCTGACTTCGGTCATTTTCGTTGAGTATCCATACTCCGGTTAATACGTTGAGCGATCAGGCTCCGGTCATTTTCGTTGAGGGTTCTATCATTACGTTGAACGTTCAGGCTCCGATCATTTTCGTTGAGTATCCATACTCCGGTCAATACATTGAGCGATCAGGCTCCGGTCATTTTCGTTGAGTATCCAGACTCTGGTCATTACATTGAGCGTTCAGGATCCAATCATTTTCGTTGAGTATCATAACTCCATTTATTACATTGAGCGTTCAGGATTCGGTCAGTTTCGTTGAGTATCCAGACTCCAAATATTACGTTGAGCGTTCAGGATCCAGTCAGTTTCGTTGGGTATCAATACTCCGGTGATTACGTTGATCGTTCAGGCTCCGGTCATTTTCGTTGACTATCAGGACTCGGGTTATTACGTTGAGCGTTCAGGCTCCGGTCAGTTTCGTTGAGTATCCAGATTCCGGTTATTACGTTGAGCGTTCAGGCTCCGGTCAGTTTCGTTGGGTATCCAGACTCCGGTTATTACGTTGAGCATTCGTGCTCTGGTAAGTTTCGTTGGGTATCCAGACTCCGGTTATTATGTTGAGCGTTCAGGCTCCGGTCAGTTTCGTTGGGTATCCAGACTCTAGTTATTACGTTGAGCGTTCAGGCTCCGGTCATTTTCGTTGAGTATCCAGACTCTGATTATTACGTTGAGCCTTCAAGCTCCGGTTATTTTTGTTGAGTATCATGACTCCGGTTATTACGTTGAGGGTTCAAACTCCGATCATTTTCGTTGAGTATCTAGACTCTTGTCATTACGTTGAACGTTCAGGCTCCGGTCATTTTCGTTGAGTATCCATACTCCGGTCAATACGTTGAGCGATCAGGCTCCGGTCATTTTCGTTGAGTATCCAGACTCTTGTCATTATATTGAGCGTTCAGGATCCAGTCATTTTCGTTGAGTATCATAACTTCATTTATTACGTTGAGCGTTCAGGATCTGGTCAGTTTCGTTGAGTATCCAGACTCCAAATATTACGTTGAGCGTTTAGGCTCCGGTCAGTTTCGTTGGGTATCCAGACTCCGGTGATTACGTTGATCATTCAGGCTCCGGTCATTTTCGTTGACTATCCAGACTCGGGTTATTACGTTAAGCGTTCAGGCTCCGGTCAGTTTCGTTGAGTATCCAGATTCCGATTATTACGTTGAGCGTTCAGGCTCCGGTCAGTTTCGTTGGGTATCCAGACTCCGGTTATTACATTGAGCGTTCAGGCTCCGGTCATTTTCGTTGAGTATCCAGACTCCGGTTATTAAGTTGAGCGTCAGGCTCCGATCATTTTCGTTGAGTATCCAGACTCCGCTTATTACGTTGAGCGTTCAGGCTCCGGTTATTTTCGTTGAGTATCCTGACTCCGGTTATTACTTTGAGGGTTCAGACTCCGGTCATTTTTGTTGAGTATCTAGACTCCTGTCATTACGTTGAACGTTCAGGCTCCGATCATTTTCGTTGAATATCCATACTCCGGTCAATACGTTGAGCGATCATGCTCCGGTCATTTTCATTAATTATCCAGACTCCGGTCATTACATTGAGCGTTCAGGATCCAGTCATTTTCGTTGAGTATCATAACTCCATTTATTACGTTGAGCGTTCAGGATCCGATCAGTTTCGTTGAGTATCCAGACTTCAAATATTATGTTGAGCGTTTAGGCTCCGGTCAATTTTGTTGGGTATCCAGACTCCGGTGATTACGTTGATCGTTCAGGCTCCGGTCATTTTCGTTTACTATCCAGACTCGGGTTATTACATTGAGTGTTCAGACTCCGGTCAGTTTCGTTGGGTATCCAGACTTCGGTTATTACGTTGAGCGATCAGGCTCCGGTAAGTTTCGTTGGGTATCCAGACTCCGGTTATTACGTTGAGCGTTCAGGCTCCGGTCAGTTTCGTTGGGTATCCAAACTCTAGTTATTACGTTGAGCGTTCAGGCTCCGGTCATTTTCGTTGAGTATCCAGACTCCGGTTATTAAGTTGAGCGTCAGGCTCCGATCATTTTCGTTGAGTATCCAGACTCCGATTATTATGTTGAGCGTTCAGGCTCCGGTCATTTTCGTTGAGTATCCAGACTCCGGTTATTACGTTGAGGGTTCAGACTCCAGTCATTTTCGTTGAGTATCTAGACTCCTGTCATTACGTTGAACGTTCAGGCTCTGATCATTTTCGTTGAGTATCCATACTCCGGTCAATACGTTGAGCGTTTAGGCTCCGGCCACTTTCGTTGAGTATCCAGACTCCGGTCATTATATTGAGCATTCAGGATCCAGTCATTTTCGTTGAGTATCATAACTCCATTTATTACGTTGAGCGTTCAGGATCTGGTCAGTTTCGTTGAGTATCCAGACTCCAAATATTACCTTGAGCGTTTAGGCTCCGGTCAGTTTCGTTGGGTATCTAGACACCGGTGATTACGTTGATCGTTCAGGCTCCGGTCATTTTCGTTGACTATCCAGACTCGGGTTATTACGTTAAGCGTTCAGGCTCCGGTCAGTTTCGTTGAGTATCCAGATTCCGATTATTACGTTGAGCGTTCAGGCTCCGGTCAGTTTCGTTGGGTATCCAGACTCCGGTTATTATGTTGAGCGTTCAGGCTCCGGTCATTTTCGTTGAGTATCCAGACTCCAGTTATTAAGTTGAGCGTTCAGGCTCCGGTAAGTTTCGTTGGGTATCCAGACTCCGATTATTACGTTGAGCCTTCAAGCTCCGGTTATTTTTGTTGAGTATCATGACTCCGGTTATTACGTTACGGGTTCAGACTCCGGTCATTTTCGTTGAGTATCTAGACTCTTGTCATTACGTTGAACGTTCAGGCTCCGATCATTTTCGTTGAGTATCCATACTCCGGTCAATACGTTGAGCGATCAGGCTCCGGTCATTTTCGTTGAGTATCCAGACTCTGGTCATTAAATTGAGCGTTCAGGATCCAGTCATTTTCGTTGAGTATCATAACTCCATTTATTACGTTGAGCGTTCAGGATCTGGTCAGTTTCGTTGAGTATCCAGACTCCAAATATTACATTGAGCGTTTATGCTCCGGTCAGTTTCGTTGGGTATCCAGACACCGGTGATTACGTTGATCGTTCAGGCTCCGGTCATTTTCGTTGACTATCCAGACTCGGGTTATTACGTTAAGCGTTCAGGCTCCGGTCAGTTTCGTTGAGTATCCAGATTCCGATTATTACGTTGAGCGTTCAGGCTCCGGTCAATTTCGTTGGGTATCCAGACTCCGGTTATTACGTTGAGCGTTCAGGCTCCGGTCATTTTCGTTGAGTATCCAGACTCCGGTTATTAAGTTGAGCGTCATGCTCCGATCATTTTTGTTGAGTATCCAGACTCCGATTATTACGTTGAGCGTTCAGGCTCCGATTATTTTCTTTGAGTATCCTGACTCCGGTTATTACTTTGAGGGTTCAGACTCCGGTCATTTTCGTTGAGTATCTAGACTCCTGTCATTACGTTAAACGTTCAGGCTCCGATCATTTTCGTTGAATATCCATACTCCGGTCAATACTTTGAGCGATCAGGCTCCGGTCATTTTCATTGAGTATCCAGACTCCGGTCATTACATTGAGCGTTCAGGATCCAGTCATTTTCGTTGAGTATCATAACTCCATTTATTACGTTGAGCGTTCAGGATCCGGTCAGTTTCGTTGAGTATCCAGACTCCAAATATTACGTTGAGCATTCAGGCTCCGGTCAGTTTCGTTCGGTATCCAGACTCCGGTGATTACGTTGATTGTTCAGGCTCCTGTCATTTTCGTTGACTATGCAGACTCGGGTTATTACGTTGAGCGTTCAGGCTCCGGTCAGTTTCGTTGGGTATCCAGACTCCGGTTATTACGTTGAGCGTTCAGGCTCTGGTTATTTTCGTTGAGTATCCAGACTCCGGTTATTAAGTTGAGCGTCAGGCTATGATCATTTTCGTTGAGTATCCAGACTCTGATTATTATGTTGAGCGTTCAGGCTCCGATTATTTTTGTTGAGTATCCTGACTCCGGTTATTACGTTGAGGGTTCAGACTCCGGTCATTTTCGTTTAGTATCTAGACTCCCGTCATTACGTTGAACGTTCAGGCTCCAATCATTTTCGTTGAGTATCCATACTCCGGTCAATACGTTGAGCGATCAGGCTCCGGTCATTTTCGTTGAGTATCCAGACTCCGGTCATTAAATTGAGCGTTCAGGATCCAGTCATTTTCGTTGAGTATCATAACTCCATTTATTACGTTGAGCGTTCAGGATCTGGTCAGTTTCGTTGAGTATCCAGACTCCAAATATCACGTTGAGTGTTTAGGCTCCGGTCAGTTTTGTTGGGTATCCAGACTCCGGTGATTACGTTGATCGTTCAGGCTATGGTCATTTTCGTTGACTATCCAGACTCGGGTTATTATGTTAAGCATTCAGGCTCTGGTCAGTTTCGTTGAGTATCTAGATTCCGATTATTACGTTGAGCGTTCAGGCTCCGGTCAGTTTCGTTGGGTATCCAGACTCCGGTTATTACGTTGAGCGTTCAGGCTCTGGTCATTTTCGTTGAGTATCCAAACTCCGGTTATTAAGTTGAGCGTCATGCTCCAATCAATTTCGCTGAGTATCCAGACTCCGATTATTACGTTGAGCGTTCAGGCTCCGGTTATTTTCGTTGAGTATCCTGACTCCGGTTATTACGTTGAGGGTTCAGACTCCGGTCATTTTCGTTGAGTATCTAGACTCCTGTCATTACGTTGAACGTTCAGGCTCCGATCATTTTCGTTGAATATCCATACTCCGGTCAATACGTTGGGCGATCAGGCTCCGGTCATTTTCGTTGAGTATCCAGACTCCGGTCATTACATTGAGCGTTCAGGATCCAGTCATTTTCGTTGAGTATCATAACTCCGTTTATTACGTTGAGCGTTCAGGATCTGGTCAGTTTCGTTGAGTATCCAGACTCCAAATATTACGTTGAGCGTTCAGGCTCCGGTCAGTTTCGTTCGGTATCCAGACTCCGGTGATTACGTTGATCGTTCAGGCTCCGGTCATTTTCGTTGACTATCCAGACTCGGGTTATTACGTTAAGCGTTCAGGCTGTGGTCAGTTTCGTTGAGTATCCAGATTCCGATTATTACGTTGAGTGTTCAGGCTCCGGTCAGTTTCGTTGGGCATCCAGACTCCGGTTATTACGTTGAGCGTTCTGGCTCCGGTCATTTTCATTGAGTATCCAGACTCCGGTTATTAAGTTGAGCGTCAGGCTCCGATCATTTTCGTTGAGTATCCAGACTCCGATTATTACGTTGAGCGTTCAAGCTCCGGTTATTTTTGTTGAGTATCATGACTCCGGTTATTACGTTGAGGGTTCAGACTCCGGTCATTTTCGTTGAGTATCTAGACTCTTGTCATTACGTTGAACGTTCAGGCTTCGACCATTTTCGTTGAGTATCCATACTCTGGTCAATACGTTGAGCGATCAGGCTCTGGTCATTTTCGTTGAGTATCCAGACTCCGGTCATTAAATTGAGCGTTCAGGATCCAGTCATTTTCGTTGAGTATCATAACTCCATTTATTACGTTGAGCGTTCAGGATCTGGTCAGTTTCGTTGAGTATCCAGACTCCAAATATCACGTTGAGTGTTTAGGCTCCGGTCAGTTTTGTTGGGTATCCAGACTCCGGTGATTACGTTGATCGTTCAGGCTACGGTCATTTTCGTTGACTATCCAGACTCGGGTTATTATGTTAAGCGTTCAGGCTCTGGTCAGTTTCGTTGAGTATCTAGATTCCGATTATTACGTTGAGCGTTCAGGCTCCGGTCAGTTTCGTTGGGTATCCAGACTCCGGTTATTACGTTGAGCGTTCAGGCTCCGGTCATTTTCGTTGAGTATCCAAACTCCGGTTATTAAGTTGAGTGTCATGCTCCGATCAATTTCGCTGAGTATCCAGACTCCGATTATTACGTTGAGCATTCAGGCTCCGGTTATTTTCGTTGAGTATCCTGACTCCGGTTATTACATTGAGGGTTCAGACTCCGGTCATTTTCGTTGAGTATCTAGACTCCTGTCATTACGTTGAACGTTCAGGCTCCGATCATTTTCGTTGAATATCCATACTCCGGTCAATACGTTGAGCGATCAGGCTCCGGTCATTTTCGTTGAGTATCCAGACTCCGGTCATTACATTGAGCGTTCAGGATCCAGTCATTTTCGTTGAGTATCATAACTCCATTTATTACGTTGAGCGTTCAGGATCCGGTCAGTTTCGTTGAGTATCCAGACTCCAAATATTACGTTGAGCGTTCAGGCTCCGGTCAGTTTCGTTCGGTATCCAGACTCCGGTGATTACGTTGATCGTTCAGGCTCCGGTCATTTTCATTGACTATCCAGACTCGGGTTATTACGTTAAGCGTTCAGGCTGTGGTCAGTTTCGTTGAGTATCCAGATTCCGATTATTACGTTGAGTGTTCAGGCTCCGGTCAGTTTCGTTGGGCATCCAGACTCCGGTTATTACGTTGAGCGTTCTGGCTCCGGTCATTTTCATTGAGTATCCAGACTCCGGTTATTAAGTTGAGCGTCAGGCTCCGATCATTTTCGTTGAGTATCCAGACTCCGATTATTACGTTGAGCGTTCAAGCTCCGGTTATTTTTGTTGAGTATCATGACTCCGGTTATTACGTTGAGGGTTCAGAGTCCGGTCATTTTCGTTGAGTATCTAGACTCTTGTCATTACGTTGAACGTTCAGGCTCCGATCATTTTCGTTGAGTATCCATACTCTGGTCAATACGTTGAGCGATCAGGCTCTGGTCATTTTCGTTGAGTATCCAGACTCCGGTCATTAAATTGAGCGTTCAGGATCCAGTCATTTTCGTTGAGTATCATAACTCCATTTATTACGTTGAGCGTTCAGGATCTGGTCAGTTTTGTTGAGTATCCAGACTCCAAATATTACGTTGAGCGTTTAGGCTCTGGGCAGTTTCGTTGGGTATCCA
Source organism: Lathyrus sativus (assembly GCA_963859935.3). Classification (NCBI taxonomy): domain Eukaryota; kingdom Viridiplantae; phylum Streptophyta; class Magnoliopsida; order Fabales; family Fabaceae; genus Lathyrus; species Lathyrus sativus. The sequence continues at coordinate 239,509,956 of OZ012736.1, forward strand.
GACTCCGGTGATTACGTTGATCGTTCAAGCTCCGTTCATTTTCGTTGACTATCTAGACTCGGGTTATTACGTTAAGCGTTCAGGCTCTGGTCAGTTTCGTTGAGTATCCAGATTCTGATTATTACGTTGAGTGTTCAGGCTCCGGTCAGTTTCGTTGGGCATCCAGACTCCGGTTATTACGTTGAGCGTTCTGGCTCCGGTCATTTTCATTGAGTATCCAGACTCCGGTTATTAAGTTGAGCGTCAGGCTCCGATCATTTTCGTTGAGTATCCAGACTCCGATTATTACGTTGAGCGTTCAAGCTCCGGTTATTTTTGTTGAGTATCATGACTCCGGTTATTACGTTGAGGGTTCAGAGTCCGGTCATTTTCGTTGAGTATCTAGACTCTTGTCATTACGTTGAACGTTCAGGCTCCGATCATTTTCGTTGAGTATCCATACTCTGGTCAATACGTTGAGCGATCAGGCTCTGGTCATTTTCGTTGAGTATCCAGACTCCGGTCATTAAATTGAGCGTTCAGGATCCAGTCATTTTCGTTGAGTATCATAACTCCATTTATTACGTTGAGCGTTCAGGATCTGGTCAGTTTTGTTGAGTATCCAGACTCCAAATATTACGTTGAGCGTTTAGGCTCTGGGCAGTTTCGTTGGGTATCCAGACTCCGGTGATTACGTTGATCGTTCAAGCTCCGTTCATTTTCGTTGACTATCTAGACTCGGGTTATTACGTTAAGCGTTCAGGCTCTGGTCAGTTTCGTTGAGTATCCAGATTCTGATTATTACGTTGAGCGTTCAGGCTCCGGTCAGTTTCGTTGGGTATCTAAACTCCGGTTATTACGTTGAGCGTTCAGGCTCCAGTCATTTTCGTTGAGTATCCAGACTCCGGTTATTAAGTTGAGCGTCATGCTCCGATCATTTTCGTTGAGTATCCAGACTCCGATTATTACGTTGAGCGTTCAGGCTCCGGTTATTTTCGTTGAGTATCCTGACTCCGGTTATTACGTTGAGGATTCAGACTCCGGTCATTTTCGTTGAGTATCTAGAATCCTGTCATTACGTTGAACGTTCAGACTCCGATCATTTTCGTTGAATATCCATACTCCGGTCAATACGTTGAGCGATCAGGCTCCGGTCATTTTCGTTGAGTATCCAGACTCCGGTCATTACATTGAGCGTTCAGGATCCAGTCATTTTCGTTGAGTATCATAACTCCATTTATTACGTTGAGCGTTTAGGATCTGATCAGTTTCGTTGAGTATCCAGACTCCAAATATTACGTTGAGCGTTTAGGCTCTGGTCAGTTTCGTTGGGTATCCGGACTCCGGTGATTACGTTGATCGTTCAGGCTCCGGTCATTTTCGTTGACTATCCAGACTCGGGTTATTACGTTAAGCGTTCAGGCTCTGGTCAGTTTCGTTGAGTATCCAGATTCCGATTATTACGTTGAGCGTTCAGGCTCCGGTCAGTTTCGTTGGGCATCCAGACTCCGGTTATTACGTTGAGTGTTCAGGCTCCGGTCATTTTCGTTAAGTATCCAGACTCCGGTTATTAAGTTGAGCGTCAGGCTCCGATTATTTTCGTTGAGTATCCAGACTCCGATTATTACGTTGAGCGTTCAAGCTCCGGTTATTTTTGTTGAGTATCCTGACTCCGGTTATTACGTTGAGGGTTCAGGCTCCGGTCAGTTTCGTTGAGTATCTAGACTCTTGTCATTACATTGAACGTTCAGGCCCAGATCATTTTCGTTGAGTATCCATACTCTGGTCAATACGTTGAGTGATCAGGCTCTGGTCATTTTCGTTGAGTATCCAGACTCCGGTCATTAAATTGAGCGTTCAGGATCCAGTCATTTTCGTTGAGTATCATAACTCCATTTATTACGTTGAGCGTTCAGGATCCGGTCAGTTTCGTTGAGTATCCAGACTCCAAATATTACGTTGAGCGTTCAGGCTCCGGTCAGTTTCGTTCGGTATCCAGACTCCGGTGATTACGTTGATCGTTCAGGCTCCGGTCATTTTCATTGACTATCCAGACTCGGGTTATTACGTTAAGCGTTCAGGCTGTGGTCAGTTTCGTTGGGTATCCAGACTCCGGTTATTACGTTGAGCGTTCAGGCTCCGGTCATTTTCGTTGAGTATCCAGACTCCGGTTATTAAGTTGAGCGTCATGCTCCGATCATTTTTGTTGAGTATCCAGACTCCGATTATTACGTTGAGCGTTCAGGCTCCGATTATTTTCTTTGAGTATCCTGACTCCGGTTATTACTTTGAGGGTTCAGACTCCGGTCATTTTCGTTGAGTATCTAGACTCCTGTCATTACGTTAAACGTTCAGGCTCCGATCATTTTCGTTGAATATCCATACTCCGGTCAATACTTTGAGCGATCAGGCTCCGGTCATTTTCATTGAGTATCCAGACTCCGGTCATTACATTGAGCGTTCAGGATCCAGTCATTTTCGTTGAGTATCATAACTCCATTTATTACGTTGAGCGTTCAGGATCCGGTCAGTTTCGTTGAGTATCCAGACTCCAAATATTACGTTGAGCATTCAGGCTCCGGTCAGTTTCGTTCGGTATCCAGACTCCGGTGATTACGTTGATTGTTCAGGCTCCTGTCATTTTCGTTGACTATGCAGACTCGGGTTATTACGTTGAGCGTTCAGGCTCCGGTCAGTTTCGTTGGGTATCCAGACTCCGGTTATTACGTTGAGCGTTCAGGCTCTGGTTATTTTCGTTGAGTATCCAGACTCCGGTTATTAAGTTGAGCGTCAGGCTATGATCATTTTCGTTGAGTATCCAGACTCTGATTATTATGTTGAGCGTTCAGGCTCCGATTATTTTTGTTGAGTATCCTGACTCCGGTTATTACGTTGAGGGTTCAGACTCCGGTCATTTTCGTTTAGTATCTAGACTCCCGTCATTACGTTGAACGTTCAGGCTCCAATCATTTTCGTTGAGTATCCATACTCCGGTCAATACGTTGAGCGATCAGGCTCCGGTCATTTTCGTTAAGTATCCAGACTCCGGTCATTAAATTGAGCGTTCAGGATCCAGTCATTTTCGTTGAGTATCATAACTCCATTTATTACGTTGAGCGTTCAGGATCTGGTCAGTTTCGTTGAGTATCCAGACTCCAAATATCACGTTGAGTGTTTAGGCTCCGGTCAGTTTTGTTGGGTATCCAGACTCCGGTGATTACGTTGATCGTTCAGGCTATGGTCATTTTCGTTGACTATCCAGACTCGGGTTATTATGTTAAGCATTCAGGCTCTGGTCAGTTTCGTTGAGTATCTAGATTCCGATTATTACGTTGAGCGTTCAGGCTCCGGTCAGTTTCGTTGGGTATCCAGACTCCGGTTATTACGTTGAGCGTTCAGGCTCTGGTCATTTTCGTTGAGTATCCAAACTCCGGTTATTAAGTTGAGCGTCATGCTCCAATCAATTTCGCTGAGTATCCAGACTCCGATTATTACGTTGAGCGTTCAGGCTCCGGTTATTTTCGTTGAGTATCCTGACTCCGGTTATTACGTTGAGGGTTCAGACTCCGGTCATTTTCGTTGAGTATCTAGACTCCTGTCATTACGTTGAACGTTCAGGCTCCGATCATTTTCGTTGAATATCCATACTCCGGTCAATACGTTGGGCGATCAGGCTCCGGTCATTTTCGTTGAGTATCCAGACTCCGGTCATTACATTGAGCGTTCAGGATCCAGTCATTTTCGTTGAGTATCATAACTCCGTTTATTACGTTGAGCGTTCAGGATCTGGTCAGTTTCGTTGAGTATCCAGACTCCAAATATTACGTTGAGCGTTCAGGCTCCGGTCAGTTTCGTTCGGTATCCAGACTCCGGTGATTACGTTGATCGTTCAGGCTCCGGTCATTTTCGTTGACTATCCAGACTCGGGTTATTACGTTAAGCGTTCAGGCTGTGGTCAGTTTCGTTGAGTATCCAGATTCCGATTATTACGTTGAGTGTTCAGGCTCCGGTCAGTTTCGTTGGGCATCCAGACTCCGGTTATTACGTTGAGCGTTCTGGCTCCGGTCATTTTCATTGAGTATCCAGACTCCGGTTATTAAGTTGAGCGTCAGGCTCCGATCATTTTCGTTGAGTATCCAGACTCCGATTATTACGTTGAGCGTTCAAGCTCCGGTTATTTTTGTTGAGTATCATGACTCCGGTTATTACGTTGAGGGTTCAGACTCCGGTCATTTTCGTTGAGTATCTAGACTCTTGTCATTACGTTGAACGTTCAGGCTTCGACCATTTTCGTTGAGTATCCATACTCTGGTCAATACGTTGAGCGATCAGGCTCTGGTCATTTTCGTTGAGTATCCAGACTCCGGTCATTAAATTGAGCGTTCAGGATCCAGTCATTTTCGTTGAGTATCATAACTCCATTTATTACGTTGAGCGTTCAGGATCTGGTCAGTTTCGTTGAGTATCCAGACTCCAAATATCACGTTGAGTGTTTAGGCTCCGGTCAGTTTTGTTGGGTATCCAGACTCCGGTGATTACGTTGATCGTTCAGGCTACGGTCATTTTCGTTGACTATCCAGACTCGGGTTATTATGTTAAGCGTTCAGGCTCTGGTCAGTTTCGTTGAGTATCTAGATTCCGATTATTACGTTGAGCGTTCAGGCTCCGGTCAGTTTCGTTGGGTATCCAGACTCCGGTTATTACGTTGAGCGTTCAGGCTCCGGTCATTTTCGTTGAGTATCCAAACTCCGGTTATTAAGTTGAGTGTCATGCTCCGATCAATTTCGCTGAGTATCCAGACTCCGATTATTACGTTGAGCATTCAGGCTCCGGTTATTTTCGTTGAGTATCCTGACTCCGGTTATTACGTTGAGGGTTCAGACTCCGGTCATTTTCGTTGAGTATCTAGACTCCTGTCATTACGTTGAACGTTCAGGCTCCGATCATTTTCGTTGAATATCCATACTCCGGTCAATACGTTGAGCGATCAGGCTCCGGTCATTTTCGTTGAGTATCCAGACTCCGGTCATTACATTGAGCATTCAGGATCCAGTCATTTTCGTTGAGTATCATAACTCCATTTATTACGTTGAGCGTTCAGGATCCGGTCAGTTTCGTTGAGTATCCAGACTCCAAATATTACGTTGAGCGTTCAGGCTCCGGTCAGTTTCGTTCGGTATCCAGACTCCGGTGATTACGTTGATCGTTCAGGCTCCGGTCATTTTCATTGACTATCCAGACTCGGGTTATTACGTTAAGCGTTCAGGCTGTGGTCAGTTTCGTTGAGTATCCAGATTCCGATTATTACGTTGAGTGTTCAGGCTCCGGTCAGTTTCGTTGGGCATCCAGACTCCGATTATTACGTTGAGCGTTCTGGCTCCGGTCATTTTCATTGAGTATCCAGACTCCGGTTATTAAGTTGAGCGTCAGGCTCCGATCATTTTCGTTGAGTATCCAGACTCCGATTATTACGTTGAGCGTTCAAGCTCCGGTTATTTTTGTTGAGTATCATGACTCCGGTTATTACGTTGAGGGTTCAGAGTCCGGTCATTTTTGTTGAGTATCTAGACTCTTGTCATTACGTTGAACGTTCAGGCTCCGATCATTTTCGTTGAGTATCCATACTCTGGTCAATACGTTGAGCGATCAGGCTCTGGTCATTTTCGTTGAGTATCCAGACTCCGGTCATTAAATTGAGCGTTCAGGATCCAGTCATTTTCGTTGAGTATCATAACTCCATTTATTACGTTGAGCGTTCAGGATCTGGTCAGTTTTGTTGAGTATCCAGACTCCAAATATTACGTTGAGCGTTTAGGCTCTGGGCAGTTTCGTTGGGTATCCAGACTCCGGTGATTACGTTGATCGTTCAAGCTCCGTTCATTTTCGTTGACTATCTAGACTCGGGTTATTACGTTAAGCGTTCAGGCTCTGGTCAGTTTCGTTGAGTATCCAGATTCTGATTATTACGTTGAGCGTTCAGGCTCCGGTCAGTTTCGTTGGGTATCTAAACTCCGGTTATTACGTTGAGCGTTCAGGCTCCAGTCATTTTCGTTGAGTATCCAGACTCCGGTTATTAAGTTGAGCGTCATGCTCCGATCATTTTCGTTGAGTATCCAGACTCCGATTATTACGTTGAGCGTTCAGGCTCCGGTTATTTTCGTTGAGTATCCTGACTCCGGTTATTACGTTGAGGATTCAGACTCCGGTCATTTTCGTTGAGTATCTAGAATCCTGTCATTACGTTGAACGTTCAGACTCCGATCATTTTCGTTGAATATCCATACTCCGGTCAATACGTTGAGCGATCAGGCTCCGGTCATTTTCGTTGAGTATCCAGACTCCGGTCATTACATTGAGCGTTCAGGATCCAGTCATTTTCGTTGAGTATCATAACTCCATTTATTACGTTGAGCGTTTAGGATCTGATCAGTTTCGTTGAGTATCCAGACTCCAAATATTACGTTGAGCGTTTAGGCTCTGGTCAGTTTCGTTGGGTATCCGGACTCCGGTGATTACGTTGATCGTTCAGGCTCCGGTCATTTTCGTTGACTATCCAGACTCGGGTTATTACGTTAAGCGTTCAGGCTCTGGTCAGTTTCGTTGAGTATCCAGATTCCGATTATTACGTTGAGCGTTCAGGCTCCGGTCAGTTTCGTTGGGCATCCAGACTCCGGTTATTACGTTGAGTGTTCAGGCTCCGGTCATTTTCGTTAAGTATCCAGACTCCGGTTATTAAGTTGAGCGTCAGGCTCCGATTATTTTCGTTGAGTATCCAGACTCCGATTATTACGTTGAGCGTTCAAGCTCCGGTTATTTTTGTTGAGTATCCTGACTCCGGTTATTACGTTGAGGGTTCAGGCTCCGGTCAGTTTCGTTGAGTATCTAGACTCTTGTCATTACGTTGAACGTTCAGGCCCAGATCATTTTCGTTGAGTATCCATACTCTGGTCAATACGTTGAGTGATCAGGCTCTGGTCATTTTCGTTGAGTATCCAGACTCCGGTCATTAAATTGAGCGTTCAGGATCCAGTCATTTTCGTTGAGTATCATAACTCCATTTATTACGTTGAGCGTTCAGGATCCGGTCAGTTTCGTTGAGTATCCAGACTCCAAATATTACGTTGAGCGTTCAGGCTCCGGTCAGTTTCGTTCGGTATCCAGACTCCGGTGATTACGTTGATCGTTCAGGCTCCGGTCATTTTCGTTGACTATCCAGACTCGGGTTATTACGTTAAGCGTTCAGGCTGTGGTCAGTTTCGTTGAGTATCCAGATTCCGATTATTACGTTGAGTGTTCAGGCTCCGGTCAGTTTCGTTGGGCATCCAGACTCCGGTTATTACGTTGAGCGTTCTGGCTCCGGTCATTTTCATTGAGTATCCAGACTCCGGTTATTAAGTTGAGCGTCAGGCTCCGATCATTTTCGTTGAGTATCCAGACTCCGATTATTACGTTGAGCGTTCAAGCTCCGGTTATTTTTGTTGAGTATCATGACTCCGGTTATTACGTTGAGGGTTCAGACTCCGGTCATTTTCGTTGAGTATCTAGACTCTTGTCATTACGTTGAACGTTCAGGCTTCGACCATTTTCGTTGAGTATCCATACTCTGGTCAATACGTTGAGCGATACGGCTCTGGTCATTTTCGTTGAGTATCCAGACTCCGGTCATTAAATTGAGCGTTCAGGATCCAGTCATTTTCGTTGAGTATCATAACTCCATTTATTACGTTGAGCGTTCAGGATCTGGTCAGTTTCGTTGAGTATCCAGACTCCAAATATCACGTTGAGTGTTTAGGCTCCGGTCAGTTTTGTTGGGTATCCAGACTCCGGTGATTACGTTGATCGTTCAGGCTACGGTCATTTTCGTTGACTATCCAGACTCGGGTTATTATGTTAAGCGTTCAGGCTCTGGTCAGTTTCGTTGAGTATCTAGATTCCGATTATTACGTTGAGCGTTCAGGCTCCGGTCAGTTTCGTTGGGTATCCAGACTCCGGTTATTACGTTGAGCGTTCAGGCTCCGGTCATTTTCGTTGAGTATCCAAACTCCGGTTATTAAGTTGAGTGTCATGCTCCGATCAATTTCGCTGAGTATCCAGACTCCGATTATTACGTTGAGCATTCAGGCTCCGGTTATTTTCGTTGAGTATCCTGACTCCGGTTATTACGTTGAGGGTTCAGACTCCGGTCATTTTCGTTGAGTATCTAGACTCCTGTCATTACGTTGAACGTTCAGGCTCCGATCATTTTCGTTGAATATCCATACTCCGGTCAATACGTTGAGCGATCAGGCTCCGGTCATTTTCGTTGAGTATCCAGACTCCGGTCATTACATTGAGCGTTCAGGATCCAGTCATTTTCGTTGAGTATCATAACTCCATTTATTACGTTGAGCGTTCAGGATCCGGTCAGTTTCGTTGAGTATCCAGACTCCAAATATTACGTTGAGCGTTCAGGCTCCGGTCAGTTTCGTTCGGTATCCAGACTCCGGTGATTACGTTGATCGTTCAGGCTCCGGTCATTTTCATTGACTATCCAGACTCGGGTTATTACGTTAAGCGTTCAGGCTGTGGTCAGTTTCGTTGAGTATCCAGATTCCGATTATTACGTTGAGTGTTCAGGCTCCGGTCAGTTTCGTTGGGCATCCAGACTCCGGTTATTACGTTGAGCGTTCTGGCTCCGGTCATTTTCGTTGAGTATCCAGACTCCGGTTATTAAGTTGAGCGTCATGCTCCGATCATTTTCGTTGAGTATCCAGACTCCGATTATTACGTTGAGCGTTCAGGCTCCGGTTATTTTCGTTGAGTATCCTGACTCCGGTTATTACGTTGAGGGTTCAGACTCCGGTCATTTTCGTTGAGTATCTAGACTCTTGTCATTACGTTGAACGTTCAGGCTCCGATCATTTTCGTTGAGTATCCATACTCCGGTCAATATGTTGAGCGATCAGGCTCTGGTCATTTTCGTTGAGTATCCAGACTCCGGTCATTACATTGAGCGTTCAGGATCCAGTCATTTTCGTTGAGTATCATAACTCCATTTATTACGTTGAGCGTTTAGGATCTGGTCAGTTTCGTTGAGTATCCAGACTCCAAATATTACGTTGAGCGTTTAGGCTCTGGTCAGTTTCGTTGGGTATCCGGACTCCGGTGATTACGTTGATCGTTCAGGCTCCGGTCATTTTCGTTGACTATCCAGACTCAGATTATTACGTTAAGCGTTCAGGCTCTGGTCAGTTTCGTTGAGTATCCAGATTCCGATTATTACGTTGAGCGTTCAGGCTCCGGTCAGTTTCGTTGGGCATCCAGACTCCGGTTATTAAGTTGAGCGTCAGGCTCCGATTATTTTCGTTGAGTATCCAGACTCTGATTATTACGTTGAGCGTTCAAGCTCCGGTTATTTTTGTTGAGTATCCTGACTCCGGTTATTACGTTGAGGGTTCAGGCTCCGCTCAGTTTCGTTGAGTATCTAGACTCTTGTCATTACGTTGAACGTTCAGGCTCCGATCATTTTCGTTGAGTATCCAGACTCCGGTTATTAAGTTGAGCGTCAGGCTATGATCATTTTCGTCGAGTATCCAGACTCCAATTATTATGTTGAGCGTTCAGGCTCCGGTTATTTTTGTTGAGTATCCTGACTCCGGTTATTACGTTGAGGGTTCAGACTCCGGTCATTTTCGTTGAGTATCTAGACTCCTATCATTACATTGAACGTTCAGGCTCCGATCATTTTCGTTGAGTATCCATACTCCGGTCAATACGTTGAGCGATCAGGCTCCGGTCATTTTCGTTGAGTATCCAGACTCCGGTCATTAAATTGAGCGTTCAGGATCCAGTCATTTTCGTTGAGTATCATAACTCCATTTAGTACGTTGAGCGTTCAGGATCTGGTCAGTTTCGTTGAGTATCCAGACTCCAAATATTACGTTGAGTGTTTAGGCTCCGGTCAGTTTTGTTGGGTATCCAGACTCCGGTGATTACGTTGATCGTTCAGGCTCCGGTCATTTTCGTTGTCTATCCAGACTCGGGTTATTACGTTAAGCGTTCAGGCTCTGGTCAGTTTCGTTGAGTATCCAGATTCCGATTATTACGTTGAGCGTTCAGGCTCCGGTCAGTTTCGTTGGGCATCCAGACTCCGGTTATTACGTTGAGCGTTCAGGCTCCGGTCATTTTCGTTAAGTATCCAGACTCCGGTTATTAAGTTGAGCATCATGCTCCGATCAATTTCGCTGAGTATCCAGACTCCGATTATTACGTTGAGCGTTCAGGCTCCGGTTATTTTCGTTGAGTATCCTGACTCCGGTTATTACGTTGAGGGTTCAGACTCCGGTAATTTTCGTTGAGTATCTAGACTCCTGTCATTACGTTGAACGTTCAGGCTCCGATCATTTTCGTTGAATATCCATACTCCGGTCAATACGTTGAGCGATCAGGCTCCGATCATTTTCGTTGAGTATCCAGACTCCGGTCATTAAATTGAGCGTTCAGGATCCAGTCATTTTCGTTGAGTATCATAACTCCATTTATTACGTTGAGCGTTTAGGATCTGGTCAGTTTCGTTGAGTATCCAGACTCCAAATATTACGTTGAGCGTTTAGGCTCTGGTCAGTTTCGTTGGGTATCCAGACTCCGGTGATTACGTTGATTGTTCAGGCTCCGGTCATTTTCGTTGACTATCCAGAATCGGGTTATTACGTTAAGCGTTCAGGCTCTGGTCAGTTTCGTTGAGTATCCAGATTCCGATTATTACGTTGAGCGTTCAGGCTCCGGTCAGTTTCGTTGGGCATCCAGACTCCGGTTATTACGTTGAGCGTTCAGGCTCCAGTCATTTTCGTTGAGTATCCAGACTCCGGTTATTAAGTTGAGCGTCAGGCTCCGATTATTTTCGTTGAGTATCCAGACTCCGATTATTACGTTGAGCGTTCAAGCTCCGGTTATTTTTATTGAGTATCCTGACTCCGGTTATTACGTTGAGGGTTCAGGCTCCGGTCAGTTTCGTTGAGTATCTAGACTCTTGTCATTACGTTGAACGTTCAGGCTCCGATCATTTTCGTTGAGTATCCAGACTCCGGTTATTAAGTTGAGCGTCAGGCTATGATCATTTTCGTTGAGTATCCAGACTCCAATTATTATGTTGAGCGTTCAGGCTCCGGTTATTTTTGTTGAGTATCCTGACTCCGGTTATTACGTTGAGGGTTCAGACTCCGGTCATTTTCGTTGAGTATCTAGACTCCTATCATTACGTTGAACGTTCAGGCTCCGATCATTTTTGTTGAGTATCCATACTCTGGTCAATACGTTGAGCGATCAGGCTCCGGTCATTTTCGTTGAGTATCCAGACTCCGGTCATTAAATTGAGCGTTCAGGATCCAGTCATTTTCGTTGAGTATCATAACTCCATTTATTACGTTGAGCGTTCAGGATCTGGTCAGTTTCGTTGAGTATCCAGACTCCAAATATTACGGTGAGCGTTTAGGCTCTGGTCAGTTTCGTTGGGTATCCAGACTCCGGTGATTACGTTGATCGTTCAAGCTCCGGTCATTTTCGTTGACTGTCCAGACTCGGGTTATTACATTAAGCGTTCAGGCTCTGGTCAGTTTCGTTGAGTATCCAGATTCTGATTATTACGTTGAGCATTCAGGCTCCGGTCAGTTTCGTTGGGTATTCAGACTCTGGTTATTACGTTGAGCGTTCAGGCTCCGGTCATTTTCGTTGAGTATCCAGACTCCGGTTATTAAGTTGAGCGTCAGGCTTCGATCATTTTCGTTGAGTATCTAGACTCCGATTATTACGTTGAGCGTTCAGGCTCCGGTTATTTTCGTTGAGTATCCTGACTCCGGTTATTACGTTGAGGGTTCAGATTCCGGTCATTTTCGTTAGGTATCTAGACTCCTGTCATTACGTTGAAAGTTCAGGCTCCGATCATTTTCGTTGAGTATGCATACTCCGGTCAATACGTTGAGCGATCAGGCTCCGGTCATTTTCGTTGAGTATCCAGACTCCGGTCATTACATTGAGCGTTCAGGATCCAGTCATTTTCGTTGAGTATCATAACTGCATTTATTACGTTGAGCGTTCAGGATCCAGTCAATTTCTTTGAGTATCCAGACTCCAAATATTACGTTTAGCGTTCAGGCTCCGATCAGTTTTGTTGGGTATCCAGACTCCAGTGATTACATTGATCGTTCAGCCTCCGGTCATTTTCGTTGACTATTCAGACTCGGGTTATTACTTCGAGCGTTCAGCCTCCGGTCAGTTTCGTTGAGTATCCAGATTCCGGTTATTACGTTGAGCATTCAGGCTCCGGTTAGTTTCGTTGGGTATCCAGACTCCGGTTATTAGGTTGAGCGTTCAGGCTCCGGTATGTTTCGTTGGGTATCCAGACTCCGGTTATTACGTTGAGCGTTCAGGCTCTGGTTAGTTTCGTTGGGTATCCAGACTCTAGTTATTACGTTGAGCGTTCTGGCTCCGGTCATTTTAGTTGAGTATCCAGACTCCGGTCATTAAATTGAGCGTTCAGGATCCAGTCATTTTCGTTGAGTATCATAACTCCATTTATTACGTTGAGCGTTCAGGATCTGGTCAGTTTCGTTGAGTATCCAGACTCCAAATATTATGTTGAGAGTTTAGGCTCCGGTCAGTTTCGTTGGGCATCCAGACTCCGGTGATTACGTTGATCATTCAGGCTCCGGTCATTTTCGTTGACTATCCAGACTCGGGTTATTACGTTAAGCGTTCAGGCTCCGGTCAGTTTCATTGAGTATCCAGATTCCGATTATTACGTTGAGCGTTCAGGCTCCGGTTAGATTCGTTGGGTATTCAGACTCCGGTTATTACGTTGAGCGTTCAGGCTCCGGTCATTTTCGTTGAATATCCAGACTCCGGTTATTAAGTTGAGCGTCAGGCTCCGATCATTTTCGTTGAGTATCTAGACTCCGATTATTACGTTGAGCATTCAGGCTCCAGTTATTTTCGTTGAGTATCCTGACTCCGGTTATTACGTTGAGGGTTCAGACTCCGGTCATTTTCGTTGAGTATCTAGACTCCTGTCATTACGTTGAATGTTCGGGCTTCGATCATTTTGGTTGAATATCCATACTCCGGTCAATACGTTGAGCGATCAGGCTCCGGTCATTTTCGTTGAGTATCCAGACTCCGGTCATTACATTGAGCGTCCAGGATCCAGTCATTTTCGTTGAGTATCATAACTCCATTTATTACGTTGAGCGTTCAGGATCCGGTCAGTTTCGTTGAGTATCCAGACTCCAAATATTACGTTGAGCGTTCAGGCTCCGGTCAGTTTTGTTCGGTATCCAGACTCCGGTGATTACGTTGATCGTTCAGGCTCCGGTCATTTTCGTTGAGTATCCAGACTCGGGTTATTACGTTGAGCGTTCTAGCTCTGGTCAGTTTCGTTGGGTATCCAGACTCCGGTTATTACGTTGAGCGTTCAGGCTCCGGTATGTTTCGTTGGGTATCCAGACTCCGGTTATTACGTTGAGCGTTCAGGCTCTGGTCAGTTTCGTTGTGTATCCAGACTCTAGTTATTACGTTGAGCGTTCAGACTCCGGTCATTTTTGTTGAGTATCCAGACTCCGGTCATTAAATTGAGCGTTCAGGATCCAGTCATTTTTGTTGAGTATCATAACTCCATTTATTACGTTCAGCGTTCAGGATCTGGTCAGTTTCGTTGAGTATCCAGACTCCAAATATTACGTTGAGCGTTTAGGCTCCGGTCAGTTTCGTTGGGTATCCAGACTCCGGTGATTACGTTGATCATTCAGGCTCCGGTCATTTTCGTTGATTATCTAGACTCGGGTTATTACGTTAAGCGTTCAGGCTCCGGTCAGTTTCGTTGAGTATCCAGATTCCGATTATTACGTTGAGCGTTCAGGCTCCAGTCAGTTTCGTTGGGTATCCAGACTCCGGTTATTACATTGAGCGTTCAGGCTCCGGTCATTTTCGTTGAGTATCCAGACTCCGGTTATTAAGTTGAGCGTCAGGCTCCGATCATTTTCGTTGAGTATCCAGACTCCGATTATTACGTTGAGTGTTCAGGCTCCGGTTATTTTCGTTGAGTATCCTGACTCCGGTTATTACTTTGAGGGTTCAGACTTCGGTCATTTTCGTTGAGTATCTAGACTCCTGTCATTACGTTGAACGTTCAGGCTCCGATCATTTTCGTTGAATATCCATACTCCGGTCAATACGTTGAGCGATCAGCTCCGGTCATTTTCATTGAGTATCCAGACTCCGGTCATTACATTGAGTGTTCAGGATCCAGTCATTTCTGTTGAGTATCATAACTCCATTTATTACGTTGAGCGTTCAGGATCTGGTCAGTTTCGTTGAGTATCCAGACTCCAAATATTACGTTGAGCGTTTAGGCTCCGGTCAGTTTCGTTGGGCATCCAGACTCCGGTGATTACGTTGATCATTCAGGCTCCGGTCATTTTTGTTGACTATCCAGACTCGGGTTATTACGTTAAGCGTTCAGGCTCCGGTAAGTTTCGTTGAGTCTCCAGATTCCGATTATTACGTTGAGCGTTCAGGCTCCGGTCAGTTTCGTTGGGTATTCAGACTCCGGTTATTACGTTGAGCGTTCAGGCTCCGGTCATTTTCGTTGAATATCCAGACTCCGGTTATTAAGTTGAGCGTCAGGCTCCGATCATTTTCGTTGAGTATCTAGACTCCGATTATTACGTTGAGCATTCAGGCTCCAGTTATTTTCGTTGAGTATCCTGACTCCGGTTATTACGTTGAGGGTTCAGACTCCGGTCATTTTCGTTGAGTATATAGACTCCTGTCATTACGTTGAATGTTCGGGCTTCGATCATTTTGGTTGAATATCCATACTCCGGTCAATACGTTGAGCGATCAGGCTCCGGTCATTTTCGTTGAGTATCCAGACTCCGGTCATTACATTGAGCGTCCAGGATCCAGTCATTTTCGTTGAGTATCATAACTCCATTTATTACGTTGAGCGTTCAGGATCCGGTCAGTTTCGTTGAGTATCCAGACTCCAAATATTACGTTGAGCGTTCAGGCTCCGGTCAGTTTTGTTCGGTATCCAGACTCCGGTGATTACGTTGATCGTTCAGGCTCCGGTCATTTTCGTTGAGTATCCAGACTCGGGTTATTACGTTGAGCGTTCTAGCTCTGGTCAGTTTCGTTGGGTATCCAGACTCCGGTTATTACGTTGAGCGTTCAGGCTCCGGTATGTTTCGTTGGGTATCCAGACTCCGGTTATTACGTTGAGCGTTCAGGCTCTGGTCAGTTTCGTTGGGTATCCAGACTCTAGTTATTACGTTGAGCGTTCAGACTCCGGTCATTTTTGTTGAGTATCCAGACTCCGGTCATTAAATTGAGCGTTCAGGATCCAGTCATTTTTGTTGAGTATCATAACTCCATTTATTACATTCAGCGTTCAGGATCTGGTCAGTTTCGTTGAGTATCCAGACTCCAAATATTACGTTGAGCGTTTAGGCTCCGGTCAGTTTCGTTGGGTATCCAGACTCCGGTGATTACGTTGATCATTCAGGCTCCGGTCATTTTCGTTGATTATCTAGACTCGGGTTATTACGTTAAGCGTTCAGGCTCCGGTCAGTTTCGTTGAGTATCCAGATTCCGATTATTACGTTGAGCGTTCAGGCTCCAGTCAGTTTCGTTGGGTATCTAGACTCCGGTTATTACGTTGAGCGTTCAGGCTCCGGTCATTTTCGTTAAGTATCCAGACTCCGGTTATTAAGTTGAGCGTCAGGCTCCGATCATTTTCGTTGAGTATCCAGACTCCGATTATTACGTTGAGTGTTCAGGCTCCGGTTATTTTCGTTGAGTATCCTGACTCCGGTTATTACTTTGAGGGTTCAGACTTCGGTCATTTTCGTTGAGTATCTAGACTCCTGTCATTACGTTGAACGTTCAGGCTCCGATCATTTTCGTTGAATATCCATACTCCGGTCAATACGTTGAGCGATCAGCTCCGGTCATTTTCATTGAGTATCCAGACTCCGGTCATTACATTGAGTGTTCAGGATCCAATCATTTCTGTTGAGTATCATAACTCCATTTATTACGTTGAGCGTTCAGGATCTGGTCAGTTTCGTTGAGTATCCAGACTCCAAATATTACGTTGAGCGTTTAGGCTCCGGTCAGTTTCGTTGGGCATCCAGACTCCGGTGATTACGTTGATCATTCAGGCTCCGGTCATTTTTGTTGACTATCCAGACTCGGGTTATTACGTTAAGCGTTCAGGCTCCGGTAAGTTTCGTTGAGTATCCAGATTCCGGTTATTACGTTGAGCATTCAGGCTCCGGTTAGTTTCGTTGGGTATCCAGACTCCGGTTATTAGGTTGAGCGTTCAGGCTCCGGTATGTTTCGTTGGGTATCCAGACTCCGGTTATTACGTTGAGCGTTCAGGCTCTGGTTAGTTTCGTTGGGTATCCAGACTCTAGTTATTACGTTGAGCGTTCTGGCTCCGGTCATTTTAGTTGAGTATCCAGACTCTGGTCATTAAATTGAGCGTTCAGGATCCAGTCATTTTCGTTGAGTATCATAACTCCATTTATTACGTTGAGCGTTCAGGATCTGGTCAGTTTCGTTGAGTATCCAGACTCCAAATATTACATTGAGAGTTTAGGCTCCGGTCAGTTTCGTTGGGCATCCAGACTCCGGTGATTACGTTGATCATTCAGGCTCCGGTCATTTTCGTTGACTATCCAGACTCGGGTTATTACGTTAAGCGTTCAGGCTCCGGTCAGTTTCGTTGAGTATCCAGATTCCGATTATTACATTGAGCGTTCAGGCTCCGGTCAGTTTCGTTGGGTATTCAGACTCTGGTTTTTACGTTGAGCGTTCAGGCTCCGATCATTTTCGTGGAGTATCCAGACTCCAGTTATTAAGTTGAGCGTCAGGCTCCGATCATTTTCGTTGAGTATCTAGACTCCGATTATTACGTTGAGCGTTCAGGCTCCGGTTATTTTTGTTGAGTATCCTGACTCCGGTTATTAATTTTAGGGTTCAGACTTCGGTCATTTTTCGTTGAGTATCTAGACTCCTGTCATTACGTTGAACGTTCAGGCTCCGGTCATTTTCGTTTAATATCCATACTCCAGTCAATACGTTGAGCGATCAGGCTCCGGTCATTTTCATTGAGTATCCAGACTCCGGTCATTACATTGAGCGTTCAGGATCCAGTCATTTTTGTAAAGTATCATAACTCCATTTATTACGTTGAGTGTTCAAGATCCGATCAGTTTCGTTGAGTATCCAGACTCCAAATATTACGTTGAGCGTTCAGGCTCCGGTCAATTTCGTTCAGTATCCAGACTCCGGTGATTACGTTGATCGTTCAGGCTCCGGTCATTTTCGTTGACTATCCAGACTCGGGTTATTACGTTGAGCGTTCAGGCTCCGGTCAGTTTCGTTGAGTATCCAGATTCCGGTTATTACGTTGAGCGTTCAGGCTCCGGTCAGTTTTGTTGGGTATCTAGACTCCGGTTATTACGTTGAGCATTCAGGCTCCTGTATGTTTCGTTGGGTACCCAGACTCCGGTTATTACGTTGAGCGTTCAGGCTCTGGTCAGTTTCGTTGGGTATCCAGACTCTAGTTATTACGTTGAGCGTTCAGGCTCCGGTCATTTTTGTTGAGTATCCAGACTCCGGTCATTAAATTGAGCGTTCAGGATCCAGTCATTTTCGTTGAGTATCATAACTCCATTTATTACGTTGAGCGTTCAGGATCTGGTCAGTTTCGTTGAGTATCCAGACTCAAAATATTACGTTGAGCGTTTAGGCTCCGGTCAGTTTCGTTGGGTATCCAGACTCCAGTGATTACGTTGATCGTTCAGGCTCCGGTCATTTTCGTTGACTATCCAGACTCGGGTTATTACGTTAAGCGTTCAGGCTCCGGTCAGTTTCGTTGAGTATCTAGATTCCGATTATTACGTTGAGCGTTCAGGCTCCGGTCAGTTTCGTTGGGTATCCAAACTCCGGTTATTACGTTGAGCGTTCAGGCTCCGGTCATTTTCGTTGAGTATCCAGACTCCGGTTATTAAGTTGAGCGTCAGGCTCCGATCATTTTCGTTGAGTACCCAGACTCCGATTATTACGTTGAGTGTTCATGCTCTGGTTATTTTCGTTGAGTATCCTGACTCCGGTTATTACTTTGAGGGTTCAGACTTCGGTCATTTTCGTTGAGTATCTAGACTCCTATCATTACATTGAACGTTCAGGCTCCGATCATTTTCGTTGAATATCCATACTCCGGTCAATACGTTGAGCGATCAGGCTCCGACCATTTTCATTGAGTATCCAGACTCCGGTCATTACATTGAGCGTTCAGGATCCAGTCATTTTCGTTGAGTATCATAACTGCATTTATTACGTTGAGCGTTCAGGATCCAGTCAGTTTCGTTGAGTATCCAGACTCCAAATATTACGTTGAGCGTTCAGGCTCCGGTCAGTTTTGTTGGGTATCCAGACTCCGGTGATTACGTTGATTGTTCAGGCTCCGGTCATTTTCGTTGACTATCCAGACTCGGATTATTACGTTGAGCGTTCAGGCTCCGGTCAGTTTCCTTGAGTATCCAGATTCCGGTTATTACGTTGAGCGTTCAGGCTCCGGTCAGTTTCGTTGGGTATCCAGACTCCGGTTATTACGTTGAGCGTTCAGGCTCTGGTCAGTTTCGTTGGGTATCCAGACTCTAGTTATTACGTTGAGCGTTCAGGCTCCGGTCATTTTTGTTGAGTATCCAGACTCCGGTCATTAAATTGAGCGTTCAAGATCCATTCATTTTTGTTGAGTATCATAACTCCATTTATTACGTTGAGCGTTCAGGATCTGGTCAGTTTCGTTGAGTATCCAGACTCGAAATATTACGTTGAGAGTTTAGGCTCCGGTCAGTTTCGTTGGGCATCCAGACTCCGGTGATTACGTTGATCATTCAAGCTCCGGTCATTTTCGTTGACTATCCAGACTCGGGTTATTACGTTAAGCGTTCAGGCTCCGGTCAGTTTCGTTGAGTATCCAGATTCCGATTATTACGTTGAGCGTTCAGGCTCCGGTCAGTTTCGTTGGGTATTCAGACTCTGGTTATTACGTTGAGCGTTCGGGCTCCGGTCATTTTCGTGGAGTATCCAGACTCTAGTTATTAAGTTGAGCGTCAGGCTCCGATCATTTTCGTTGTGTATCTAGACTCCGATTATTACGTTGAGCGTTCAGGCTCCGGTTATTTTTGTTGAGTATCCTGACTCCGGTTATTACTTTGAGGGTTCAGACTTCGGTCATTTTCGTTGAGTATCTAGACTCCTATCATTACGTTGAACGTTCAGGCTCCGATCATTTTCGTTGAATATCCATACTCCAGTCAATACGTTGAGCGATCAGGCTACGGTCATTTTCATTGAGTATCCAGACTCCGGTCATTACATTGAGCGTTCAGGATCCAGTCATTTTTGTTGAGTATCATAACTCCATTTATTACGTTGAGTGTTCAAGATCCGATCAGTTTCTTTGAGTATCCAGACTCCAAATATTACGTTGAGCGTTCAGGCTCCGGTCAATTTCGTTCAGTATCCAGACTCCGGTGATTACGTTGATCGTTCAGGCTCCGGTCATTTTCGTTGACTATCCAGACTCGGGTTATTACGTTGAGCGTTCAGGCTCCGGTCAGTTTCGTTGAGTATCCAGATTCCGGTTATTACGTTGAGCGTTCAGGCTCCGGTCAGTTTTGTTGGGTATCTAGACTCCGGTTATTACGTTGAGCATTCAGGCTCCTGTATGTTTCGTTGGGTACCCAGACTCCGGTTATTACGTTGAGCGTTCAGGCTCTGGTCAGTTTCGTTGGGTATCCAGACTCTAGTTATTACGTTGAGCGTTCAGGCTCCGGTCATTTTTGTTGAGTATCCAGACTCCGGTCATTAAATTGAGCGTTCAGGATCCAGTCATATTCGTTGAGTATCATAACTCCATTTATTACGTTGAGCGTTCAGGATCTGGTCAGTTTCGTTGAGTATCCAGACTCAAAATATTACGTTGAGCGTTTAGGCTCCGGTCAGTTTCGTTGGGTATCCAGACTCCAGTGATTACGTTGATCGTTCAGGCTCCGGTCATTTTCGTTGACTATCCAGACTCGGGTTATTACGTTAAGCGTTCAGGCTCCGGTCAGTTTCGTTGAGTATCTAGATTCCGATTATTACGTTGAGCGTTCAGGCTCCGGTCAGTTTCGTTGGGTATCCAAACTCCGGTTATTACGTTGAGCGTTCAGGCTCCGGTCATTTTCGTTGAGTATCCAGACTCCGGTTATTAAGTTGAGCGTCAGGCTCCGATCATTTTCGTTGAGTACCCAGACTCCGATTATTACGTTGAGTGTTCATGCTCTGGTTATTTTCGTTGAGTATCCTGACTCCGGTTATTACTTTGAGGGTTCAGACTTCGGTCATTTTCGTTGAGTATCTAGACTCCTATCATTACATTGAACGTTCAGGCTCCGATCATTTTCGTTGAATATCCATACTCCGGTCAATACGTTGAGCGATCAGGCTCCGACCATTTTCATTGAGTATCCAGACTCCGGTCATTACATTGAGCGTTCAGGATCCAGTCATTTTCGTTGAGTATCATAACTGCATTTATTACGTTGAGCGTTCAGGATCCAGTCAGTTTCGTTGAGTATCCAGACTCCAAATATTACGTTGAGCGTTCAGGCTCCGGTCACTTTTGTTGGGTATCCAGACTCCGGTGATTACGTTGATTGTTCAGGCTCCGGTCATTTTCGTTGACTATCCAGACTCGGGTTATTACGTTGAGCGTTCAGGCTCCGGTCAGTTTCCTTGAGTATCCAGATTCCGGTTATTACGTTGAGCGTTCAGGCTCCGGTCAGTTTCGTTGGGTATCCAGACTCCGGTTATTACGTTGAGCGTTCAGGCTCTGGTCAGTTTCGTTGGGTATCCAGACTCTAGTTATTACGTTGAGCGTTCAGGCTCCGGTCATTTTTGTTGAGTATCCAGACTCCGGTCATTAAATTGAGCGTTCAAGATCCATTCATTTTTGTTGAGTATCATAACTCCATTTATTACGTTGAGCGTTCAGGATCTGGTCAGTTTCGTTGAGTATCCAGACTCGAAATATTACGTTGAGAGTTTAGGCTCCGGTCAGTTTCGTTGGGCATCCAGACTCCGGTGATTACGTTGATCATTCAAGCTCCGGTCATTTTCGTTGACTATCCAGACTCGGGTTATTACGTTAAGCGTTCAGGCTCCGGTCAGTTTCGTTGAGTATCCAGATTCCGATTATTACGTTGAGCGTTCAGGCTCCGGTCAGTTTCGTTGGGTATTCAGACTCTGGTTATTACGTTGAGCGTTCGGGCTCCGGTCATTTTCGTGGAGTATCCAGACTCTAGTTATTAAGTTGAGCGTCAGGCTCCGATCATTTTCGTTGTGTATCTAGACTCCGATTATTACGTTGAGCGTTCAGGCTCCGGTTATTTTTGTTGAGTATCCTGACTCCGGTTATTACTTTGAGGGTTCAGACTTCGGTCATTTTCGTTGAGTATCTAGACTCCTATCATTACGTTGAACGTTCAGGCTCCGATCATTTTCGTTGAATATCCATACTCCAGTCAATACGTTGAGCGATCAGGCTCCGGTCATTTTCATTGAGTATCCAGACTCCGGTCATTACATTGAGCGTTCAGGATCCAGTCATTTTTGTTGAGTATCATAACTCCATTTATTACGTTGAGTGTTCAAGATCCGATCAGTTTCTTTGAGTATCCAGACTCCAAATATTACGTTGAGCGTTCAGGCTCCGGTCAATTTCGTTCAGTATCCAGACTCCGGTGATTACGTTGATCGTTCAGGCTCCGGTCATTTTCGTTGACTATCTAGACTCGGGTTATTACGTTGAGCGTTCAGGCTCCGGTCAGTTTCGTTGAGTATCCAGATTCCGGTTATTACGTTGAGCGTTCAGGCTCCGGTCAGTTTTGTTGGGTATCTAGACTCCGGTTATTACGTTGAGCATTCAGGCTCCTGTATGTTTCGTTGGGTACCCAGACTCCGGTTATTACGTTGAGCGTTCAGGCTCTGGTCAGTTTCGTTGGGTATCCAGACTCTAGTTATTACGTTGAGCGTTCAGGCTCCGGTCATTTTTGTTGAGTATCCAGACTCCGGTCATTAAATTGAGCGTTCAGGATCCAGTCATATTCGTTGAGTATCATAACTCCATTTATTACGTTGAGCGTTCAGGATCTGGTCAGTTTCGTTGAGTATCCAGACTCAAAATATTACGTTGAGCGTTTAGGCTCCGGTCAGTTTCGTTGGGTATCCAGACTCCAGTGATTACGTTGATCGTTCAGGCTCCGGTCATTTTCGTTGACTATCCAGACTCGGGTTATTACGTTAAGCGTTCAGGCTCCGGTCAGTTTCAATGAGTATCCAGATTCCGATTATTACGTTGAGCGTTCAGGCTCCGGTCAGTTTCGTTGGGTATCCAGACTCCGGTTATTACGTTGAGCGTTCAGGCTCCGGTCATTTTCGTTGAGTATCCAGACTCCGGTTATTAAGTTGAGCGTCAGGCTCCGATAATTTTCGTTGAGTACCCAGACTTCGATTATTACGTTGAGTGTTCATGCTCCGGTTATTTTCGTTGAGTATCCTGACTCCGGTTATTACTTTGAGGGTTCAGACTTCGGTCATTTTCGTTGAGTATCTAGACTCCTGTCATTACGTTGAACGTTTAGGCTCCGATCATTTTCGTTGAATATCCATACTCCGGTCAATACGTTGAGCGATCAGGCTCCGACCATTTTCATTGAGTATCCAGACTCCGGTCATTACATTGAGCGTTCAGGATCCAGTCATTTTCGTTGAGTATCATAACTGCATTTATTACGTTGAGCGTTCAGGATCCAGTCAGTTTCGTTGAGTATCCAGACTCCAAATATTACGTTGAGCGTTCAGGCTCCGGTCAGTTTTGTTGGGTATCCAGACTCCGGTGATTACGTTGATCGTTCAGGCTCCGGTCATTTTCGTTGACTATCCAGACTCGGGTTATTACGTTGAGCGTTCAGGCTCCGGTCAGTTTCCTTGAGTATCCAGATTCTGGTTATTACGTTGAGCGTTCAGGCTCCGGTCAGTTTCGTTGGGTATCCAGACTCCGGATATTACGTTGAGCGTTCAGGCTTTGGTCAGTTTCATTGGGTATCCAGACTCTAGTTATTACGTTGAGCGTTCAGGCTCCGGTCATTTTTGTTGAGTATCCAGACTCTGGTCATTAAATTGAGCGTTCAAGATCCAGTCATTTTCGTTAAGTATCATAACTCCATTTATTACGTTGAGCGTTCAGGATCTGGTCAGTTTCGTTGAGTATCCAGACTCGAAATATTACGTTGAGAGTTTAGGCTCCGGTCAGTTTCGTTGGGCATCCAGACTCCAGTGATTACGTTGATCATTCAGGCTCCGGTCATTTTCGTTGACTATCCAGACTCGGGTTATTACGTTAAGCGTTCAGGCTCCGGTCAGTTTCGTTGAGTATCCAGATTCCGATTATTACGTTGAGCGTTCAGGCTCCGGTCAGTTTCGTTGGGTATCCAGACTCCGGTTATTACGTTGAGCTTTTAGGCTCCGGTCATTTTCGTTGAGTATCCAGACTCCGGTTATTAAGTTGAGCGTCAGGCTCCGATCATTTTCGTTGAGTACCCAGACTCCGATTATTACGTTGAGTGTTCATGCTCCGGTTATTTTCGTTGAGTATCCTGACTCCGGTTATTACTTTGAGGGTTCAGACTTCGGTCATTTTCGTTGAGTATCTAGACTCCTGTCATTACGTTGAACGTTCAGGCTCCGATCATTTTCGTTGAATATCCATACTCCGGTCAATACGTTGAGCGATCAGGCTCCGGCCATTTTCATTGAGTATCCAGACTCCGGTCATTACATTGAGCGTTCAGGATCCAGTCATTTTCGTTGAGTATCATAACTGCATTTATTACGTTGAGCGTTCAGGATCCAGTCAGTTTCGTTGAGTATCCAGACTCCAAATATTACGTTGAGCGTTCAGGCTCCAGTCAGTTTTGTTGGGTATCCAGACTCCGGTGATTACGTTGATCGTTCAGGCTCCGGTCATTTTCGTTGACTATCCAGACTCGGGTTATTACGTTGAGCGTTCAGGCTCCGGTCAGTTTCCTTGAGTATCCAGATTCCGGTTATTACGTTGAGCGTTCAGGCTCCAGCCAGTTTCGTTGGGTATCCAGACTCCGGTTATTACGTTGAGCGTTCAGGCTCTGGTCAGTTTCGTTGGGTATCCAGACTCTAGTTATTACGTTGAGCGTTCAGGCTCCGGTCATTTTTGTTGAGTATCCAGACTCCGGTCATTAAATTGAGCGTTCAAGATCCAGTCATTTTCGTTGAGTATCATAACTCCATTTATTACGTTGAGCGTTCAGGATCTGGTCAGTTTCGTTGAGTATCCAGACTCGAAATATTACGTTGAGAGTTTAGGCTCCGGTCAGTTTCGTTGGGCATCCAGACTCCGGTGATTACGTTGATCATTCAAGCTCCGGTCATTTTCGTTGACTATCCAGACTCGGGTTATTACGTTAAGCGTTCAGGCTCCGGTCAGTTTCGTTGAGTATCCAAATTCCGATTATTACGTTGAGCGTTCAGGCTCCGGTCAGTTTCGTTGGGTATTCATACTCTGGTTATTACGTTGAGCGTTCAGGCTCCGGTCATTTTCGTGGAGTATCCAGACTCTAGTTATTAAGTTGAGCGTCAGGCTCCGATCATTTTCGTTGAGTACCCAGACTCCGATTATTACGTTGAGTGTTCATGTTCCGGTTATTTTCGTTGAGTATCCTGACTCCGGTTATTACTTTGAGGGTTCAGACTTCGGTCATTTTCGTTGAGTATCTAGACACCTGTCATTACGTTGAACGTTCAGGCTCCGATCATTTTCGTTGAATATCCATACTCCGGTCAATACGTTGAGCGATCAGGCTCCGGTCATTTTCATTGAGTATCCAGACTCCGGTCATTACATTGAGCGTTCAGGATCCAGTCATTTTTGTTGAGTATCATAACTCCATTTATTACGTTGAGCGTTCAGGATCCAGTCAGTTTCGTTGAGTATCCAGACTCCAAATATTACGTTGTGCGTTCAGGCTCCGGTCAGTTTTGTTGGGTATCCAGACTCCGGTGATTACGTTGATCGTTCAGGCTCCGGTCATTTTCGTTGACTATCCAGACTCGGGTTATTACGTTGAGCGTTCAGGCCCCGGTCAGTTTCCTTGAGTATCCAGACTCCGGTTATTACGTTGAGCGTTCAGGCTCCGGTAAGTTTCGTTGGGTATCCAGACTCCGGTTATTACGTTGAGCGTTCAGGCTCCGATCAGTTTCGTTGGGTATCCAGACTCCGGTTATTACGTTGAGTGTTCAGAATCCAGTCATTTTTGTTGAGTATCTAGACTCCGATTATCACGTTGAGCGTTCAGGCTCCAGTCATTTTCGTTGAGTATCATAACTCCATTTATTACGTTGAGCGTTCAGGATCTGGTCAGTTTCGTTGAGTATCCAGACTCGAAATATTACGTTGAGAGTTTAGGCTCCGGTCAGTTTCGTTGGGCATCCAGACTCCGGTGATTACGTTGATCATTCAAGCTCCGGTCATTTTCGTTGACTATCCAGACTCGGGTTATTACGTTAAGCGTTCAGGCTCCGGTCAGTTTCGTTGAGTATCCAAATTCCGATTATTACGTTGAGCGTTCAGGCTCCGGTCAGTTTCGTTGGGTATTCAGACTCTGGTTATTACGTTGAGCGTTCAGGCTCCGGTCATTTTCGTGGAGTATCCAGACTCTAGTTATTAAGTTGAGCGTCAGGCTCCGATCATTTTCGTTGAGTACCCAGACTCCGATTATTACGTTGAGTGTTCATGTTCCGGTTATTTTCGTTGAGTATCCTGACTCCGGTTATTACTTTGAGGGTTCAGACTTCGGTCATTTTCGTTGAGTATCTAGACACCTATCATTACGTTGAACGTTCAGGCTCCGATCATTTTCGTTGAATATCCATACTCCGGTCAATACGTTGAGCGATCAGGCTCCGGTCATTTTCATTGAGTATCCAGACTCCGGTCATTACATTGAGCGTTCAGGATCCAGTCATTTTTGTTGAGTATCATAACTCCATTTATTACGTTGAGCGTTCAGGATCCAGTCAGTTTCGTTGAGTATCCAGATTCCAAATATTACGTTGTGCGTTCAGGCTCCGGTGAGTTTCGTTCGGTATCCAGACTCCGGTGATTACGTTGATCGTGCAGGCTCCGGTCATTTTCGTTGACTATCCAGACTCGGGTTATTACGTTGAGCGTTCAGGCCCCGGTCAGTTTTGTTGGGTATCCATACTCCGGTTATTACGTTGAGCGTTCAGGCTCCGGTAAGTTTCGTTGGGTATCCAGACTCCGGTTATTACGTTGAGCGTTCAGGCTCCGATCAGTTTCGTTGGGTATCCAGACTCTGGTTATTACGTTGAGTGTTCAGAATCCAGTCATTTTTGTTGAGTATCTAGACTCGGATTATTACGTTGAGCGTTCAGGCTCCGATCATTTTCGTTGAGTATCTAGACTCCTGTCATTACGTTGAACGTTCAGGCTCCGATCATTTTCGTTGAGTATCCATACTCCGGTCAATACGTTGAGCGATCAGGCTCCGGTCATTTTCGTTGAGTATCCAGACTCCGGTCATTACATTGAGCGTTCAGGATCCAGTCATTTTCGTTGAGTATCTAGACTCCTGTCATTACGTTGAACGTTCAGGCTCCGATCATTTTCATTGAGTATCCAATCATTTTCATTGAGTATCCAGACTCCGGTCATTACATTGAGCGTTCAGGATCCAGTCATTTTTGTTGAGTATCATAACTCCATTTATTACGTTGAGCGTTCAGGATCCGGTCAGTTTCGTTGAGTATCCAGACTCCAAATATTACATTGAGTGTTCAGGCTCCGGTCAGTTTTGTGTGGTATCCAGACTCCGGTGATTACGTTGATCGTTCAGGTTCCGGTCATTTTCGTTGACTATCCAGACTCGGGTTATTACGTTGAGCGTTCAGGCCCCGGTCAGTTTCGTTGGGTATCCAGACTCCGGTTATTACGTTGAGCGTTCAGGCTCCGGTAAGTTTCGTTGGGTATCCAGACTCCGGTTATTAAGTTGACCGTCAGGCTCCGATCATTTTCGTTGAGTATCCAGATTCCGATTATTACGTTGAGCGTTCAGGCTCCGGTTATTTTCGTTGAGTATCTAGACTCCTGTCATTACGTTGAACGTTCAGGCTCCGATCATTTTTGTTGAGTATCCATACTCCGGTCAATACGTTGAGCGATCAGGCTCCGGTCATTTTCGTTGAGTATCCAGACTCCGGTCATTACATTGAGCGTTCAGGATCCAGTCATTTTCGTTGAGTATCATAACTCCATTTATTACGTTGAGCATTCAGGATCTGGTCAGTTTCGTTGAGTATCCAGACTCCAAATATTACGTTGAGCGTTTAGGCTCCGGTCAGTTTCGTTGGGTATCCAGACTCCGGTGATTACATTGATCGTTCAGGCTCCGGTCGTTTTCGTTGACTAGCCAGACTCGAGTTATTACGTTAAGCGTTCAGGCTCCGGTCAGTTTCATTGGGTATCCGGATTTCGATTATTATGTTGAGCGTTCAGGCTCCAGTCAGTTTCGTTGGGTATCAAGATTCCGGTTATTACGTTGAGCGTTCAGGCTCCTGTCATTTTCGTTGAGTATCCAGACTCCGGTTATTAGGTTGAGCGTCAGGCTCCGATCATTTTCGTTGAGTATCCAGACTCCGATTATTACGTTGAGCGTTCAGGCTCCGGTTATTTTCGTTGAGTATCCTGACTCCGGTTATTACGTTGAGGGTTCAGACTCCGGTCATTTTCGTTGAGTATCTAGACTCCTGTCATTACGTTGAACGTTCAGGCTCCGATCATTTTTGTTGAATATCCATACTTCGGTCAATACGTTGAGCGATCAGGCTCCGATCATTTTCGTTGAGTATCCAGACTCCGGTCGTTACATTGAGCGTTCAGGATCCAGTCATTTTGTTGAGTATCATAACTCCATTTATTACGTTGAGCGTTCAGGATCCGGTCAGTTTCGTTGAGTATCCAGACTCCAAATATTACGTTGAGCGTTCAGGCTCCGGTCAGTTTTGTTGGGTATCCAGACTCCGGTGATTACGTTGATCGTTCAGGTTCCGGTCATTTTCGTTGACTATCCAGACTCGGGTTATTACGTTGAGCGTTCAGGCCCCGGTCAGTTTTGTTGGGTATCCAGACTCCGGTTATTTCGTTGAGCGTTCAGGCTCCGGTATGTTTCGTTGGGTATCGAGACTCCGGTTATTACGTTGAGCGTTCAGGCTCCGGTCAGTTTCGTTGGGTATCCAGACTCCGGTTATTACGTTGAGTGTTCAGGATCCAGTCATTTTTGTTGAGTATCTAGACTCCGATTATTACGTTGAGCGTTCAGGCTCCGATCATTTTCGTTGAGTATCTAGACTCCTGTCATTACGTTGAACGTTCAGGCTCCGATCATTTTCGTTGAGTATCCATACTCCGTTCAATACGTTGAGCGATCAGGCTCCGGTCATTTTCGTTGAGTATCCAGACTCCGGTCATTACATTGAGCGTTCAGGATCCAGTCATTTTCGTTGAGTATCTAGACTCCTGTCATTACGTTGAACGTTCAGGCTCCGATCATTTTCGTTGAGTATCCGGTCATTTTCATTGAGTATCCAGACTCCGGTCATTACATTGAGCGTTCAGGATCCAGTCATTTTTGTTGAGTATCATAACTCCATTTATTACGTTGAGCGTTCAGGATCCGGTCAGTTTCGTTGAGTATCCAGACTCCAAATATTACATTGAGCGTTCAGGCTCCGGTCAGTTTCGTTCGGTATCCAGACTCTGGTGATTACGTTGATCATTCAGGCTCCGGTCATTTTCATTGACTATCCAGACTCGGGTTTTTACGTTGAGCGTTCAGGCTCCGGTCAGTTTCGTTGGGTATCCAGACTCCGGTTATTACGTTGAGCGTTCAGGCTCCGGTAAGTTTCGTTGGGTATCCAGACTCCGGTTATTAAGTTGACCGTCAGGCTCCGATCATTTTCGTTGAGTATCCAGATTCCGATTATTACGTTGAGTGTTCAGGCTCCGGTCATTTTCGTTGAGTATCTAGACTCCTGTCATTACGTTGAACGTTCAGGCTCCGATCATTTTCGTTGACTATCCATACTCCGGTCAATACGTTGAGCGTTCAGGCTCCGGTCATTTTCATTGAGTGTCCATACTCCGGTCATTACATTGAGCGTTCAGGATCCAGTCATTTTTGTTGAGTATCATAACTCCATTTATTACGTTGAGCGTTCAGGATCTGGTCAGTTTCGTTGAGTATCCAGACTCCAAATATTACGTTGAGCGTTTAGGCTCCGGTCAGTTTCGTTGGGTATCCAGACTCCGGTGATTACGTTGATCGTTCAGGCTCCGGTTATTTTCGTTGACTATCCAGACTCGAGTTATTACGTTAAGCTTTCAGGCTCCGGTCAATTTCATTGGGTATCCGGATTTCGATTATTACGTTGAGCGTTCAGGCTCCAGTCAGTTTCGTTGGGTATCAAGATTCCGGTTATTACGTTGAGCGTTCAGGCTCCTGTCATTTTCGTTGAGTATCCAGACTCCGGTTATTAAGTTGAGCGTCAGGCTCCGATCATTTTCGTTGAGTATCCAGACTCCGATTATTATGTTGAGCGTTCAGGCTCCGGTTATTTTCGTTGAGTATCCTGCTCCGGTTATTACGTTGAGGGTTCAGACTCCGGTCATTTTCGTTGAGTATCTAGACTCCTGTCATTACGTTGAACGTTCAGGCTCCGATCATTTTTGTTGAATAGCCATACTTCGGTCAATACGTTGAGCGATCAGGCTCCGGTCATTTTAGTTGAGTATCCAGACTCCGGTCATTACATTGAGCGTTCAGGATCCAGTCATTTTCGTTGAGTATCATAACTCCATTTATTACGTTGAGCGTTCAGGATCCGGTCAGTTTCGTTGAGTATCCAGACTCCAAATATTACGTTGAGCGTTCAGGTTCCGGTCAGTTTTGTTGGGTATCCAGACTCTGGTGATTACGTTGATCGTTCAGGCTCCGGTCATTTTCGTTGACTATCCAGACTCGGGTTATTACGTTAAGCGTTCAGGCTCCGGTCAATTTCGTTGAGTATCCAGATTCCAATTATTACGTTGAGCGTTCAGGCTCCGGTCAGTTTCGTTGGGTATCCAGACTCCGGTTATTACGTTGAGCGTTCAGGCTCCGGTAAGTTTCGTTGGGTATCGAGACTCTGGTTATTACGTTGAGCGTTCAGGCTCCGGTCAGTTTCGTTGGGTATCCAGACTCTAGTTATTACGTTGAGCGTTCAGGCTCCGGTTATTTTCGTTGAGTATCCAGACTCCGGTCATTATATTGAGCATTCAGGATCCGGTCATTTTTGTTGAGTATCATAACTCCATTTATTACGTTGAGCGTTCAGGATCTGGTCAGTTTCGTTGAGTATCCAGACTCCAAATATTACGTTGAGCGTTTAAGCTCCGGTCAGTTTCGTTGGGTATCTAGACTCCGGTGATTACGTTGATCGTTCAGGCTCCGATCATTTTCGTTGACTATCCAGACTCGGGTTATTACGTTAAGCGTTCAGGCTCCGGTCAGTTTTATTGAGTATCCAGATTCCGATTATTACGTTGAGCGTTCAGGCTCCGGTCAGTTTCATTGGGTATTCAGACTCCGGTTATTACGTTGAGCGTTCAGGCTCCGGTCATTTTCATTGACTATCCAGACTCGGGTTATTACGTTAAGGGTTAAGGCTCCGGTCAGTTTCGTTGAGTATCCAGATTCCAATTATTACGTTGAGCGTTCAGGCTCCGGTCAGTTTCGTTGGGTATCCAGACTCCGGTTATTACATTGAGCGTTCAGGCTCCGGTAAGTTTCGTTGGGTTTCCAGACTCCGATTATTACGTTGAGCGTTCAGGCTCCGGTCAGTTTGGTTGGGTATCCAGACTCTAGTTATTACGTTGAGCGTTCAGGCTCCGGTCATTTTCGTTGAGTATCCAGACTCCGGTCATTATATTGAGCATTCAGGATCCGGTCATTTTCGTTGAGTATCATAACTCCATTTATTACGTTGAGCGTTCAGGATCTGGTCAGTTTCGTTTAGTATCCAGACTCCAAATATTACGTTGAGCGTTTAGGCTCCGGTCAGTTTCGTTGGGTATCCAGACTCCGGTGATTACGTTGATCGTTTAGGCTCCGGTCATTTTCGTTGACTATCCAGACTCGGTTTATTACGTTAAGCGTTCAGGCTCCGGTCAGTTTCGTTGAGTATCCAGATTCCGATTATTACGTTGAGCGTTCACGCTCCGGTCTGTTTCGTTGGGTATTCAGACTCCGGTTATTACGTTGAGTGTTCAGGATCCGGTCATTTTTGTTGAGTATCCAGACTCCGGTTATTAAGTTGAGCGTCAGGCTCCGATCATTTTCGTTGAGTATCTAGACTCCGATTATAACGTTGAGCGTTCAGGCTCCAGTTATTTTCGTTGAGTATCCTGACTCTGGTTATTACGTTGAGGGTTCAGACTCCGGTCATTTTCGTTGAGTATCTAGACTCCTGTCATTACGTTGAACGTTCAGGCTCCGATCATTTTCGTTGAATATCCATACTCCGGTCAATACGTTGAGCGATCAGGCTCCAGTCATTTTGGTTGAGTATCCAGACTCCGGTCATTACATTGAGCGTTCAGGATCCAGTCATTTTCGTTGAGTAACATAACTCCATTTATTACGTTGAGCGTTCAGGATCCGGTCAGTTTCGTTGAGTATCTAGACTCCAAATATTACGTTGAGCGTTCAGGCTCTGGTCAGTTTTGTTGGGTATCCAGACTCCAGTGATTACGTTGATCGTTTAGGCTCCGGTCATTTTCGTTGACTATCCAGACTCGGGTTATTACGTTGAGCGTTCAGGCTCCGGTCAGTTTCGTTGAGTATCCAGATTTTGGTTATTACGTTGAGCGTTCAGGCTCCAGTCAGTTTCGTTGGGTATCCAGACTCCGGTTATTACGTTGAGCATTCAGGCTCCGGTAAGTTTCGTTGGGTATCCAGACTCCGGTTATTACGTTGAGCGTTTAGGCTCTGGTCAGTTTCGTTGGGTATCCAGACTCTAGTTATTACGTTTAGCGTTCAGGCTCCAGTCATTTTTGTTGAGTATCCAGACTCCGGTCATTAAATTGAGCGTTCAGGATCTAATCATTTTCGTTGAGTATCATAACTCCATTTATTACGTTGAGCGTTCAGAATCTGGTCAGTTTCGTTGAGTATCCAAACTCCAAATAACACGTTGAGCGTTTAGGCTCCGGTCAGTTTCGTTGGGTATCCAGACTCCGGTGAGGACGTTGATCGTTCAGGCTCCGATCATTTTCGTTGACTATCCAGACTCGGGTTATTACGTTAAGCGTTCAGGCTCCGGTCAGTTTCGTTGGGTATCCAGTTTCCGATTATTACGTTTAGCGTTCAGGCTCCGGTCAGTTTCGTTGGGTATCAAGATTCCGGTTATTACGTTGAGCGTTCAGGCTCCTGTCATTTTCGTTGAGTATCCAGACTCCGGTTATTAAGTTGAGCTTCAGGCTCCGATCATTTTCGTTGAGTATCCAGACTCCGATTATTACATTGAGCGTTCAGGCTCCGGTTATTTTCGTTGAGTATCCTGACTCCGGTTATTACGTTGAGGGTTCAGACTCCGGTCATTTTCGTTGAGTATCTAGACTCCTGTCATTACGTTGAACGTTCAGGCTCCGATCATTTTTGTTGAATATCCATACTTCGGTCAATACGTTGAGCGATCAGGCTCCGGTCATTTTCGTTGAGTATCCAGACTCCGGTCGTTACATTGAGCATTCAGGATCCAGTCATTTTCGTTGAGTATCATAACTCCATTTATTACGTTGAGCGTTCAGGATCCGGTCAGTTTCGTTGAGTATCCAAACTCCAAATATTACGTTGAGCGTTCAGGCTCCGGTCAGTTTTGTTGGGTATCCAGACTCCGGTGATTACGTTGATCGTTCAGGCTCCAGTCATTTTCGTTTACTATCCAGACTCGGGTTATTACGTTAAGCGTTCAGGCTCCGGTCAGTTTCGTTGAGTATCCAGATTCCAATTATTACGTTGAGCGTTCAGGCTCCGGTCAGTTTCGTTGGGTATCCAGACTCCGGTTATTACATTGAGCGTTCAGGCTCCGGTAAGTTTCGTTGGGTATCCAGACCCCGGTTATTACGTTGAGCGTTCAGGCTCCGGCAGTTTCGTTAGGTATCCAGACTCTAGTTATTACGTTGAGCGTTCAGGCTCCGGTCATTTTCGTTGAGTATCCAGACTCCGGTCATTATATTGAGCATTCAGGATCCGGTCATTTTCGTTGAGTATCTAGACTCCTGTCATTACGTTGAACGTTCAGGCTCCGATCATTTTTGTTGAATATCCATACTTTGGTCAATACGTTGAGCGATCAGGCTCCGTTCATTTTCGTTGAGTATCCAGACTCCGGTCATTACATTGAGCGTTCAGGATCCAGTCATTTTCGTTGAGTGTCATAACTCCATTTATTACGTTGAGCGTTCAGGATCAGGTCAGTTTCGTTGAGTATCCAGACTCCAAATATTACGTTGACCGTTCAGGCTCCGGTCAGTTTTGTTGGGTATCCAGACTCCGGTGATTACGTTGATCGTTCAGGCTCCGGTCATTTTTGTTGACTATCCAGACTCGGGTTATTACGTTGAGCGTTCAGGCTCCGGTCAGTTTCATTGAGTATCCAGATTCCGGTTATTACGTTGAGCGTTCAGGCTCCGGTCAGTTTCGTTGGGTATCCAGACTCCGGTTATTACGTTGAGCGTTCAGGCTCCGGTAAGTTTCGTTGGGTATCCAGACTCTGGTTATTACGTTGAGCGTTCAGGCTCTGGTCAGTTTCGTTGGGTATCCAGACTCTAGTTATTACGTTTAGCGTTCAGGCTCCAGTCATTTTTGTTGAGTATCCAGACTCCGGTCATTAAATTGAGCGTTCAGGATCCAGTCATTTTCGTTGAGTATCATAACTCCATTGATTACGTTGAGCGTTCAGGATCTGGTCAGTTTCGTTGAGTATCCAAACTCCAAATATCACGTTGAGCGTTCAGGCTCCTGTCATTTTCGTTGAGTATCCAGACTCCGGTTATTAAGTTGAGCGTCAGGCTCCGATCATTTTCGTTGAGTATCCAGACTCCGATTATTATGTTGAGCGTTCAGGCTCCGGTTATTTTTGTTGAGTATCCTGACTCCGGTTATTACGTTGAGGGTTCAGACTCCGGTCATTTTCGTTGAGTATCTAGACTCCTGTCATTACGTTGAACGTTCAGGCTCCGATCATATTTGTTGAATATCCATACTTCGGTCAATACGTTGAGCGATCAGGCTCCGGTCATTTTCGTTGAGTATCCAGACTCCGGTCGTTACATTCAGCATTCAGGATCTAGTCATTTTCGTTGAGTATCATAACTCCATTTATTACGTTGAGCGTTCAGGATCCGGTCAGTTTCGTTGAGTATCCAGACTCCAAATATTACGTTGAGCGTTCAGGCTCCGGTCAGTTTTGTTGGGTATCCAGACTCCGGTGATTACGTTGATCGTTCAGGCTCCGGTCATTTTCGTTGACTATCCAAACTCGGGTTATTACGTTGAGCGTTCAGGCTCCAGTCAGTTTCGTTGAGTATCCAGATTCCGGTTATTACGTTGAGCGTTCAGGCTCTGGTCAGTTTCGTTGGGTATCCAGACTCCGGTTATTACGTTGAGCGTTCAGGCTCCGGTAAGTTTCGTTGGGTATCCAGACTCCGGTTATTACGTTGAGCGTTCAGGCTCGGATCAGTTTCGTTGGGTATCCAGACTCTAGCTATTACGTTGAGCGTTCAGGCTCCGATCATTTTCGTTGACTATCCAGACTCGGGTTATTACGTTAAGCGTTCAGGCTCCGGTCAGTTTTATTGAGTATCCAGATTCCGATTATTACGTTGAGCGTTCAGGCTCCGGTCAGTTTCGTTGGGTATTCAGACTCCGGTTATTACGTTGAGCGTTCAGGCTCCGATCATTTTCATTGACTATCCAGACTCGGGTTATTACGTTAAGGGTTAAGGCTCCGGTCAGTTTCGTTGAGTATCCAGATTCCAATTATTACGTTGAGCGTTCAGGCTCCGGTCAGTTTCGTTGGGTATCCAGACTCCGGTTATTACGTTGAGCGTTCAGGCTCCGGTAAGTTTCGTTGGGTTTCCAGACTCCGATTATTACGTTGAGCGTTCAGGCTCCGGTCAGTTTGGTTGGGTATCCAGACTCTAGTTATTACGTTGAGCGTTCAGGCTCCGGTCATTTTCGTTGAGTATCCAGACTCCGGTCATTATATTGAGCATTCAGGATCCGGTCATTTTCGTTGAGTATCATAACTCCATTTATTACGTTGAGCGTTCAGGATCTGGTCAGTTTCGTTTAGTATCCAGACTCCAAATATTACGTTGAGCGTTTAGGCTCCGGTCAGTTTCGTTGGGTATCCAGACTCCGGTGATTACGTTGATCGTTTAGGCTCCGGTCATTTTCGTTGACTATCCAGACTCGGGTTATTACGTTAAGCGTTCAGGCTCCGGTCAGTTTCGTTGAGTATCCAGATTCCGATTATTACGTTGAGCGTTCACGCTCCGGTCAGTTTCGTTGGGTATTCAGACTCCGGTTATTACGTTGAGTGTTCAGGATCCGGTCATTTTTGTTGAGTATCCAGACTCCGGTTATTAAGTTGAGCGTCAGGCTCCGATCATTTTCGTTGAGTATCTAGACTCCGATTATAACGTTGAGCGTTCAGGCTCCGGTTATTTTCGTTGAGTATCCTGACTCTGGTTATTACGTTGAGGGTTCAGACTCCGGTCATTTTCGTTGAGTATCTAGACTCCTGTCATTACGTTGAACGTTCAGGCTCCGATCATTTTCGTTGAATATCCATACTCCGGTCAATACGTTGAGCGATCAGGCTCCGGTCATTTTCGTTGAGTATCCAGACTCCGGTCATTACATTGAGCGTTCAGGATCCAGTCATTTTCGTTGAGTAACATAACTCCATTTATTACGTTGAGCGTTCAGGATCCGGTCAGTTTCGTTGAGTATCTAGACTCCAAATATTACGTTGAGCGTTCAGGCTCTGGTCAGTTTTGTTGGGTATCCAGACTCCAGTGATTACGTTGATCGTTCAGGCTCCGGTCATTTTCGTTGACTATCCAGACTCGGGTTATTACGTTGAGCGTTCAGGCTCCGGTCAGTTTCGTTGAGTATCCAGATTTTGGTTATTACGTTGAGCGTTCAGGCTCCAGTCAGTTTCGTTGGGTATCCAGACTCCGGTTATTACGTTGAGCGTTCAGGCTCCGGTAAGTTTCGTTGGGTATCCAGACTCCGGTTATTACGTTGAGCGTTTAGGCTCTGGTCAGTTTCGTTGGGTATCCAGACTCTAGTTATTACGTTTAGCGTTCAGGCTCCAGTCATTTTTGTTGAGTATCCAGACTCCGGTCATTAAATTGAGCGTTCAGGATCTAATCATTTTCGTTGAGTATCATAACTCCATTTATTACGTTGAGCGTTCAGGATCTGGTCAGTTTCGTTGAGTATCCAAACTCCAAATATCACGTTGAGCGTTTAGGCTCCGGTCAGTTTCGTTGGGTATCCAGACTCCGGTGAGGACGTTGATCGTTCAGGCTCCGATCATTTTCGTTGACTATCCAGACTCGGGTTATTACGTTAAGCGTTCAGGCTCCGGTCAGTATTGTTGGGTATCCTGTTTCCGATTATTACGTTTAGCGTTCAGGCTCCGGTCAGTTTCGTTGGGTATCAAGATTCCGGTTATTACGTTGAGCGTTCAGGCTCCTGTCATTTTCGTTGAGTATCCAGACTCCGGTTATTAAGTTGAGCTTCAGGCTCCGATCATTTTCGTTGAGTATCCAGACTCCGATTATTACGTTGAGCGTTCAGGCTCCGGTTATTTTCGTTGAGTATCCTGACTCCGGTTATTACGTTGAGGGTTCAGACTCCGGTCATTTTCGTTGAGTATCTAGACTCCTGTCATTACGTTGAACGTTCAGGCTCCGATCATTTTTGTTGAATATCCATACTTCGGTCAATACGTTGAGCGATCAGGCTCCGGTCATTTTCGTTGAGTATCCAGACTCCGGTCGTTACATTGAGCATTCAGGATCCAGTCATTTTCGTTGAGTATCATAACTCCATTTATTACGTTGAGCGTTCAGGATCCGGTCAGTTTCGTTGAGTATCCAAACTCCAAATATTACGTTGAGCGTTCAGGCTCCGGTCAGTTTTGTTGGGTATCCAGACTCCGGTGATTACGTTGATCGTTCAGGCTCCAGTCATTTTCGTTGACTATCCAGACTCGGGTTATTACGTTAAGCGTTCAGGCTCCGGTCAGTTTCGTTGAGTATCCAGATTCCAATTATTACGTTGAGCGTTCAGGCTCCGGTCAGTTTCGTTGGGTATCCAGACTCCGGTTATTACATTGAGCGTTCAGGCTCCGGTAAGTTTCGTTGGGTATCCAGACCCCGGTTATTACGTTGAGCGTTCAGGCTCCGGCAGTTTCGTTAGGTATCCAGACTCTAGTTATTACGTTGAGCGTTCAGGCTCCGGTCATTTTCGTTGAGTATCCAGACTCCGGTCATTATATTGAGCATTCAGGATCCGGTCATTTTCGTTGAGTATCTAGACTCCTGTCATTACGTTGAACGTTCAGGCTCCGATCATTTTTGTTGAATATCCATACTTTGGTCAATACGTTGAGCGATCAGGCTCCGTTCATTTTCGTTGAGTATCCAGACTCCGGTCATTACATTGAGCGTTCAGGATCCAGTCATTTTCGTTGAGTGTCATAACTCCATTTATTACGTTGAGCGTTCAGGATCAGGTCAGTTTCGTTGAGTATCCAGACTCCAAATATTACGTTGACCGTTCAGGCTCCGGTCAGTTTTGTTGGGTATCCAGACTCCGGTGATTACGTTGATCGTTCAGGCTCCGGTCATTTTTGTTGACTATCCAGACTCGGGTTATTACGTTGAGCGTTCAGGCTCCGGTCAGTTTCGTTGAGTATCCAGATTCCGGTTATTACGTTGAGCGTTCAGGCTCCGGTCAGTTTCGTTGGGTATCCAGACTCCGGTTATTACGTTGAGCGTTCAGGCTCCGGTAAGTTTCGTTGGGTATCCAGACTCTGGTTATTACGTTGAGCGTTCAGGCTCTGGTCAGTTTCGTTGGGTATCCAGACTCTAGTTATTACGTTTAGCGTTCAGGCTCCAGTCATTTTTGTTGAGTATCCAGACTCCGGTCATTAAATTGAGCGTTCAGGATCCAGTCATTTTCGTTGAGTATCATAACTCCATTGATTACGTTGAGCGTTCAGGATCTGGTCAGTTTTGTTGAGTATCCAAACTCCAAATATCACGTTGAGCGTTCAGGCTCCTGTCATTTTCGTTGAGTATCCAGACTCCGGTTATTAAGTTGAGCGTCAGGCTCCGATCATTTTCGTTGAGTATCCAGACTCCGATTATTATGTTGAGCGTTCAGGCTCCGGTTATTTTTGTTGAGTATCCTGACTCCGGTTATTACGTTGAGGGTTCAGACTCCGGTCATTTTCGTTGAGTATCTAGACTCCTGTCATTACGTTGAACGTTCAGGCTCCGATCATATTTGTTGAATATCCATACTTCGGTCAATACGTTGAGCGATCAGGCTCCGGTCATTTTCGTTGAGTATCCAGACTCCGGTCGTTACATTGAGCATTCAGGATCTAGTCATTTTCGTTGAGTATCATAACTCCATTTATTACGTTGAGCGTTCAGGATCCGGTCAGTTTCGTTGAGTATCCAGACTCCAAATATTACGTTGAGCGTTCAGGCTCCGGTCAGTTTTGTTGGGTATCCAGACTCCGGTGATTACGTTGATCGTTCAGGCTCCGGTCATTTTCGTTGACTATCCAAACTCGGGTTATTACGTTGAGCGTTCAGGCTCCAGTCAGTTTCGTTGAGTATCCAGATTCCGGTTATTACGTTGAGCGTTCAGGCTCTGGTCAGTTTCGTTGGGTATCCAGACTCCGGTTATTACGTTGAGCGTTCAGGCTCCGGTAAGTTTCGTTGGGTATCCAGACTCCGGTTATTACGTTGAGCGTTCAGGCTCCGATCAGTTTCGTTGGGTATCCAGACTCTAGCTATTACGTTGAGCGTTCAGGCTCCGGTCATTTTCGTTGAGTATCCAGACTCCGGTCATTATATTGAGCATTCAGGATCCGGTCATTTTCGTTGAGTATCTAGACTCCTGTCATTACGTTGAACGTTCAGGCTCCGATCATTTTTGTTGAATATCCATACTTCGGTCAATACGTTGAGCGATCAGGCTCCGGTCATTTTCGTTGAGTATCCAGACTCCGGTCATTACATTGTGCGTTCAGGATCCAGTCATTTTCGTTGAGTATTGTTGCACCCCAAAATTTGACCAACAATTATTTATTCATTGAGTGTTTGAAAGTTGATACCTTCATCAGACAGTTCAAGAGAACCTCAGAGGGAGTGGGTTGAAACCAGGGTTGTGTGCTTCATAGCTTGAGAGTTGTGGGTGCTTCTCAGATGATTCTGAGACTTTGAGAATGAACTTGATGTTTTGAGAAAGTGTATGAGATGTCTTGATAGCCATCATGAAGCCCAGAGAAGTCATTGTGCAAGAGTTCAGAAGATTCAACCATGAATGGTAGAATTAGGGTTTTGACTGGGTCAACCCTAGGATAACTGAAAATTTGGAGAAGGTTGAGACCTAATCCAAGGGCTATGAGATCATGGAATGATGCATAGAGATGTTATAAAGATGGTTCCTAGACCAACTCATCATGATTGAGGAGTTTGAGAAGTTTCAAGTTAGGGTCTCCAAGGATTGTCAGTGAAAAAACCCTAATTTGACCCCTATCTTCCAGGCAGTTTTAGCTCTAGATGTGATTGATATCTCATCTTCCCCATAACATGAATTTTGTAGAGCTTGTTCTTAGCTTTAATTTGAGTGGTGGAAGTCCTTGATAGGAGTTGCAGAGCTCAAGTTATGGTTTTGACAACTTACAGGTCAGCAGAGGTATGTGAATCTGGGTCCTTGAAAGTCACCCAACTTGCAGACAACTTTTGCCCTAGTAGGATGATTCCTATGATTTCTTGGTCAACATGAATGTTGGAGGGCATCTTCTTAGATTTAATTTGAGTTGTAGAAGTCCTTGATAGGATTTGTGGAACTCAACTTATGGTTTGAACAAGACAGGGGTATTTTGGTCATTTGTCAGTTATAGGTCATTTTAGCCAATGCCTAAAACTCCTATTTCCAAGCCTCAAATGGAAAAACTCAAAACATGAAAGTTGTTCAAAATATGATTTTAAGTCTAGAAAGAAGGTCACAAATTGTTGGAAAAGCTCATAGCATGAAGTTTCATGATTGGTCAAAAATGAACTAAAAATGGCATATAAGTTTGAAAAGTTGAATTTGAAAATTGGTTTGAGAGATCCACAAAGCCAAAATAGGTCATCCAATATATCATTTTGATTGGAAACA
The DNA here is from genome assembly GCA_963859935.3 of Lathyrus sativus. Taxonomy (NCBI): domain Eukaryota; kingdom Viridiplantae; phylum Streptophyta; class Magnoliopsida; order Fabales; family Fabaceae; genus Lathyrus; species Lathyrus sativus. The sequence goes on from OZ012736.1 coordinate 239,550,659, forward strand.
TCATTTTGAGAACATTGGTTTAGATAGAATTTTGATTTGAGGCTTTAAAATGGGTGATGCTTTGTTATTTTGTTACTTGCATTTGAAGTCACCTTTGGAAATCCTAACACAAGGCAAGGAAAAAGCTTGTAATGGCTTATAACACTTCAATATGTCATATAAGGAGAATTTCACACCAATTTTGCAAGGTTTAAGGCATGATGCATGAGATTTTCAACTTACCATCACATGAGATTCCAAGACTTTTCTAGATGATTCTAGAATGATCTAGCTCTTTCCATCCATCATTATAAAAAGAATGAATCACAAGGAGGAAAAGGTTGGTGAAAGGTTGCTGAGTTTAGTGGAGAGAGTGAGAGAGAAAGTGCCATTGTTGGATTTCTTCAAGATCAAGTAAGGTGCAATTCCCTCTCCTACAAGCTTCATCCACCTCAACTCTTGCAAACAGAAAGGTGTCCATTATTGGAGGAAGATTTAGAGAAGGTTTCAAGTGCTGAATCAAGTCCTAACACCCCTCACCATTGAAGCTTAACAGGTTGGTATCTTGATCTAGAAGTCCTTAATTATGAGCATTCTGTTAGAATCTTAGGTGTAAGATCAACATGTTAGGTTGGAGGAATGTTTTCTGAGAATTAGAGAAGGATCCATGAGGTTTCGTGGCAGGGTACCATTTTTTGCAAGATTGATAGCAAGCTGGTTAGTGTGTATTAATGGACATGATGTGGTTTAGAATGGCTAGGGTAACATGTGGAACAGATTTATATCATTAGATTGAAGTTTGGTTGAGGTTGATAGCAGAGAATCATGGTGGAACCCCAACCTTCGTGCTTTCTGTTAGAGCGATTCAGGAGGTTTCATGGCCAAATATTGATATCATTGTGTTCAGGGTAATTGGTAGAGCAAGATTGCTTTTGGAATTTCTTGATTTCACCCAGCCATCAGTGAGAACGATCGAGTGGAAGTTCTGGTTCGAAATTAGGGTTTTCTGAAAACCCTAGGGTTTGTTTGGAGAAGATGAACTCCAGCCGTCAGATGGGTCCAGATCCTTGACTTATTCTCATAATCCAACGGCCTTGGTTCAAATTCAAAATGGAGGGAAGTCTGAGGCTTGCGAAACGCAGCGTATCACTTAGCCAAACGCAGTCGTTTGGTTTAGTGACCGATTCTGGGCTAGCTGGGTCCAATGTGCTACGCGCACCCCCCTTTGATTCAGCCCAAATAAAATCAACTGTCCGTCTCTACTATTGCCACCCCCCTCCCTTCTATATTATTTTTATTTGTTTTATATTTTTTGCCATCTTATAAAATTCATTAAAAAATGATAAATGATGATTTTTTACTCATTCTTTTTTCTAGGTTTAGATAATTTTGTGTAGAAAAATATAAAAATAAAAATGAAATTTTATTTTTAATGTGGAATTAATGGTGGTATTTTCTTTTAAATAGGGTATTTTATTTCTTTTAGTTTGTACCTTATCTTGCAAGAATTGTTTTAGGACCTTCCCTTAGGTTTTTTAATTCATTCTTTTTTGTGTGATTAGATATTGAACCCTAGTTTCATGTAGGATTTATCCCTTGATTTTAGAAATTAAATTTGATGTAGTTTGATAGTTAGACATTTAGGTGCTCTAATTAGGGTTTTAGGTTGTGTACTTGAACTTCAACATTTTATTTTTGGGGTTTTTAGGCCAAATTAGTGTATGGGGAATATATGGGACCTAAGGGTAGTTAAATAGGATCCTCTAGAATTTATATTAGGAATTTGTATGGTATTTTAGTATTTTTCATTGATTTTTGAATTGAATGTTGTTTGTGTGGCCTTTAGGGCTAGTTTAGTTTTGTTTTGCCTTGCTTTGGAGTTGTTGTTGGCTTGAGGAGCTTGGGCATCATGTGAAGACCTTGTGAAGACCTTATGGATCACCATTGAAGCTTTGAAGACCTTGCAGAGGAGTTTAGCATAGCTTTTGTTTGTTTTGTTTATAGGTTGATAGGTGCATAGGCAGAGCCCTAGATAGAATACTTTGTTCAATAAACAAGGAGTGTCTTGTTCACCTCCTTTCTTCTCTGTGACATAGAGTCCCTTAAGGGTATTCACCTCTCTCCTTTGGAGGGATTAGTGACCTTGCCCTACAAGGTAGAACTTTGAGAGAGCCTGTCTTTTGATGTTAAGTCCTCAATGGCATCCTTTGGAAGTCATTGAGTACTGTAACATCCCCCACTCATCTTGTTGACTGAATCTTGTTTGCTGGAGCATTGGAGTCATTGAAGATAGAAGCTAAGGCCTTGAAGAGGATGATTCCTTGAAGATTATTGAAGTCTGAAGACTCTGTGAAGATCAAATTGATGCCTGAAGATCCCTGAAGATAGTGAAGCCTGAAGGTAGAGCTGATCAAAGGAGCTGAAGCTCAGAGGGAGAAGATGAGTTGATACTCATGTTGCAGGGTTGATACCTGGAAAGCAAGTGATCTCTGAAGTCTGAAGACTGGGTTGCTGCTGGAGGAGCTGAGGCTTTCTTCTGTTTTCTTTGATGTATTGTGTGTTTTGTCTGATTTGTCTGTTGCATTAGACTAAGCCCATTTAGAATAAGTTCAGTCTAAGAGCATGAGTGCATCTGATTGTATTGTTATTGCTTGGCTTTGCTTGCGGGTATTCGGTAGAGCCCAGCTCCCTTGCCCATGTGTTTATTTTGCTTGATAGCATGATTTCATTTCCTGTCTGTATGATTACAGTTTACTGTTTTGCTTGATAGCATGATTTCATTTTCTGTCTGTATGATTACAGTTTACTGTTTTGCTTGATAGCATGTTGTTTATTTCAGTATGATTACTGTTATTTCATGACTGGCTTGAGGTCGAGACGAGCTTGTGGAGGCTGAAGCCCCACACACATTTCCTCCCTCACTTGCATTGCATGCATTTTACTGTTAAAGCTGATGCTTTTGTCTGTTTTGGTGTATCATTGACATGATCCCTTAGGACTCTCATTTCCTCTGATGAGGATTTGATGATAGACTTTTAGGTTGAAACCTATGCATGACAACATCTAGGAGTTCCCTGTTCAAACCTCAACCATAGGATGAATCCATGGCATGACAACAATAGGACTTGATAGTCTCCCTCCTAGTTGGGCCTGTTCTCTTCTCATCTCGAAGCAGTTTAAGATACAGTAATCATGAATGATTTCTTTCGTACGTTACGAGCCTTAAGCTATCTGAGAAAGGATTGTGGGAGAGTTTCTTTTCCATAGTCTGGATGTTTAGTATGGCACCCTTTGGGTGACATGCGACGCATTCACTCTCAGGTCATAGTCTCTAGTGCGGTTGAGATCGCAAACATAATAAAAAACACTTCTTTTAGGAGATAACCCGTAGTCCCGAACTACGTTTGCTCTGATCTTTCATACCAGATGAAAGTACGTAGGCATAGGATGCGACGTCCTAGCGAGCAACCTTCCCCACCTTCACCCGTAGTTAGCCGAACTACGTTGACTCTGATTTCTCGTTCCAGACGGAAATACGTAGGCATAAAGTGCGACGCTTTGCCGAGTCATTTCTCTTTTCTTTTTCAGCCAGCCTTGATAGGTAGATAGATTATAACCAACCCGTCCAAGTAAACAAACAAGCGAGGATCCCGTCGAGTACGACGGACGTGAGGGGTGCTAATACCTTCCCCTTGCGTAACCGACTCCCGAACCCAGACAATGGTTGCGACGACCTTGTCTTACCCTTTTTCGTCAGGTTTTTCCGATCGTTTCCTTTCCCGCTCTGAGGGATAAATAACGAAAGGTGGCGACTCTTCTGTCATGCCGGCACCTTATTTTCGCGCAAGCGACAACTGGCGACTCTGCTGGGGACGTGATAGTTTCCTAGGGATCCAACGTCCCGAAAGCGAGTCAGTTTTGGGATCCAACGTCCCTTAAGAGAGTCAATCCTATCGTTTGTATGTTTGCTTGCTGGGTTGCGTTTATTTACCGCATTTTTACTTCTCGCACTTTATTTCCCGCATTTTATTTCTAGTATAATATGATTATTTGTGCTGTTATGGGATGGGAGTTCTGATTGAGTGAGAAGCCAGACCCAGGCTTGAGTGCACCATAGACTTAGAGTGGAAATTAGTGGGCGCGTGCTTGCTTTGCAGGCACTAGTGTCTCATGAAATCCACGCTCAGACGAGGTTCATCCGGTTGGCTTCACTTTCAACCCTTTGGGTTGAGACGGTTGCTGGTTTGGTGGATTGTCGACTCTGGGGACCGATCATTTGTGATTCAGCTAAGTGAGGCCTCTTCAGGACTTGATGATGCCACTCCTTCTGGGAATCGTATCATCAGTTTTGAAAGTCTGTGACGCTGATGAACGCATAGGATGCCGTACCTTGAGTCAGTCTAGGTTCATACCTGTGAGTGGGACTGGGTTTATTGCAGGAAACTTAGACCTTCAGACTACCTGGTTTTCTTGACAGTGAATCAGTTATGTTGGGTTCTCAATTGCAGACATGTTCTTGATAGAGCAAGAGGTTTTTGATCAGAGGATTTTGTCGCCGGGTGTTTGTCTGTTCTTGATAGAGCAGGCTTTGATCAGTATGTTATCATCGGTGGTTTGTTCTGGATGGAGCAGATTTTTGAGTGGGGTCTGAAGATCTCACAAGCAGTTGTTGTTTGTTCTTGATAGGGCAGATTTTGAGTGGGGTCTGAAGATCTCATCAGCAGCTGTGTGTTTGTTCTTGATAGGGTAGATTTTTGATTTGGGGTCTGAAGAATTCAACAGATGTTCCTTGATCTTGCGCCCGGGGTCCTTATTATCAGTCACTTACTCCTGTCAGAGCAGAATTTTGATCTCGATCCCATCAGATGGTTATTCTCAGCAGATCAGATCAGTGGTTTTACACCGGGGTTTCGTCCTCATCAGTGACTGTTGATACCGAATCTCCACAGCAGCCACCTGGATATATTATTGCATACCTGCATCTTGCATTAGTTTACGCATTCATCTGCATTCCATTAACGTGTGTCTGTGTTGCAGGTACCGTTTCCCCGATCCAGGATTTCCCGTCTCCTACTGTTGTTATGGCTTCTCTCAGGAAGACTGTTGCGTACAAATTCCCGACCCCCGATGTGTCGAAGCTGACTGGTTTGATAGCCCTGGCAGGGAATTCTGTGAAGGATAGGTTCAGGAAGTCTTATGGCAAGTTGCTTAGTCTGGTCTACAAACCTTCTGCGTCTGAGTTGAATAGGTTACATGCTCTTCTGCAGTTTTATGATCCTCCCTTGAGGTGTTTCACTTTTCATGACTTCGTTCTCGCGCCGACATTGGAAGAGTATGCTGATATGTTGGGTGTGCCTATCAAAAGGCAGATGCCTTTTGTCCACATGGATGCTGAGCCTGATCTGGTTAGCTTGGCTTCCTCACTCCATTTGAGCGCTTCTGAGCTAGTGGTGACGAGTTGGAACAAGGTCCCAGGGTTCTCTCTGCAGTTTCTGATAGCTAAGGCTCAGCAGTGTGCCAAGGACAAATGTTGGGACGCCTTCAGCGCCATCCTTGCTTTATGCATATATGGCATCATCCTATTTCCCAGCATGCCTGATTTCGTAGACTTTGATGCATTCCATATATTTGCCTCAGGGAATCCAGTCCCTACTCTGATCGGAGACGTTTACCATTCAGTGCATTACAAGAATGAGAACCGGAGAGGGAAGAATGTTTCATGCTGCGTACCGTTGTTGTACAAGTGGTTTGATAGTCATTTGCCCAAGAGGGGTTCTTCTGTCTTGTGTGCAGCCACGGTTGAGTGGCCTGAGCGTCTGATGAGCTTGTCGGCAGAAGACATTGTTTGGTTCGTCGACAGAAGCAGGTTAGGCACCGAGATGATCTTCAGTTGTAGTGGGTTTCCTAACGTACCTCTGATAGGTAGGAAGGGTTGCATCAACTACAACCCATCATTGCTAGTTCGTCAATTTGCATATGCTTTGAGGAATCCACCGAAGGAAGAAGAGGTACGGGAATCTCTGTACCTCACGGGTATTCTAGAGGGGGAGTTGTTGTCCAAGCTTCAGTATGCGTGGAACAATATCAGCACGAGAGGAAAGTCTTTTTTGGGGAAGAGCGACAACCAAGCTTATCCTCCTTATTCAGATTGGATCAGAGCCAGAGCCAGCGCTATAGGGATGCCATTCCCTCATGTCAGACCAGAGAGTCCTCCACCAGTCGAAGAGCCTACCACTGTGTCCATTCATCAGCACAACCAGGTATTAGCTGAGCGTGATGAACTGAAGAGGTCAAATGCAGAATTAGAGAAGGAGTTAGCTCAGCTTTGAAGTGAGAGGAACGAAGCCGTGCATGCTCTCAAAAAGCAAACAGAGTCGGTGAGCCAGCTGAGTGCAGACTTGGCAAAGCAGATTGCTGATCGGGAACGCTTAGGTCAAGACTTCAGAGCTGCTAATGATGTGCTGGCTACGAAGAAGACGCACTTGGAGGAAGCATACCGGAGAATATCTAAGTTCGACCAGCATTGGAAGACTTCCATGGCCACCAGGAAGGAGCGAGAAGACAAGCTGATGCTGCAGATTTCTAAGCTAGAGACTGAAGTGAAGGACAGTGAGCGGAGGTTTGATGAAGAGACCGCCCGCAGGTACTCCGCTGAAGCCCATCTCAACAAAGCCATTGCTAGCCTGAAGGAGCATAAGCTGATGTTCGAGTCTAAGAAGCGGAAGCTGGAAGATTGCTTTGGCGAAGGCGCTTGGGAGAGTTCAGTTCAGGGGCTTCAGCATACTATCAGGCAGAGGGAACTACTCGTCGAGGGGTTGCTCACTTCGCCAGATCATTCAGAGACAAAGGAGTTATTAGCAGAGTATCGCGCCCGTGGCCGTACTTGAATAGTTATATCCCTGTTGTTTTGATCTTTGATGTACGCTGACCATCACCAGATTTGTTGGCTGAGGTCATGCTGTTGATTTGTACTCGCTGATACTGTGTACTGCCTTGACAGGCCTTTCCATATATATATGAGATTGATGTTTCCGTGATTGGACTCGGATTTCTTCTTCCTCTTGTCATTATCAGCACTGGCACTAAGGCACTAGGATCGGGGAAAAATCTCCCACGCACACAGACACACGCATGCATCTGCATGAAGCATATTTGCATGGTGTATATCTTATTGCTTTTCCTAACCTTTATTCTTAACAGGTTTTTCAGGTTCCGCGCTGCTTTCGATCTCCAGGATTGATCAAAGACCCATCCACCGCTACTCAACTCGCACTAATCAGACAAGAATCATGGACCAGGTACAGTCAGATGTTCAAGAGCTCCGTGAGCGGATGGATCGTTTTATGGAGCTGATGCAGGTGGTCGCGAATGGTCAAGATCAGCTTCGTACTCTGGTTCAACCTCTGATCTCCAGGGTTGACAGTAATGGCATACTTCATGGAGGGGCCGTGCCTACTCCTCCTCAAGGGGATACTCCGCAGAACGTTGTTCCTGCTGCCGGGGGCAACGGCAGTGCTAACGGCAATCTGATGACTAATCTCGGACTCAACGCGGCTGGCGCCGTCAATGGTAGTTTGGGAGCCAATGTTAACATAGGGCCGGTCAACGGCAATGCTGGTGCAGGAAATCTGGTGGTGCCTCAACCGTGGCTGGAGGACCATCAGGATAATGTATTCTCTCAGAGAGGTGTAGAGGCAGAGTTGAATGCTGAAGCTCGACTCAGGTTTAAGGCGCTGGAAGACAAGATGAGGAGCATAGAAAATCAGAACACATTGGGCGTTGACATGTCAAACCTCGGGTTGATTGCTGACTTTAAAGTACCCCACAAGTTCAAGGTGCCTACCTTTGAGAAGTATAAGGGCACCACTTGCCCCCGGGTCCACCTCCGATCTTATTATAGAAAGATGTCCGCTTATTCTGACGATGAGAAGCTGCTGATGCACTTCTTTCAGGATAGTCTTTCTGGGCCATCGCTCGAATGGTATATGGGCTTGGAGCCCGCTGCTGTGCGCACCTGGAAAGAGCTTGCAGAAGCGTTTGTTCTCCACTATCAATATAATAGCGACTTGGCTCCCAACCGAGTTCAGCTTCAGAATCTCTCACAGCGGAACAATGAAAGCTTCAAAGAATACGCCCAGCGGTGGCGTGAATTGGCTGCTCGGGTTCAACCGCCGATGGTTGAGCGTGAGTTGGTGCAAATGTTCGTGGCTACCCTTCCCGGAATCTACTATGAAAAGCTGGTCAGTGGCATGTCTGGAACATTCTCGGCTCTCATCACTTTGGGCGAGCATGTTGAGAACGGTATAAAGATCGGAAAAATTCAGGGCGAATCATCCTCAGCTGGAGGAGGTAGCAAGAAACCCTATACTGGCAAGCGTCGAGAGGGAGATGCCAGTGCTGTCACTAATGCTAGGAGAAAGGGCAAGGGCCCTCAGCCTCAGATTGCTAGCATAAACATTCCAGCTGCTCCGCCGCAGCCGCAACAGCAGCAGCCTCAGCAGCAGAATCAGCAGGGGTATAAAAGATATCAGAATCGGGCTCCTATGGCAAACCGTCATTTTGAAACTCCACCTATGTCATATGCGCAGCTTCTGCAAACTTTGCTGCAGCTTCAGCTAGTTCAAAAGAGGACGTTGGCTACCTTAACAGGGGCGCCACCACCGGGGTATGATGCCAGTGCTACTTGTGAGTTCCATACTGGGGCACCTGGCCATACGATTGAGAATTGTAAAGCTTTTAAGCACAAAGTCCAGGACTTGGTGGACGCCAAGGTTATCAACTTTTCTGACAACGTGCCCAACGTCACCAAAAACCCGATGCCTCATCATAAGGGGGGCGGAGTGAATGCTGTTATCACTGAAGAGAGTGCGGACTTACTGACTGATGTCAAAAATTTGAAAACTCCACTTAGTTTTGTCAAGGCTAAGTTGCTGAAGAGAGGCTTCTTCCCTGGATGTGGAGAGTTATGTATGGCTTGTGCTACACTTCCTGACGGATGTGAGCAGCTGATCGAAGGTATCCAAAGTCTGATGTCCGAGGGTATTTTGCAATTCAGCCGGAGCGTTGAGAGTGCATCAGGGGAAGTTGTGCTGAAGCAGGCAGACGAAGTTGCTACCATTACCATTCCACGCCACCCTATTACTATCTCGGCGCCTCGTCCGCCTACCATCACCATCACCAGGGCCGGACCAATCCCATTCGAGAGCACCAATGTCGTTCCATGGCATTATGGCGCCGAAGTTTATTGTAATGGTCAGAAGATAGAGCTTGAGCCGTTCGGGTCAACTATGCAGAATCTTACCGAAGTCAGTGGCATCACCAGAAGCGGAAGAGTGTTCGCACCAGCAGAGGTTGCAGCAGAGAAAATGGTCCAAGCTGACGCTGTGGATAAGGGTAAAGGTAAAGCTGTCGAAGAGGTCCCTGCAGGGGCAGAGAAGGACTTGCTGGTTAAAGATGCCGAAGAGTTCATGCGACTAATCAAGAAAAGTGACTACAAAATTGTAGATCATCTTCATCAGACTCCGTCAAAGATCTCGATTCTTAACTTGTTGCTGTGCTCTGAGGCGCACCGCAATGCATTGCTGAAGGTATTGAATGCTGCATACGTGCCGCAGGAGATATCAGTGAATCAACTCGAGGAAGTAGTAGCCCATGTCAATGCTGGTAATGGGTTGGGATTTACAGATCTGGAGCTGACTCCTAAGGGAAGAGATCACAACAGCGCCTTGCACGTCTCGATAGAGTGCAGAGGCACGATTATGTCGCATGTCCTGGTGGATACGGGTTCCTCGCTTAACGTGCTTCCGAAGAAGGCACTGATGAAGTTGGATACCCGTGGACTGCTGTGCACGCCCAGTGATCTGGTCGTGAAAGCCTTTGATGGAACCAAGCGCCACGTCTTCGGAGAATTGACCCTGCCAATTCAGGTTGGTCCAGAGACGTTCAATACAGTTTTCTATATCATGGATATCATGCCCGCCTATAGTTGCCTCTTAGGCCGGCCATGGATCCATTCTGCTGGTGCCGTGACGTCCACGCTGCATCAGAAGCTTAAATATGCTGTCGGGGGCAGCATAGTGACCGTCTGTGGTGAGGAGGACATCATGGTAAGCCACCTGTCGTCCTTCAAGTACGTTGAAATGGATGGTGAGATCCATGAGACTCTTTGCCAGGCATTTGAAACTGTCAGGGTGAAGGAAGTGGCTCCTGTCGTCGCAGAGAGGCAAGAGTTGAACCTCTCCTCGTTTAAGGAAGCTAGGGCCGTTGTCGAAGCCGGTTCCACCCCAGGCTGGGGACATGTTTTGGATATACCCATCAAGCAGGATAAGTTTGGATTGGGATATTCTCCGGAAGCTGAAGCTTCATCTTCTTCTGGCAGCTCGTCTCGTGGGAAAGGGCCGATCCTATTCACCAAGGGGGGAGTAATTTTCGAGAGTATCAACGCTGCGTCGGAGGACAGCGGAGACAGTGATTGCGATCTTGACGCCTGGATTCAACCGAGCAAGCCGGGCGAGCGCCTCCACAATTGGACCATCAAGGAGATTATCAAGCTGACAAGTGAAGAGTAATGATTTGCTTTTTACAATCTTTGTACAACCCTATGTCCTGCCCGGGGCATAGTGGTTTTACTGTCAGGGCCTTGTTGGATTATGTGTATGCATTTTGTTAATAAATAAAAGGCGTTTTCTTCGTAATCAAATATTGTGTTCTCTGTTATTCCTATTTTATGTTTATTTCGAAAAAACAGCAAAATGGCAACGAGGTTCGTGCTAACCTGCATATTCCTGCTTTAAACTTAACCCTTGTTATTGCAGGATCCACGTAACAGATGACATCGACTCTGGACCCTCTACGGCTCACTACGACTTTGATTGCCCGATCTATCAAGCCGAGGATGAGATTGATGAAGACGAAGACCTTCCGGAAGAATTGGCCCGCTTGTTGAGACAAGAGGAGAAGGTTATTCTGCCTCACGAGGAGGATATTGAGATTGTAAATCTAGGTTCTGAGGAGCTCGTCAGAAATGTCAGAGTTGGGGCTGCGCTGCAGAATGATGTCAAGCATAGACTGGTCGAGATGCTTCGAGAGTATAGTGACGTCTTTGCTTGGTCATATGAGGATATGCCCGGACTCGACACTGATATCGTGGTTCATCGCTTGCCATTGCGAGAAGATTGCCCCCCAGTCAAGCAAAAGCTCAGGAGGACGAGACCAGACATGGCTGTAAAAATCAAAGAAGAAGTCCAGAAGCAGTTGGACGCAGGATTTCTAGCCGTTACCACTTACCCTCCGTGGGTCGCCAACATAGTGCCTGTACCGAAGAAGGACGGTAAGGTACGCATGTGCGTCGATTATCGGGATTTGAACAGGGCGAGCCCTAAGGATGATTTCCCGTTGCCTCATATCGATGTGTTGGTCGACAATACAGCCCAGTTTTCCGTGTTTTCGTTCATGGATGGCTTCTCCGGTTACAATCAGATTAAGATGGCACCGGAGGACATGGAGAAAACGACGTTCATCACCCCCTGGGGCACATTCTGCTACAAGGTGATGCCCTTCGGTCTGAAGAACGCAGGGGCCACTTACCAGCGAGCAATGGTTACTTTGTTTCATGATATGATTCATCATGAGATCGAGGTCTATGTTGATGACATGATTGCAAAGTCCCAAACGGAGGAAGAGCATCTGGTCAATTTGTTGAAGCTGTTTGAAAGGCTTAGGAAGTTCAGGCTGAGGCTGAATCCTAACAAGTGCACTTTCAGAGTGCGGTCTTGAAAGTTATTGGGGTTTATCGTTAGTGAACGAGGTATTGAAGTCGATCCTGCGAAAATAAAAGCTATCCAAGAAATGCCAGCGCCGAAAACAGAGAAAGAAGTTCGTGGTTTCCTGGGCCGAATAAACTACATTGCAAGGTTTATCTCTCAGCTCACGGCCACTTGTGAACCGATGTTCAAGCTTTTAAAGAAAGATCAGGCGATTGCTTGGAATGAGGATTGCCAGAAGGCATTCGATAAAATAAAGCAGTATCTTCAAGAACCTCCAATCTTGATACCCCCAGTGGCTGGACGACCATTAATCATGTACCTGACGGTTCTGGAGAATAGTATGGGGTGTGTTCTCGGTCAGCACGACGAGACGGGCAGAAAAGAGCATGCCATTTATTATTTGAGTAAAAAGTTCACTGAGTGTGAATCTCGATACTCGATGCTGGAGAAGACGTGTTGTGCACTAGCTTGGGCTGCCAAACGTCTACGACAGTATATGCTCAACCACACCACTATGCTGATTTCGAAGATGGATCCGATCAAGTACGTCTTCGAGAAGCAGGCTCTTTCGGGCAGAATTGCCAGATGGCAAATGGTGTTAACAGAATATGATATTCAGTACGTCTCTCAGAAAGCCATTAAGGGAAGCGTATTGTCAGATTACCTTGCCGAACAGCCAATCGAAGACTACCAGCCAATGAAGTTCGAGTTCCCTGACGAGGACATTATGTTTCTCAAAGCGAAGGATTGCGATGAGCCATTGCCCGACGAGGGACCAGATAGGAAGTCTCAGTGGAAGTTGATATTCGACGGAGCAGTTAATTCCTATGGAAGTGGTATCGGGGCTATCATCACGACTCCTCACGGATCCCACATCCCTTTTACTGCGAGACTGACGTTTCCAGTTACCAACAACGAAGCAGAGTACGAAGCATGTATTATGGGTCTAGAAGAGGCAATTGATTTGAGAATCAAGAATCTAGACATATATGGTGACTCAGCGCTTGTAATCAATCAGATTAAAGGGGAGTGGGAAACTCGTCAAGCGAATCTAGTGCCGTACATGAATTATGCCAGGAGGCTGCTTCCGTTCTTCGACCGAGTGGAACTTCACCATGTACCTAGGGCTGAAAATCAAATGGCTGATGCCTTAGCCACGCTAGCTTCAATGTATAAAGTCAATTATTGGAATGAGGCTCCAAGAATTGTACTTTCGCGTCTTGATAGACCGGCATTTATCTTTGCAATCGAGGATGCCACTGACGGCAAGCCATGGTTCCACGACATCCAGACCTTCCTTATGACTAAGGAGTATCCTGCGGGTGCGTCAACCCAGGATAAGAAGACTCTGAGGAGGCTATCTGGAAACTTTTATCTCAATCCTGATGGAGTGCTGTATAAGAGAAACCACGATCTCGTGCTACTCAGATGTGTAGATGAGAAAGAGGCGAGTATGCTCATGGAGGAAGTCCATGAGGGCACATTTGGTACGCACGCCGGCGGGCACGCCATGACAAGGAAGATCCTGAGAGCGGGGTATTACTGGCTGACTATGGAGTCGGATTGCTTCAGATTCGCGAGGAAATGTCACAAATGCCAGATTTATGCTGATAAAGTTCATGTACCGCCGTGCCCATTGAATGTCATGTCTTCCCCTTGGCCGTTCTCCATGTGGGGCATCGACATGATAGGCAAGATCGAGCCCACCGCATCCAATGGTCATCGTTTCATTCTGGTAGCTATCGACTACTTCACCAAATGGGTGGAGGCAGCCTCGTACGCTAATGTGACCAAGCAGGTGGTGGCTAAGTTCATAAAGAGAGACATCATCTGCTGCTATGGAATTCCCGAGCGGATCATTACTGATAATGGTTCGAATTTGAACAACAAGATGATGAAGGAGCTGTGCCAGAGCTTCAAGATTGAACACCATAACTCATCTCCCTACCGGCCGAAGATGAATGGCGCTGTTGAAGCGGCCAACAAGAACATCAAGAAGATCGTTCAGAAGATGGTTGTGACGTACAAAGATTGGCACGAGATGCTGCCATTTGCCTTGCACGGTTATCGTACGACGGTGCGTACGTCGACCGGGGCAACTCCTTTCTCCTTGGTGTACGGTATGGAAGCGGTCCTACCGTTAGAAGTGGAGATTCCCTCTTTGCGAGTTTTGGTTGATGTAAAACTCGACGAGGCAGAATGGGTTACGAATCGCTTGAACCAACTCAGCCTGATGGACGAGAAGAGGTTAGCATCGATCGCATTTGGTCGTCTGTACCAAAGCCGAATGAAGAAAGCTTACGATAAGAAGGTGCGCCCCAGAAGCTTTCAGACGGGTGATCTCGTCCTGAAGAAAATTCTTCCGCCACACTCCGATCACCGGGGCAAGTGGACTCCGAATTATGAAGGGCCGTATGTCGTCAGCAAGGTCTTCTCGGGAGGAGCTTTGTTGTTATCCACGATGGATGGCGAAGATTTTGCATCCCCGGTGAACGCGGACGCAGTTAAAAAATACTTTGCTTGAATGAGACCCGCTGGACAAAAAAGAAAGAGTCCAGGCAAAAAAAGGGCATCCCAGCGAACCAAAAACAGAATAAAAGGTTCGGGAAAAAATTAGGGATATATTGAAAAATGTACACCCGCGAAGTCGAAAACCTACACTGGGCGGCTTCGGCAAAAAAGGGTATCCCGGTGAACTGAAAACCCGAAAGGGCGGTTCACGCAAAAGTTAGGGATTGGAATAAGCAAATGACTGCGTTCCGCGTGTGGACTTTCATTGTTTAGTGGTTCGGAAGACCTGAGGGCCGTTTATCTGAATCAATCTCTTCCAAAGCTGAAGCGTCGGAGAGATATCAAAGTCGAGTGGGTCTTAGAGGGATCAACTCATGGTGTTCGTCTACGCCTCGATTGCCAACATTTGTATATACTGATGTATATTTATGTTTTCTTTTTCGTGCGGCTTCCTCATTCCAGGAGTTTGCCTCTGTTGTAAAACATTTTGCCCATTCAGGGGTTCATCATCAATAAAATGCACATTATTCAGCAATTCTACTTGTCTGTTTGGCATTCATCTGTTTTGTTTACGAATGAAAACGCCGATGTTTTTGATAAAATGCGCATACATAAACTTGCGGGCCCAGGCCCATTGATTGTTGAAACAATTGATTAACTGAATATTGTCACGAGATAATAACCTGGATAGGACCCTTTGAGGAGGGAGTCTTGTCTTGTTTGTTTATGTTGTTGCAGGTGTAGCACCTTCCGGAAGATGTGCAGAGCGCACCCCCGGAGCAAGATTCTTCCCCAGCACCGGGTCACAAGTGCAGATTTCGTAGAAATGATCGGGTGCCGAAGCTCGTGCTTTCCCCAGTAAAGTCGCCGAAGTAGGTGCCTCCCCAGCACCGGGTCACAAGTGCAGGTTTCGTAGGGAATTGGTCGTACGCCGAAATATGCAGTGACTAATGGCGCCAGACTGAAGTCTCCAGCGGAATTGAGATTCCCCACCAGAGTCGTGTCCTCTCCTGAAGTTGGATGAGTCTCTCTTCCCCAGTAGAATGTTAGCGCAGCTGATGTTGTATTCCCCTACAGAGTCGTATTCTCCCCCGAAGGCAGATGATTCTTTCTTCCCCGGCGAAATTGAAATTCCGCACCAGAGTCATACTCTCCCGTGAAGTAGAATGATTTCTCTCCCCGGCTGAGTCCGCAGAAAATCAGAATCCTTGGAATCAGTTGGGATCATGAGTGGATTTTCCCTAGCAGATGGTGAACAGCTGATGCTGTATCTCCCCAGAGTCGTACCCCCTTTGGCGAAGCAGAATGACTTCTCCTTCCTCAGCCGAGTTTGCAGATGTCCAGGAGGGCCGAATCCTTGAAGGTTGATCAGATCATGATTGGTTTTTCCCCAGTGGAATGTGGAGCAGCTGAAGTTGTTTCCCCACAGAGTTATCCCCCCCAGAAGAGTAGCCGAGACGGCCGTGCAGTTTATTCTCGCGATGGATACCCGCAGGTCCGAGTTCTCGTAGAGCTTCGTCCCCCTGCAGCAGATCAACTGAAGTTGTTTTCCCTACAGCAGTCAACCAGAAGATCGTTTCCCCAGACGGAGCTGATTGATATTGGCGTGTCCATGGTCTCCTCAGCAGGATGATTCCTCTACTGGAGCAGTTCTTTCTCCTTGACAGGAGAATTCCCCTTCGGCATTTATTTTGCCGACGGGATTGCATCATTGTGCATGACTGCATGGCATTTAGCATGGCATTGTACAGGATTGCATAGCATTCAACACTGCATAGCATTCAACACTGCATAGCATTCAACACTGCATAGCATTGTGCATGATTGCACAGCATTTGGCATAAACGCATATCATTCCCACTGAGTGGAACATGGCGCAGAAGCATACGCATCATGAGCATGATCTAGGTCATTGTTATTCTTGCCTTACAGGTTTTCAGTCGAAGGATCAGTTGCTCAAGAGGATTCCTGACATTCTCTCCAACGAGGTCGATTTCTTGAGATGATTCCCAAGACCCCGGTGTAATCCCCATAGTCACTCGCTCAAGATGATTTTGAGGTCCCCAGCGAAGTCGTCAGTTCGAGGCGATTCTTGAGTTCCTCAGCAGGGTCGTTTGCTTAAGATGATTCTTAAGACCTCAGTACAGCTTCCCGAGTTGTTCGCCTAGTATGATGCTTGAGCTCCCCAGTAGCGTCCCCAACAAGAGTTGCCCAGGAAGGTTCCTGGAATACCCCGCAGAATAAAGTCTCCAGAATGGTTATCGGTTCAAGATGATTCTTGAAGGTGCCTGACGGATTTGTTTGTTCAAGATGATTCTTGAAGTCCTTAGCAGCGTGATATGTCTGCTCCAACAGTGTTGTCTAATCTGAAGATTGACTGCGTAAACGCCTGAAGGCGGTATCAGAAGGTTCCTGTGAGCTCAGATGTCCTTGTTGATGAATCAACGTGTGGCTGAAGACAAGGTTCCAAAGTTTGTAGATATACCAAGATGATCTGTGTTGGTCTGAAGGCCAAGTCAGTTATCCTGAGGTGATGATTGATTGCGACCAAGTGAATAGTATTTCTTCTGACTGAAGTCGAAGATGTTTCTCCAGCTGAAGCGGAGTTTTTGCCTGAAGGCAAAGTGTTTGAATCCCCGTAGAGTCATGAATGGCTCTGGATACCATTTCTTTGACTGAAGTCACAGATTTCCTAAGCTAAAGCGAAGGTGCCTAAGGGCAAGGTTGTCCCCAAGGTCATGAACGACCTAGGATTCATTTTTCGGACTGAAGGCCGAAATATATCCCTGACTGAAGTCACGGATGCTCTATAGCAGAGGTGGAGTTGCCTGAAGGCAGATCCATGTATCCTTGAAGGCCAAGGACCATTTCTTTAGACTGAAGTCGAAGATACCTCCTGCAGAGTTGCCGACGGGCAAAGTTTACATCCTTGGGGGTCAAGGATGTCTATCTTCAGAAGAACTTGAAGATTCTCCAGCGGATCTGGAGTGGCCAGGGGCCAGGGTTTCATCTATCTTCAGAAGAACTTGAAGATTCTCCAGCGGATCTGGAGTGGCCAGGGGCCAGGGTTTCATTTATCTTCAGAAGAACTTGAAGATTCTCCAGCGGATCTGGAGTGGCCAGGGGCCAGGGTTTCATCTATCTTCAGAAATACTTGAAGATTCTCCAGCGGATCTGGAGTGGCCAGGGGCCAGGGTTTCATTTATCTTCAGAAGAACTTGAAGATTCTCCAGCGGATCTGGAGTGGCCAGGGGCCAGGGTTTCATCTATCTTCAGAAATACTTGAAGATTCTCCAGCGGATCTGGAGTGGCCAGGGGCCAGGGTTCCATCTATATTCGGAAATACTTGAATATTTTTTCCAGCGGATCTGGAATGGCCAGGGGCCAAGGTTT
The DNA here is from genome assembly GCA_963859935.3 of Lathyrus sativus. Lineage (NCBI taxonomy): Eukaryota > Viridiplantae > Streptophyta > Magnoliopsida > Fabales > Fabaceae > Lathyrus > Lathyrus sativus. Next base: position 239,568,307 of record OZ012736.1, read on the forward strand.
CATATATCTTTAATGTTGAAGTTCTACGGCGGGCAGTGTGCAGCAGTATTCCGATGTTCGTTATGGTTCTAAGGGTGAACCCCAGATCAGAGTGTGCTCGGTTAAGTCTCTCATTCCCAGCGGAATAGTTTCAAATACGCAAGTGTACCTTTTGTTCCATTCACCAGGGGTGAACCCCAGGTCAGAATTGTTCAGGGTTGCATCATTTGTCCAGCGGCGAGGTTGGATGTTTGTTCGGCGGCGAGGTTGAACGTTTAGATTTGACGGCGAGGTCAGATCATCATTCGTTCGACGGCGAGGTTGAACGTTTAGATTTGACGGCGAGGTCAGATCATCATTTGTCCATCGGCGAGGTTGGATGTTTGTTCGGCGGCGAGGTTGAACGTTTAGATTTGACGGCGAGGTCAGATCATCATTTGTCCGGCGGCGAGGTTGGATGTTTGTTCGACGGCGAGGTTGAACGTTTAGATTTGACGGCGAGGTCAGATCATCATTTGTCCAGCGGCGAGGTTGGATGTTTGTTCGGCGGCGAGGTTGAACGTTTAGATTTGACGGCGAGGTCAGATCATCATTTGTCCGGCAGCGAGGTTGGATGTTTGTTCGACGGCGAGGTTGAACGTTTAGATTTGACGGCGAGGTCAGATCATCATTTGTCCAGCGGCGAGGTTGGATGTTTGTTCGGCGGCGAGGTTGAACGTTTAGATTTGACGGCGAGGTCAGATCATCATTTGTCCAGCGGCGAGGTTGGATGTTTGTTCGGCGGCGAGGTTGAACGTTTAGATTTGACGGCGAGGTCAGATCATCAGTTGTCCGGCGGCGAGGTTGGATATTTGTTTGACGGCGAGGTCAGACTCTTTAAATCCCCAGTAAAGATGATGTTTGTACGACGGCGATGTCGAGTGTCTCTAAGAGGATGTTTGTTTCCGACGGCGATGTCAGATTCAGTTTTCCAGCAGCGATGTTGGGCGTGTCAAGGTGATCCAGTCTTCCGACGGCGATGTTAGGTGACGCAGATCCTTTAGTTCTCCAGCGGCGATGCGGGGTATTTTGTTCAGTGTTGTATTCTCTCCAGCGGCGATGCGGGGTATTTTGTTCAGTGTTGTATTCTCTCCAGCGGCGATGCGGGGTATTTTGTTCATTGTTGTATTTTCTCCAGCGGCGATGTTGGATATTTTGGTGATTCAGGTTTAGGTCTCCGGCGGCGATGTTGGGCGCTTGTTTCCCCGAGTTATGGTTGTTCTTGACGGCGATGTCAGATGATTTGGTGTTCCAGCGGCGATGTTGGGCGTTCCTCAGAATCTTGTTTGACGATAATGTCAGGTGGTTTAGTCTTCCAGCGGCGATGTTGGGTGATGTGGTTGTCTGAAGGCAATATCAGAAGAAGTTAACGAGGATGACTGGCGGCGATGTCAGATCTGTATCTCTCCAGCTAGCGGCCGTGCAGCTAGCATTGCAATATTCGAAGATTTGTTCCCCGCAGAGTACCGTGTGCTCGTGCAGTTGGCAAATTTTCGGGTTTACCGGTATTCAATCGTCTCGCACCCTGATTGGTTGAGAGCCGTTCGCTTCTCACCCAGTCAGGTTCAAGCCGTTTGAATAGGGGCAGCTGTTGCACCCCAAAATTTGACCAACAATTATTTATTCATTGAGTGTTTGAAAGTTGATACCTTCATCAGACAGTTCAAGAGAACCTCAGAGGGAGTGGGTTGAAACCAGGGTTGTGTGCTTCATAGCTTGAGAGTTGTGGGTGCTTCTCAGATGATTCTGAGACTTTGAGAATGAACTTGATGTTTTGAGAAAGTGTATGAGATGTCTTGATAGCCATCATGAAGCCCAGAGAAGTCATTGTGCAAGAGTTCAGAAGATTCAACCATGAATGGTAGAATTAGGGTTTTGACTGGGTCAACCCTAGGATAACTGAAAATTTGGAGAAGGTTGAGACCTAATCCAAGGGCTATGAGATCATGGAATGATGCATAGAGATGTTATAAAGATGGTTCCTAGACCAACTCATCATGATTTAGGAGTTTGAGAAGTTTCAAGTTAGGGTCTCCAAGGATTGTCAGTGAAAAAACCCTAATTTGACCCCTATCTTCCAGGCAGTTTTAGCTCTAGATGTGATTGATATCTCATCTTCCCCACAACATGAATGTTGTAGAGCTTGTTCTTAGCTTTAATTTGAGTGGTGGAAGTCCTTGATAGGAGTTGCAGAGCTCAAGTTATGGTTTTGACAACTTACAGGTCAGCAGAGGTATGTGAATCTGGGTCCTTGAAAGTCACCCAACTTGCAGACAACTTTTGCCCTAGTAGGATGATTCCTATGATTTCTTGGTCAACATGAATGTTGGAGGGCATCTTCTTAGCTTTAATTTGAGTGGTAGAAGTCCTTGATAGGATTTGTGGAACTCAACTTATGGTTTGAACAAGACAGGGGTATTTTGGTCATTTGTCAATTATAGGTCATTTTAGCCAATGCCTAAAACTCCTATTTCCAAGCCTCAAATGGAAAAACTCAAAACATGAAAGTTGTTCAAAATATGATTTTAAGTCTAGAAAGAAGGTCACAAATTGTTGTAAAAGCTCATAGCATGAAGTTGCATGATTGGTCAAAAATGAACTAAAAATGGCATATAAGTTTGAAAAGTTGAATTTGAAAATTGGTTTGAGAGATCCACAAAGCCAAAATAGGTCATCCAATATATCATTTTGATTGGAAACATCATTTTGAGAAAATTGGTTTAGATAGAATTTTGATTTGAGGCTTTAAAATGGGTGATGCTTTGTTATTTTGTTACTTGCATTTGAAGTCACCTTTGGAAATCCTAACACAAGGCAAGGAAAAAGCTTGTAATGGCTTATAACACTTCAATATGTCATATAAGGAGAATTTCACACCAATTTTGCAAGGTTTAAGGCATGATGCATGAGATTTTCAACTTACCATCACATGAGATTCCAAGACTTTTCTAGATGATTCTAGAATGATCTAGCTCTTTCCATCCATCATTATAAAAAGAATGAATCACAAGGAGGAAAAGGTTGGTGAAAGGTTGCTGAGTTTAGTGGAGAGAGTGAGAGAGAAAGTGCCATTGTTGGATTTCTTCAAGATCAAGTAAGGTGCAATTCCCTCTCCTACAAGCTTCATCCACCTCAACTCTTGCAAACAGAAAGGTGTCCATTATTGGAGGAAGATTTAGAGAAGGTTTCAAGTGCTGAATCAAGTCCTAACACCCCTCACCATTGAAGCTTAACAGGTTGGTATCTTGATCTAGAAGTCCTTAATTATGAGCATTCTGTTAGAATCTTAGGTGTAAGATCAACATGTTAGGTTGGAGGAATGTTTTCTGAGAATTAGAGAAGGATCCATGAGGTTTCGTGGCAGGGTACCATTTTTTGCAAGATTGATAGCAAGCTGGTTAGTGTGTATTAATGGACATGATGTGGTTTAGAATGGCTAGGGTAACATGTGGAACAGATTTATATCATTAGATTGATGTTTGGTTGAGGTTGATAGCAGAGAATCATGGTGGAACCCCAACCTTCGTGCTTTCTGTTAGAGCGATTCAGGAGGTTTCATGGCCAAATATTGATATCATTGTGTTCAGGGTAATTGGTAGAGCAAGATTGCTTTTGGAATTTCTTGATTTCACCCAGCCATCAGTGAGAACGATCGAGTGGAAGTTCTGGTTTGAAATTAGGGTTTTCTGAAAACCCTAGGGTTTGTTTGGAGAAGATGAACTCCAGCCGTCAGATGGGTCCAGATCCTTGACTTATTCTCATAATCCAACGGCCTTGGTTCAAATTCAAAATGGAGGGAAGTCTGAGGCTTGCGAAACGCAGCGTATCACTTAGCCAAACCCAGTCGTTTGGTTTAGTGACCGATTCTGGGCTAGCTGGGTCCAATGTGCTACGCGCACCCCCCTTTGATTCAGCCCAAATAAAATCAACTGTCCGTCTCTACTATTGCCACCCCCTCCCTTCTATATTATTTTTATTTGTTTTATATTTTTTGCCATCTTATAAAATTCATTAAAAAATGATAAATGATGATTTTTTACTCATTCTTTTTTCTAGGTTTAGATAATTTTGTGTAGAAAAATATAAAAATAAAAATGAAATTTTATTTTTAATGTGGAATTAATGGTGGTATTTTCTTTTAAATAGGGTATTTTATTTCTTTTAGTTTGTACCTTATCTTGCAAGAATTGTTTTAGGACCTTCCCTTAGGTTTTTTAATTCATTCTTTTTTGTGTGATTAGATATTGAACCCTAGTTTCATGTAGGATTTATCCCTTGATTTTAGAAATTAAATTTGATGTAGTTTGATAGTTAGACATTTAGGTGCTCTAATTAGGGTTTTAGGTTGTGTACTTGAACTTCAACATTTTATTTTTGGGGTTTTTAGGCCAAATTAGTGTATGGGGAATATATGGGACCTAAGGGTAGTTAAATAGGATCCTCTAGAATTTATATTAGGAATTTGTATGGTATTTTAGTATTTTTCATTGATTTTTGAATTGAATGTTGTTTGTGTGGCCTTTAGGGCTAGTTTAGTTTTGTTTTGCCTTGCTTTGGAGTTGTTGTTGGCTTGAGGAGCTTGGGCATCATGTGAAGACCTTATGAAGACCTTGTGGATCACCATTGAAGCTTTGAAGACCTTGCAGAGGAGTTTAGCATAGCTTTTGTTTGTTTTGTTTATAGGTTGATAGGTGCATAGGCAGAGCCCTAGATAGAATACTTTGTTCAATAAACAAGGAGTGTCTTGTTCACCTCCTTTCTTCTCTGTGACATAGAGTCCCTTAAGGGTATTCACCTCTCTCCTTTGGAGGGATTAGTGACCTTGCCCTACAAGGTAGAACTTTGAGAGAGCCTGTCTTTTGATGTTAAGTCCTCAATGGCATCCTTTGGAAGTCACTGAGTACTGTAACATCCCCCACTCATCTTGTTGACTGAATCTTGTTTGCTGGAGCATTGGAGTCATTGAAGATAGAAGCTAAGGCCTTGAAGAGGATGATTCCTTGAAGATTATTGAAGTCTGAAGACTTTGTGAAGATCAAATTGATGCCTGAAGATCCCTGAAGATAGTGAAGCCTGAAGGTAGAGCTGATCAAAGGAGCTGAAGCTCAGAGGGAGAAGATGAGTTGATACTCATGTTGCAGGGTTGATACCTTGAAAGCAAGTGATCTCTGAAGTCTGAAGACTGGGTTGCTGCTGGAGGAGCTGAGGCTTTCTTCTGTTTTCTTTGATGTATTGTGTGTTTTGTCTGATTTGTCTGTTGCATTAGACTAAGCCCATTTAGAATAAGTTCAGTCTAAGAGCATGAGTGCATCTGATTGTATTGTTATTGCTTGGCTTTGCTTGCGGGTATTCGGTAGAGCCCAGCTCCCTTGCCCATGTGTTTATTTTGCTTGATAGCATGATTTCATTTCCTGTCTGTATGATTACAGTTTACTGTTTTGCTTGATAGCATGATTTCATTTTCTGTCTGTATGATTACAGTTTACTGTTTTGCTTGATAGCATGTTGTTTATTTCAGTATGATTACTGTTATTTCATGACTGGCTTGAGGTCGAGACGAGCTTGTGGAGGCTGAAGCCCCACACACATTTCCTCCCTCACTTGCATTGCATGCATTTTACTGTTAAAGCTGATGCTTTTGTCTGTTTTGGTGTATCATTGACATGATCCCTTAGGACTCTCATTTCCTCTGATGAGGATTTGATGATAGACTTTTAGGTTGAAACCTATGCATGACAACATCTAGGAGTTCCCTGTTCAAACCTCAACCATAGGATGAATCCATGGCATGACAACAATAGGACTTGATAGTCTCCCTCCTAGTTGGGCCTGTTCTCTTCTCATCTCGAAGCAGTTTAAGATACAGTAATCATGAATGATTTCTTTCGTACGTTACGAGCCTTAAGCTATCTGAGAAAGGATTGTGGGAGAGTTTCTTTTCCATAGTCTGGATGTTTAGTATGGCACCCTTTGGGTGACATGCGACGCATTCACTCTCAGGTCATAGTCTCTAGTGCGGTTGAGATCGCAAACATAATAAAAAACACTTCTTTTAGGAGATAACCCGTAGTCCCGAACTACGTTTGCTCTGATCTTTCATACCAGATGAAAGTACGTAGGCATAGGATGCGACGTCCTAGCGAGCAACCTTCCCCACCTTCACCCGTAGTTAGCCGAACTACGTTGACTCTGATTTCTCGTTCCAGACGGGAATACGTAGGCATAAAGTGCGACGCTTTGCCGAGTCATTTCTCTTTTCTTTTTCAGCCAGCCTTGATAGGTAGATAGATTATAACCAACCCGTCCAAGTAAACAAACAAGCGAGGATCCCGTCGAGTACGACGGACGTGAGGGGTGCTAATACCTTCCCCTTGCGTAACCGACTCCCGAACCCAGACAATGGTTGCGACGACCTTGTCTTACCCTTTTTCGTCAGGTTTTTCCGATCGTTTCCTTTCCCGCTCTGAGGGATAAATAACGAAAGGTGGCGACTCTTCTGTCATGCCGGCACCTTATTTTCGCGCAAGCGACAAGTATCATAACTCCATTTATTACGTTGAGCGTTCAGGATCCGGTCAGTTTCGTTGAGTATCCAGACTCCAAATATTACGTTGACCGTTCAGGCTCCGGTCAGTTTTGTTGGGTATCCAGACTCCGGTGATTACGTTGATCGTTCAGGCTCCGGTCATTTTCGTTGACTATCCAGACTCGGGTTATTATGTTGAGCGTTCAGGCTCCGGTCAGTTTCGTTGAGTATCCAGATTCCGGTTATTACGTTGAGCGTTCAGGCTCCGGTCAGTTTCGTTGGGTATCCAGACTCCGGTTATTACGTTGAGCGTTCAGGCTCCGGTAAGTTTCATTGGGTATCCAGACTCTGGTTATTACGTTGAGCGTTCAGGCTCCGGTCAGTTTCGTTGGGTATCCATACTCTAGTTATTACGTTGAGCGTTCAGGCTCCGGTCATTTTTGTTGAGTATCCAGACTCTGGTCATTAAATTGAGCGTTCAGGATCCAGTCATTTTTGTTGAGTATCATAACTCCATTTATTACGTTGAGCGTTCAGGATCTGGTCAGTTTCGTTGAGTATCCAGACTCCAAATATTACGTTGAGCGTTTAAGCTCCGTCAGTTTCGTTGGGTATCCAGACTCCGGTGATTACGTTGATCGTTCAGGCCCTGATCATTTTCGTTGACTATCCAGACTCGGGTTATTACGTTAAGCGTTCAGGCTCCGGTCAGTTTCGTTGGGTATCCAGATTCCGATTATTACGTTGAGCGTTCAGGCTCCGGTCAGTTTAGTTGGGTATCAAGATTCCGGTTATTACGTTGAGCGTTCAGGCTCCTGTCATTTTCGTTGAGTATCCAGACTCCGGTTATTAAGTTGAGCGTCAGGCTTCGATCATTTTCGTTGAGTATCCAGACTCAGATTATTACGTTGAGCGTTCAAGCTCCGGTTATTTTTGTTGAGTATCCTGACTCCGGTTATTACGTTGAGGGTTCAGACTCCGGTCATTTTCGTTGAGTATCTAGACTCCTGTCATTACGTTGAACGTTCAGGCTCCGATCATTTTTGTTGAATATACATACTTCGGTCAATACGTTGAGCGATCAGGCTCCGGTAATTCTCGTTGAGTATGCAGACTCCGGTCGTTACATTGAGCATTCAGGATCTAGTCATTTTCGTTGAGTATCATAACTCCATTTATTACGTTGAGCGTTCAGGATCCGGTCAGTTTCGTTGAGTATCCAGACTCCAAATATTACGTTGAGCGTTCAGGCTCCGGTCAGTTTTGTTGGGTATCCAGACTCCGGTGATTACGTTGATCGTTCAGGCTCCGGTCATTTTTGTTGACTATCCAGACTCGGGTTATTACATTAAGCGTTCAGGCTCCGGTCAGTTTCGTTGAGTATCCAGATTCCAATTATTACGTTGAGCGTTCAGGTTCCGGTCAGTTTCGTTGGGTATCCAGACTCCGGTTATTACATTGAGCGTTCAGGCTCCGGTAAGTTTCATTGGGTATCTAGACTTCGGTTATTACGTTGAGCGTTCAGGCTCCGGTCAGTTTCGGTTGGTATCCAGACTCTAGTTATTACGTTGAGCGTTCAGGCTCCGGTCATTTTCGTTGAGTATCCAGACTCCGGTCATTATATTGAGCATTCAGGATCCGGTCATTTTCGTTGAGTATCATAACTCCATTTATTACGTTGAGCGTTCAGGATCTGGTCAGTTTCATTGAGTATCCAGACTCCAAATATTACGTTGAGCGTTTAAGCTCCGGTCAGTTTCGTTGGGTTTCCAGACTCCGGTGATTACATTGATCGTTCAGGCTACGATCATTTTCGTTGACTATCCAGACTCGGGTTATTACGTTAAGCGTTCAGGCTCCGGTCAGTTTTGTTGAGTATCCAGATTCCGATTATTACGTTGAGCGTTCAGGCTCCGGTCAGTTTCGTTGGGTATTCAGACTCCGGTTATTACGTTGAGCGTTCAGGCTCCGGTCATTTTCATTGACTATCCAGACTCGGGTTATTACGTTAAGCGTTCAGGCTCCGGTCAGTTTCGTTGAGTATCCAGATTCCAATTATTACGTTGAGCATTCAGGCTCCGGTCGTTTTCGTTGGGTATCCAGACTCCGTTTATTACGTTGAGCGTTCAAGCTCCGGTAAGTTTCGTTGGGTATCCAGACTCTAGTTATTACGTTGAGCGTTCAGGCTCCGGTCATTTTCGTTGAGTATCCAGACTCCGGTCATTATATTGAGCATTCAGGATCCAGTCATTTTCGTTGAGTATCATAACTCCATTTATTACGTTGAGCGTTCAGGATCTGGTCAGTTTCGTTGAGTATCCAGACTCCAAATATTACGTTGAGCGTTTAGGCTCCGGTCAGTTTCGTTGGGTATCCAGACTCCGGTGATTACGTTGATCGTTCAGGCTCCGGTCATTTTCGTTGACTATCCAGACTCGGGTTATTACGTTAAGCGTTCAGGCTCCGGTCAGTTTCGTTGAGTATCCAGATTCCGATTATTACGTTGAGCGTTCAGGCTCCAGTCAGTTTCGTTGGGTATTCAGACTCCGGTTATTACGTTGAGCGTTCAGGATCCAGTCATTTTTGTTGAGTATCCAGACTCCGGTTATTAAGTTGAGCGTCAGGCTCCGATCATTTTCGTTGAGTATCTAGACTCCGATTATTACATTGAGCGTTCAGGCTCCGGTTATTTTCGTTGAGTATCCTGACTCCGGTTATTACGTTGAGGGTTCAGACTCCGGTCATTTTCGTTGAGTATCTAGACTCCTGTCATTATGTTGAACGTTCAGGCTCCGATCATTTTCGTTGATTATCCATACTCCGATCAATATGTTGAGCGATCAGGCTCCGGTCATTTTCGTTGAGTATCATAACACCATTTATTATGTTGAGCGTTCAGGATCCGGTCAGTTTCGTTGAGTATCCAGACTCCAAATATTACGTTGAGCGTTCCGGCTCCTGTCAGTTTTGTTGGAAATCCAGACTCCGGTGATTACGTGGATCGTTCAGGCTCCGGTCATTTTGGTTGACTTTCCAGACTCGGGTTATTACGTTGAACGTTCAGGCTCCGGTCAGTTTCGTTGAGTATCTAGATTCCGGTTATTACGTTGAGCGTTCAGGCTCCGGTCAGTTTCGTTGGGTATCCAGACTCCGGTTATTACGTTGAGCGTTCAGGCTCCGGTAAGTTTCGTTGGGTATCCAGACTCCGGTTATTAGGTTGAGCGTTCAGACTCTGGTCAGTTTCGTTGGGAATCCAGACTCTAGTTATTACGTTTAGCGTTCAGGCTCCAATCATTTTTGTATAGTATCCAGACTCCGGTCATTAAATTGAGCGTTCAGGATCCAGTCATTTTCGTTGAGTATCATAACCCCATTTATTACGTTGAGCGTTCAGGATCTGGTCAGTTTCGTTGAGTATCCAGACTCCAAATATCACGTTGAGTATTTAGGCTCCGGTCAGTTTCGTTGGGTATCCAGACTCCGGTGATTACGTTGATCATTCAGGCTCCAGTCATTTTTGTTGACTATCCAGACTCGGGTTATTACGTTAAGCGTTCAGGCTCCGGTCAGTTTCGTTGAGTATCCAGATTTCGATTATTACGTTGAGCATTCAGGCTCCGGTCAGTTTCGTTGGGTATCCAAACTCCGGTTGTTACGTTGAGCGTTCAGGCACCGGTCATTTTCGTTGAGTATCCTGACTCCGGTTATTAAGTTGAGCGTCAGGCTCTGATCATTTTCGTTGAGTATCCAAACTCTGATTATTACGTTGAGCGTTCAGGCTCCGGTTATTTTCGTTGAATATCTAGACTCCTGTCATTACGTTGAACGTTCAGACTCCGGTCATTTTCGTTGAATATCCATACACCGGTCAATACGTTGAGTGATCAGGCTCCAGTCATTTTCGTTGAGTATCCAGACTCCGGTCATTACATTGAGCGTTCAGGATCCAGTCATTTTCGTTGAGTATCATAACTCCATTTATTACGTTGAGCGTTCAGGCTCCGGTCAGTTTCGTTGGGTATCCAGATTCCGATTATTACGTTGAGCGTTCAGGCTCCGGTCAGTTTAGTTGGGTATCAAGATTCCGGTTATTACGTTGAGCGTTCAGGCTCCTGTCATTTTCGTTGAGTATCCAGACTCCGGTTATTAAGTTGAGCGTCAGGCTTCGATCATTTTCGTTGAGTATCCAGACTCAGATTATTACGTTGAGCGTTCAAGCTCCGGTTATTTTTGTTGAGTATCCTGACTCCGGTTATTACGTTGAGGGTTCAGACTCCGGTCATTTTCGTTGAGTATCTAGACTCCTGTCATTACGTTGAACGTTCAGGCTCCGATCATTTTTGTTGAATATACATACTTCGGTCAATACGTTGAGCGATCAGGCTCCGGTAATTCTCGTTGAGTATGCAGACTCCGGTCGTTACATTGAGCATTCAGGATCTAGTCATTTTCGTTGAGTATCATAACTCCATTTATTACGTTGAGCGTTCAGGATCCGGTCAGTTTCGTTGAGTATCCAGACTCCAAATATTACGTTGAGCGTTCAGGCTCCGGTCAGTTTTGTTGGGTATCCAGACTCCGGTGATTACGTTGATCGTTCAGGCTCCGGTCATTTTTGTTGACTATCCAGACTCGGGTTATTACATTAAGCGTTCAGGCTCCGGTCAGTTTCGTTGAGTATCCAGATTCCAATTATTACGTTGAGCGTTCAGGTTCCGGTCAGTTTCGTTGGGTATCCAGACTCCGGTTATTACATTGAGCGTTCAGGCTCCGGTAAGTTTCATTGGGTATCTAGACTTCGGTTATTACGTTGAGCGTTCAGGCTCCGGTCAGTTTCGGTTGGTATCCAGACTCTAGTTATTACGTTGAGCGTTCAGGCTCCGGTCATTTTCGTTGAGTATCCAGACTCCGGTCATTATATTGAGCATTCAGGATCCGGTCATTTTCGTAGAGTATCATAACTCCATTTATTACGTTGAGCGTTCAGGATCTGGTCAGTTTCATTGAGTATCCAGACTCCAAATATTACGTTGAGCGTTTAAGCTCCGGTCAGTTTCGTTGGGTTTCCAGACTCCGGTGATTACATTGATCGTTCAGGCTACGATCATTTTCGTTGACTATCCAGACTCGGGTTATTACGTTAAGCGTTCAGGCTCCGGTCAGTTTTGTTGAGTATCCAGATTCCGATTATTACGTTGAGCGTTCAGGCTCTGGTCAGTTTCGTTGGGTATTCAGACTCCGGTTATTACGTTGAGCGTTCAGGCTCCGGTCATTTTCATTGACTATCCAGACTCGGGTTATTACGTTAAGCGTTCAGGCTCCGGTCAGTTTCGTTGAGTATCCAGATTCCAATTATTACGTTGAGCATTCAGGCTCCGGTCGTTTTCGTTGGGTATCCAGACTCCGTTTATTACGTTGAGCGTTCAAGCTCCGGTAAGTTTCGTTGGGTATCCAGACTCTAGTTATTACGTTGAGCGTTCAGGCTCCGGTCATTTTCGTTGAGTATCCAGACTCCGGTCATTATATTGAGCATTCAGGATCCAGTCATTTTCGTTGAGTATCATAACTCCATTTATTACGTTGAGCGTTCAGGATCTGGTCAGTTTCGTTGAGTATCCAGACTCCAAATATTACGTTGAGCGTTTAGGCTCCGGTCAGTTTCGTTGGGTATCCAGACTCCGGTGATTACGTTGATCGTTCAGGCTCCGGTCATTTTCGTTGACTATCCAGACTCGGGTTATTACGTTAAGCGTTCAGGCTCCGGTCAGTTTCGTTGAGTATCCAGATTCCGATTATTACGTTGAGCGTTCAGGCTCCAGTCAGTTTCGTTGGGTATTCAGACTCCGGTTATTACGTTGAGCGTTCAGGATCCAGTCATTTTTGTTGAGTATCCAGACTCCGGTTATTAAGTTGAGCGTCAGGCTCCGATCATTTTCGTTGAGTATCTAGACTCCGATTATTACATTGAGCGTTCAGGCTCCGGTTATTTTCGTTGAGTATCCTGACTCCGGTTATTACGTTGAGGGTTCAGACTCCGGTCATTTTCGTTGAGTATCTAGACTCCTGTCATTATGTTGAACGTTCAGGCTCCGATCATTTTCGTTGATTATCCATACTCCGATCAATATGTTGAGCGATCAGGCTCCGGTCATTTTCGTTGAGTATCATAACACCATTTATTATGTTGAGCGTTCAGGATCCGGTCAGTTTCGTTGAGTATCCAGACTCCAAATATTACGTTGAGCGTTCCGGCTCCTGTCAGTTTTGTTGGAAATCCAGACTCCGGTGATTACGTGGATCGTTCAGGCTCCGGTCATTTTGGTTGACTTTCCAGACTCGGGTTATTACGTTGAACGTTCAGGCTCCGGTCAGTTTCGTTGAGTATCTAGATTCCGGTTATTACGTTGAGCGTTCAGGCTCCGGTCAGTTTCGTTGGGTATCCAGACTCCGGTTATTACGTTGAGCGTTCAGGCTCCGGTAAGTTTCGTTGGGTATCCAGACTCCGGTTATTAGGTTGAGCGTTCAGACTCTGGTCAGTTTCGTTGGGAATCCAGACTCTAGTTATTACGTTTAGCGTTCAGGCTCCAATCATTTTTGTATAGTATCCAGACTCCGGTCATTAAATTGAGCGTTCAGGATCCAGTCATTTTCGTTGAGTATCATAACCCCATTTATTACGTTGAGCGTTCAGGATCTGGTCAGTTTCGTTGAGTATCCAGACTCCAAATATCACGTTGAGTATTTAGGCTCCGGTCAGTTTCGTTGGGTATCCAGACTCCGGTGATTACGTTGATCATTCAGGCTCCAGTCATTTTTGTTGACTATCCAGACTCGGGTTATTACGTTAAGCGTTCAGGCTCCGGTCAGTTTCGTTGAGTATCCAGATTTCGATTATTACGTTGAGCATTCAGGCTCCGGTCAGTTTCGTTGGGTATCCAAACTACGGTTGTTACGTTGAGCGTTCAGGCACCGGTCATTTTCGTTGAGTATCCAGACTCCGGTTATTAAGTTGAGCGTCAGGCTCCGATCATTTTCGTTGAGTATCTAGACTCCGATTATTACATTGAGCGTTCAGGCTCCGGTTATTTTCGTTGAGTATCCTGACTCCGGTTATTACGTTGAGGGTTCAGACTCCGGTCATTTTCGTTGAGTATCTAGACTCCTGTCATTATGTTGAACGTTCAGGCTCCGATCATTTTCGTTGAATATCCATACTCCGATCAATATGTTGAGCGATCAGGCTCCGGTCATTTTCGTTGAGTATCATAACACCATTTATTATGTTGAGCGTTCAGGATCCGGTCAGTTTCGTTGAGTATCCAGACTCCAAATATTACGTTGAGCGTTCCGGCTCCTGTCAGTTTTGTTGGAAATCCAGACTCCGGTGATTACGTGGATCGTTCAGGCTCCGGTCATTTTGGTTGACTATCCAGACTCGGGTTATTACGTTGAACGTTCAGGCTCCGGTCAGTTTCGTTGAGTATCTAGATTCCGGTTATTACGTTGAGCGTTCAGGCTCCGGTCAGTTTCGTTGGGTATCCAGACTCCGGTTATTACGTTGAGCGTTCAGGCTCCGGTAAGTTTCGTTGGGTATCCAGACTCCGGTTATTAGGTTGAGCGTTCAGACTCTGGTCAGTTTCGTTGGGAATCCAGACTCTAGTTATTACGTTTAGCGTTCAGGCTCCAATCATTTTTGTATAGTATCCAGACTCCGGTCATTAAATTGAGCGTTCAGGATCCAGTCATTTTCGTTGAGTATCATAACCCCATTTATTACGTTGAGCGTTCAGGATCTGGTCAGTTTCGTTGAGTATCCAGACTCCAAATATCACGTTGAGTATTTAGGCTCCGGTCAGTTTCGTTGGGTATCCAGACTCCGGTGATTACGTTGATCATTCAGGCTCCAGTCATTTTTGTTGACTATCCAGACTCGGGTTATTACGTTAAGCGTTCAGGCTCCGGTCAGTTTCGTTGAGTATCCAGATTTCGATTATTACGTTGAGCATTCAGGCTCCGGTCAGTTTCGTTGGGTATCCAAACTCCGGTTGTTACGTTGAGCGTTCAGGCACCGGTCATTTTCGTTGAGTATCCTGACTCCGGTTATTAAGTTGAGCGTCAGGCTCTGATCATTTTCGTTGAGTATCCAAACTCTGATTATTACGTTGAGCGTTCAGGCTCCGGTTATTTTCGTTGAATATCTAGACTCCTGTCATTACGTTGAACGTTCAGACTCCGGTCATTTTCGTTGAATATCCATACACCGGTCAATACGTTGAGTGATCAGGCTCCAGTCATTTTCGTTGAGTATCCAGACTCCGGTCATTACATTGAGCGTTCAGGATCCAGTCATTTTCGTTGAGTATCATAACTCCATTTATTACGTTGAGCGTTCAGGATCCGGTCAGTTTCGTTAGGTATCCAGACTCCAAATATTACGTTGAGCGTTCAGGCTCCGGTCAGTTTTGTTGGGTATCCAGACTCCGGTGATTACGTTGATCGTTCAGGCACCGGTCATTTTCGTTGACTATCCAGACTCGGGTTATTACGTTGAGCGTTCAGGCTCCGGTCAGTTTCGTTGAATATCCAGATTCTGGTTATTACGTTGAACATTCAGGCTCCGGTCAGTTTCGTTGGGTATCCAGACTCCGGTTATTACGTTGAGCTATCAGGCTCCGGTAAGTTTCGTTGGGTATCCAGACTCCGGTTATTACGTTGAGCGTTCAGGCTCTGGTCAGTTTCGTTGGGTATCCAGACTCTAGTTATTACGTTGAGCGTTCAGGCTCCGATCATTTTTGTTGAGTATCTAGACTCCGGTCATTAAATTGAGCGTTCAGGATCCAGTCATTTTCGTTGAGTATCATAACTCCATTTATTACGTTGAGCGTTCAGGATCTGGTCAGTTTTGTTGAGTATCCAGACTCCAAATATTACGTTGAGCGTTTAGGCTCCGGTCATTTTCGTTGGGTATCCAGACTCCGGTGATTACGTTGATCGTTCAGGCTCCCGTCATCTTCGTTGACTATCCAGACTCGGATTGTTACGTTAAGCGTTCAGGCTCCGGTCAGTTTCGTTGAGTATCCAGATTCCGATTATTACATTGAGCGTTCAGGCTCCGGTCAGTTTTGTTGGGTATCCAGACTCCGGTTATTACGTTGAGCGTTCAGGCACCGGTCATTTTCGTTGAGTATCCAGACTCCGGTTGTTAAGTTGAGCGTCAGGCTCTGATCATTTTAGTTGAGTATCCAGACTCCGATTATTATGTTGAGCGTTCAGGCTCCAGTTATTTTCGTTGAATATCCTGACTCCGGTTATTACGTTGAGGGTTCAGACTCCAGTCATTTTCTGTTGAGTATCATAACTCCATTTATTATGTTGAGTGTTAAGGATCCGGTCAGTTTCGTTGAGTATCCAGACTCCGGTGATTACGTTGATCGTTCAGGCTCCGGTCATTTTCGTTGACTATCCAGACTCGGGTTATTACGTTAAGCGTTCAGGCTCCGGTTAGTTTCGTTGAGTATCCAGATTCCGGTTATTACGTTGAGCGTTCAGGCTCCGGTCGGTTTCGTTGGGTATCCAGACTCCGGTTATTAAGTTGAGCGTTCAGGCTCCGGTAAGTTTCGTTGGGTATCCAGACTCCGGTTATTACGTTGAGCGTTAAGGCTCCGGTCAGTTTTGTTGGGTATCCAGACTCTAGTTATTACGTTGATCGTTCAGGCTCCGATCAGTTTTGTTGGGTATCCAGACTCCGGTGATTACGTTGATCGTTCAGGCTCCGGTCATTTTCGTTGACTATCTAGACTCGGGTTATTACGTTAAGCGTTCAGGCTCCGGTCAGTTTCGTTGAGTATCTAGATTCCGGTTATTACGTTGAGCGTTCAGGCTCCGGTCAGTTTCGTTGGGTATCCAGACTCCGGTTATTACGTTGAGCGTTCAGGCTCCGGTCAGTTTCGTTGGGTATCCAGACTCCGGTTATTACGTTGAGCGTTCAGGCTCCGGTAAGTTTCGTTGGGTATCCAGACTCCGGTTATTACGTTGAGCGTTAAGGCTCCGGTCAGTTTCGTTGGGTATCCAGACTCTAGTTATTACATTGAGCGTTCAGGATCCAGTCATTTTCGTTGAGTATCATAACTCCATTTATTACGTTGAGCGTTCAGGATCTGGTCAGTTTCGTTGAGTATCCAGACTCCAAATATCACGTTGAGCGTTTAGGCTCCGGTCAGTTTCGTTGGGTATCCAGACTCCGGTGATTACGTTGATCGTTCAGGCTCCAGTCATTTTCGTTGACTATCCAGACTCGGGTTATTACGTTAAGCGTTCAGGCTCCGGTCAGTTTCGTTGAGTATCCAGATTCCGATTATTACGTTGAGCGTTCAGGCTCCAGTCAGTTTCGTTGGGTATCCAGACTCCGGTTATTAAGTTGAGCGTCAGGCTCTGATCATTTTCGTTGAGTATCCAGACTCTGATTATTACGTTAAGCGTTCAGGCTCCGGTTATTTTTGTTGAATATCCTGACTCCGGTTATTACGTTGAGGGTTCAGACTCCGGTCATTTTCGTTGAGTATCTAGACTCCTGTCAATACGTTGAACGTTCAGGCTCCGATCAGTTTCCTTTAATATCCATACACCGGTCAATACGTTGAGTGATCAGGCTCCGGTCATTTTCGTTGAGTATCCAGACTCCGGTCATTACATTGAGCGTTCAGGATCCAGTCATTTTCGTTGAGTATCATAACTCCATTTATTACGTTGAGCGTTCAGGATCCGGTCAGTTTCGTTAGGTATCCAGACTCCAAATATTACGTTGAGCGTTCAGGCTCCGGTCAGTTTTGTTGGGTATCCAGACTCCGGTGATTACGTTGATCGTTCAGGCACCGGTCATTTTCGTTGACTATCCAGACTCGGGTTATTACGTTGAGCGTTCAGGCTCCGGTCAGTTTCGTTGAATATCCAGATTCCGGTTATTACGTTGAACGTTCAGGCTCCGGTCAGTTTCGTTGGGTATCCAGACTCTGGTTATTACGTTGAGCTATCAGGCTCCGGTAAGTTTCGTTGGGTATCCAGACTCCGGTTATTACGTTGAGCGTTCAGGCTCTGGTCAGTTTTGTTGGGTATCCAAACTCTAGTTATTACGTTGAGCGTTCAAGCTCCGATCATTTTTGTTGAGTATCTAGACTCCGGTCATTAGATTGAGCGTTCAGGATCCAGTCATTTTCGTTGAGTATCATAACTCCATTTATTACGTTGAGCGTTCAGGATCTGGTCAGTTTCGTTGAGTATCCAGACTCCAAATATTACGTTGAGCGTTTAGGCTCCGGTCATTTTCGTTGGGTATCCAGACTCCGGTGATTACGTTGATCGTTCAGGCTCCCGTCATCTTCGTTGACTATCCAGACTCGGATTGTTACGTTAAGCGTTCAGGCTCCGGTCAGTTTCGTTGAGTATCCAGATTCCGATTATTACATTGAGCGTTCAGGCTCCGGTCAGTTTTGTTGGGTATCCAGACTCCGGTTATTACGTTGAGCGTTCAGGCACCGGTCATTTTCGTTGAGTATCCAGACTCCGGTTGTTAAGTTGAGCGTCAGGCTCTGATCATTTTAGTTGAGTATCCAGACTCCGATTATTATGTTGAGCGTTCAGGCTCCAGTTATTTTCGTTGAATATCCTGACTCCGGTTATTACGTTGAGGGTTCAGACTCCAGTCATTTTCTGTTGAGTATCATAACTCCATTTATTATGTTGAGTGTTAAGGATCCGGTCAGTTTCGTTGAGTATCCAGACTCCGGTGATTACGTTGATCGTTCAGGCTCCGGTCATTTTCGTTGACTATCCAGACTCGGGTTATTACGTTAAGCGTTCAGGCTCCGGTTAGTTTCGTTGAGTATCCAGATTCCGATTATTACGTTGAGCGTTCAGGCTCCGGTCGGTTTCGTTGGGTATCCAGACTCCGGTTATTAAGTTGAGCGTTCAGGCTCCGGTAAGTTTCGTTGGGTATCCAGACTCCGGTTATTACGTTGAGCGTTAAGGCTCCGGTCAGTTTTGTTGGGTATCCAGACTCTAGTTATTACGTTGATCGTTCAGGCTCCGATCAGTTTTGTTGGGTATCCAGACTCCGGTGATTACGTTGATCGTTCAGGCTCCGGTCATTTTCGTTGACTATCTAGACTCGGGTTATTACGTTAAGCGTTCAGGCTCCGGTCAGTTTCGTTGAGTATCTAGATTCCGGTTATTACGTTGAGCGTTCAGGCTCCGGTCAGTTTCGTTGGGTATCCAGACTCCGGTTATTACGTTGAGCGTTCAGGCTCCGGTAAGTTTCGTTGGGTATCCAGACTCCGGTTATTACGTTGAGCGTTCAGGCTCTGGTCAGTTTCGTTGGGAATCCAGACTCTAGTTATTACGTTTAGCGTTCAGGCTCCAGTCATTTTTGTTGAGTATCCAGACTCCGGTCATTAAATTGAGCGTTCAGGATCCAGTCATTTTCGTTGAGTATCATAACTCCATTTATTACGTTGAGCGTTCAGGATCTGGTCAGTTTCGTTGAGTATCCAGACTCCAAATATCACGTTGAGCGTTTAGGCTCCGGTCAGTTTCGTTGGGTATCCAGACTCCGGTGATTACGTTGATCGTTCAGGCTCCAGTCATTTTCGTTGACTATCCAGACTCGGGTTATTACGTTAAGCGTTCAGGCTCCGGTCAGTTTCGTTGAGTATCCAGATTCCGATTATTACGTTGAGCGTTCAGGCTCCAGTCAGTTTCGTTGGGTATCCAGACTCCGGTTATTAAGTTGAGTGTCAGGCTCTGATCATTTTCGTTGAGTATCCAGACTCTGATTATTACGTTAAGCGTTCAGGCTCCGGTTATTTTTGTTGAATATCCTGACTCCGGTTATTACGTTGAGGGTTCAGACTCCGGTCATTTTCGTTGAGTATCTAGACTCCTGTCAATACGTTGAACGTTCAGGCTCCGATCAGTTTCCTTTAATATCCATACACCGGTCAATACGTTGAGTGATCAGGCTCCGGTCATTTTCGTTGAGTATCCAGACTCCGGTCATTACATTGAGCGTTCAGGATCCAGTCATTTTTGTTGAGTATCATAACTCCATTTATTACGTTGAGCGTTCAGGATCCGGTCAGTTTCGTTAGGTATCCAGACTCCAAATATTACGTTGAGCGTTCAGGCTCCGGTCAGTTTTGTTGGGTATCCAGACTCCGGTGATTACGTTGATCGTTCAGGCACCGGTCATTTTCGTTGACTATCCAGACTCGGGTTATTACGTTGAGCGTTCAGGCTCCGGTCAGTTTCGTTGAATATCCAGATTCCGGTTATTACGTTGAACGTTCAGGCTCCGGTCAGTTTCGTTGGGTATCCAGACTCTGGTTATTACGTTGAGCTATCAGGCTCCGGTAAGTTTCGTTGGGTATCCAGACTCCGGTTATTACGTTGAGCGTTCAGGCTCTGGTCAGTTTTGTTGGGTATCCAAACTCTAGTTATTACGTTGAGCGTTCAGGCTCCGATCATTTTTGTTGAGTATCTAGACTCCGGTCATTAAATTGAGCGTTCAGGATCCAGTCATTTTCGTTGAGTATCATAACTCCATTTATTACGTTGAGCGTTCAGGATCTGGTCAGTTTCGTTGAGTATCTAGACTCCAAATATTACGTTGAGCGTTTAGGCTCCGGTCAGTTTCGTTGGGTATCCAGACTCCGGTGATTACGTTGAGCGTTTCAGGCTCCGGTAATCTTCGTTGACTATCCAAACTCGGCTTATTACATTAAGCATTCAGGCTCCGGTCAATTTTGTTGAGTATCCAGATTCCGATTATTACATTGAGCGTTCAGGCTCCGGTCAGTTTCGTTGGGTATCCAGACTCCGGTTATTACGTTGAGTGTTCAGGCACCGGTCATTTTCGTTGAGTATCCAGACTCCGGTTGTTAAGTTGAGCGTCAGGCTCTGATCATTTTAGTTGAGTATCCAGACTCCGATTATTATGTTGAGCATTCAGGCCCCGATCATTTTCGTTGAATATCCTGACTCCGGTTATTACGTTGAGGGTTCAGACTCCGGTCATTTTCGTTGATATCTAGACTCCTGTCATTACGTTGAACGTTCAGGCTCCGATCATTTTCGTTGAATATCCATACACTGGTCAATATGTTGAGCGATCAGGCTCCGGTCATTTTCGTTGAGTATCCAGACTCCGGTCATTACATTGAGCGTTCAGGATCCAGTCATTTTCTGTTGAGTATCATAACTCCATTTATTACGTTGAGTGTTAAGGATCTGGTCAGTTTCGTTGAGTATCCAGACTCCGGTGATTACGTTGATCGTTCAGGCTCCGGTCATTTTCGTTGACTATCCAGACTCGGGTTATTACGTTAAGCGTTCAGGCTCCGGTCAGTTTCGTTGAGTATCCAGATTCCGGTTATTACGTTGAGCGTTCAGGCTCCGGTCGGTTTCGTTGGGTATCCAGACTCCGGTTATTAAGTTGAGCGTTCAGGCTCCGGTAAGTTTCGTTGGGTATCCAGACTCCGGTTATTACGTTGAGCGTTAAGGCTCTGGTCAGTATTATTGGGTATCCAGACTCCTGTTATTACGTTGATCGTTCAGGCTCCGGTCAGTTTTGTTGGGTATCCAGACTCTGGTGATTACGTTGATCGTTCAGGCTCCGTTCATTTTTGTTGACTATCCAGACTCGGGTTATTACGTTAAGCGTTCAGGCTCCGGTCAGTTTCGTTGAGTATCCAGATTCCGGTTATTACGTTGAGTGTTCATGCTCCGGTCGGTTTCGTTGGGTATCGAGACTCCGGTTATTAAGTTGAGCGTTCAGCCTCCGGTAAGTTTCGTTGGGTATCCAGACTCCGGTTATTACGTTGAGCGTTAAGGCTCCAGTCAGTTTCGTTGGGTATCCAGACTCTAGTTATTTCGTTGAGCGATCAGGCTCCGGTCATTTTCGTTGAGTATCCAGACTCCGGTCATTATATTGAGCGTTCAGGATCCGGTCATTTTCGTTGAGTATGATAACTCCATTTATTACGTTGAGCGTTCAGGATCTGGTCAGTTTCGTTGAGTATCAAGACTCCAAATATTACGTTGAGCGTTTAGTCTCCGGTCAGTTTCGTTGGGCATCCAGACTCCGGTGATTACGTTGATCGTTCAGGCTCCGGTCATTTTCGTTGACTATCCAGACTCGGGTTATTACATTAAGCATTCAGGCCCCGGTCAGTTTCGTTGAGTATCCAGATTCCGATTATTACGTTGAGCGTTCAGGCTCCGGTCAGTTTCGTTGGGTATTCAGACTCCGGTTATTACGTTGAGCGTTCAGGCTCCGGTCATTTTTGTTGAGTATCCAGACTCCGGTTATTAAGTTGAGCGTCAGGCTCCGATCATTTTCGTTGAGTATCTAGACTCCGATTATTACGTTGAGTGTTCAGGCTCCGGTTATTTTCATTGAGTATCCTGACTCTGGTTATTACGTTGAGGGTTCAGACTTCGGTCATTTTCGTTGAGTATCTAGACTCCTGTCATTACGTTGAACGTTCAGGCTCCGATCATTTTCGTTGAATATCCATACTCCGGTCAATACGTTGAGCGATCAGGCTCCGGTCATTTTCGTTGAGTATCCAGACTCCGGTCATTACATTGAGCGTTCAGGATCCAGTCATTTTCTTTGAGTATCATAACTCCATTTATTACGTTGAGCGTTCAGGATCAGGTCAGTTTCGTTGAGTATCCAAACTCCAAATATTACGTTGAGCGTTCAGGCTCCGGTCAGTTTTGTTGGGTATCCAGACTCCGGTGATTACATTGATCGTTCAGGCTCCGGTCATTTTCGTTGACTATCCAGACTCGGGTTATTACGTTGAGCGTTCAGGCTCCGGTCAGTTTCGTTGAGTATCCAGATTCCGGTTATTACGTTGAGCGTTCAAGCTCCGGTCAGTTTCGTTGGGTATCCAGACTCCGGTTATTACGTTGAGCGTTCAGGCTCCGGTAAGTTTCGTTGGGTATCCAGACTCCGGTTATTACGTTGAGCGTTAAGGCTCCGGTCAGTTTCGTTGGGTATCCAGACTCTAGTTATTACATTGAGCGTTCAGGCTCCGGTCATTTTCGTTGAGTATCCAGACTCCGGTCATTATATTGAGCGTTCAGGATCCGGTCATTTTCGTTGAGTATGATAACTCCATTTATTACGTTGAGCGTTCAGGATCTGGTCAGTTTCGTTGAGTATCCAGACTCCAAATATTACGTTGAGCGTTTAGTCTCTGGTCAGTTTCGTTGGGCATCCAGACTCCGGTGATTACGTTGATCGTTCAGGCTCCGGTCATTTTCGTTGACTATCCAGACTCGGGTTATTACGTTAAGCGTTCAGGCCCCGGTCAGTTTCGTTGAGTATCCAGATTCCGATTATTACGTTGAGCGTTCAGGCTCCGGTCAGTTTCGTTGGGTATTCAGACTCCGGTTATTACGTTGAGCGTTCAGGCTCCGGTCATTTTTGTTGGGTATCCAGACTCCGGTTATAAAGTTGAGCGTCTGGCTCCGATCATTTTCGTTGAGTATCTAGACTCCGATTATTACGTTGAGTGTTCAGGCTCCAGTTATTTTCATTGAGTATCCTGACTCTGGTTATTACGTTGAGGGTTCAGACTTCGGTCATTTTCGTTGAGTATCTAGACTCCTGTCATTACGTTGAACGTTCAGGCTCCGATCATTTTTGTTGAATATCCATACTCCGGTCAATACGTTGAGCGATCAGGCTCCGATCATTTTCGTTGAGTATCCAGACTCCGGTCATTACATTGAGCGTTCAGGATCCAGTCATTTTCGTTGAGTATCATAACTCCATTTATTACGTTGAGCGTTCAGGATCAGGTCAGTTTCGTTGAGTATCCAAACTCCAAATATTACGTTGAGCGTTCAGGCTCCGATCAGTTTTGTTGGGTATCCAGACTCCGGTGATTACATTGATCGTTCAGGCTCCGGTCATTTTCGTTGACTATCCAGACTCGGGTTATTACGTTGAGCGTTCAGGCTCCGGTCAGTTTCGTTGAGTATCCAGATTTCGGTTATTACGTTGAGCGTTCAAGCTCTGGTCAGTTTCGTTGGGTATCCAGACTCCGGTTATTACGTTGAGCGTTCAGGCTCCGGTAAGTTTCGTTGGGTATCCAGACTCCGGTTATTACGTTGAGCGTTCAGGCTCCGGTCAGTTTCGTTGGGTATCCAGACTCTAGTTATTACTTTGAGCGTTCAGGCTCCGGTCATTTTCGTTGAGTATCCAGACTCTGGTCATTAAATTGAGCGTTCAGGATCCAGTCATTTTCGTTGAGTATCATAACTCCATTTATTACGTTAAGTGTTCAAGATCTGGTCAGTTTCGTTGAGTATCCAGACTCCAAATATTACGTTGATCGTTTAGGCTCCGGTCAGTTTCGTTGGGTATCCAGACTCCGGTGATTATGTTGATCGTTCAGGCTCCGGTCATTTTCGTAGACTATCCAGACTCGGGTTATTACATTAAGCGTTCAGGCTCCGGTCAGTTTCGTTGAGTATCCAGATTCCGATTATTACGTTGAGCGTTCAGGCTCCGGTCAGTTTCGTTGGGTATCCAGACTCCGGTTATTACGTTGAGCGTTCAGGCTCCGGTCATTTTCGTTGAGTATCCAGACTCCGGTTATTAAGTTGAGCGTCAGGCTCTGATCATTTTCGTTGAGTGTTCAGACTCCGATTATTACGTTGAACGTTCAGGCTCCGGTTATTTTCGTTGAATATCCTGACTCCGGTTATTACGTTGAGGGTTCAGACTTCGGTCATTTTCGTTGAGTATCTAGACTCCTGTCATTACGTTGAACGTTCAGGCTCCGATCATTTTCGTTGAATATCCATACTCCGGTCAATACGTTGAGCGATCAGGCTCCGGTCATTTTCGTTGAGTATCCAGACTCCGGTCATTACATTGAGCGTTCAGGATCCAGTCATTTTCGTTGAGTATCATAACTCCATTTATTACGTTGAGTGTTTAGGATCAGGTCAGTTTCGTTGAGTATCCAAACTCCAAATATTACGTTGAGCGTTCAGGCTCCGATCAGTTTTGTTGGGTATCCAGACTCCGGTGATTACATTGATCGTTCAGGCTCCGGTCATTTTCGTTGACTATCCAGACTCGGGTTATTACGTTGAGCGTTCAGGCTCCGGTCAGTTTCGTTGAGTATCCAGATTCCGGTTATTACGTTGAGCGTTCAAGCTCCGGTCAGTTTCGTTGGGTATCCAGACTCCGGTTATTACGTTGAGCGTTCAGGCTCCGGTAAGTTTCGTTGGGTATCCAGACTCCGGTTATTACGTTGAGCGTTCAGGCTCCGGTCAGTTTCGTTGGGTATCCAGACTCTAGTTATTACATTGAGCGTTCAGGCTCCGGTCATTTTCGTTGAGTATCCAGACTCTGGTCATTAAATTGAGCGTTCAGGATCCAGTCATTTTCGTTGAGTATCATAACTCCATTTATTACGTTAAGTGTTCAAGATCTGGTCAGTTTCGTTGAGTATCCAGACTCCAAATATTACGTTGATCGTTTAGGCTCCGGTCAGTTTCGTTGGGTATCCAGACTCCGGTGATTACGTTGATCGTTCAGGCTCCGGTCATTTTCGTAGACTATCCAGACTCGGGTTATTACATTAAGCATTCAGGCTCCGGTCAATTTTGTTGAGTATCCAGATTCCGATTATTACGTTGAGCGTTCAGGCTCCGGTCAGTTTCGTTGGGTATCCAGACTCCGGTTATTACGTTGAGTGTTCAGGCACCGGTCATTTTCGTTGAGTATCCAGACTCCGGTTGTTAAGTTGAGCGTCAGGCTCTGATCATTTTAGTTGAGTATCCAGACTCCGATTATTATGTTGAGCATTCAGGCCCCGATCATTTTCGTTGAATATCCTGACTCCGGTTATTACGTTGAGGGTTCAGACTCCGGTCATTTTCGTTGATATCTAGACTCCTGTCATTACGTTGAACGTTCAGGCTCCGATCATTTTCGTTGAATATCCATACACTGGTCAATACGTTGAGCGATCAGGCTCCGGTCATTTTCGTTGAGTATCCAGACTCCGGTCATTACATTGAGCGTTCAGGATCCAGTCATTTTCTGTTGAGTATCATAACTCCATTTATTACGTTGAGTGTTAAGGATCCGGTCAGTTTCGTTGAGTATCCAGACTCCGGTGATTACGTTGATCGTTCAGGCTCCGGTCATTTTCGTTGACTATCCAGACTCGGGTTATTACGTTAAGCGTTCAGGCTCCGGTCAGTTTCGTTGAGTATCCAGATTCCGGTTATTACGTTGAGCGTTCAGGCTCCGGTCGGTTTCGTTGGGTATCCAGACTCCGGTTATTAAGTTGAGCGTTCAGGCTCCGGTAAGTTTCGTTGGGTATCCAGACTCCGGTTATTACGTTGAGCGTTAAGGCTCTGGTCAGTATTATTGGGTATCCAGACTCCTGTTATTACGTTGATCGTTCAGGCTCCGGTCAGTTTTGTTGGGTATCCAGACTCTGGTGATTACGTTGATCGTTCAGGCTCCGGTCATTTTTGTTGACTATCCAGACTCGGGTTATTACGTTAAGCGTTCAGGCTCCGGTCAGTTTCGTTGAGTATCCAGATTCCGGTTATTACGTTGAGTGTTCATGCTCCGGTCGGTTTCGTTGGGTATCGAGACTCCGGTTATTAAGTTGAGCGTTCAGCCTCCGGTAAGTTTCGTTGGGTATCCAGACTCCGGTTATTACGTTGAGCGTTAAGGCTCCAGTCAGTTTCGTTGGGTATCCAGACTCTAGTTATTTCGTTGAGCGATCAGGCTCCGGTCATTTTCGTTGAGTATCCATACTCCGGTCATTATATTGAGCGTTCAGGATCCGGTCATTTTCGTTGAGTATGATAACTCCATTTATTACGTTGAGCGTTCAGGATCTGGTCAGTTTCGTTGAGTATCAAGACTCCAAATATTACGTTGAGCGTTTAGTCTCCGGTCAGTTTCGTTGGGCATCCAGACTCCGGTGATTACGTTGATCGTTCAGGCTCCGGTCATTTTCGTTGACTATCCAGACTCGGGTTATTACATTAAGCATTCAGGCCCCGGTCAGTTTCGTTGAGTATCCAGATTCCGATTATTACGTTGAGCGTTCAGGCTCCGGTCAGTTTCGTTGGGTATTCAGACTCCGGTTATTACGTTGAGCGTTCAGGCTCCGGTCATTTTTGTTGAGTATCCAGACTCCGGTTATTAAGTTGAGCGTCAGGCTCCGATCATTTTCGTTGAGTATCTAGACTCCGATTATTACGTTGAGTGTTCAGACTCCGGTTATTTTCATTGAGTATCCTGACTCTGGTTATTACGTTGAGGGTTCAGACTTCGGTCATTTTCGTTGAGTATCTAGACTCCTGTCATTACGTTGAACGTTCAGGCTCCGATCATTTTCGTTGAATATCCATACTCCGGTCAATACGTTGAGCGATCAGGCTCCGGTCATTTTCGTTGAGTATCCAGACTCCGGTCATTACATTGAGCGTTCAGGATCCAGTCATTTTCTTTGAGTATCATAACTCCATTTATTACGTTGAGCGTTCAGGATCAGGTCAGTTTCGTTGAGTATCCAAACTCCAAATATTACGTTGAGCGTTCAGGCTCCGGTCAGTTTTGTTGGGTATCCAGACTCCGGTGATTACATTGATCGTTCAGGCTCCGGTCATTTTCGTTGACTATCCAGACTCGGGTTATTACGTTGAGCGTTCAGGCTCCGGTCAGTTTCGTTGAGTATCCAGATTCCGGTTATTACATTGAGCGTTCAAGCTCCGGTCAGTTTCGTTGGGTATCCAGACTCCGGTTATTACGTTGAGCGTTCAGGCTCCGGTAAGTTTCGTTGGGTATCCAGACTCCGGTTATTACGTTGAGCGTTAAGGCTCCGGTCAGTTTCGTTGGGTATCCAGACTCTAGTTATTACATTGAGCGTTCAGGCTCCGGTCATTTTCGTTGAGTATCCAGACTCCGGTCATTATATTGAGCGTTCAGGATCCGGTCATTTTCGTTGAGTATGATAACTCCATTTATTACGTTGAGCGTTCAGGATCTGGTCAGTTTCGTTGAGTATCCAGACTCCAAATATTACGTTGAGCGTTTAGTCTCTGGTCAGTTTCGTTGGGCATCCAGACTCCGGTGATTACGTTGATCGTTCAGGCTCCGGTCATTTTCGTTGACTATCCAGACTCGGGTTATTACGTTAAGCGTTCAGGCCCCGGTCAGTTTCGTTGAGTATCCAGATTCCGATTATTACGTTGAGCGTTCAGGCTCCGGTCAGTTTCGTTGGGTATTCAGACTCCGGTTATTACGTTGAGCGTTCAGGCTCCGGTCATTTTTGTTGGGTATCCAGACTCCGGTTATAAAGTTGAGCGTCTGGCTCCGATCATTTTCGTTGAGTATCTAGACTCCGATTATTACGTTGAGTGTTCAGGCTCCAGTTATTTTCATTGAGTATCCTGACTCTGGTTATTACGTTGAGGGTTCAGACTTCGGTCATTTTCGTTGAGTATCTAGACTCCTGTCATTACGTTGAACGTTCAGGCTCCGATCATTTTTGTTGAATATCCATACTCCGGTCAATACGTTGAGCGATCAGGCTCCGGTCATTTTCGTTGAGTATCCAGACTCCGGTCATTACATTGAGCGTTCAGGATCCAGTCATTTTCGTTGAGTATCATAACTCCATTTATTACGTTGAGCGTTCAGGATCAGGTCAGTTTCGTTGAGTATCCAAACTCCAAATATTACGTTGAGCGTTCAGGCTCCGATCAGTTTTGTTGGGTATCCAGACTCCGGTGATTACATTGATCGTTCAGGCTCCGGTCATTTTCGTTGACTATCCAGACTCGGGTTATTACGTTGAGCGTTCAGGCTCCGGTCAGTTTCGTTGAGTATCCAGATTTCGGTTATTACGTTGAGCGTTCAAGCTCTGGTCAGTTTCGTTGGGTATCCAGACTCCGGTTATTACGTTGAGCGTTCAGGCTCCGGTAAGTTTCGTTGGGTATCCAGACTCCGGTTATTACGTTGAGCGTTCAGGCTCCGGTCAGTTTCGTTGGGTATCCAGACTCTAGTTATTACTTTGAGCGTTCAGGCTCCGGTCATTTTCGTTGAGTATCCAGACTCTGGTCATTAAATTGAGCGTTCAGGATCCAGTCATTTTCGTTGAGTATCATAACTCCATTTATTACGTTAAGTGTTCAAGATCTGGTCAGTTTCGTTGAGTATCCAGACTCCAAATATTACGTTGATCGTTTAGGCTCCGGTCAGTTTCGTTGGGTATCCAGACTCCGGTGATTATGTTGATCGTTCAGGCTCCGGTCATTTTCGTAGACTATCCAGACTCGGGTTATTACATTAAGCGTTCAGGCTCCGGTCAGTTTCGTTGAGTATCCAGATTCCGATTATTACGTTGAGCGTTCAGGCTCCGGTCAGTTTCGTTGGGTATCCAGACTCCGGTTATTACGTTGAGCGTTCAGGCTCCGGTCATTTTCGTTGAGTATCCAGACTCCGGTTATTAAGTTGAGCGTCAGGCTCTGATCATTTTCGTTGAGTGTTCAGACTCCGATTATTACGTTGAACGTTCAGGCTCCGGTTATTTTCGTTGAATATCCTGACTCCGGTTATTACGTTGAGGGTTCAGACTTCGGTCATTTTCGTTGAGTATCTAGACTCCTGTCATTACGTTGAACGTTCAGGCTCCGATCATTTTCGTTGAATATCCATACTCCGGTCAATACGTTGAGCGATCAGGCTCCGGTCATTTTCGTTGAGTATCCAGACTCCGGTCATTACATTGAGCGTTCAGGATCCAATCATTTTCGTTGAGTATCATAACTCCATTTATTACGTTGAGTGTTTAGGATCAGGTCAGTTTCGTTGAGTATCCAAACTCCAAATATTACGTTGAGCGTTCAGGCTCCGATCAGTTTTGTTGGGTATCCAGACTCCGGTGATTACATTGATCGTTCAGGCTCCGGTCATTTTCGTTGACTATCCAGACTCGGGTTATTACGTTGAGCGTTCAGGCTCCGGTCAGTTTCGTTGAGTATCCAGATTCCGGTTATTACGTTGAGCGTTCAAGCTCCGGTCAGTTTCGTTGGGTATCCAGACTCCGATTATTACGTTGAGCGTTCAGGCTCCGGTAAGTTTCGTTGGGTATCCAGACTCCGGTTATTACGTTGAGCGTTCAGGCTCCGGTCAGTTTCGTTGGGTATCCAGACTCTAGTTATTACATTGAGCGTTCAGGCTCCGGTCATTTTCGTTGAGTATCCAGACTCTGGTCATTAAATTGAGCGTTCAGGATCCAGTCATTTTCGTTGAGTATCATAACTCCATTTATTACGTTAAGTGTTCAAGATCTGGTCAGTTTCGTTGAGTATCCAGACTCCAAATATTACGTTGATCGTTTAGGCTCCGGTCAGTTTCGTTGGGTATCCAGACTCCGGTGATTACGTTGATCGTTCAGGCTCCGGTCATTTTCGTAGACTATCCAGACTCGGGTGATTACATTAAGCGTTCAGGCTCCGGTCAGTTTCGTTGAGTATCCAGATTCCGATTATTACGTTGAGCGTTCAGGCTCCGGTCAGTTTCGTTGGGTATCCAGACTCCGGTTATTACGTTGAGCGTTCAGGCTCCGGTCATTTTCGTTGAGTATCCAGACTCCGGTTATTAAGTTGAGCGTCAGGCTCTGATCATTTTCGTTGAGTGTCCAGACTCCGATTATTACGTTGAACGTTCAGGCTCCGGTTATTTTCGTTGAATATCCTGACTCCGGTTATTACGTTGAGGGTTCAGACTTCGGTCATTTTCGTTGAGTATCTAGACTCCTGTCATTACGTTGAACGTTCAGGCTCCGATCATTTTCGTTGAATATCCATACTCCGGTCAATACGTTGAGCGATCAGGCTCCGGTCATTTTCATTGAGTATCCAGACTCCGGTCATTACATTGAGCGTTCAGGATCCAGTCATTTTCGTTGAGTATCATAACTCCATTTATTACGTTGAGCGTTCAGGATCAGGTCAGTTTCGTTGAGTATCCAAACTCCAAATATTACGTTGAGCGTTCAGGCTCCGATCAGTTTTGTTGGGTATCCAGACTCCGGTGATTACATTGATCGTTCAGGCTCCGGTCATTTTCGTTGACTATCCAGACTCGGGTTATTACGTTGAGCGTTCAGGCTCCGGTCAGTTTCGTTGAGTATCCAGATTCCGGTTATTACGTTGAGCGTTCAAGCTCCGGTCAGTTTCGTTGGGTATCCAGACTCCGGTAATTACGTTGAGCGTTCAGGCTCCGGTAAGTTTCGTTGGGTATCCAGACTCCGGTTATTACGTTGAGCGTTCAGGCTCCGGTCAGTTTCGTTGGGTATCCAGACTCTAGTTATTACATTGAGCGTTCAGGCTCCGGTCATTTTCGTTGAGTATCCAGACTCTGGTCATTAAATTGAGCGTTCAGGATCCAGTCATTTTCGTTGAGTATCATAACTCCATTTATTACGTTAAGTGTTCAAGATCTGGTCAGTTTCGTTGAGTATCCAGACTCCAAATATTACGTTGATCGTTTAGGCTCCGGTCAGTTTCGTCGGGTATCCAGACTCTGGTGATTACGTTGATCGTTCAGGCTCCGGTCATTTTCGTAGACTATCCAGACTCGAGTTATTACATTAAGCGTTCAGGCTCCGGTCAGTTTCGTTGAGTATCCAGATTCCGATTATTACGTTGAGCGTTCAGGCTCCGGTCAGTTTCGTTGGGTATCCAGACTCCGGTTATTACGTTGAGCGTTCAGGCTCCGGTCATTTTCGTTGAGTATCCAGACTCCGGTTATTAAGTTGAGCGTCAGGCTCTGATCATTTTCGTTGAGTGTCCAGACTCCGATTATTACGTTGAACGTTCAGGCTCCGGTTATTTTCGTTGAATATCCTGACTCCGGTTATTACGTTGAGGGTTCAGACTTCGGTCATTTTCGTTGAGTATCTAGACTCCTGTCATTACGTTGAACGTTCAGGCTCCGATCATTTTCGTTGAATATCCATACTCCGGTCAATACGTTGAGCGATCAGGCTCCGGTCATTTTCGTTGAGTATCCAGACTCCGGTCATTACATTGAGGGTTCAGGATCCAGTCATTTTCGTTGAGTATCATAACTCCATTTATTAGGTTGATCGTTCAGGATCAGGTCAGTTTCGTTGAGTATCCAGACTCCAAATATTACGTTGAGCGTTTAGGCTCCGGTCAGTTTTGTTGGGTATCCAGACTCCGGTGATTACATTGATCGTTCAGGCTCCAGTCATTTTCGTTGACTATCCAGACTCGGGTTATTACGTTGAGCGTTCAGGCTCCGGTCAGTTTCGTTGAGTATGCAGATTTCGGTTATTACGTTAAGCGTTCAGGCTCCGGTCAGTTTCGTTGGGTATCCAGACTCCTGTTATTACGTTGAGCGTTCAGGCTCCGGTCAGTTTCGTTGGGTATCCAGACTCCGGTTATTAAGTTGAGCGTTCAGGCTCCGGTAAGTTTCGTTGGGTATCCAGACTCCGGTGATTACGTTGAGCGTTAAGGCTCCGGTCAGTTTTGTTGGGTATCCAGACTCTAGTTATTACGTTGATCGTTCAGGCTCCGGTCAGTTTTGTTGGGTATCCAGACTCCGGTGATTACGTTGATCGTTCAGGCTCCGGTCATTTTCGTTGACTATCCAGACTCGGGTTATTACGTTAAGCGTTCAGGCTCTGGTCAGTTTCCTTGAGTATCCAGATTCCGGTTATTACGTTGAGCGTTCAGGCTCCGGTCAGTTTCGTTGGGTATCCAGACACCGGTTATTACGTTGAGCGTTCAGGCTCCGGTAAGTTTCGTTGGGTATCCAGACTCCGGTTATTACATTGAGCGTTCAGGCTCTGGTCAGTTTCGTTGGGAATCCAGACTCTAGTTATTACGTTTAGCGTTCAGGCTCCAGTCATTTTTGTTGAGTATCCGGACTCCGGTCATTAAATTTAGCGTTCAGGATCCAGTCATTTTCGTTGAGTATCATAACTCCATTTATTACGTTGAGCGTTCAGGATCTGGTCAGTTTCGTTGAGTATCCAGACTCCAAATATCACGTTGAGCGTTTAGGCTCCGGTCAGTTTCGTTGGGTATCCAGACTCCGGTGATTACGTTGATCATTCAGGCTCCAGTCATTTTCGTTGACTATCCAGACTCGGCTTATTACGTTAAGCGTTCAGGCTCTGGTCAGTTCGTTGAGTATCCAGATTCCGATTATTACGTTGAGCGTTCAGGCTCCAGTCAGTTTCGTTGGGTATCCAGACTCCGGTTATTAAGTTGAGCGTCAGGCTCTGATCATTTTCGTTGAGTATCCAGACTCTGATTATTACGTTAAGCGTTCAGGCTCCGGTTATTTTTGTTGAATATCCTGACTCCGGTTATTACGTTGAGGGTTCAGACTTCGGTCATTTTCGTTGAGTATCTAGACTCCTGTCATTACGTTGAACGTTCAGGCTCCGATCAGTTTCGTTGAATATCCATACACCGGTCAATACGTTGAGTGATCAGGCTCCGGTCATTTTCGTTGAGTATCCAGACTCCGGTCATTACATTGAGCGTTCAGGATCCAGTCATTTTCGTTGAGTATCATAACTCCATTTATTACGTTGAGCGTTTAGGATCCGGTCAGTTTCGTTAGGTATCCAGACTCCAAATATTACGTTGAGCGTTCAGGCTCCGGTCAGTTTTGTTGGGTATCCAGACTCCGGTGATTACGTTGATCGTTCAGGCACCGGTCATTTTCGTTGACTATCCAGATTCCGGTTATTACGTTGAACGTTCAGGCTCCGGTCAGTTTCGTTGGGTATCCAGACTCCGGTTATTACGTTGAGCTATCAGGCTCCGGTAAGTTTCGTTGGGTATCCAGACTCCGGTTATTAGGTTGAGCGTTCAGGCTCTGGTCAGTTTCGTTGGGTATCCAGACTCTAGTTATTACGTTGAGCGTTCAGGCTCCGATCATTTTTGTTGAGTATCTAGACTCCGATCATTAAATTGAGCGTTCAGGATCCAGTCATTTTTGTTGAGTATCATAACTCCATTTATTACGTTGAGCGTTCAGGATCTGGTCAGTTTCGTTGAGTATCCAGACTCCAAATATTACGTTGAGCGTTTAGGCTCCGGTCAGTTTCGTTGGGTATCCAGACTCCGGTGATTACGTTGATCGTTCAGGCTCCGGTCATCTTCGTTGACTATCCAAACTCGGGTTATTACGTTAAAGGTTCAGGCTCCGGTCAGTTTCGTTGAGTATCCAGACTCCGGTTATTACGTTGAGTGTTCAGGCACCGGTCATTTTCGTTGAGTATCCAGACTCCGGTTGTTAAGTTGAGCGTCAGGCTCTGATCATTTTAGTTGAGTATCCAGACTCCGATTATTATGTTGAGCGTTCAGACTCCGGTTATTTTCGTTGAATATCCTGACTCCGGTTAATACGTTGAGGGTTCAGACTCCGATCATTTTTGTTGATATCTAGACTCCTGTCATTACGTTGAACGTTCAGGCTCCGATCATTTTCGTTCAATATCCATACACTGGTCAATACGTTGAGCGATCAGGCTCCGGTCATTTTCGTTGAGTATCCAGACTCCGGTCATTACATTGAGCGTTCAGGATCCAGTCATTTTCTGTTGAGTATCATAACTCCATTTATTACGTTGAGTGTTAAGGATCCGGTCAGTTTCGTTGAGTATCCAGACTCCGGTGATTACGTTGATCGTTCAGGCTCCGGTCATTTTCGTTGACTATCCAGACTCGGGTTATTACGTTAAGCGTTCAGGCTCCGGTCAGTTTCGTTGAGTATCCAGATTCCGGTTATTACGTAGGGCGTTCAGGCTCCGGTCGGTTTCGTTGGGTATCCAGACTCCGGTTATTAAGTTGAGCGTTCAGGCTCTGGTAAGTTTCGTTGGGTATCCAGACTCCGGTCATTACGTTGAGCGTTAAGGTTCTGGTCAGTTTCGTTGGGTATCCAGACTCTAGTTATTACGTTGATCGTTCAGGCTCCGGTCAGTTTTGTTAGGTATCCAGACTCCGGTGATTACGTTGATCGTTTAGGCTCCGGTCATTTTCGTTGACTATCCAGACTCGGGTTATTACATTAAGCGTTCAGGCTCCGGTCAGTTTTGTTGAGTATCCAGATTCTGGTTATTACGTTGAGCGTTCAGGCTCCGGTCGGTTTCGTTGGGTATCGAGACTCCGGTTATTAAGTTGAGCGTTCAGCCTCCGGTAAGTTTCGTTGGGTATCCAGACTCCGGTTATTACGTTGAGCGTTAAGGCTCCGGTCAGTTTCGTTGGGTATCCATACTCTAGTTATTACGTTGAGCGATCAGGCTCCGGTCATTTTCGTTGAGTATCCAGACTCCGGTCATTATATTGAGCGTTCAGGATCCGGTCATTTTCGTTGAGTATGATAACTCCATTTATTACGTTGAGCATTCAGGATCTGGTCAGTTTCGTTGAGTATCCAGACTCCAAATATTATGTTGAGCGTTTAGTCTCCGGTCATTTTCGTTGGGCATCCAGACTCCGGTGATTACGTTGATCGTTCAGGCTCCGGTCATTTTCGTTGACTATCCAGACTCGGGTTATTACGTTAAGCGTTCAGGCCCCGGTCAGTTTCGTTGAGTATCCAGATTCCGATTATTACGTTGAGCGTTCAGGCTCCGGTCGGTTTCGTTGGGTATCCAGACTCCGGTTATTAAGTTGAGCGTTCAGGCTCTGGTAAGTTTCGTTGGGTATCCAGACTCCGGTCATTACGTTGAGCGTTAAGGCTCTGGTCAGTTTCGTTGGGTTTCCAGACTCTAGTTATTACGTTGATCGTTCAGGCTCCGGTCAGTTTTGTTAGGTATCCAGACTCCGGTGATTACGTTGATCGTTCAAGCTCCGGTCATTTTCGTTGACTATCCAGACTCGGGTTATTACATTAAGCGTTCAGGCTCCGGTCAGTTTCGTTAAGTATCCAGATTCTGGTTATTACTTTGAGCGTTCAGGCTCCGGTCGGTTTCGTTGGGTATCGAGACTCCGGTTATTAAGTTGAGCGTTCAGCCTCCGGTAAGTTTCGTTGGGTATCCAGACTCCGGTTATTACGTTGAGCGTTAAGGCTCCGGTCAGTTTCGTTGGGTATCCAGACTCTAGTTATTACGTTGAGCGATCAGGCTCCGGTCCTTTTCGTTGAGTATCCAGACTCCGGTCATTATATTGAGCGTTCAGGATCCGGTCATTTTCGTTGAGTGTGATAACTCCATTTATTACGTTGAGCATTCAGGATCTGGTCAGTTTCGTTGAGTATCCAGACTCCAAATATTACGTTGAGCGTTTAGTCTCCGGTCAGTTTCGTTGGGCATCCAGACTCCGGTGATTACGTTGATCGTTCAGGCTCCGGTCATTTTCGTTGACTATCCAGACCCGGGTTATTACGTTAAGCGTTCAGGCCCCGGTCAGTTTCGTTGAGTATCCAGATTCCGATTATTACGATGAGCGTTCAGGCTCCGGTCAGTTTCGTTGGGTATTCAGACTCCGGTTATTACGTTGAGCATTTAGGCTCCGGTCATTTTCGTTGAGTATCCAGACTCCGGTTATTAAGTTGAACGTCAGGCTCCGATCATTTTCGTTAGGTATCTAGACTCCGATTATTACTATGAGTGTTCAAGCTCCAGTTATTTTCGTTGAGTATCCTGACTCCGGTTATTACGTTGAGGGTTCAGACTCCGGTCATTTTCGTTGATATCTAGACTCCTGTCATTACTTGAACGTTCAGGCTCCGATCATTTTCGTTGAATATCCATACTCCAGTCAATATGTTGAGCGATCAGGCTCCGGTAATTTTCGTTGAGTATCCAGACTCCGGTCATTACATTGAGCGTTCAGGATCCAGACTCCAAATATTACGTTGAGCATTCAGGCTCCGGTCAGTTTTGTTGGGTATCCAGACTCCGGTGATTACATTGATCGTTCAGGCTCCGGTCATTTTTGTTGACTATCCAGACTCGGGTTATTACGTTCAGCGTTCAGGCTCCGGTCAGTTTCGTTGAGTATCCAGATTCCGGTTATTACGTTGAGCGTTCAGGCTCCGGTCAGTTTCGTTGGGTATCCATACTCCGGTTATTACGTTGAGCGTTCATGCTCCGGTAAGTTTCGTTGGGTATCCAGACTCCGGTTATTACGTTGAGCGTTCAGACTCCGGTCAGTTTTGTTGGGTATCCAGACTCTAGTTATTACGTTGAGCGTTCAGGCTCCGGTCATTTTCGTTGAGTATCCAGACTTTGGTCATTAAATTGAGCGTTCAGGATCCAGTCATTTTTGTTGAGTATCATAACTCCATTTATTACGTTAAGTGTTCAAGATCTGGTCAGTTTCGTTGAGTATCCAGACTCCAAATATTACGTTGAGCGTTTAGGCTCCGGTCAGTTTCATTGGGTATCCAGACTCCGGTGATTACGTTGATCGTTCAGGCTCCGGTCATTTTCGTAGACTATCTAGACTCGGGTTATTACGTTAAGCGTTCAGGCTCCGGTCAGTTTCGTTGAGTATCCAGATTCTGATTATTACGTTGAGCGTTCAGGCTCCGGTCAGTTTCGTTGGGTATCCAGACTCCGGTTATTACGTTGAGCGTTCAGGCTCCGGTCATTTTCGTTGAGTATCCAGACTCCGGTTATTAAGTTGAGCGTCAGGCTCTGATCATTTTCGTTGAGTGTCCAGACTCCGATTATTACGTTGAGCGTTCAGGCTCCGGTTATTTTCGTTGAATATCCTGACTCCGGTTATTACGTTGAGGGTTCAGACTTCGGTCATTTTCGTTGAGTATCTAGACTCCTGTCATTACGTTGAACGTTCAGGCTCCGATCATTTTCGTTGAATATCCATACTCCGGTCAATACGTTGAGCGATCAGGCTCCGGTCATTTTCGTTGAGTATCCAGACTCCGGTCATTACATTGAGGGTTCAGGATCCAGTCATTTTTGTTGAGTATCATAACTCCATTTATTACGTTGATCATTCAGGATCAGGTCAGTTTCGTTGAGTATCCAGACTCCAAATATTACGTTGAGCGTTTAGGCTCCGGTCAGTTTTGTTGGGTATCCAGACTCCGGTGATTACATTGATCGTTCAAGCTCCGGTCATTTTTGTTGACTATCCAGACTCGGGTTATTACGTTGAGCGTTCAGGCTCCGGTCAGTTTCGTTGAGTATCCAGATTTTGGTTATTACGTTAAGCGTTCAGGCTCCGGTCAGTTTCGTTGGGTATCTAGACTCCTGTAATTACGTTGAGCGTTCAGGCTCCGATAAGTTTCGTTTTGTATCCAGACTCCGGTTATTACGTTGAGCGTTCAGGCTCCGGTCAGTTTCGTTGGGTATCCAGACTCTAGTTATTACGTTGAGCGTTCAGGCTCCGGTCATTTTCGTTGAGTATCCAGACTCCGGTTATTAAGTTGAGTGTCAGGCTCTGATCATTTTCGTTGAGTATCCAGATTCAGATTATTATGTTGAGCGTTCAGGCTCCGGTCATTTTCGTTGAGTATCCAGACTCTGGTTATTACGTTGAGGGTTCAGACTCCGGTCATTTTCGTTGAGTATCTAGACTCCTGTCATTACATTGAACGTTCAGGCTCTGATCATATTCGTTGAGTATCCATACTCCGGTCAATACGTTGAGCGTTCAGGCTCCGGTCATTTTCGTTGAGTATCCAGACTCCGGTCATTATATTGAGTGTTTAGGATCCGGTCATTTTCGTTGAGTATCATAACTCCATTTATTACGTTGAGCGTTCAGGATCTGGTCAGTTTCGTTGAGTATCCAGACTCCAAATATTATGTTGAGCGTTTAGGCTCTGGTCAGTTTCGTTGGGTATCCAGACTCCGGTGATTACGTTGATCGTTCAGGCTCCGGTCATTTTCGTTGACTATCCAGACTCGGGTTATTACGTTAAGCGTTCAGGCTCCGGTCAGTTTCGTTGAGTATCCAGATTCCGATTATTACGTTGAGCGTTCAGGCTCCGGTCAGTTTCGTTGGGTATCCAGACTCCGGTTATTACGTTGAGCGTTCAGGCTCCGGTCATTTTCGTTGAGTATCCAGACTCCGGTTATTAAGTTGAGCGTCAGGCTCTGATCATTTTCGTTGAGTGTCCAGACTCCGATTATTACGTTGAGCGTTCAGGCTCCGGTTATTTTCGTTGAATATCCTGACTCCGGTTATTACGTTGAGGGTTCAGACTTCGGTCATTTTCGTTGAGTATCTAGACTCCTGTCATTACGTTGAACGTTCAGGCTCCGATCATTTTCGTTGAATATCCATACTCCGGTCAATACGTTGAGCGATCAGGCTCCGGTCATTTTCGTTGAGTATCCAGACTCCGGTCATTACATTGAGGGTTCAGGATCCAGTCATTTTTGTTGAGTATCATAACTCCATTTATTACGTTGATCGTTCAGGATCAGGTCAGTTTCGTTGAGTATCCAGACTCCAAATATTACGTTGAGCGTTTAGGCTCCGGTCAGTTTTGTTGGGTATCCAGACTCCGGTGATTACATTGATCGTTCAGGCTCCGGTCATTTTTGTTGACTATCCAGACTCGGGTTATTACATTGAGCGTTCAGGCTCCGGTCAGTTTCGTTGAGTATCCAGATTTCGGTTATTACGTTAAGCGTTCAGGCTCCGGTAAGTTTCGTTGGGTATCCAGACTCCTGTTATTACGTTGAGCGTTCAGGCTCCGATAAGTTTCGTTGGGTATCCAGACTCCGGTTATTACGTTGAGCGTTCAGGCTCCGGTCAGTTTCGTTGGGTGTCCAGACTCTAGTTATTACGTTGAGCGTTCAGGCTCCGGTCATTTTCGTTGAGTATCCAGACTCCGGTTATTAAGTTGAGTGTCAGGCTCTGATCATTTTCGTTGAGTATCCAGATTCAGATTATTATGTTGAGCGTTCAGACTCCGGTCATTTTCGTTGAGTATCCAGACTCTGGTTATTACGTTGAGGGTTCAGACTCCGGTCATTTTCGTTGAGTATCTAGACTCCTGTCATTACATTGAACGTTCAGGCTCTGATCATTTTCGTTGAGTATCCATACTCCGGTCAATACGTTGAGCGTTCAGGCTCCGGTCATTTTCGTTGAGTATCCAGACTCCGGTCATTATATTGAGTGTTTAGGATCCGGTCATTTTCGTTGAGTATCATAACTCCATTTATTACGTTGAGCGTTCAGGATCTGGTCAGTTTCGTTGAGTATCCAGACTCCAAATATTATGTTGAGCGTTTAGGCTCTGGTCAGTTTCGTTGGGTATCCAGACTCCGGTGATTACGTTGATCGTTCAGGCTCCGGTCATTTTCGTTGACTATCCAGACTCGGGTTATTACGTTAAGCGTTCAGGCTCCGGTCATTTTTGTTGAGTATCCATATTCCAATTATTACGTTGAGCGTTCAGGCTCCGGTCAGTTTCATTGGGTATCCAGACTCCGGTTATTACGTTGAGCGTTCAGGCTCCGGTCATTTTCGTTTAGTATCAAGACTCCGGTTATTAAGTTGAGCGTTAGGCTTCGATCATTTTCGTTGAGTATCTAGACTCCGATTATTACGTTTAATGTTCAGGCTCCGGTTATTTTTGTTGAGTATCCTGACTCCGGTTATTACGTTGAGGGTTCAGACTCCAGTCGTTTTCGTTGAGTATCTAGACTTCTGTCATTACGTTGAACGTTCAGGCTCCGATCATTTTCGTTGAGTATCCATACTCCGGTCAATACGTTGAGCGATCAGGCTCCGGTCATTTTTGTTGAGTATCCAGACTCCGGTCATTAAATTGAGCGTTCAGGATCCAGTCATTTTCGTTGAGTATCATAACTCCATTTATTACGTTGAGCATTCAGGATCTAGTCAGTTTCGTTGAGTATCCAGACTCCAAATATTACGTTGAGCGTTTAGGATCCGGTCAGTTTCGTTGGGTATCCAGACTCCGGTGATTACGTTGATCGTTCAGGCTCCGGTCATTTTCGTTGACTATCCAGACTCGGGTTATTACGTTAAGCATTCAGGCTCCGGTCAGTTTCGTTGAGTATCCAGATTCCGACTATTACGTTGAGCGTTCAGGCTCCGGTCAGTTTCGTTGGGTATCCAGACTCCGGTTATTACGTTGAGCGTTCAGGCTCCGGTCATTTTCGTTGAGTATCCAGACTCCGGTTATTAAGTTGAGCGTCAGGCTCCGATCATTTTCGTTGAGTATCCAGACTCCGATTATTACGTTGAGCGTTCAGGCCCCGGTCATTTTTGTTGAGTATCCTGACTTCGGTTATTACGTTGAGGGTTCAGACTCCGGTCATTTTCGTTGAGTATCTAGACTCCTGTCATTACGTTGAACGTTCAGGCTCCGATCATTTTCATTGAATATCCATACTCCGGTCAATATGTTGAGCGATCAGGCTCCGGTCATTTTCGTTGAGTATCTAGACTCCAGTCATTACATTGAGCGATCAGGATCTAGTCATTTTCGTTGAGTATCATAACTCCATTTATTACGTTGAGCGTTCAGGATCCGGTCAGTTTCGTTGGGTATCCAGACTCCGGTGATTACGTTGATTGTTCAGGCTCCGGTCATTTTCGTTGACTATCCAGACTCGGGTTATTACGTTAAGCGTTCAGGCTCCGGTCAGTTTCGTTGAGTATCCAAATTCCGATTATTACGTTGAGCATTCAGGCTCCGGTCAGTTTCGTTAGGTATCCAGACTCCGGTTATTACGTTGAGCGTTCAGGCTCCGGTCATTTTCGTTGAGTATCCAGACTCCGGTTATTACGTTGAGCGTCAGGCTCTGATCATTTTCGTTGAGTGTCCAGACTCCGATTATTACGTTGAGCGTTCAGGCTCCGGTTATTTTCGTTGAATATCCTGACTCCGGTTATTACGTTGAGGGTTCAGACTCCGGTCATTTTCGTTGAGTATCTAGACTCCTGTCATTACATTGAACGTTCAGGCTCCGATCATTTTCGTTGAATATCCATACTCCGGTCAATACGTTGAGCGATCAGGCTACGATCATTTTCGTTGAGTATCCAGACTCCGGTCATTACATTGAGCGTTCAGGATCCAGTCATTTTCGTTGAGTATCATAACTCCATTTATTACGTTGAGCGTTCAGGATCCGGTCAGTTTCGTTGAGTATCCAGACTCCAAATATTACATTGAGCGTTCAGGCTCCGGTAAGTTTCGTTGGGTATCCAGACTCCGGTGATTACGTTGATCGTTCAGGCTCCGGTCATTTTCGTTGACTATCCAGACTCGGGTTATTACGTTGAGCGTTCAGGCTCCGGTCAGTTTCGTTGAGTATCCAGATTTCAGTTATTACGTTAAGCGTTCAGGCTCCGGTCAGTTTCGTTGGGTATCCAGACTCCTGTTATTACGTTGAGCGTTCAGGCTCCGATAAGTTTCGTTGGGTATCCAGACTCCGGTTATTACGTTGAGCGTTCAGGCTCCGGTCAGTTTCGTTGGGTATCTAGACTCTAGTTATTACGTTGAGCGTTCAGGCTCCGGTCATTTTCGATGAGTATCCAGACTCCGGTTATTAAGTTGAGCGTCAGGCTCTGATCATTTTCTTTCAGTATCCAGATTCAGATTATTATGTTGAGCGTTCAGGCTCCGGTCATTTTCGTTGAGTATCCAGACTCCGGTTATTACATTGAGGGTTCAGACTCCGGTCATTTTCGTTGAGTATCTAGACTCCTGTCATTACATTGAACGTTCAGGCTCTGATCATTTTCGTTGAGTATCCATATTCCGGTCAATACGTTGAGCGTTCAGGCTCCAGTCATTTTCGTTGAGTATCCAGACTCCGGTCATTATATTGTGTTTAGGATCCGGTCAGTTTCGTTGGGTATCCAGACTCCGGTGATTACGTTGATAGTTCAGGCTCCGGTCATTTTCGTTGACTATCCGGACTCGGGTTATTACGTTAAGCGTTCAGGCTCCGGTCATTTTTGTTGAGTATCCAGATTCCAATTATTACGTTGAGCGTCCAGGTTCCGGTCAGTTTCATTGGGTATCCAGACTCCGGTTATTACGTTGAGCGTTCAGGCTCCGGTCATTTTCGTTGAGTATCCAGACTCCGGTTATTAAGTTGAGCGTCAGGCTCCGATCATTTTCGTTGAGTATCCAGACTCCGATTATTACGTTTAGTGTTCAGGCTCCGGTTATTTTCGTTGAGTATCCTGACTCCGGTTATTACGTTGAG
The DNA here is from genome assembly GCA_963859935.3 of Lathyrus sativus. Lineage (NCBI taxonomy): Eukaryota > Viridiplantae > Streptophyta > Magnoliopsida > Fabales > Fabaceae > Lathyrus > Lathyrus sativus. Next base: position 239,611,129 of record OZ012736.1, read on the forward strand.
GGTTCAGACTCAAGTCATTTTCGTTGAGTATCTAGACTCCTGTCATTACGTTGAACGTTCAGGATCCGATCATTTTCGTTGAGTATCTATACTCTGGTCAATACGTTGAGCGATCAGGCTCCGGTCATTTTTGTTGAGTATCCAGACTCCGGTCATTAAATTGAGCGTTCAGGATCCAGTCATTTTCGTTGAGTATCATAACTCCATTTATTACATTGAGCATTCAGGATCTAGTAAGTTTCGTTGAGTATCCAGACTCCAAATATTACGTTGAGCGTTTAGGCTCCGGTCAGTTTCGTTGGGTATCCAGACTCCGGTGATTACGTTGATCGTTCAGGCTCCGGTCATTTTTGTTGCCTATCCAGACTCGGGTTATTACGTTAAGCGTTCAGGCTCCGGTCAGTTTCGTTGAGTATCCAGATTCCGACTATTACGTTGAGCGTTCAGGCTCTGGTCAGTTTCGTTGGGTATCCAGACTCCGGTTATTACGTTGAGCGTTCAGGCTCCGGTCATTTTCGTTGAGTATCCAGACTCCAGTTATTAAGTTGAGCGTCAGGCTCCGATCATTTTCGTTGAGTATCCAGACTCCGATTATTACGTTGAGCGTTCAGGCTCCGGTTATTTTTGTTGAGTATCCTGACTCCGGTTATTACGTTGAGGATTCAGACTCCGGTCATTTTCGTTGAGTATCTAGACTCCTGTCATTACGTTGAACGTTCAGGCTCCGATCATTTTCGTTGAATATCCATACTCCGGTCAATACGTTGAGCGATCAGGCTTCGGTCATTTTTGTTGAGTATCCAGACTCCGGTCATTAAATTGAGCGTTCAGGATCCAGTCATTTTCGTTGAGTATCATAACTCCATTTATTACATTGAGGATTCAGGATCTAGTCAGTTTCGTTGAGTATCCAGACTCCAAATATTACGTTGAGCATTTAGGCTCCGGTCAGTTTCGTTGGGTATCCAGACTCCGGTGATTACGTTGATCGTTCAGGCTCCGGTCATTTTCGTTGACTATCCAGACTCGGGTTATTACGTTAAGCGTTCAGGCTCCGGTCAGTTTCGTTGAGTATCCAGATTCCGACTATTACGGTGAGCGTTCAGGCTCTGGTCAGTTTCGTTGGGTATCCAGACTCCGGTTATTACGTTGAGCGTTCAGGCTCCGGTCATTTTCGTTGAGTATCCAGACTCCGGTTATTAAGTTGAGCGTCAGGCTCCGATCATTTTCGTTGAGTATCCAGACTCCGATTATTATGTTGAGCGTTCAGGCTCCGGTTATTTTCGTTGAGTATCCTGACTCCGGTTATTACGTTGAGGATTCAGACTCGGTCATTTTCGTTGAGTATCTAGACTCCTGTCATTACGTTGAACGTTAAGGCTCCGATCATTTTCGTTGAATATCCATACTCCGGTCAATACGTTGAGCGATCAGGCTCCGGTCATTTTCGTTGAGTATCCAGACTCCGGTCATTACATTGAGCGTTCAGGATCTAGTCATTTTCGTTGAGTATCATAACTCTATTTATTATGTTGGGCGTTCAGGATCCGGTCAGTTTCGTTGAGTATCCAGACTCCAAATATTACGTTGAGCGTTCAGACTCCGGTCATTTTCATTGAGTATCTAGACTCCTGTCATTACGTTGAACGTTCAGGCTCCGATCATTTTCTTTGAGTATCCATACTCCGGTCAATACGTTGAGCGATCAGGCTCCGGTCATTTTTGTTGAGTATCCAGACTCCGGTCATGAAATTGAGCGTTCAGGATCCAGTCATTTTCGTTGAGTATCATAACTCCATTTATTACGTTGAGCATTCAGGATCTAGTCAGTTTCGTTGAGTATCCAGACTCCAAATATTACGTTGAGCGTTTAGGCTCCGGTCAGTTTCGTTGGGTATCCAGACTCCGGTGATTACGTTGATCGTTCAGGCTCCGGTCATTTTCGTTGACTATCCAGACTCGGGTTATTACGTTAAGCGTTCAGGCTCCAGTAAGTTTCGTTGAGTATCCAGATTCCGACTATTACGTTGAACGTTCAGGCTCCGGTCAGTTTCGTTGGGTATCCAGACTCCGGTTTTACGTTGAGCGTTCACGCTCCGGTCATTTTCGTTGACTATCCAGACTCCGGTTATTAAGTTGAGCGTCAGGCTCCGATCATTTTCGTTGAGTATCCAGACTCCGATTATTACGTTGAGCGTTCAGGCTCCGGTTATTTTCGTTGAGTATCCTGACTCCGGTTATTACGTTGAGGGTTCATACTCCGGTCATTTTCGTTGAGTATCTAGACTCCTGTCATTACGTTGAACGTTCAGGCTCTGATCATTTTCGTTGAATATCCATACTCCGGTCAATATGTTGAGCGATCAGGCTCCGGTCATTTTCGTTGAGTATCCAGACTCCGGTGATTACATTGAGCGTTCAGGATCTAGTCATTTTCGTTGAGTATCATAACTCCATTTATTACGTTGAGCGTTCAGGATCTGGTCAGTTTCGTTGGGTATCCAGACTCCGGTGATTACGTTGATCGTTCAGGCTCCGGTCATTTTCGTTGACTATCCAGACTCGGGTTATTACGTTAAGCGTTCAGGTTCCGGTCAGTTTCGTTGAGTATCCAGACTCCGATTATTACGTTGAGCGTTCAGGCTCCGGTCAGTTTCGTTGGTATCCAGACTCCGGTTATTACGTTGAGCGTTCAGGCTCCGGTTATTTTCGTTGAGTATCCTGACTCTGGTTATTACGTTGAGGATTCAGACTCGGTCATTTTCGTTGAGTATCTAGACTCCTGTCATTACGTTGAACATTAAGGCTCCGATCATTTTCGTTGAATATCCATACTCCGGTCAATACGTTGAGCGATCAGGCTCCGGTCATTTTCGTTGAGTATCCAGACTCCGGTCATTACATTGAGCGTTCAGGATCTAGTCATTTTCGTTGAGTATCATAACTCCATTTATTATGTTGGGCGTTCAGGATCCGGTCAATTTCGTTGAGTATCCAGACTCCAAATATTACGTTGAGCGGTCAGACTCCGTTCATTTTCATTGAGTATCTAGACTCCTGTCATTACGTTGAACGTTCAGGCTCCGATCATTTTCTTTGAGTATCCATACTCCGGTCAATATGTTAAGCGATCAGGCTCCGGTCATTTTTGTTGAGTATCCAGACTCCGGTCATTAAATTGAGCGTTCAGGATCCAGTCATTTTCGTTGAGTATCATAACTCCATTTATTACGTTGAGCATTCAGGATCTAGTCAGTTTCGTTGAGTATCCAGACTCCAAATATTACGTTGAGCGTTTAGGCTCCGGTCAGTTTCGTTGGGTATCCAGACTCCGGTGATTACTTTGATCGTTCAGGCTTCGGTCATTTTCGTTGACTATCCAGACTCGGGTTATTACGTTAAGCGTTCAGGCTCCGGTCAGTTTCGTTGAGTATCCAGACTCCGACTATTACGTTGAACGTTCAGGCTCCGGTCAGTTTCGTTGGGTATCCAGACTCCGGTTTTACGTTGAGCGTTCACGCTCCGGTCATTTTCGTTGAGTATCCAGACTCTGGTTATTAAGTTGAGCGTCAGGCTCCGATCATTTTCGTTGAGTATCCAGACTCCGATTATTACGTTGAGCGTTCAGGCTCCGGTTATTTTCGTTGAGTATCCTGACTCCGGTTATTACGTTGAGGGTTCATACTCCGGTCATTTTCGTTGAGTATCTAGACTCCTGTCATTACGTTGAACGTTCAGGCTCTGATCATTTTCGTTGAATATCCATACTCCGGTCAATATGTTGAGCGATCAGGCTCCGGTCATTTTCGTTGAGTATCCAGACTCCGGTGATTACATTGAGCGTTCAGGATCTAGTCATTTTCGTTGAGTATCATAACTCCATTTATTACGTTGAGCGTTCAGGATCTGGTCAGTTTCGTAGGGTATCCAGACTCCGGTGATTACGTTGATCGTTCAGGCTCCGGTCATTTTCGTTGACTATCCAGACTCGGGTTATTACGTTAAGCGTTCAGGTTCCGGTCTGTTTCGTTGAGTATCCAGATTCCGATTATTACGTTGAGCGTTCAGGCTCCGGTCAGTTTCGTTGGTTTCCAGACTCCGGTTATTACGTTGAACGTTCAGGCTCCGGTCATTTTCGTTGAGTATCCAGACTCCGGTTATTAAGTTGAGCGTCAGGCTCTGATCATTTTCGTTGAGTGTCCAGACTCCGATTATTACGTTGAGCTTTCAGGCTCCGGTTATTTTCGTTGAATATCCTGACTCCGGTTATTACGTTGAGGGTTCAGACTCCGGTCATTTTCGTTGAGTATCTAGACTCCTGTCATTACATTGAACGTTCAGGCTCTGATCATTTTCGTTGAATATCCATACTCCGGTCAATACGTTGAGAGATCAGGCTACGGTCATTTTCGTTGAGTATCCAGACTCCGGTCATTACATTGAGCGTTCAGGATCCAGTCATTTTCGTTGAGTATCATAACTCCATTTATTACGTTGAGCGTTCAGGATCCGGTCAGTTTCGTTGAGTATCCAGACTCCAAATATTACGTTGAGCGTTCAGGCTCCGGTCAGTTTCGTTGGGTATCCAGACTCCGGTGATTACGTTGATCGTTCAGGCTCTGGTCATTTTCGTCGACTATCCAGACTCGGGTTATTACGTTGAGCGTTCAGGCTCTGGTCAGTTTCGTTGAGTATCCAGATTTCGGTTATTACGTTAAGCGTTCAGGCTCCGGTCAGTTTCGTTGGGTATCCAGACTCCTGTTATTACGTTGAGCGTTCAGGCTCCGATAAGTTTCGTTGGGTATCCAGACTCCGGTTATTACGTTGAGCGTTCAGGCTCCGGTCAGTTTCGTTGGGTATCCAGATTCTAGTTATTACGTTGAGCGTTCAGGCTCCGGTCATTTTCGTTGAGTATCCAGACTCCGGTTATTAAGTTGAGCGTCAGGCTCTGATCATTTTCGTTGAGTATCCAGATTCGGATTATTATGTTGAGCGTTCAGGCTCTGGTCATTTTCGTTGAATATCCAGACTCCGGTTATTACGTTGAGGGTTCAGACTCCGGTCATTTTCGTTGAGTATCTAGACTCCTGTCATTACATTGAACGATCAGGCTCTGATCATTTTCGTTGAGTATCCAAACTCCGGTCAATACGTTGAGCGTTCAGGCTCCGGTCATTTTCGTTGAGTATCCAGACTCCGGTCATTATATTGAGTGTTTAGGATCCGGTCAGTTTCGTTGGGTATCCAGACTCCGGTGATTACGTTGATCGTTCAGGCTCTGGTCATTTTCATTGAGTATCCAGACTCCGGTTATTACGTTGCGCGTTCAGGATCCGATCAGTTTCGTTGAGTATCCAGACTCCATTTATTACGTTGAGCGTTCAGGATCTGGTCAGTTTCGTTGGGTATCCAGACTCCGGTGATTACGTTGATCGTTCAGGCTCCGGTCATTTTCGTTGACTATCCAGACTCGGGTTATTACGTTAAGCGTTCAGGCTCCGGTCAGTTTCGGTGAGTATCCAGATTCCGGTTATTACGTTGAGCGTTCAGGCTCCGGTCAGTTTCGTTGGTATCCAGACTCCGGTTATTACGTTGAGCGTTCAGGCTCCGGTCATTTTCGTTGAGTATCCAGACTTCGGTTATTAAGTTGAGCGTCAGGCTCTGATCATTTTCGTTCAGTGTCCAGACTCCGATTATTACGTTGAGCGTTCAGGCTCCGGTTATTTTCGTTGAATATCCTGACTCCGGTTATTACGTTGAGGGTTCAGACTCCGGTCATTTTCGTTGAGTATCTAGACTCCTGTCATTACATTGAACGTTCAGGCTCTGATCATTTTCGTTGAATATCCATACTGCGGTCAATACGTTGAGCGATCAGGCTCCGGTCATTTTCGTTGAGTATCCAGACTCCGGTCATTACATTGAGCGTTCAGGATCCAGTCATTTTCGTTGAGTATCATAACTCCATTTATTACGTTGAGCGTTCAGGATCCGGTCAGTTTCGTTGAGTATCCAGACTCCAAATATTACGTTGAGCGTTCAGGCTCCGGTCAGTTTCGTTGGGTATCCAGACTCCGGTGATTACGTTGATCGTTCAGGCTCTGGTCATTTTCGTCGACTATCCAGACTCGGGTTATTACGTTGAGCGTTCAGGCTCTGGTCAGTTTCGTTGAGTATCCAGATTTCGGTTATTACGTTAAGCGTTCAGGCTCCGGTCAGTTTCGTTGGGTATCCAGACTCCTGTTATTACGTTGAGCGTTCAGGCTCCGATAAGTTTCGTTGGGTATCCAGACTCCGGTTATTACGTTGAGCGTTCAGGCTCCGGTCAGTTTCGTTGGGTATCCAGACTCTAGTTATTACGTTGAGCGTTCAGGCTCCGGTCATTTTCGTTGAGTATCCAGACTCCGGTTATTACGTTGAGCGTCAGGCTCTGATCATTTTCGTTGAGTATCCAGATTCGGATTATTATGTTGAGCGTTCAGGCTCTGGTCATTTTCGTTGAGTATCCAGACTCCGGTTATTACGTTGAGGGTTCAGACTCCGGTCATTTTCGTTGAGTATCTAGACTCCTGTCATTACATTGAACGATCAGGCTCTGATCATTTTCGTTGAGTATCCATACTCCGGTCAATACGTTGAGCGTTCAGGCTCCGGTCATTTTCGTTGAGTATCCAGACTCCGGTCATTATATTGAGTGTTTAGGATCCGGTCAGTTTCGTTGGGTATCCAGACTCCGGTGATTACGTTGATCGTTCAGGCTCTGGTCATTTTCATTGAGTATCCAGACTCCGGTTATTACGTTGCGCGTTCAGGATCCGATCAGTTTCGTTGAGTATCCAGACTCCATTTATTACGTTGAGCGTTCAGGATCTGGTCAGTTTAGTTGGGTATCCAGACTCCGGTGATTACGTTGATCGTTCAGGCTCCGGTCATTTTCGTTGACTATCCAGACTCGGGTTATTACGTTAAGCGTTCAGGCTCTGGTCAGTTTCGGTGAGTATCCAGATTCCGGTTATTACGTTGAGCGTTCAGGCTCCGGTCAGTTTCGTTGGTATCCAGACTCTGGTTATTACGTTGAGCGTTCAGGCTCCGGTCATTTTCGTTGAGTATCCAGACTTCGGTTATTAAGTTGAGCGTCAGGTTCTGATCATTTTCGTTCAGTGTCCAGACTCCGATTATTACGTTGAGCGTTTAGGCTCCGGTTATTTTCGTTGAATATCCTGACTCCGGTTATTACGTTGAGGGTTCAGACTCCGGTCATTTTCGTTGAGTATCTAGACTCCTGTCATTACATTGAACGTTCAGGCTCTGATCATTTTCGTTGAATATCCATACTCCGGTCAATACGTTGAGCGATCAGGCTACGGTCATTTTCGTTGAGTATCCAGACTCCGGTCATTACATTGAGCGTTCAGGATCCAGTCATTTTCGTTGAGTATCATAACTCCATTTATTACGTTGAGCGTTCAGGATCCGGTCAGTTTCGTTTAGTATCCAGACTCCAAATATTACGTTGAGCGTTCAGGCTCCGGTCAGTTTCGTTGGGTATCCAGACTCCGGTGATTACGTTGATCGTTCAGGCTCCGGTCATTTTCGTCGACTATCCAGACTCGGGTTATTACGTTGAGCGTTCAGGCTCCGGTCAGTTTCGTTGAGTATCCAGATTTCGGTTATTACGTTAAGCGTTCAGGCTCCGGTCAGTTTCGTTGGGTATCCAGACTCCTGTTATTACGTTGAGCGTTCAGGCTCCGATAAGTTTCGTTGGGTGTCCAAACTCCGGTTATTACGTTGAGCGTTCAGGCTCCGGTCAGTTTCGTTGGGTATCCAGACTCTAGTTATTACGTTGAGCGTTCAGGCTCCGGTCATTTTCGTTGAGTATCCAGACTCCGGTTATTAAGTTGAGCGTCAGGCTCTGATCATTTTCGTTGAGTATCCAGATTCGGATTATTATGTTGAGCGTTCAGGCTCTGGTCATTTTCGTTGAGTATCCAGACTCCGGTTATTACGTTGAGGGTTCAGACTTCGGTCATTTTCGTTGAGTATCTAGACTCCTGTCATTACATTGAACGATCAGGCTCTGATCATTTTCGTTGAGTATCCGTACTCCGGTCAATACGTTGAGCGTTGAGGCTCCGGTCATTTTCGTTGAGTATCCAGACTCCGGTCATTATATTGAGTGTTTAGGATCCGGTCAGTTTCGTTGGGTATCCAGACTCCGGTGATTACGTTGATCGTTCAGGCTCTGGTCATTTTCATTGAGTATCCAGACTCCGGTTATTACGTTGCGCGTTCAGGATCCGATCAGTTTCGTTGAGTATCCAGACTCCAAATATTACGTTGAGCGTTCAGGCTCCGGTCAATTTCGTTGGGTATCCATACTCCGGTGATTACGTTGATCGTTCAGGCTCCGGTCATTTTCGTTGACTATCCAGACTCGGGTTGTTACGTTAAGCGTTCAGGCTCCGGTCAGTTTCGGTGAGTATCCAGATTCCGATTATTACGTTGAGCGTTCAGGCTCCGGTCAGTTTCGTTGGGTATCCAGACTCCGATTATTACGTTGAGCATTCAGGCTCCGGTCATTTTTGTTGAGTATCCAGACTCCAGTTATAACGTTGAGGGTTCAGACTCCGGTCATTTTCATTGAGTATCTAGACTCCTGTCATTACGTTGAACGTTCAGGCTCCGATCTTTTTCGTTGAGTATCCATACTCCGGTAAATACGTTGAGCGTTCAGGCTCCGGTCATTTTCGTTGAGTATCCAGACTCCGGTCTTTACATTGAGCGTTCAGGATCCAATCATTTTTGTTGAGTATCATAACTCCATTTATTACGTTGAGCGTTCAGGATCCGATCAGTTTCGTTGAGTATCCAGACTCCAAATATTACGTTGAGCGTTCAAGCTCCGGTCAGTTTCGTTGGGTATCCAAACTCCGGTGATTACGTTGATCGTTCAGGCTCCGGTCATTTTCGTTGACTATCAAGACTCGGGTTATTACGTTAAGCGTTCAGGCTCCGGTCAATTTCGTTGAGTATCCAAATTCCGATTATTACGTTGAGCGTTCAGGCTCCGGTCAGTTTCGTTGGGTATCCAGACTCCGGTTATTACGTTGAGCGTTCAGGCTCCGGTCAGTTTCGTTGGGTATCAAGACTCCGGTGATTACGTTGATCGTTCAGGCTCCGGTCATTTTTGTTGACTATCCAGACTCGGGTTATTACGTTAAACGTTCACGCTCCAGTCAGTTTCGTTGAGTATCCAGTTTCCGATTATTACGTTGAGCGTTCAGGCTCCGGTCAGTTTCGTTGGGTATCCAGACTCCGGTTATTACATTGAGCGTTCAGGCTCCGGTCATTTTCGTTGAGTATCCAGACTCCGATTATTATGTTGAGCGTTCAGGCTCCGGTTATTTTCGTTGACTATCCTGACTCCGGTTATTACGTTGAGGGTTCAGACTCTGGTCATTTTTGTTGAGTATCTAGACTCCTATCATTATGTTGAACGTTCAGGCTCCGATCATTTTCGTTGAATATCCATACTCCGGTCAATACGTTGAGCGTTCAGGCTCCGGTCATTGTCGTTGAGTATCCAGACTCCGGTCATTACATTGAGCGTTCAGGATCCAGTCATTTTTGTTGAGTATCATAACTCCATTTATTACGTTGAGCGTTCAGGATCCGATCAGTTTCGTTGAGTATCCAGACTCCAAATATTACGTTGAGCATTCAGGCTTCGGTCAGTTTCGTTGGGTATCCAAACTCCGGTGATTACGTTGATCGTTCAGGCTCCGGTCATTTTCGTTGACTATCCAGACTCGGGTTATTACGTTAAGCGTTCAGGCTCCGGTCAATTTCGTTGAGTATCCAAATTCCGATTATTACGTTGAGCGTTCAGGCTCCGGTCAGTTTCGTTGGGTATCCAGACTCCGGTTATTACGTTGAGCGTTCAGGCTCCGGTCAGTTTCGTTGGGTATCAAGACTCTGGTGATTACGTTGATCGTTCAGGCTCCGGTCATTTTTGTTGACTATCCAGACTCGGGTTATTACGTTAAACGTTCACGCTCCGGTCAGTTTCGTTGAGTATCCAGTTTCCGATTATTACGTTGAGCGTTCAGGCTCCGGTCAGTTTCGTTGGGTATCCAGACTCCGGTTATTACGTTGAGCGTTCAGGCTCCGGTCATTTTCGTTGAGTATCCAGACTCCGATTATTATGTTGAGCGTTCAGGCTCCGGTTATTTTCGTTGACTATCCTGACTCCGGTTATTATGTTGAGGGTTCAGACTCTGGTCATTTTTGTTGAGTATCTAGACTCCTATCATTATGTTGAACGTTCAGGCTCCGATCATTTTCGTTGAATATCCATACTCCGGTCAATACGTTGAGCGTTCAGGCTCCGGTCATTGTCGTTGAGTATCCAGACTCCGGTCATTACATTGAGCGTTCAGGATCCAGTCATTTTTGTTGAGTATCATAACTCCATTTATTACGTTGAGCGTTCAGGATCCGATCAGTTTCGTTGAGTATCCAGACTCCAAATATTACGTTGAGCATTCAGGCTTCGGTCAGTTTCGTTGGGTATCCAAACTCCGGTGATTACGTTGATCGTTCAGGCTCCGGTCATTTTCGTTGACTATCCAGACTCGGGTTATTACGTTAAGCGTTCAGGCTCCGGTCAATTTCGTTGAGTATCCAAATTCCGATTATTACGTTGAGCGTTCAGGCTCCGGTCAGTTTCGTTGGGTATCCAGACTCCGGTTATTACGTTGAGCGTTCAGGCTCCGGTCAGTTTCGTTGGGTATCCAGACTCCGGTGATTACGTTGATCGTTCAGGCTCCGGTCATTTTCGTTGACTATCCAGACTCGGGTTATTACGTTAAACGTTCAGGCTCCGGTCAGTTTCGTTGAGTATCCAGATTCCGATTATTACATTGAGCGTTCAGGCTCCGGTCAGTTTCGTTGGGTATCCAGACTCCGGTTATTACGTTGAGCATTCAGGCTCCGGTCATTTTCGTTGAGTATCCAGACTCCGATTATTATGTTGAGCGTTCAGGCTCCGGTTATTTTCGTTGACTATCCTGACTCCGGTTATTACGTTGAGGGTTCAGACTCCGGTCATTTTTGTTGAGTATCTAGACTCCTATCATTACGTTGAACGTTCAGGCTCCGATCATTTTCGTTGAATATCCATACTCCGGTCAATACGTTGAGCGTTCAGGCTCCGGTCATTGTCGTTGAGTATCCAGACTCCGGTCATTACATTGAGCGTTCAGGATCCATTTATTTTTGTTGAGTATCATAACTCCATTTATTACGTTGAGCGTTCAGGATCCGATCAGTTTCGTTGAGTATCCAGACTCCAAATATTACGTTGAGCATTCAGGCTCTGGTCAGTTTCGTTGGGTATCCAGACTCCGGTGATTACGTTGATCGTTCAGGCTCCAGTCATTTTGGTTGACTATCCAGACTCGGGTTATTACGTTAAGCGTTCAGGCTCCGGTCAGTTTCGTTGAGTATCCAGATTCCGATTATTACGTTGAGCGTTCAGGCTCCGGTCAGTTTCGTTGGGTATCCAGACTCCGGTTATTACCTTGAGCGTTCAGGCTCCGGTCAGGTTCGTTGAGTATCCAGATTCCGATTATTAAGTTGAGCGGCAGGCTCCGATCATTTTCGTTGAGTATCCAGACTCTGATTATTACATTGAGCGTTCAGGCTCCGGTCATTTTCGTTGAGTATCCAGACTCCGATTATTACGTTGAGGGTTCAGACTCCGGTCATTTTCGTTGAGTATCTAGACTCCTGTCATTATGTTGAACGTTCAGGCTCTGATCTTTTTCGTTGAGTATCCATACTCCGGTCAATACGTTGAGCGTTCAGGCTCCGGTCATTTTCGTTGAGTATCCAGACTCCGGTCTTTACATTGAGAGTTCAGGATCCAACCATTTTTGTTGAGTATCATAACTCCATTTATTACGTTGAGCGTTCAGGATCCGATCAGTTTCGTTGAGTATCCAGACTCCAAATATTACGTTGAGCGTTCAGGCTCCGGTCAGTTTCGTTGGGTATCCAGACTCCGGTGATTACGTTGATCGTTCAGGCTCCAGTCATTTTTGTTGACTATCCAGACTCGGGTTATTACATTAAGCGTTCAGGCTCCGGTCAGTTTCGTTGAGTATCCAGATTCCGATTATTACGTTGAGCGTTCAGGCTCCGGTCAGTTTCGTTGGGTATCCAGACTCCGGTTATTACGTTGAGCGTTCAGGCTCCCGTCAGTTTCGTTGGGTATCCAGACTCCGGTGATTACGTTGATCGTTCAGGCTCCGGTCATTTTCATTGACTATCCAGACTCGGGTTATTACGTTAAGCGTTCAGGCTCCGGTCAGTTTCGTTGAGTATCCAGATTCCGATTATTACGTTGAGCGTTCAGGCTCCGGTCAGTTTCGTTGGGTATCCAGACTCCGGTTATTACGTTGAGCGTTCAGGCTCCGGTCATTTTCGTTGAGTATCCAGACTCTGATTATTATGTTGAGCGTTCAGGCTTCGGTTATTTTCGTTGAGTATCCTGACTCCGGTTATTACGTTGAGGGTTCAGACTCCGGTCATTTTTGTTGAGTATCTAGACTCCTGTCATTACGTTGAACGTTCAGGCTCCGATCATTTTCGTTGAATATCCATACTCCGGTCAATACGTTGAGCGTTCAGGCTCCGGTCATTTTCGTTTAGTATCCAGACTCCGGTCATTACATTGAGCGTTCAGGATCCAGTCATTTTTGTTGAGTATCATAACTCCATTTATTACATTGAGCGTTCAGGATCCGATCAGTTTTGTTGAGTATCCAGACTCCAAATATTACGTTGAGCGTTCAGGCTCCGGTCAGTTTCGTTGGGTATCCAGACTCCGGTGATTACGTTGATCGTTCAGGCTCCGGTCATTTTCGTTGACTATCCAGACTCGGGTTATTACGTTAAGCGTTCAGGCTCCGGTCATTTTCGTTGAGTATCCAGATTCCGATTATTACGTTGAGCGTTCAGGCTCCGGTCATTTTCGTTTAGTATCCAGACTCCGATTATTATGTTGAGCGTTCAGGCTCCGGTTATTTTTGTTGAGTATCCTGACTCCGGTTATTACGTTTAGGGTTCAGACTCCGGTCATTTTTGTTGAGTATCTAGACTCCTGTCATTACGTTGAACGTTCAGGCTCCGGTCATTTTCGTTGAATATCCATACTCCGGTCAATACGTTGAGCGTTCAGGCTCAGGTCATTTTCGTTCAGTATCCAGACTCCGGTCATTACATTGAGCGTTCAGGATCCAGTCATTTTTGTTGAGTATCATAACTCCATTTATTACATTGAGCGTTCAGGATCCGATCAGTTTCGTTGAGTATCCAGACTCCAAATATTACGTTGAGCGTTCAGGCTCCGGTCTGTTTCGTTGGGTATCCAGACTCCGATGATTACGTTGATCGTTCAGGCTCCAGTCATTTTCGTTGACTATCCAGACTCGGGTTATTACGTTAAGCATTCAGGCTCCGGTCAGTTTCGTTGAGTATCCAGATTCCGATTATTACGTTGAGCGTTCAGGCTCCGGTCAGTTTCGTTGGGTATCCAGACTCCGGTTATTACCTTGAGCGTTCAGGCTCCGGTCAGTTTCGTTGAGTATCCAGATTCCGATTATTAAGTTGAGCGTCAGGCTCCGATCATTTTCGTTGAGTATCCAGACTCTGATTATTACATTGAGCGTTCAGGCTCCGGTCCTTTTCGTTGAGTATCCAGACTCCGATTATTACGTTGAGGGTTCAGACTCCGGTCATTTTCGTTGAGTATCTAGACTCCTGTCATTACGTTGAACGTTCAGGCTCCGATCTTTTTCGTTGAGTATCCATACTCTGGTCAATCCGTTGAGCGTTCAGGCTCCGGTCAGTTTCGTTGAGTATCCAGATTCCGATTATTACGTTGAGCGTTCAGGCTCCGGTCAGTTTCGTTGGGTATCCAGACTCCGGTTATTACGTTGAGCGTTCAGGATCCGATCAGTTTCGTTGAGTATCCAGACTCCAAATATTACGTTGAGCGTTCAGACTCCGGTCAGTTTCGTTGGGTATCCAGACTCCGGTGATTACGTTGATCGTTCAGGCTCCGGTCATTTTCGTTGAGTATCCAGATTCCGATTATTACGTTGAGCGTTCAGGCACCGGTCAGTTTCGTTGGTTATCCAGACTCCGGTTATTACGTTGAGCGTTTAGGCTCCGGTCATTTTCGTTGAGTATCCAGACTCCGATTATTATGTTGAGCGTTCAGGCTCCGGTTATTTTCGTTGAGTATCCTGACTCCGGTGATTACGTTGAGGGTTCAGACTCCGGTCATTTTTTTGAATATCTAGACTCCTGTCATTACGTTGAACGTTCAGGCTCCGGTCAGTTTCGTTGAGTATCTAGATTCCGATTATTACGTTGAGCGTTCAGGCTCCGGTCAGTTTCGTTGGGTATCCAGACTCCGGTTATTACGTTGAGCATTCAGGCTCCGGTCATTTTCGTTGAGTATCCTGACTCCGATTATTATGTTGAGCGTTCAGGCTCCGGTTATTCTCGTTGAGTATCCTGACTCCGGTTATTACGTTGAGGGTTCAGACTCCGGTCATTTTTGTTGAGTATCTAGACTCCTGTCATTATTTTGAACGTTCAGGCTCCGATCATTTTCGTTGAATATCCATACTCCGGTCAATACGTTGAGCGTTCAGGCTCTGGTCATTTTCGTTCAGTATCCAGACTCCGGTCATTACATTGAGCGTTCAGGATCCAGTCATTTTTGTTGAGTATCATAACTCCATTTATTACATTGAGCGTTCAGGATCCGATCAGTTTCGTTGAGTATCCAGACTCCAAATATTACGTTGAGCGTTCAGGCTCCGGTAAGTTTCGTTGGGTATCCAGACTCCGGTGATTACGTTGATCGTTCAGGCTCCAGTCATTTTCGTTGACTATCCAGACTCGGGTTATTACGTTAAGCGTTCAGGCTCCGGTCAGTTTCGTTGAGTATCCAGATTCCGATTATTACGTTGAGCGTTCAGGCTCCGGTCAGTTTCGTTGGGTATCTAGACTCCGGTTATTACCTTGAGCGTTCAGGCTCCGGTCAGTTTCGTTGAGTATCCAGATTCCGATTATTAAGTTGAGCGTCAGGCTCCGATCATTTTCGTTGAGTATCCAGACTCTGATTGTTACATTGAGCGTTCAGGCTCCGGTCATTTTCGTTGAGTATCCAAACTCCGATTATTACGTTGAGGGTTCAGACTCTGGTCATTTTCGTTGAGTATCTAGACTCCTATCATTACGTTGAACGTTCAGGCTCCGATCTTTTTTGTTGAGTATCCATACTCCGGTCAATACGTTGAGCGTTCAGGCTCCGGTCATTTTCGTTGAGTATCCAGACTCCGGTCTTTACATTGAGCGTTCAGGATCCAATCATTTTTGTTGAGTATCATAACTCCATTTTTTACGTTGAGCGTTCAGGATCTGATCAGTTTCGTTGAGTATCCAGACTCCAAATATTACGTTGAGCGTTCAGGCTCCGGTCAGTTTCGTTGGGTATCCAGACTCCGGTGATTACGTTAATCGTTCAAGCTCCGGTCATTTTCGTTGACTATCCAGACTCGGGTTATTACGTTAAGCGTTCAGGCTCCGGTCAGTTTCATTGAGTATCCAGATTCCGATTATTACGTTGAGCGTTCAGGCTCCGGTCAGTTTCGTTGGGTATCCAGACTCCGGTTATTACGTTGAGCGTTCAGGCTCCGGTCAGTTTCATTGGGTATCCAGACTCCGGTGATTACGTTTATCGTTCAGGCTCCGGTCATTTTCGTTGACTATCCAGACTCGGGTTATTACGTTAAGCATTCAGGCTCCGGTCAGTTTCGTTGAGTATCTAGATTCCGATTATTACGTTGAGCGTTCAGGCTCCGGTCAGTTTCGTTGGGTATCCAGACTCCGGTTATTACGTTGAGCGTTCAGGCTCCGGTCATTTTCGTTGAGTATCCAGACTCTGGTCTTTACATTGAGCGTTCAGGATCCAATCATTTTTGTTGAGTATCATAACTCCATTTATTACGTTGAGCGTTCAGGATCCGATCAGTTTTGTTGAGTATCCAGACTCCAAATATTACGTTGAGCGTTCAGGCTCCGGTCAGTTTCGTTGGGTATCCAGACTCCGGTGATTACGTTGATCGTTCAGGCTCCGGTCATTTTCGTTGACTATCCAGACTCGGGTTATTACGTTAAGCGTTCAGGCTCTGGTCAGTTTCGTTGAGTATCCAGATTCCGATTATTACGTTGAGCGTTCAGGCTCCGGTCAGTTTCGTTAGGTATCCAGACTCCGGTTATTACGTTGAGCGTTCAGGCTCCGGTCAGTTTCGTTGGGTATCCAGACTCCGGTGATTACGTTGATCGTTCAGGCTCCGGTCATTTTCGTTGACTATCCAGACTTGGGTTATTACGTTAAACGTTCAGGCTCCGGTCAGTTTCATTGAGTATCCAGATTCCGATTATTACGTTGAGCGTTCAGGCACCGGTCAGTTTCGTTGGGTATCCAGACTCCGGTTATTACGTTGAGCGTTTAGGCTCCGGTCATTTTCGTTGAGTATCCAGACACCGATTATTATGTTGAGCGTTCAGGCTCCGGTTATTTTCATTGAGTATCCTGACTCCGGTTATTACGTTGAGGGTTCAGACTCCGGTCATTTTTGTTGAATATCTAGACTCCTGTCATTACGTTGAACGTTCAGGCTCCGATCATTTTCGTTGAATATCCATACTCCAGTCAATACGTTGAGCGTTCAGGCTCCGGTCATTGTCATTGAGTATCCAGACTCCGGTCATTACATTGAGCGTTCAGGATCCAGTCATTTTTGTTGAGTATCATAACTCCATTTATTACATTGAGCGTTCAGGATCCGATCAGTTTCGTTGAGTATCCAGACTCCAAATAATACGTTGAGCGTTCAGGCTCCGGTCAGTTTCGTTGGGTATCCAGACTCCGGTGATTACGTTGATCGTTCAGGCTCCGGTCATTTTCGTTGACTATCCAGACTCGCGTTATTACGTTGAGCGTTCAGGCTCCAGTCAGTTTCGTTGAGTATCCAGATTCCGATTATTACGTTGAGCGTTCAGGCTCCGGTCAGTTTGGTTGGGTATCCAGACTCCGGTTATTACCTTGAGCGTTCAGGCTCCGGTCAGTTTCGTTGAGTATCCAGATTCCGATTATTAAGTTGAGCGTCAGGCTCCGATCATTTTCATTGAGTATCCAGACTCCGATTATTACATTGAGCGTTCAGGCTCCGGTCATTTTCGTTGAGTATCCAGACTCCGATTATTACGTTCAGGGTTCAGACTCCGGTCATTTTCGTTGAGTATCTAGACTCCTGTCATTACGTTGAACGTTCAGGCTCCGATCTTTTTCGTTGAGTATCCATACTTCGGTCAATACGTTGAGCGTTCAGGCTCCGGTCATTTTCGTTGAGTATCCAGACTCCGGTCTTTACATTGAGCGTTCAGGATCCAATCATTTTTGCTGAGTATCATAACTCCATTTATTACGTTGAACGTTCAGGATCCGATCAGTTTCGTTGGGTATCCAGACTCCAAATATTACGTTGAGCGTTCAGGCTCCGGTCAGTTTCGTTGGGTATCCAAACTCCGGTGATTACGTTGATCGTTCAGGCTCCGGTCATTTTCGTTGACTATCCAGACTCTGGTTATTACGTTAAGCGTTCAGGCTCCGGTCAGTTTCGTTGAGTATCCAGATTTTGATTATTACGTTGAGCGTTCAGGCTCCGGTCAGTTTCGTTGGGTATCCATACTCCGGTTATTACGTTAAGCGTTCAGGCTCCGTTCAGTTTCGTTGAGTATCCAGATTCCGATTATTACGTTGAGCGTTCAGGCTCCGGTCAGTTTCGTTGGGTATCCAGACTCCGATTATTACGTTGAGCGTTCAGGCTCCGGTTATTTTCGTTGAGTATCCTGACTCCGGTTATTACGTTGAGGGTTCAGACTCCGATCATTTTTGTTGAGTATCTAGACTCTTGTCATTACGTTGAACGTTCAGGCTCCGATCATTTTCGTTGAATATCCATACTCCGGTCAATACGTTGAGCGCTCAGGCTCCGGTCATTTTCGTTCAGTATCCAGACTCCGGTCATTACATTGAGCGTTCAGGATCCAGTCATTTGTTTGAGTATCATAACTCCATTTATTACATTGAGCGTTCAGGATCCGATCAGTTTCGTTGAGTATCCAGACTCCAAATATTACGTTGAGCATTCAAGCTCCGGTCAGTTTTGTTGGGTATCCAGACTCCGGTGATTACGTTGATCGTTCAGGCTCCGGTCATTTTCGTTGACTATCCAGACTCGGGTTATTACGTTAAGCATTCAGGCTCCGGTCAGTTTTGTTGTGTATCCAGATTCTGATTATTACGTTGAGCGTTTAGGCTCCGGTCAGTTTCGTTGGGTATCCAGACTCCGGTTATTACGTTGAGCGTTCAGGCTCCGGTCATTTTTTTTTATTATCCAGACTCCGGTTATTACGTTGAGGGTTCAGACTCCGGTCATTTTCGTTGAGTATCTAGACTCCTGTCATTACGTTGAACGTTCAGGCTTCGATCATTTTCGTTGAGTATACATACTCCGATCAATACATTGAGCGTTCAGGCTCGGGTCATTTTCGTTGAGTATCCTGACTCCGGTCATTACATTGAGCGTTCTGGATCCATTCATTTTTGTTGAGTATCATAACTCAATTTATTACATTGAGCGTTCAGGATCCGATCAGTTTCGTTGAGTATCCAAACTCCAAATATTACGTTGAGCGTTCAGGCTCCGGTCAGTTTCGTTGGGTATCCAGACTCCGGTGATTACGTTGATCGTTCAGGCTCCGATCATTTTCGTTGACTATCCAGACTCGGGTTATTACGTTAAGCATTCAGGCTCCGACCAGTTTCGTTGGGTATCCAGACTCCGGTGATTACGTTGATCGTTCAGGCTCCAGTCATTTTCGTTGACTATCTAGACTCGGGTTATTACGTTAAGCGTTCAGGCTCCGGTCAGTTTCGTTGAGTATCCAGATTCCGATTATTACGTTGAGCGTTCAGGCTCCGGTCAGTTTCGTTGGGTATCCAGACTCCGATTATTACGTTGAGCTTTCAGGCTCCGGTCATTTTCATTGAGTATTCAGACTCCGGTTATCACGTTGAGGGTTCAGACTCCGGTCATTTTCGTTGAGTATCTAGACTCCTGTCATTACGTTGAACGTTCAGGATTCGATCATTTTCGTTGAGTATACATACTCCGGTCAATACATTGAGCGTTCAGGCTCCGGTCATTTTCGTTGAGTATCCAGACTCCGGTCATTTCATTGAGCGTTCAGGATCCAGTCATTTTTATTGAGTATCATAATTCCATTTATTACATTGAGCGTTCAGGATCCGATCAGTTTCGTTGAGTATCCAAACTCCAAATATTACGTTGAGCGTTCAGGCTCCGGTCAGTTTCGTTGGGTATCCAGACTCCGGTGATTATGTTGATCGTTCAGGCTCCGATCATTTTCGTTGACTATCCAGACTCGGGTTATTACGTTAAGCATTCAGGCTCCGACCAGTTTCGTTGGGTATCCAGACTCCGGTGATTACGTTGATCGTTCAGGCTCCAGTCATTTTCGTTGACTATCCAGACTCGGGTTATTACGTTAAGCGTTCAGGCTCCGGTCAGTTTCGTTGAGTATCCAGATTCCGATTATTACGTTGAGCGTTCAGGCTCCGGTCAGTTTCGTTGGGTATCCAGACTCCGATTATTACGTTGAGCGTTCAGGCTCCGGTTATTTTTGTTGAGTATCCTGACTCCGGTTATCACGTTGAGGGTTCAGACTCCAGTCATTTTTGTTGAGTATCTAGACTCCTGTCATTACGTTGAACGTTCAGGCTTCGATCATTTTCGTTGAGTATACATACTCCGATCAATACATTGAGCGTTCAGGCTCCGGTCATTTTCGTTGAGTATCCAGACTCCGGTCATTTCATTGAGCGTTCAGGATCCAGTCATTTTTGTTGAGTATCATAATTCCATTTATTACATTGAGCGTTCAGGATCCGATCAGTTTCGTTGAGTATCCAGACTCCAAATATTACGTTGAGCATTCAGGCTCCGGTCAGTTTCGTTGGGTATCCAGACTCCGGTGATTACGTTGATCGTTCAGGCTCCGGTTATTTTTGTTGACTATCCAGACTCGGGTTATTACGTTAAGCGTTCAGGCTCCGGTCAGTTTCGTTGAGTATCCAGATTCCGATTATTACGTTGAGCGTTCAGGCTCCGGTCAGTTTCGTTGGGTATCCAGACTCCGGTTATTACGTTAAGCGTTCAGGCTCCATTCAGTTTCTTTGAGTATCCAGATTCCGATTATTACGTTGAGCGTTCAGGCTCCGGTCAGTTTCGTTGGGTATCCAGACTCCGATTATTACGTTGAGCGTTCAGGCTCCGGTTATTTTCGTTGAGTATCCTGACTCCGATTATTACTTTGAGGGTTCAGACTCCGGTCATTTTCGTTGAATATCCATACTCCGGTCAATACGTTGAGCGCTCAGGCTCCGATCATTTTTGTTCAGTATCCAGACTCCGGTCATTACATTGAGCGTTCAAGATCCAGTCATTTTTTTGAGTATCATAACTCCATTTATTACATTGAGCGTTCAGGATCCGATCAGTTTCGTTGAGTATCCAGACTCCAAATACTACGTTGAGCGTTCAGGCTTCAGTCAGTTTCGTTGGGTATCCAGACTCCGGTGATTACGTTGATCGTTCAGGCTCCGGTCATTTTCGTTGACTATCCAGACTCGGGTTATTACGTTAAGCATTCAGGCTCTGGTCAGTTTCGTTGTGTATCCAGATTCCGATTATTACGTTGAGCGTTTAGGCTCCGGTCAGTTTCGTTGGGTATCCAGACTCCGGTTATTACGTTGAGCGTTCAGGCTCCAGTCATTTTTGTTGATTATCCAGACTCCGGTTATTACATTGAGGGTTCAGACTCCGGTCATTTTCGTTGAGTATCTAGACTCCTGTCATTACGTTGAACGTTCAGGCTTCGATCATTTTCGTTGAGTATCCATACTCCGGTCAATACATTGAGCGTTCAGGCTCGGGTCATTTTCGTTGAGTATCCAGACTCCGGTCATTACATTGAGCGTTCAGGATCCATTCATTTTTGTTGAGTATCATAACTCCATTTATTACATTGAGCGTTCAGGATCCGATCAGTTTCGTTGAGTATCCAGACTCCAAATATTACGTTGAGCGTTCAGGCTCCGGTCAGTTTCGTTAGGTATCCAGACTCCGGTGATTACGTTGATCGTTCAGGCTCCGATCATTTTCGTTAACTATCCATACTCGGGTTATTACGTTAAGCATTCAGGCTCCGGCCAGTTTCGTTGGGTATCCAGACTCCCGTGATTACGTTGATCGTTCAGGCTCCAGTCATTTTCGTTGACTATCCAGACTCAGGTTATTACGTTAAGCGTTCATGCTCCGGTCAGTTTTGTTGAGTATCCAGATTCCGATTATTACGTTGAGCGTTCAGGCTCCGGGCAGTTTCGTTGGGTATCCAGACTCCGATTATTACGTTGAGCGTTCAGGCTCCGGTCATTTTCGTTGAGTATTCAGACTCCGGTTATCACGTTGAGGGTTGAGACTCCGGTCATTTTCGTTGAGTATCTAAACTCCTGTCATTACGTTGAACGTTCAGGCTTCGATCATTTTCGTTGAGTATACATACTCCGGTCAATACATTGAGCGTTCAGGCTCCGGTCATTTTCGTTGAGTATCCAGACTCCGGTCATTTCATTGAGCGTTCAGGATCTAGTCATTTTTGTTGAGTATCATAACTCCATTTATTACATTGAGCGTTCAGGATCCGATCAGGTTCGTTGAGTATCCAGACTCCAAATATTACGTTGAGCGTTCATGCTTCGGTCAGTTTCGTTGGGTATCCAGACTCCGGTGATTATGTTGATCGTTCAGGCTCCGGTCATTTTCGTTGACTATCCAGGCTCGGGTTATTACGTTAAGCATTGAGGCTCCGATCAGTTTCGTTGAGTATCCAGATTCCGATTATTACGTTGAGCGTTCAGGCTCCGGTCAGTTTCGTTGGGTATCCAGACTCCGGTTATTACGTTGAGCGTTCAAGCTCCGGTCAGTTTCGTTGAGTATCCAGATTCCGATTATTAAGTTGAGCGTCAGGCTCCGATCATTTTCGTTGAGTATCCAGACTCCGATTATTACGTTGAGCGTTAAGGCTCCGGTCATTTTCGTTGAGTATCCAGACTCCGGTTATTACGTTGAGGGTTCAGACTCCGGTCATTTTCGTTGAGTATCTAGACTCCTGTCATTACGTTGAACGTTCAGGCTCCGATCTTTTTCTTTGAGTATCCATACTCCGGTCAATACGTTGAGCGTTCAGGCTCCGGTAATTTTCGTTGAGTATCCAGACTCCGGTCTTTACATTGAGCGTTCTGGATCCAGTCATTTTTGTTGAGTATCATAACTCCATTTATTACGTTGAGCGTTCAGGATCCGATCAGTTTCGTTGAGTATCCAGACTCCAAATATTACATTGAGCGTTCAGGCTCTGGTCAGTTTCGTTGGGTATCCAGACTCCGGTGATTACATTGATCGTTCAGGCTCCGATCATTTTCGTTGACTATCTAGACTCGGGTTATTACGTTAAGCATTCAGACTCCGGCCAGTTTCGTTGGGTATCCAGACTCCGGTGATTACGTTGATCGTTCAGGCTCCAGTCATTTTCGTTGACTATCCATACTCGGGTTATTACGTTAAGCGTTCAGGCTCCGGTCAGTTTCGTTGAGTATCCAGATTCTGATTATTACGTTGAGCGTTCAGGCTCCGGTCAGTTTCGTTGGGTATCCAGACTCCGATTATTACGTTGAGCGTTCAGGCTCCGATCATTTTCGTTGAGTATTCAGACTCCGGTTATCACGTTGAGGGTTCAGACTCCGGTCATTTTCATTGAGTATCTAGACTCCAGTCATTACGTTGAACGTTCAGGCTTCGATCATTTTCGTTGAGTATACATACTCCGGTCAATACATTGAGCGTTCAGGCTCCGGTAATTTTCGTTGAGTATCCAGACTCCGGTCATTTCATTGAGCGTTCAGGATCCAGTCATTTTTGTTGAGTATCATAACTCCATTTATTACATTGAGCGTTCAGGATCCGATCAGTTTCGTTGAGTATCCAGACTCCAAATATTACGTTGAGCGTTCAGGCTCCGGTCAGTTTCGTTGGGTATCCAGACTCCGGTGATTACGTTGATCGTTCAGGCTCCGGTCATTTTCGTTGACTATCCAGACTCGGGTTATTACGTTAAGCATTCAGGCTCCGGTCAGTTTCGTTGAGTTTCCAGATTCCGATTATTACGTTGAGCGTTCAGGCTCCGGTCAGTTTCGTTGGGTATCCAGACTCCGGTTATTACATTGAGCGTTCAAGCTCCAGTCAGTTTCGTGGAGTATCCAGATTCCGATTATTAAGTTGAGCGTCAGGCTACGATCATTTTCGTTGAGTATCCAGACTCCGATTATTACGTTGGGCGTTAAGGCTCCGGTCATTTTCATTGAGTATCCAGACTCCGGTTATTATGTTGAGGGTTCAGACTCCGGTCATTTTCGTTGAGTATCTAGACTCCTGTCATTACGTTGAACGTTCACGCTCCGATCTTTTTCTTTGAGTATCCATACTCCGGTCAATACGTTGAGCGTTCAGGCTCCAGTAATTTTCGTTGAGTATCCAGACTCCGGTCTTTACATTGAGCGTTCAGGATCCAGTCATTTTTGTTGAGTATCATAACTCCATTTATTATGTTGAGCGTTCAGGATCCGATCAGTTTCGTTGAGTATCCAGACTCCAAATATTATGTTGAGCGTTCAGGCTCCGGTCAGTTTCGTTGGGTATCCAGACTCCGGTGATTACATTGATCGTCCAGGCTCCGGTCATTTTCGTTGACTATCCAGACTCGGGTTATTACGTTAAGCGTTCAGGCTTTGGTCAGTTTCGTTGAGTATCCAGATTCCGATTATTACGTTGAGAGTTCAGGCTCCGGTCAGTTTCGTTGAGTATCCAGATTCCGATTATTAAGTTGAGCGTCAGGCTCCGATCATTTTCGTTGAGTATCCAGACTCCGATTATTACATTGAACGTTCAGGCTTCGGTCATTTTCGTTGAGTATCCAGACTCCAGTTATTACGTTGAGGGTTCAGACTCCGGTCATTTTCGTTGAGTATCTAGACTCCTGTCATTATGTTGAACGTTCAGGCTCCGATCTTTTTCGTTGAGTATCCATACTCCGGGCAATACTGTTGCACCCCAAAATTTGCCCAACCTTTTCTAGCCTTGGTTTATGTTTAAATATCATTAGCATTTGCATATAGAGTCATGTACATAGTCTAAGCATCTGCATAGCATAAGCATGGCAAGTCATCCAACAGGGGATCAACCATTATTCTCATCTCTATGAGCCTATCAAGAGGTTATTATTCTAATTCAATCCCATTCAAGTCATCGGAAAGAATTTGAAAGCTATCAAGTCAATGGATCAAGCAGTGCATCTCTCTCCTGTCTGAGGGTATCTGGGGATCAATAAAGAAATTGTGAGTTGTGGGATGAGCATGGATATCATCTGGGCATCATGGGAAACTTAGAAAGTCATTTGAAGAAGGAGGCAAGTCATTGGTATGATCACAAGAATTGCAGTTGAAGGAAGCCAACTACGGTTTCATCTGGGTCAACCCTGGGTCAACTCTAGGTCAATTGACTGATTGAAAGGCATTGAGGGCTATTGGAGAGATGTGGGGTTCATCATTTGGCATGTAAAGAAGGATATGTTGTTGTGCTAAGAAGAAATCAAGAGAAATCATGGAGAAGAGGAGTTTCTAAATTAGGGTTTCTGTGCAAAATCCCCTAGTTTAGGTCAAATTTCCAAGCAAAATAAGTCAAAATGCAAGCTTCAAATGGATCCTTGGCCAACATGAAACTTGTAGAGGATCTCAAGACCTTTAATTTGAGTGGTGGAAGACATTAAGGAGATTTATAGAACTCAAGTTATGGTCTTTGCAAGTTACAGGTCACCTGAGGTATCTGAAATTTTGTCTGTGAAAGTGACTTGACTTCCAAGCATTGTTTACCCCTCAAGGAGATTTCAAATGAATTTCTGGTCAACATAAGAATTGTTCCTCATTGTCTTAGATTTCTAGAATGGTATGGTATGCCTTCATATGATTTGTGGAACTCTACTTATGGTCTTGGAAAGAAAAGGGTATTTTGGTCATCTGAGGATTACAGGTCATTCTTAGCCTATGCCTAAAACTCATACAAGGAAGCTTCAAATGAAAAAACTCAAAACATAAAAGTTGTTCAAAATGGGATTTTAAGCCTAGAAAAGTGGTCATGAGTTATTGAAAAAGCTTGTAGCAAGGATTTTCATGATTGGGTAAAAATGACCTAAAAATGACTTATAAAGTAAATGAATCCAAGTTGGAAATTGGTTTGGGAGATCCACAAATCCAAAATAGGTCATACAATAGGTCATTTTGAATCCAAACATCATTTTAAAAACAATGGTTCAAATAGAGTTTTGATTTGAGGTCTTAAAATTGGGGTTACTTTGTAAAGTTCATTCTTGCATCATAAGGCAACTTGAGAAACTTCACATAAGGCAAAGGCAATGCTTGTTTTTCCACTCATTCCTTCTCAATATCTCTTGTAAGGAGATTTTAAAGCAAAATGACAAGGCTTGGCACATGAGATATGAGATATACAATATGTAATTACAAGAGAAGTTCCATTACTTTCTAGATGATTCTCAAAGTTTCTATAAGCTTCTAGACCCTTCCATTGGTTTCTATATATTTGTATGATCATAATGAAGAAAAGGTTGGTGACTCCATTGGTGAAGAGTGAGAGGAGAAAGAGATATTCAAGGTTTCCTTCAAGTGCAAGCCACACACGATTTGATCTCTACAAGCCTTCTCCTTCAAGACTCTTGCAAACAGAACCCTATCCACCATTAGAGGAGTATTTTGGAGCAGGTTCAAGTGCCAAATCGAGCTCTAACATCACTCACCATTGATACTTGACAGGTTGGTAATTTTCACCATAGATCCTTATTTAGGTGCATACTGTTAGATTGCTAGGTGTAAGGATAACATGCTAGGTTAGGTGATGATTTTCTGAGGATTTGAGAGAGATCCATGGAGTTTCATGGCATGGTGCCATTTCTTTAAGATTCAAGAATAGGCTGTTCATGGAGTTTTAATGGATATGGTATAGCATAGTGTGGTTAGGGCAACATGAAGAACACGTTCACATCATTAGATTGAAGCTCTATCGTGATTGATCTCAGAGAATTATGGTGGAACCCTAATGTTCATGCTTTCTGTTAGAGTGATATGAGATGTTTCAGTAGAAATTATTGGTACCATCGTGTTCTTGGTGATTAGTAGAGCATCTTTGCTCTTGGAAGTTTTGAATTTCATCGAGGAATCAGAGAGAACGAGTGGATTGAAATCTCTGGCATGGAGTTAGGGTTTCTGAAAACCCTAGCATGTGTTTGGAGAAGATGGGTTCTCTACCGTCGGATCAGCCTGGTTCTTTTGACTTTGTAATGCCATCGCACGGCCACGATTCAATTCAGAAAACGGAGGGAAAGCGTGAAGCTAAACGCACCGTTTGGATAAGTGATGAGTTCTGGGCTTATTGAAACTTGTGATATTCACACCCCCACCATGGGCCCAATCCATTTTTTAACTTGAAAATGTTGCTATTCTCACCGCTTGGGTATTTATTTTCTGTTTTTTTTTCTTTTGATTTTTCTGAGCGCCCCTGGGCCTATCAATTACTACGCGCACCCCTGGGTTTATGGGCCCATTAGAAAGCAACTGAGCGTGTTTGCTTTTCTCACCCCTCCCCCTTTTATTTCATATTTTGTTATTTTAATTTCTTTAATATTTTTCTCATCTTTAAAAAATCATAAAAAATAGGAAAATTGAGATTTTTAATTACTTCTTTTCGCTATAGGTCCATTATTTTGTCTAGAAAAATATGAAAAAATAAAAATGGCATTTTATTTTGTTTTAATATTTTTCATGCATTTTTCTTGTAAATAGCATTTTAGTGGATTTAGTTTGATACTTAAATTTGATGATTTTTGTTCTAATAGTTGCTTTAACCTTTTTAATCCATTCTTTTTAGGTTGTTTAGTTTAGACATTCAACTTGTACATAAAATTTAGTTCCCAGTTTTAGAAATTAATTTTGGGAGATTTGTTTAGATGTGAACAACATGAACAAAATTAGGGTTTAAGTGACAACATAGGTGAAGTAGTTCATTTCCCTTAGGAGTTAGAAATTGAATCTTTGGGGTATGGGACTATAGGGATTAGGGGTAGTTATTAGATCCCTTAGAAAATATTAGGATTCCCCTACTGCTATTAATATACTACTATATTTGATTGATTGGTGTGGTATGCCCTCTGGGGATTATTGTTTGTCTGTGTGGGTATTGGGATTGTCTGGGGATTGGGAGAGCTGAAGACTTGTGATGATGAGACCATTGGAGATCCAGAGATTGAAGTCCAACTTCCAGAGTTGGAGAGGAGATTCCTGCTAGCAGCTGTTGAGGAGACTAAGGTTTAGGAGCTAGGCAGAGCTCTAGATTAGAAAGCTTGTTTCTCAAACATGGAATGCCTTGTCTGCATCCATCCTTTCTCTATGATTCAAAGTCTCTTTCAAATATCCACCTCCTTCCTTTGGAAGGATCAGTGAATGTATTTGAAAGATAGAACTTTTGAGGGAAAATTATCTGTATAATGTTAACAGTTGATGAACCACCCTTGGTAGGTAATTGACTGTCTAACATTCATTCACTTCATCTGGTTGATTGATGTTCATCCTGGAGATTGAGACTTGAAGAAAAGCCATTGCAGATGGAAGATTGATGATCAAGACCTTGCTTGAAGGCTGTGGAGATGGGGATTGATGCTTGCTGAAGCTTGTAGCTGATCGGAGATGACTTGAAGACTGATGTTGATGCGGAGCTGCTGATGCTGTTTATTTTTGCTGTATTTCATTTCTGATGTATTGGTTGGTTTTCTGGACTGTATTGTTTGCTGTTTACCCTGTTGGGTTGAAAGTGAATCCTGTTCACTTTTGCCTATTGTTTTCTAGGTTCGAGGTTGAGTGGGACTCCCTTGCCTCGCTTGTATTGCTGCATTCATGCATTTTACTGCTTTCCTGTACATATCTGATATTGTTTCCGTTTCCGTCTATTCCCTTAGGATCTCTGTTTCTCTCTGCGCAAGAGAGGAGCATGATAGACATTAGGTCTTAACCCATGCATGATAACATTAGGTTAGTTTGATTCCCTTCGCAACCGTAGGTTAGAGTTTTGTCTCTTCTTCCTCAAAACAAACAGAAAACACAATAAAATTTCAAACACAATAAAAGACACTTCTTTCGTAAAAGAATGTGAACTCATCAAGACGTCATTTTTGTCCGCTTGGACTGCTAATCAGAAAAACCTTTTTCAGAAGGAATAAAATCAATCAAGACAGACTTGTGTCGTACGTGGCCCGAACTACGTTTGCTCTGATCTTTCATGCTGTATGAAAGTACGTAGGCATAGGATGCGATATCCTAGCGAGCAACCTTCCCCTCCTTTCCCGTAGGTAGGCGAACTACGTTGACTCTGATTTCTCGTTCCAGACGGGAATACGTAGGCATAAAGTGCGATACTTTGCCGAGTCATTTTATTTTCATTTTATTTTCTTTTAACCCCTGACCTGTAGAGTAGATAGAATAACAATCCATACCCGAAAACAAGCGTGGATCCCGTCGAGTACGACGGACGTGAGGGGTGCTAATACCTTCCCCTTGCGTAACCGACTCCCGAATCCAGGTTTTGGTTGCGATGACCATACCTTTCCCTGTTTTTGCGAGGTTTACTCTGAGCGTTTCCTTTCCCTCCCGTGGGATAAATAACGCGCGGTGGCGACTCTTCTGTTCAGCCGGCGCCGATTTTCGCAGTAGCGACAGCTGGCGACTCTGCTGGGGATCCAACGTCCCCTGGCTGCTAAGGACTGCGATAGTTCTTATGCATTTGGGATCCAACGTTCCTTAAGAGAGTCAATCCTAACGCTTGTTTTCCCGTCGAGGATTTTGTATGGATTTATACTTCTGACCTTTATTTTCAGCATTATATATATTGATTATTATTGCTGTATTGGGGTGTGATGGGTGGTTCTTTGATTGAGAGATAAGCCGGACCTGGGCTTGAGTGCACCTAGAATTAGAGTAGAAAGTAGTGGGCGCGTGCCGGCTTTGCTTGCATTAGTGTCTCATGAAATCTACACTCGGACGAGGTTCTTCTGGTTGGCTTCTTTTTCTACCCTTTGGGTCGAAGGGGTTGTTGGTCAGCTGAATTGTCGACTCCGGGAACCGATCATTTGGAAGTTGGCTAAGTGAGGCCTCTTCAGGATTTGATGATGCCACTCCTTCTGGGAATCGTATCATCAACCCTGAAAGTCTGTGACGCCAACGACCGCATAGGATGCCATACCTTTGTCAGTTACTAGGACATCCACCTGTGAGAGGGTTTGGGGTTATGCAGGTAACTAGACCTTCAGATACCGGTTATTTCTTGATCAGAGATCCTGGGTATTTATGGAGAGCTCTGAGGTCTGTCAAAGACCAGATGGAGCTATGTTTGAGGTCTGTCAGAGACCAGTCAGAGTTATGCTGTGGGTCTATCAGAGACCAGCCTTGGAGCTTGGTATGAGGTCTATCTGAGACCAGGGTTTGAGGACTTCTGGAGAGTCCATCTGAGACTTCTTGATATGGTTCAGGCTTCTCAGCCGGGGCACTTGATCCCTGTTGACTGTGTGCATACGCATTCGCATTTTCATTCATATGTTGGTAGCATATTGCATATCCATTTTGCATTACAGGTACTGGTTCGAAATTGTATCTCATCTCCTGCTTCTCACCAGGTGTTTACAGAATTGCAAACCAACATTCTCATCGATACTCCACTCGCACCAACTGTCGAAGAATCATGGATCAAATGCAGAATGAGATGCAAGATGTACGCGAGAAGCTAGCTCTCTTTATGCAGACCATGGAAGCTATTGCAAAAGGTCAGGAGAACTTGCAAGCCATGGTGCAGCCTCTGTTGGTCAGAAATGCTGGTCACGGTAATGAGGATCATCAGTCTGTGCGAGTCGACACTGTTCATGGAGATGGCACTCCCACGCCAGTGGCTCCACCTGTAGTCAATATACCTGCTGCTAATGTCAACAACGCTACCGCTGCTGGGAACGGTAACGTCGGAGTTGGGAACGAGACTATTGTCCATAATGTTGGGCTTGGTGATGTCAACTTGGGAGATAATATGGGAGGCAACGGCTTCGGTAATGCTGGATTCGGATTCAACGATCAGGGATTCGATAACACTGGGAAATATGGTTTCAATGCTCAAGGCTTTGGGCAAGATGGTTATGGTGTGGCCAATCAGGGTTACGGAGGTTTCGGAAATGGAAACGACGCTGGGTTGATGACTGTTGGACCTGCTGGAGTTGTTCCGGGGTACGGCAACAGAGGGCGAGGCCCGATAATGAATCAGATCAGAGCTGACCGCAATAATGGATACGATGGGTATGGAGCTGGGAATGGTATCTGGCAAGAGGATCAGCAAGAGGATGCCTTCTCCGGTGGAGGTTTCGAAGGGCCGAGGGATGACTCCCAGAAGATCAGAATGCTAGAAGAGCAGATGAGGGGGGTCTTGAACCAAAGTGATGTGGGCTTAGACATGTCAACAATGGGTCTGGTACCTGGCTTGAGGGTGCCAATCAAATTCAAAGCTCCTACGTTTGATAAGTATAAAGGGGACACATGTCCGAAAGTGCACGTGCGGGTTTACTACAGAAAGATGTCTGCGTACTCAACTGATGAGAGAATGCTAATGCATTTCTTTCAAGATAGTCTGTCGGGCCCTTCCCTAGAGTGGTACATGGGGTTGGAGCCGACCAATATAAAGACATGGAAGCAACTAGCAGAGGCATTTGTAGCTCACTACAAGTATAACAGCGACTTGGCACCCAATCGGGTCCAATTGCAAGGGTTGTCCCAGAAGAAGGGTGAGAGCTTTAAGGAGTACGCGCAAAGGTGGCGCGATATGGCTGCCAGGGTCCGTCCTCTCTTAGAAGACAAGGAAATGAATGACATGTTCATTGGAACATTCACCGGCGTGTTTTACGACAAGTTGTTTCACACATCTTTGGCCAGTTTCTCAGACTTAGTTCTGATGGGGGAGAAGATTGAAAATAACATTAAGGTAGGAAGGTTCCAAGCAGGTGAGCCTACTTCAGCTGGAAGCAATAAGAAAGCTTTCGGGGGTAGAAAGCAGGAAGATGCCAATTCGGTATGTAGCTCTCGGGGAAGAAATAGGGGGTGGAGGCAATACCAACCGCAACAAGTTGCAAGTGTGACAATCCCCGCGCAACATCAGCAACAGCCGCAGGGGCAACAACATCCGGCTCAGCGAAGAATTCAGAATGGGGAGCCGAAAAGGGTATTTGATCCGCCGCCAATGTCGTACGCTGAGCTTCTTCAGAATTTGTTATGGTTACAGTTGGTCGAGAAAAGAACGATGGCTCCTCCGACAGGGATCTCCCCACCCAGTTATAACGCTAATGAGCATTGTGAATTCCACTCTGGGGCACCCGGCCATAATATCGAAAACAGCCACGCTTTCAAGCATAAAGTGCAAGATTTGCTTGATAGCACTGTTATTAATTTTGGTACGGAAGGGCCCAATATCACACAACAACCAATGCCAAACCATGAATAGGCTCGAGTACGATGGATAAAGAGGAGTTCTATAGTTCGGGTGGGCCGTTAAAAGTAGACCAGAACAGTGGCAGGCTGCCTCTAATAACTGATTGTGAAGATGGCTGGTTCAGCAGCAGGACAGATGTGAAAGCCCGGTTCTCGGAAGCTGGCATTTTTCTTTGTTTTATCTTGTCATTTCTTTACGTTTGTAGTTTCTTTCCTGTTTAAATCGCAATCTTGTTCGTAAAACTTGTTGTTTTCATTCAATTGATGATAATGAAATAAATATGCATGTTTTGATTAAATCCATTCGTGTTCACTAATTGTTTTTATAAATGTCCAACACCTGGTTAAGAGGAATCTGGGGGGGATGACAAAAATGAACGACATGCAACTTCCGATTGCATGCTTTTGAAATAAAACCTGCTGATGATGTACAGGCATTGTTTCAAATCCCTAAACACCGGGGATATAAGGAAGATAATCCCTTGTTAACCCTTTTGAGCCTTGTAGTAGGAGTTTCTTTCTGTGAATGAAAAACCCTCGATCTTAACCTGGGGCAGGGTAGGTGTTAGCTAATTTGACCGAGCGTTCAAGTTGCAAAAGGAGTGTCCGTTCGAGGATAAATCACACCTCTAGAGGTCGTGCCTAAGAAACCACAATGGAGTGAAACAGTCACATTATTCCACGAAAAGTCAGACAAACCAGTGTCACACGACTTGTTCAAAAAGAAAAAACGAAAAGCGAAAAGAATCAAAAAGCCCGCTAAGTCAAAACTTGAAAACAAATGACTTAGGCAAAAATAAGGGCATCCCGCTGGACTGGAAAATCAAAAGAATCTCAAAAGATACCCGTCCAGGCAAAAGTTAGGGAATGAAAAAAACGAAAGACGGAAAGGATTGTCAAAGAAAAGAAAAATCCTCAAATCAAATGCGAGTCGTGTGACCTCAAGGGTCAAAGACGAAAGGTGAGTGGCTGTCACTCCCAACAATAATAATTTCTCGAACTATCACTCCTATCTTCCAGCCTCTGAGAGGTGAGCGCTAAGGTCGAATTAGCTGAACATAAGATTGGAGAATATCACGAAGAATGGATGGGTCGAAATAATTTTTGAGCCTGTATCTTTCCTTGTTAACCGTGAACCTGACCACGTTACAACCTTCAAAAGTCCTAATTGAAGCAGGTCGTTTTGAAAGCATACTTCGGTAAAGGTCGTGTCGATTCTGACTCCTGAAAGGGTTCCTCTTACCATGTTGGTACTGATGTTGATAAATGTTTTGTGCATTATATGCTATAAACTGTTTTTCCCTTTTCCCAGTGAACAGATTGGATGTCAAAACTATCATATGTGTTGCATTAATACGTCTTTTACGCAGAACAACTTGTTTTACTTGCGAGTAAGCGCTTGACAGCAGAAAAGTTTCCTACAGTGGAAAGTATGGTCAGGATAGAATGCAGAGCGCCCGAATGCTCCGCAAGCCGGGGCAAGCCATTAAGTGCTCCCCAGTCAGGTCATCCATTCAAAGTCAGTTACTCTGGGGCAATCAGGTCTAGATTCGGTAAATCTCTCGTAGTTGGAGGTACTGCTCTGGATCAGCTAATCAGGGGCAAGGTCATTGCAATCAGGGGCAGGCCATCTTAAGAGCGCAGAAGTTATTCTTTACTCGAGGGGCATTTGGTGTGAAGTATTTCTCCGAAGTTCAGAATGCTGGGGCAGTTCATATCAGACCAACGGGGTACAAATGTTCAGATTCCCTTTTGAGGACTATCCCCACAGAGGTCCCGCAGACCGGGGCATATCAGAAGCGAAGGAATTGTTCTTCTCCGTATCATCAGAGCTACTCAGAGCTATTCGAGCAGATTCAGTCAATCTTAAAGTATGAGACGAATGTCGGGAAGTCATGTTATTGTCTTCTGATTCTTCACCCAAATCCATGTTGGCAATCACTGTGAGGCCCATCCGTGTTGGCGCATCAGTTTCCAAATCCAATCGTCATCATTACGCAGGAAGACTCCGTCTATTTTCTCCAACAAAAGTCCAGTTTTTTCAGTGGCACGGGTGAGCTATCCCCAGAGAAGTCCAATCATACTTGGCACATCTGCTATTCCCCAGCAGAGTTATATTCCCCAGCAGGGTGTTACTTCAACGAGGTGTTTGGTTAAGTTCCCAAATTCCCCAGCGGAGTTGATGCTACTCTTCCAGCATTTATTTTGCTGGAATAATTCTGTGATATCCGGTTTATCCCCAGCGGAGTTGGCTTCGTCTTCAGCATTTATTTTGCTGAAATGGTTTTCTGTACCCGACTTTCTCCAACAGCCCGAGCCTGCATTAGCATATTGCATACAACATCATATTTGCATCATACTTGCATTTCATTTTCAAAATGCGTAACATTTCCATCCTGAATGGAGCATCACGCCATAGAAAGAGTCAAACATATGCATACGCATACGAAACATAAACCAGGTTGGTTACCTCGTTGGTTTCAGATGTTTGTTTTCCCCTGCAGATAATTGAGATTATGATTCAGGGAGAGGTTCGGATAGCCGGATTTATGGCGCAAGGCGAGCAGTGATCGTGTTCGTCCTATCATGTGGACCCCTAGCAGAGTTGCTTGGTTGAGCTTCTCTTTTCCCCAGCTGAGTCCTTCTCAGGTCGCTGTTATGTCGACATTACAAGATTTCATAGTTCAAATTTTTTGGAGTTATCGCCGTGATTTCCCCAGTAGAGTTTCTTCCCCATCAGAATTGCTTGGTCGAGTTTCTCTTCTTCTCCAACGAAGTTTTCTTCAGACTGTTGTCACGTCAGTATTGAAAATCTTGAAAGTACTACCTGCCGCCGAAGTAGGTGTTTGACGGCTGTCGTCAGTTACCCTGGTTGAAGGAGTTATTACCCTGGTTGAAAGAGTTATACCCTGGTTGAAGGAGTTATATCCTGGTTGAAGGAGTTATACCCTGGTTGAAGGAGTTATACCCTGGTTGAAGGAGTTATACCCTGGTTGAAGGAGTTATACCCTGGTTGAAGGAGTTATACCCTGGTTGAAGGAGTTATATCCTGGTTGAAGGAGTTATACCTTGGTTGAAGGAGTTATACCCTGGTTGAAGGAGTTATACCCTGGTTGAAGGAGTTATACCCTGGTTGAAGGAGTTATATCCTGGTTGAAGGAGTTATACCCTGGTTGAAGGAGTTATACCCTGGTTGAAGGAGTTATACCCTGGTTGAAGGAGTTATATCCTGGTTGAAGGAGTTATACCCTGGTTGAAGGAGTTATACCCTGGTTGAAGGAATTATATCCTGGTTGAAGGAGTTATACCCCGGTTGAAGGAGTTATATCCTGGTTGAAGGAATTATTACCCCGGTTGATGGAGTTACACCCTGGTTTGAGGAGTTATTATGCTTTGTTTGAGGCAGTTTGTTATCCTGGTCGATGGAGTTGTTACCTTTTGTCAAAAGAATTATTATCGGTGTTGGAAGAATCATTACCCGTGCTAACGGAGTGGCTCCCTGCGGAATTATAGGTTCAAGTATCTGTGTCGTCGGAGATGTGTCCCACAGAGTAACTTGTTCAAGTCACCGGATGCATGATTCGCGCTTTACGTAGCATTTTGTTTGTTTCTCTACAGACGAAGGTCAAGACTTTTGTGTTTTCGACGGGGTCCTTTGGCTCGATGCATGCTTATTGTAGCAAAATTTGGAATTAATTGTGGATTCAAGGCCTGTGGCGTCACGCAGTTGGTTGAGGACGAAATCAAGTCAGTTCTTATCAGATGATTGATCAGTTGTTGCCGTGACAACCGGGTTTGGTTTTCTGAATGATATTCCCCGCAGTGGTGGCGGAGTCATTTTCCCGTAGTGGTGGCGGAGTTATTTCCCGTAGTGGTGACGGAGTTACTTTCCCGCAGTGGTGGCGGTGTTATTTTCCCGTAGTGGTGGCGGAGTTATTTCCCGTAGTGGTGACGGAGTTACTTTCCCGCAGTGGTGGCGGAGTTATGTCCCGTGGTGGTGACGGAGTTATGTCCCGTAGTGATGGCGGTGTTATTTTTCTGTAATGGTAATAGAGACAGTACCCGTAGCGATGACGGTGTTATTTTCCCGTAGCGATGGCGGAGTTATTTCCTGTAGTAATGATAAAGTAGTACCCGTAGCGATGGCGATGTTGTTTTTCAGATTATCTTCCCGCAATGGTGGCGGAGTGATGACGGTGTTATTTTTCTGTAATAGTGACAAAGTGATTTTCCTGTATCGTTGGTAGGGCCATGTTGTGTTGACAGAAGTACTTCCCCAGTGAAGTCATCCAGTTCATTCCAGTATTGACAAGATAATATTGAAATCAGACGTATTCCCCAAGCAGTGGTGTAGTTCATGTCTGCGGTTGGCAAATTTCTGGGTTCTTAGTATTCAACCGTCTCGTACCGCGAATGTCTGAAGGCTCCGGGCTCTTCACCCAATCGGGTCCAAGTCGCTTGAATAGGGGCAGCTGTTGCACCCCAAAATTTGCCCAACCTTTTCTAGCCTTGGTTTATGTTTCAATATCATTAGCATTTGCATATAGAGTCATGTACATAGTCTAAGCATCTGCATAGCATAAGCATGGCAAGTCATCCAACAGGGGATCAACCATTATTCTCATCTCTATGAGCCTATCAAGAGGTTATTATTCTAATTCAATCCCATTCAAGTCATCGGAAAGAATTCGAAAGCTATCAAGTCAATGGATCAAGCAGTGCATCTCTCTCCTGTCT
This sequence comes from Lathyrus sativus, assembly GCA_963859935.3. Classification (NCBI taxonomy): domain Eukaryota; kingdom Viridiplantae; phylum Streptophyta; class Magnoliopsida; order Fabales; family Fabaceae; genus Lathyrus; species Lathyrus sativus. The sequence goes on from OZ012736.1 coordinate 239,647,784, forward strand.
GAGGGTATCTGGGGATCAATAAAGAAATTGTGAGTTGTGGGCTGAGCATGGATATTATCTGGGCATCATGGGAGACTTATAAAGTCATTTGAAGAAGGAGGCAAGTCATTGGTATGATCACAAGAATTGCAGTTGAAGGCAGCCAACTAGGGTTTCATCTGGGTCAACCCTGGGTCAACTCTAGGTCAATTGACTGATTGAAAGGCATTGAGGGCTATTGGAGAGATGTGGGGTTCATCATTTGGCATGTAAAGAAGGATATGTTGTTGTGCTAAGAAGAAATCAAGAGAAATCAAGGAGAAGAGGAGTTTCTAAATTAGGGTTTCTGTGCAAAATCCCCTAGTTTAGGTCAAATTTCCAAGCAAGATAAGTCAAAATGCAAGCTTCAAATGGATCCTTGGCCAACATGAAACTTGTAGAGGATCTCAAGACCTTTAATTTTAGTGGTGGAATACATTAAGGAGATTTATAGAACTCAAGTTATGGTCCTTGCAAGTTACAGGTCACCTGAGGTATCTGAAATTTTGTCTGTGAAAGTGACTTGACTTCCAAGCAACTTTTACCCTTCAAGGAGATTTCAAATGAATTTCTGGTCAACATAAGAATTGTTCCTCATTGTCTTAGATTTCTAGAATGGTATGGTATGCCTTCATATGATTTGTGGAACTCTACTTATGGTCTTGGCAAGCAAAGGGTATTTTGGTCATCTGAGGATTACAGGTCATTCTTAGCCTATGCCTAAAACTCATACAAGGAAGCTTCAAATGAAAAAACTGAAAACATAAAAGTTGTTCAAAATGGGATTTTAAGCCTAGAAAAGTGGTCATGAGTTATTGAAAAAGCTTTTAGCAAGGATTTTCATGATTGGGTAAAAATGACCTAAAAATGACTTATAAAGTAAATGAATCCAAGTTGGAAATTGGTTTGGGAGATCCACAAATCCAAAATAGGTCATACAATAGGTCATTTTGAATCCAAACATCATTTTAAAAACAATGGTTCAAATAGATTTTTGATTTGAGGTCTTAAAATTGGGGTTACTTTGTAAAGTTCATTCTTGCATCATAAGGCAACTTGAGAAACTTCACATAAGGCAAAGGCAATGCTTGTTTTTCCACTCATTCCTTCTCAATATCTCTTGTAAGGAGATTTTAAAGCAAAATGACAAGGCTTGGCACATGATATATGAGATATACAATATGTCATTACAAGAGAAGTTCCATTACTTTCTAGATGATTCTCAAAGTTTCTATAAGCTTCTAGACCCTTCCATTGGTTTCTATATATTGGTATGATCATAATGAAGAAAAGGTTGGTGACTCCATTGGTGAAGAGTGAGAGGAGAAAGAGATATTCAAGGTTTCCTTCAAGTGCAAGCCACACACGATTTGATCTCTACAAGCCTTCTCCTTCAAGACTCTTGCAAACAGAACCCTATCCACCATTAGAGGAGTATTTTGGAGCAGGTTCAAGTGCCAAATCGAGCTCTAACATCACTCACCATTGATACTTGACAGGTTGGTAATTTTCACCATAGATCCTTATTTAGGTGCATACTGTTAGATTGCTAGGTGTAAGGATAACATGCTAGGTTAGGTGATGATTTTCTGAGGATTTGAGAGAGATCCATGGAGTTTCATGGCAGGGTGCCATTTCTTTAAGATTCAAGAATAGGCTGTTCATGGAGTTTTAATGGATATGGTATAGCATAGTGTGGTTAGGGCAACATGTAGAACACGTTCACATCATTAGATTGAAGCTCTATCGTGATTGATCTCAGAGAATTATGGTGGAACCCTAATGTTCATGCTTTCTGTTAGAGTGATATGAGATGTTTCAGTAGAAATTATTGGTACCATCGTGTTCTTGGTGATTAGTAGAGCATCTTTGCTCTTGGAAGTTTTGAATTTCATCGAGGAATCAGAGAGAACGAGTGGATTGAAATCTCTGGCATGGAGTTAGGGTTTCTGAAAACCCTAGCATGTGTTTGGAGAAGATGGGTTCTCTACCGTCGGATCAGCCTGGTTCTTTTGACTTTGTAATGCCATCGCACGGCCACGATTCAATTCAGAAAACGGAGGGAAAGCATGAAGCTAAACGCACCGTTTGGATAAGTGATGAGTTCTGGGCTTATTGAAACTTGTGATATTCACACCCCCACCATGGGCCCAATCCATTTTTTAACTTGAAAATGTTGCTATTCTCACCGCTTGGGTATTTATTTTCTGTTTTTTTTTCTTTTGATTTTTCTGAGCGCCCCTGGGCCTATCAATTGCTACGCGCACCCCTGGGTTTATGGGCCCATTAGAAAGCAACTGAGCGTGTTTGCTTTTCTCACCCTTCCCCCTTTTATTTCATATTTTGTTATTTTAATTTCTTTAATATTTTTATCATCTTTAAAAAATCATAAAAAATAGGAAAATTGAGATTTTTAATTACTTCTTTTCGCTATAGGTCCATTATTTTGTCTAGAAAAATATGAAAAAATAAAAATGGCATTTTATTTTGTTTTAATATTTTTCATGCATTTTTCTTGTAAATAGCATTTTAGTGGATTTAGTTTGATACTTAAATTTGATGATTTTTGTTCTAATAGTTGCTTTAACCTTTTTAATCCATTCTTTTTAGGTTGTTTAGTTTAGACATTCAACTTGTACATAAAATTTAGTTCCCAGTTTTAGAAATTAATTTTGGGAGATTTGTTTAGATGTGAACAACATGAACAAAATTAGGGTTTAAGTGACAACATAGGTGAAGTAGTTCATTTCCCTTAGGAGTTAGAAATTGAATCTTTGGGGTATGGGACTATAGGGATTAGGGGTAGTTATTAGATCCCTTAGAAAATATTAGGATTCCCCTACTGCTATTAATATACTACTATATTTGATTGATTGGTGTGGTATGCCCTCTGGGGATTATTGTTTGTCTGTGTGGGTATTGGGATTGTCTGGGGATTGGGAGAGCTGAAGACTTGTGATGATGAGACCATTGGAGATCCAGAGATTGAAGTCCAACTTCCAAAGTTGGAGAGGAGATTCCTGCTAGCAGCTGTTGAGGAGACTAAGGTTTAGGAGCTAGGCAGAGCTCTAGATTAGAAAGCTTGTTTCTCAAACATGGAATGCCTTGTCTGCATCCATCCTTTCTCTATGATTCAAAGTCTCTTTCAAATATCCACCTCCTTCCTTTGGAAGGATCAGTGAATGTATTTGAAAGATAGAACTTTTGAGGGAAAATTATCTGTATAATGTTAACAGTTGATGAACCACCCTTGGTAGGTAATTGACTGTCTAACATTCATTCACTTCATCTGGTTGATTGATGTTCATCCTGGAGATTGAGACTTGAAGAAAAGCCATTGCAGATGGAAGATTGATGATCAAGACCTTGCTTGAAGGCTGTGGAGATGGGGATTGATGCTTGCTGAAGCTTGTAGCTGATCGGAGATGACTTGAAGACTGATGTTGATGCGGAGCTGCTGATGCTGTTTATTTTTGCTGTATTTCATTTCTGATGTATTGGTTGGTTTTCTGGACTGTATTGTTTGCTGTTTACCCTGTTGGGTTGAAAGTGAATCCTGTTCACTTTTGCCTATTGTTTTCTAGGTTCGAGGTTGAGTGGGACTCCCTTGCCTCGCTTGTATTGCTGCATTCATGCATTTTACTGCTTTCCTGTACATATCTGATATTGTTTCCGTTTCCGTCTATTCCCTTAGGATCTCTGTTTCTCTCTGCGCAAGAGAGGAGCATGATAGACATTAGGTCTTAACCCATGCATGATAACATTAGGTTAGTTTGATTCCCTTCGCAACCGTAGGTTAGAGTTCTGTCTCTTCTTCCTCAAAACAAACAGAAAACACAATAAAATTTCAAACACAATAAAAGACACTTCTTTCGTAAAAGAATGTGAACTCATCAAGACGTCATTTTTGTCCGCTTGGACTGCTAATCAGAAAAACCTTTTTCAGAAGGAATAAAATCAATCAAGACAGACTTGTGTCGTACGTGGCCCGAACTACGTTTGCTCTGATCTTTCATGCTGTATGAAAGTACGTAGGCATAGGATGCGATATCCTAGCGAGCAACCTTCCCCTCCTTTCCCGTAGGTAGGCGAACTACGTTGACTCTGATTTCTCGTTCCAGACGGGAATACGTAGGCATAAAGTGCGATACTTTGCCGAGTCATTTTATTTTCATTTTATTTTCTTTTAACCCCTGACCTGTAGAGTAGATAGAATAACAATCCATACCCGAAAAAAAGCGTGGATCCCGTCGAGTACGACGGACGTGAGGGGTGCTAATACCTTCCCCTTGCGTAACCGACTCCCGAATCCAGGTTTTGGTTGCGATGACCATACCTTTCCCCGTTTTTGCGAGGTTTACTCTGAGCGTTTCCTTTCCCTCCCGTGGGATAAATAACGCGCGGTGGCGACTCTTCTGTTTAGCCGGCGCCGATTTTCGCAGTAGCGACAAATACGTTGAGCGACCAGGCTCCGGTCATTTTCGTTGAGTATCCAGACTCCGGTCTTTATATTGAGCGTTCAGGATTCAGTCATTTTTGTTGAGTATCATAACTCCATTTATTACGTTGAGCGTTCAGGATCCGATCAGTTTCGTTGAGTATCCAGACTCCAAATATTACGTTGAGCGTTCAGGCTCCGGTCAGTTTCGTTGGGTATCCAGACTCCGGTGATTACGTTGATCGTTCAGGCTCCGGTCATTTTCGTTGACTATCCAGACTCGGGTTATTACGTTAAGCATTCAGGCTCCGGTCAGTTTCGTTGAGTATCCAGATTCAGATTATTACGTTGAGCGTTCAGGCTCCGGTCAGTTTCGTTTGGTATCCAGACTCCGGTTATTACGTTGAGCGTTCAGGCTCCGGTTATTTTCGTTGAGTATCTAGACTCCGGTTATTACGTTGAGGGTTCAGACTCCGGTCATTTTCGTTGAGTATCTAGACTCCTATCATTACGTTGAACGTTCAGGCTTCGATCATTTTCGTTGAGTATACATACTCCGGTCAATACATTGAGCGTTCAGGCTTCGGTCATTTTCGTTGAGTATCCAGACTCCGGTCATTTCATTGAGCGTTCAGGATCCAGTCATTTTTGTTGAGTATCATAACTCCATTTATTACATTGAACGTTCAGGATCCGATCAGTTTCGCTGAGTATCCAGACTCCAAATATTACGTTGAGCGTTCAGGCTCCGGTCAGTTTCGTTGGGTATCCAGACTCCGGTGATTACGTTGATCGTTCAGGCTCCGGTCATTTTCGTTGACTATCCAGACTCGGGTTATTACGTTAAGCATTCAGGCTCCGGTCAGTTTCGTTGAGTATCTAGATTCCGATTATTACGTTGAGCGTTCAGGCTCCGGTCAGTTTCGTTGGGTATCCAGACTCCGGTTATTACGTTGAGCGTTCAGGCTCGGGTCAGTTTCGTTGAGTATCCAGATTCCGATTATTAAGTTGAGCGTCAGGCTCCGATCATTTTCGTTGAGTATCTAGACTCCGATTATTACGTTGAGCGTTAAGGCTCTGGTCATTTTTGTTGAGTATCCAGACTCCGGTTATTACGTTGAGGGTTCAGACCCCGGTCATTTTCGTTGAGTATCTAGACTCCTGTCATTACGTTGAACGTTCAGGCTCCGATCTTTTTCTTTGAGTATCCATACTCCGGTCAATACGTTGAGCGTTCAGGCTCCGGTAATTTTCGTTGAGTATCCAGACTCCGGTCTTTACATTGAGCGTTCAGGATCCAGTCATTTTTGTTGAGTATCATAACTCCATTTATTACGTTGAGCGTTCAGGATCCGATCAGTTTCGTTGAGTATCCAGACTCCAAATATTATGTTGAGCGTTCTGGTTCCGGTCAGTTTCGTTGGGTATCCAGACTCCGGTGATTACGTTGATCGTTCAGGCTCCGGTCATTTTCGTTGAGTATCCAGACTCGGGTTATTACGTTAACCGTTCAGGCTCTGGTCAGTTTCGTTGAGTATCCAGATTCCGATTATTACGTTGAGCGTTCAGGCTCCGGTCTGTTTCGTTGAGTACCCAGATTCTGATTATTAAGTTGAGCGTCAGGCTCCAATCATTTTCGTTGAGTATCCAGACTCCGATTATTACATTGAACGTTCAGGCTTCGGTCATTTTCGTTGAGTATCCAAACTCCAGTTATTACGTTGAGGGTTCAGACTCCGGTCATTTTCGTTGAGTATCTAGACTCCTATCATTACGTTGAACGTTCAGGCTCCGATCTTTTACGTTGAGTATCAATACTCCGGTCAATACGTTGAGCAATCAGGCTCCGGTCATTTTCGTTGAGTATCCAGACTCCGGTCTTTACATTGAGCGTTCAGGATCCAGTCATTTTTGTTGAGTATCATAACTCCATTTATTACGTTGAGCGTTCAGGATCAGATCAGTTTCGTTGAGTATCCAGACTCCAAATATTACGTTGAGCGTTCAGGCTCCGGTCAGTTTCGTTGGGTATCCAGACTCCGGTGATTACGTTGATCGTTCAGGCTCCGGTCATTTTCGTTGACTATCCAGACTCGGGTTATTACGTTAAGCATTCAGGCTCCGGTCAGTTTCGTTGAGTATCCAGATTCCGATTATTACGTTGAGCGTTCAGGCTCCGGTCAGTTTCGTTTGGTATCCAGACTCCGGTTATTACGTTGAGCGTTCAGGCTCCGGTTATTTTCGTTGAGTATCCAGACTCCGGTTATTACGTTGAGGGTTCAGACTCCGGTCATTTTCGTTGAGTATCTAGACTCCTATCATTACGTTGAATGTTCAGGCTTCGATCATTTTCGTTGAGTATCCATCCTCCGATCAATACATTGAGCATTCAGGCTCCGGTCATTTTCGTTGAGTATCCAGACTCCGGTCATTACATTGAGCGTTCAGGATCCAATCGTTTTTGTTGAGTATCATAACTCCATTTATTACATTGAGCGTTCAGGATCCGATCAGTTTTGTTGAGTATCAATACTCCAAATATTACGTTGAGCATTCAGGCTCCGGTCAGTTTCGTTGGGTATCCAGACTCCGGTGATTACCTTGATCGTTCAGGCTCCGGTCATTTTCGTTGACTATCCTGACTCGGGTTATTACGTTAAGCATTCAGGCTCCAGTCAGTTTCGTTGGGTATCCAGACTCCGGTGATTACGTTGATCGTTCAGGCTCCTGTCATTTTCGTTGACTATCCAGACTTGGGTTATTACGTTAAGCGTTCAGGCTCCGGTCAGTTTCGTTGAGTATCCAGATTCCGATTATTACGTTGAGCGTTCAGGCTCCGGTCAGTTTCGTTGGGTATCCAGACTCCGATTATTACGTTGAGCGTTCAGGCTCCGTTCATTTTCGTTGAGTATCCAAACTCCGGTAATTACGTTGAGGATTCAGACTCCGGTCATTTTCGTTGAGTATCTAGACTCCTGTCATTACGTTGAACGTTCAGGCTCTGATCTTTTTCGTTGAGTATCCATACTCCGGTCAATACATTGAGCGTTCAGGCTCCGGTAATTTTCGTTGAGTATCCAGACTCCAGTCTTTACATTGAGCGTTCAGGATCCAGTCATTTTTGTTGAGTATCATAACTCCATTTATTACGTTGAGCGTTCAGGATCCGATTAGTTTCTTTGAGTATCCAGACTCCAAATATTATGTTGAGCGTTCAGGCTCCGGTCAGTTTCGTTGGGTATCCAGACTCCGGTGATTACGTTGATCGTTCAGGCTCCGGTCATTTTCGTTGACTATCCAGACTTGGGTTATTACGTTAAGCGTTCAGGCTCCGGTCAGTTTCGTTGAGTATCCAGATTCCGATTATTACGTTGAGCGTTCAGGCTCTGGTCAGTTTCGTTGAGTATCCAGATTCCGATTATTAAGTTGAGCGTCAGGCTCCGATCATTTTCGTTGAGTATCTAGACTCCGATTATTACATTGAACGTTCAGGCTCCGGTCATTTTTGTTGAGTATCCAGACTCCGGTTGTTACGTTGAGGGTTCAGGCTTCGATCATTTTCGTTGAGTATCCATACTCCGGTCAATACATTGAGCATTCAGGCTCCGGTCATTTTCGTTGAGTATCCAGACTCCGATCATTACATTGAGCGTTCAGGATCCGATCAGTTTCGTTGAGTATCCAGACTCCAAATATTACGTTGAGCGTTCAGGCTCCGGTCAGTTTCCTTGGGTATCCAGACTCCGGTGATTACGTTGATCGTTCAGGCTCCGGTCATTTTCGTTGACTATCCAGACTCAGGTTATTACGTTAAGCATTCAGGCTCCGGTCAGTTTCGTTGAGTATCCAGATTCCGATTATTACGTTGAGCGTTCAGGCTCCGGTCAGTTTCGTTGGGTATCCAGACTCTGGTTATTACGTTGAGCGTTTAGGCTCCGGTCAGTTTCGTTGAGTATCCAGATTCCGATTATTAAGTTGAGCGTCAGGCTCCGATCATTTTCGTTGAGTATCGAGACTCCGATTATTACGTTGAGCGTTCAGGCTCCGGTCATTTTTGTTGAGTATCCAGACTCCGGTTATTACGTTGAGGGTTCAGACTCCGGTCATTTTCGTTGAGTATCTAGACTCCTATCATTACGTTGAACGTTCAGGCTCCGATCTTTTTCTTTGAGTATCCATACTCCGGTCAATACGTTGAGCGTTCAGGCTCCGGTAATTTTCGTTGAGTATCCAGACTCCGGTCTTTACATTGAGCGTTCAGGATCCAGTCATTTTTGTTGAGTATCATAACTCCATTTATTACGTTGAGCGTTCAGGATCCGATCAGTTTCGTTGAGTATCCAGACTCCAAATATTATGTTGATCGTTCAGGCTCCGGTCATTTTCGTTGAGTATCTAAACTCCGGTTATTATGTTGAGCGTTCAGGCTCCGGTCATTTTCGTTGAGTATCCAGACTCAGGTTATTACGTTAAGCATTCAGGCTCCAGTCAGTTTCGTTAGGTATCCAGACTCCGGTGATTACGTTGATCGTTCAGGCTCCTGTCATTTTCGTTGACTATCCAGACTCGGGTTATTACGTTTAGCGTTCAGGCTCTGGTCAGTTTCGTTGAGTATCCAGATTCCGATTATTACGTTGAGCGTTCAGGCTCCGGTCAGTTTCGTTGGGTATCCAGACTCCGATTATTACGTTGAGCGTTCAGGCTCCGGTCATTTTCGTTGAGTATCTAGACTCCTGTCATTACGTTGAACGTTCAGGCTCCGATCTTTTTCGTTGAGTATCCATACTCCGGTCAATAAATTGAGCGATCAGCCTCCGGTCATTTTCGTTGAGTATCCAGACTCCGGTCTTTAAATTGAGCATTCAGGATCCAGTCATTTTTGTTGAGTATCATAACTCCATTTATTACGTCGAGCGTTCAGGATCCTATCAGTTTCGTTGAGTATCCAGACTCCAAATATTATGTTGAGCGTTCAGGCTCCGGTCAGTTTCGTTGGGTATCCAGACTCCGATGATTACGTTGATCGTTCAGGCTCCGGTCATTTTCGTTGACTATCCAGACTCGGGTTATTACGTTAAGCATTCAGGCTCCGGTCAGTTTCGTTGAGTATCCAGATTCCGATTATTACGTTGAGCGTTCAGGCTCCGGTCAGTTTCGTTTGGTATCCAAACTCCGGTTATTACGTTGAGCGTTCAGGCTCCGGTTATTTTCGTTGAGTATCCAGACTCCGGTTATTACGTTGAGGGTTCAGACTCCGGTCATTTTCGTTGAGTATCTAGACTCCTATCATTACGTTGAACGTTCAAGCTTCGATCATTTTCGTTGAGTATCCATACTCCGGTCAATACATTGAGCATTCAGGATCAGGTCATTTTCGTTGAGTATCCAGACTCCGGTCATTACATTGAGCGTTCAGGATCCAGTCATTTTTGTTGAGTATCATAACTCCATTTATTACATTGAGCGTTCAGGCTCCGGTCAGTTTCCTTGGGTATCCAGACTCCGGTGATTACGTTGATCGTTCAGGCTCCGGTCATTTTCGTTGACTATCCAGACTCGGGTTATTACGTTAAGCATTCAGGCTCTAGTCAGTTTCGTTGGGTATCCAGACTCCGGTGATTACGTTGATCGTTCAGGCTCCTGTCATTTTCGTTGACTATCCAGACTCGGGTTATTACGTTAATCGTTCAGGCTCTGGTCAGTTTCGTTGAGTATCCAGATTCCGATTATTACGTTGAGCGTTTAGGCTCCGGTCAGTTTCGTTGGGTATCCAGACTCCGATTATTACGTTGAGCATTCAGGCTCCGGTCATTTTCGTTGAGTATCCAGACTCCGGTAATTACGTTGAGGATTCAGACTCCGGTCATTTTCGTTGAGTATCTAGACTCCTGTCATTACGTTGAATGTTCAGGGTCCGATCTTTTTCGTTGAGTATCCATACTCCGGTCAATACGTTGAGCGTTCAGGCTCCGATCATTTTCGTTGAGTATCCAGACTTCGGTCTTTACATTGAGCGTTCAGGATCCAGTCATTTTTGTTGAGTATCATAACTCCATTTATTACATTGAGCCTTCAGGATCCGGTCAGTTTCGTTAGGTATCCAGACTCCGGTGATTATGTTGATCGTTCAGGCTCCGGTCATTTTCGTTGACTATCCAGACTCGGGTTATTACATTAAGCGTTCAGGCTCCGGTCAGTTTCGTTGAGTATCCAGACTCCAAATATTACGTTGAGCGTTCAGGCTCCGGTCAGTTTCGTTGGGTATCCAGACTCCGGTGATTACGTTGATCGTTCAGGCTCCGGTCATTTTCGTTGACTATCCAGACTCGGGTTATTACGTTAAGCATTTAGGCTCCAGTCAGTTTCGTTGGGTATCCAGACTCCGGTGATTACGTTGATCGTTCAGGCTCCTGTCATTTTCGTTGACTATCAATACTCGGGTTATTACGTTAAGCGTTCAGGCTCTGGTCAGTTTCGTTGAGTATCCAGATTCCGATTATTACATTGAGCGTTCAGGCTCCGGTCAGTTTCGTTGGGTATCCAGACTCCGATTATTACGTTGAGCGTTCAGGCTTCGGTCATTTTTGTTGAGTATCCAGACTCCGGTAATTACGTTGAGGATTTAGACTCCGGTCATTTTCATTGAGTATCTAGACTCCTGTCATTACGTTGAACGTTCAGGCTCCGATCTTTTTCGTTGAGTATCCATACTCCGGTCAATACGTTGAGCGTTCAGGCTCCGGTAATTTTCGTTGAGTATCCAGACTCCGGTCTTTACATTGAGCGTTCAGGATCCAGTCATTTTTGTTGAGTATCATAACTCCATTTATTACGTTGAGCGTTCAGGATCCGATCAGTTTCGTTGAGTATCCAGACTCCAAATATTATGTTGAGCGTTCAGGCTCCGGTCAGTTTTGTTGGGTATCCAGACTCCGGTGATTACGTTGATCGTTCAGGCTCTGGTCATTTTCGTTCACTATCCAGACTCGGGTTATTACGTTAAGCGTTCAGGATCCGTTCAGTTTCGTTGAGTATCCAGACTCCAAATATTATGTTGAGCGTTCAGGCTCCGGTCAGTTTCGTTGGGTATCCAGACTCTGGTGATTACGTTGATCGTTCAGGCTCCGATCATTTTCGTTGACTATCCAGACTCGGGTTATTACGTTAAGCATTCAGGCTCCAGTCAGTTTCGTTGGGTATCCAGACTCCGGTGATTACGTTGATCGTTCAGGCTCCTGTGATTTTCGTTGACTATCCAGACTCGGGTTATTACGTTAAGCGTTCAGGCTCTGGTCAGTTTCGTTGAGTATCCAGATTCCGATTATTACGTTGAGCGTTCAGGCTCCGGTCAGTTTCGTTGGGTATCCAGACTCCGATTATTATGTTGAGCGTTCAGGCTCCGGTCATTTTTGTTGAGTATCCAGACTCTGGTAATTACGTTGAGGATTCAGACTCCGGTCATTTTCGTTGAGTATCTAGACTCCTGTCATTACGTTGAACGTTCAGGCTCCGATCTTTTTCGTTGAGTATCCATACTCCGGTCAATACATTGAGCGTTCAGGCTCCGGTAATTTTCGTTGAGTATCCAGACTCCGGTCTTTACATTGAGCGTTCAGGATCCAGTCATTTTTGTTGAGTATCATAACTCCATTTATTACGTTGAGCGTTCAGGATCCGATCAGTTTCGTTGAGTATCCAGACTCCAAATATTATGTTGATCGTTCAGGCTCCGGTCATTTTCGTTGAGTATCTAAACTCCGGTTATTATGTTGAGCATTCAGGCTCCGGTCATTTTTGTTGAGTATCCAGACTCAGGTTATTACGTTAAGCATTCAGGCTCCAGTCAGTTTCGTTAGGTATCCAGACTCCGATGATTACGTTGATCGTTCAGGCTCCTGTCATTTTCGTTGACTATCCAGACTCGGGTTATTACGTTTAGCGTTCAGGCTCTGGTCAGTTTCGTTGAGTATCCAGATTCCGATTATTACGTTGAGCGTTCAGGCTCCGGTCAGTTTTGTTGGGTATCCAGACTCCGATTATTACGTTGAGCGTTCAGGCTCCGGTCATTTTCGTTGAGTATCTAGACTCCTGTCATTACGTTGAACGTTCAGGCTCCGATCTTTTTCGTTGAGTATCCATACTCCGGTCAATAGATTGAGCGATCAGGCTCCGGTCATTTTCGTTGAGTATCCAGACTCCGGTCTTTAAATTGAGCATTCAGGATCCAGTCATTTTTGTTGAGTATCATAACTCCATTTATTACGTTGAGCGTTCAGGATCCGATCAGTTTCGTTGAGTATCCAGACTCCAAATATTACGTTGAGCGTTCAGGCTCCGGTCAGTTTCGTTGGGTATCCAGACTCCGGTGATTACGTTGATCGTCAGGCTCCGGTCATTTTCGTTGACTATCCAGACTCGGGTTATTACGTTAAGCATTCAGGCTCCGGTCAGTTTCGTTGAGTATCCAGATTCCGATTATTACGTTGAGCGTTCAGGCTCCGGTCAGTTTCGTTTGGTATCCAGACTCCGGTTATTACGTTGAGCGTTCAGGCTCCGGTTATTTTCGTTGAGTATCCAAACTCCGGTTATTACGTTGAGGGTTCAGACTCCGGTCATTTTCGTTGAGTATCTAGACTCCTATCATTATGTTGAACGTTCAAGCTTCGATCATTTTCGTTGAGTATCCATACTCCGGTCAATACATTGAGCATTCAGGCTCAGGTCATTTTCGTTGAGTATCCAGACTCCGGTCATTACATTGAGCGTTCAGGATCCAGTCATTTTTGTTGAGTATCATAACTCCATTTATTACATTGAGCGTTCAGGATCCGATCAGTTTCGTTGAGTATCCAGACTCCAAATATTATGTTGAGCGTTCAGGCTCCGGTCAGTTTCCTTGGGTATCCAGACTCCGGTGATTACGTTGATCGTTCAGGCTCCGGTCATTTTCGTTGACTATCCAGACTCGGGTTATTACGTTAAGCATTCAGGCTCCAGTCAGTTTCGTTGGGTATCCAGACTCCGGTGATTACGTTGATCGTTCAGGCTCCAGTCATTTTCGTTGACTATCCAGACTCGGGTTATTACGTTAAGCGTTCAGGCTCCGGTCAGTTTCGTTGAGTATCCAGATTCTGATTATTACGTTGAGCGTTCAGGCTCCGGTCAGTTTCGTTGGGTATCCAGACTCCGGTTATTACGTTGAGCGTTCAGGCTCCGGTTATTTTTGTTGAGTATCCAGACTCCGGTTATTACGTTGAGGGTTCAGACTCCGGTCATTTTCATTGAGTATCTAGACTCCTATCATTATGTTGAACGTTCAGGCTTCGATCTTTTTCGTTGAGTATCCATACTCCGGTCAATACATTGAGCATTCAGGCTCCGGTCATTTTCGTTGAGTATCCAGACTCCGGTCATTACATTGAGCGTTCAGGATCCAGTCATTTTTGTTGAGTATCATAACTCCGTTTATTACATTGAGCGTTCAGGATCCGATCAGTTTCGTTGAGTATCCAGACTCCAAATATTACATTGAGCGTTCAGGCTCCGGTCAGTTTCGTTGGGTATCCAGACTCCGGTGATTACGTTGATCGTTCAGGCTCCGGTCATTTTCGTTGACTATCCAGACTCGGGTTATTACGTTAAGCATTCAGGCTCCAGTCAGTTTCGTTGGGTATCCAGACTCCGGTGATTACGTTGAGCGTTCAGGCTCCGGTCAGTTTCGTTGAGTATCCAGGTTCCGATTATTACGTTGAGCGTTCAGGCTCCGGTCAGTTTCGTTGAGTATCCAGATTCCGATTATTAAGTTGAGCGTCAGGCTCCGATCATTTTCGTTGAGTATCCAGACTCCGATTATTATATTGAGCGTTCAGGCTCCGGTCATTTTCGTTGAGTATCCAGACTCTGGTTGTTACGTTGAGGGTTCAGACTCCGGTCATTTTCGTTGAGTATCAAGACTCCTGTCATTACGTTGAACGTTCAGGCTCCGATCTTTTTCGTTGAGTATCCATACTCCGGTCAATACGTTGAGCGTTCAGGCTCCGGTCATTTTCGTTGAGTATCTAGACTTCGGTCTTTACATTGAGCGTTTAAGATCCAGTCATTCTTGTTGAGTATCATAACTCCATTTATTATGTTGAGCGTTCAGGATCCGATCAGTTTCGTTGAGTATCCAGACTCCAAATATTAAGTTGAGCGTTCAGGCTCCGGTCAGTTTCGTTGGGTATTCAGACTCCGGTGATTATGTTGATCGTTCAGGCTCCGGTCATTTTCGTTGACTATCCAGACTCGGGTTATTACGTTAAGCGTTCAGGTTCCGGTCAGTTTCGTTGAGTATCCAGATTCCGATTATTACGTTGAGCGTTCAGGCTCCGGTCAGTTTCGTTGGGTATCCAGACTCCGGTTATTACGTTGAGCGTTCAGACTCCGGTCATTTTCGTTGAGTATCCAGACTCCGGTTATTACGGTGAGGGTTCAGACTCCGGTCATTTTTGTTGAGTATCTAGACTCCTATCATTATGTTGAACGTTCAGGCTTCGATCTTTTTCGTTGAGTATCCATACTCCGGTCAATACATTGAGCATTCAGGCTCCGGTCATTTTCGTTGAGTATCCAGACTCCGGTCATTACATTGAGCGTTCAGGATCCAGTCATTTTTGTTGAGTATCATAACTCCATTTATTACATTGAGCGTTCAGGATCCGGTCAGTTTCGTTAGGTATCCAGACTCCGGTGATTATGTTGATCGTTCAGGCTCCGGTCATTTTCGTTGAGTATCCAGACTCGGGTTATTACATTAAGCGTTCAGGCTCCGGTCAGTTTCGTTGAGTATCCAGACTCCAAATATTACGTTGAGCGTTCAGGCTCCGGTCAGTTTCGTTGGGTATCCAGACTCCGGTGATTACGTTGATCGTTCAGGCTCCGGTCATTTTCGTTGACTATCCAGACTCGGGTTATTACGTTAAGCATTGAGGCTCCAGTCAGTTTCGTTGGGTATCTAGACTCCTGTCATTACGTTGAACGTTCAGGCTCCGATCTTTTTCGTTGAGTATCCATACTCCGGTCAATACATTGAGCGTTCAGGCTCCGGTAATTTTCGTTGAGTATCCAGGCTCCAGTCTTTACATTGAGCGTTCAGGATCCAGTCATTTTTGTTGAGTATCATAACTCCATTTATTACATTGAGCGTTCAGGATCCGATCAGTTTCGTTGAGTATCCAGACTCCAAATATTATGTTGAGCGTTCAGGCTCCGGTCGGTTTCGTTGGGTATCCAGACTCCGGTGATTAAGTTGATCGTTCAAGCTCCGGTCATTTTCGTTCACTATCCAGACTCGGGTTATCACGTTAAGCGTTCAGGCTCCGGTCAGTTTCGTTGAGTATCCAGATTCCGATTATTACGTTGAGCGTTCAGGCTCCGGTCAATTTCGTTGAGTATACAGATTCCGATTATTAAGTTGAGCGTTCAGGCTCCGGTCATTTTCGTTGACTATCCAGACTCCGGTTATTACGTTGAGGGTTCAGACTCCGGTCATTTTCGTTGAGTATCTAAACTATTGTCATTATGTTGAACGTTCAGGCTCCGATCTTTTTCGTTGAGTATCCATACTCCGGTCAATACGTTGAGCGTTCAGGCTCCGGTCATTCTCGTTGAGTATCCAGACTCCGGTCTTTACATTGAGCGTTCAGGATCCAGTCATTTTCTTGAGTATCATAACTCCATTTATTATGTTGAGCGTTCAGGATCCGATCAGTTTCGTTGAGTATCCAGACTCCAAATATTACGTTGAGCGTTCAGGCTCCGGTCAGTTTCGTTGGGTATCCAGACTCCGGTGATTACGTTGATTGTTCAGGCTCCGGTCATTTTCGTTGACTATCCAGACTCGGGTTATTACGTTAAGCGTTCAGGATCCGATCAGTTTCGTTGAGTATCCAGATTCTGATTATTACATTGAGCGTTCAGGCTCCGGTCAGTTTCGTTGGGTATCCAGAATCCGATTATTACGTTGAGCGTTCAGGCTCCGGTCATTTTCGTTGAGTATCCAGACTCCGGTTATTACGTTGAGGGTTCAGACTCCGGTCATTTTCGTTGAGTATCTAGACCCCTATCATTATGTTGAACGTTCAGGCTTCGATATTTTTCTTTGAGTATCCATACTCCGGTCAATACATTGAGCATTCAGGCTCCGGTCATTTTCGTTGAGTATCCAGACTCCGGTCATTACATTGAGCGTTCAGGATCCAGTCATTTTTGTTGAGTATCATAACTCCATTTATTACATTGAGCGTTCAGGATCCGGTCAGTTTCGTTGGGTATCCAGACTCCGGTGATTATGTTGATCGTTCAGGCTCCGGTCATTTTCGTTGACTATCCAGACTCGGGTTATTACGTTAAGCGTTCAGGCTCCGCTCAGTTTCGTTGAGTATCCAGACTCCAAATATTACGTTGAGCGTTCAGGCTCCGGTCAGTTTCGTTGGGTATCCAGACTCCGGTGATTACGTTGATCGTTCAGGCTCCGGTCATTTTCGTTGACTATCCAGACTCGGGTTATTACGTTAAGCATTCAGGCTCCAGTCAGTTTCGTTGGGTATCCAGACTCCGGTGATTACGTTGATCGTTCAGGCTCCTGTCATTTTCGTTGAATATCTAGACTCGGGTTATTACGTTAAGCGTTCAGGCTCTGGTCAGTTTCGTTGAGTATCCAGATTCCGATTATTACGTTGAGCGTTCAGGCTCTGGTCAGTTTCGTTGGGTATCCAGACTCCGATTATTACGTTGAGCGTTCAGGCTCCGGTCATTTTTGTTGAGTATCCAGACTCCGGTAATTACGTTGAGGATTCAGACTCCGGTCATTTTCGTTGAGTATCTAGACTCCTGTCATTACGTTGAACGTTCAGGCTCCGATCTTTTTCGTTGAGTATCCATACTCCGGTCAATACATTGAGTGTTCAGGCTCCGGTAATTTTCGTTGAGTATCAAGACTCCAGTCTTTACATTGAGCGTTCAGGATCCAATCATTTTTGTTGAGTATCATAACTCCATTTATTACGTTGAGCGTTCAGGATCCGATCAGTTTCATTGAGTATCCAGACTCCAAATATTATGTTGAGCGTTCAGGCTCCGGTCAGTTTCGTTGGGTATCCAGACTTCGGTGATTACGTTGATCGTTCAGGCTCCAGTCATTTTCGTTCACTATCCAGACTCGGGTTATTACGTTAAGCGTTCAGGATCCGTTCAGTTTCGTTGAGTATCCAGACTCCAAATATTACGTTGAGCGTTTAGGCTCCGGTCAGTTTCGTTGGGTATCCAAACTCCGGTGATTACGTTGATCGTTCAGGCTCCGATCATTTTCGTTGACTATCCAGACTCGGGTTATTACGTTAAGCATTCACGCTCTAGTCAGTTTCGTTGGGTATCCAGACTCCGGTGATTACGTTGATCGTTCAGGCTCCTGTCATTTTCGTTGACTATCCAGACTCTGGTTATTACGTTAAGCGTTCAGGCTCGGGTCAGTTTCGTTGAGTATCCAGATTCCGATTATTACGTTGAGCGTTCAGGCTCCAGTCAGTTTTGTTGGGTATCCAGACTCCGATTATTATGTTGAGCGTTCAGGCTCCGGTCATTTTTGTTGAGTATCCAGACTCCGGTAATTACGTTGAGGATTCAGACTCCGGTCATTTTCGTTGAGTATCTAGACTCCTGTCATTACGTTGAACGTTCAGGCTCCGATCTTTTTCGTTGAGTATCCATACTCCGGTCAATACATTGAGCGTTCAGGCTCCGGTAATTTTCGTTGAGTATCCAGACTCCAGTATTTACATTGAGCGTTCAGGATCCAGTCATTTTTGTTGAGTATCATAACTCCATTTATTACGTTGAGCGTTCAGGATCCGATCAGTTTCGTTGAGTATCCAGACTCCAAATATTATGTTGAGCGTTCAGGCTCCGGTCAGTTTCAATGGGTATCCAGACTCCGGTGATTACGTTGATCGTTCAGGCTCCGGTCATTTTCGTTCACTATCCAGACTCAGGTTATTACGTTAAGCGTTCAGGCTCCGGTCAGTTTCGTTGAGTATCCAGATTCCGATTATTACGTTGAGCGTTCAGGCTCCGGTCAATTTCGTTGAGTATCCAGATTCCGATTATTAAGTTGAGCGTTCAGGCTCCGGTCATTTTCGTTGACTATCCAGACTCCGGTTATTACGTTGAGGGTTCAGACTCCGGTCATTTTCGTTGAGTATCTAAACTCTTGTCATTATGTTGAACGTTCAGGCTCCGATCTTTTTTGTTGAGTATCCATACTCCGGTCAATACGTTGAGCGTTCAGGCTCCGGTCATTTTCGTTGAGTATCCAGACTCCGGTCTTTACATTGAGCGTTCAGGATCCAGTCATTTTCTTGAGTATCATAACTCCATTTATTATGTTGAGCGTTCAGGATCCGATCAGTTTCGTTGAGTATCCAGACTCCAAATATTACGTTGAGCGTTCAGGCTCCGGTCAGTTTCGTTGGGTGTCCAGACTCCGGTGATTACGTTGATCGTTCAGGCTCCGGTCATTTTCGTTGACTATCCAGACTCGAGTTATTACGTTAAGCGTTCAGGATCCGGTCAGTTTCGTTGAGTATCCAGATTCTGATTATTACATTGAGCGTTCAGGCTCCGGTCAGTTTCGTTGGGTATCCAGAATCCGATTATTACGTTGAGCGTTCAGGCTCCGGTCATTTTCGTTGAGTATCCAGACTCCGGTTATTACGTTGAGGGTTCAGACTCCGGTCATTTTCGTTGAGTATCTAGACTCCTATCATTATGTTGAACGTTCAGGCTTCGATCTTTTTCGTTGAGTATCCATACTCCGGTCAATACATTGAGCATTCAGGCTCCGGTCATTTTCGTTGAGTATCCAGACTCCGGTCATTACATTGAGCGTTCAGGATCCAGTCATTTTTGTTGAGTATCATAACTCCATTTATTACATTGAGCGTTGAGGATCCGATCAGTTTCGTTGAGTATCCAGACTCAAAATATTACGTTGAGCGTTTAGGCTCCTATTAGTTTCGTTGGGTATCCAGACTCTGGTGATTACGTTGATCATTCAGGCTCTAGTCATTTTCGTTGACTATCCAAACTCGGGTTATTACGTTAAGCATTCAGGCTCCGGTCAGTTTCGTTGAATATCCATATTCCGATTATTACGTTGAGCGTTCAGGCTCCGGTCAGTTTCGTTGGGTATGCAGACTCCGATTATTACGTTGAGCGTTCAGGCTCCGGTCTTTTTCGTTGAGTATCCAGACTCCTGTTATTACGTTGAGGGTTCAGACTCCGGTCATTTTCGTTGAGTATCTAGACTCCTGTCATTACCTTGAACGTTCAGGCTCCGATCATTTTCGTTGAGTATCCATACTCCGGTCAATACGTTGAGCGTTCAGGCTCCGGTCATTTTTGTTGAGTATCCAGACTCCGGTTATTACATTGAGCGTTCAGGATCCAGTCATTTTTGTTGAGTATCATAACTCCATTTATTACGTTGAGCGTTCAGGATCCGATCAGTTTCGTTGAGTATCCAGACTCAAAATATTACGTTGAGCGTTCAGGCTCCGGTCAGTTTCGTTGGGTATCCAGACTCTGGTTATTACGTTGATCGTTCAGGCTCCGGTCATTTTTGTTGACTATCCAGACTCGGGTTATTACCTTAAGCGTTCAGGCTCCGGTCAGTTTCGTTGAGTATCCAGATTCCGATTATTACGTTGAGCGTTCAGACTCCGGTCAGTTTCATTGGGTATCCAGACTCTGATTATTACGTTGAGGGTTCAGACTACGGTCATTTTCGTTGAGTATCTAGACTCCTGTTATTACGTTGAACGTTCAGGCTCCGATCATTTTCGTTGAGTATCCATACTCCGGTCAATACGTCGAGCGTTCAGGCTCCGGTAATTTTCGTTGAGTATCTAGACTCCAGTATTTACATTGAGCGTTCAGGATCCAGTCATTTTTGTTGAGTATCATAACTCCATTTATTACGTTGAGCGTTCAGGATCCGATCAGTTTCGTTGAGTATCCAGGCTCCAAATATTATGTTGAGCGTTCAGGCTCCGGTCAGTTTCAATGGGTATCCAGACTCCGGTGATTACGTTGATCGTTCAGGCTCCGGTCATTTTCGTTCACTATCCAGACTCAGGTTATTACGTTAAGCGTTCAGGCTCCGGTCAGTTTCGTTGAGTATCCAGATTCCGATTATTACGTTGAGCGTTCAGGCTCCGGTCAATTTCGTTGAGTATCCAGATTCCGATTATTAAGTTGAGCGTTCAGGCTCCGGTCATTTTCGTTGACTATCCAGACTCCGGTTATTACGTTGAGGGTTCAGACTCCGGTCATTTTCGTTGAGTATCTAAACTCTTGTCATTATGTTGAACGTTCAGGCTCCGATCTTTTTTGTTGAGTATCCATACTCCGGTCAATACGTTGAGCGTTCAGGCTCCGGTCATTTTCGTTGAGTATCCAAACTCCGGTCTTTACATTGAGCGTTCAGGATCCAGTCATTTTCTTGAGTATCATAACTCCATTTATTATGTTGAGCGTTCAGGATCCGATCACTTTCGTTGAGTATCCAGACTCCAAATATTACATTGAGCGTTCAGGCTCCGGTCAGTTTCGTTGGGTATCCAGACTCTGGTGATTACGTTGATCGTTCAGGCTCCGATCATTTTCGTTGACTATCCAGACTCGAGTTATTACGTTAAGCGTTCAGGATCCGGTCAGTTTCGTTGAGTATCCAGATTCTGATTATTACATTGAGCGTTCAGGCTCCGGTCAGTTTCGTTGGGTATCCAGAATCCGATTATTACGTTGAGCGTTCAGGCTCCGGTCATTTTCGTTGAGTATCCAGACTCCGGTTATTACGTTGAGGGTTCAGACTCCGGTCATTTTCGTTGAGTATCTAGACTCCTATCATTATGTTGAACGTTCAGGCTTCGATCTTTTTCGTTGAGTATCCATACTCCGGTCAATACATTGAGCATTCAGGCTCCGGTCATTTTCGTTGAGTATCCAGACTCCGGTCATTACATTGAGCGTTCAGGATCCAGTCATTTTTGTTGAGTATCATAACTCCATTTATTACATTGAGCGTTGAGGATCCGATCAGTTTCGTTGAGTATCCAGACTCAAAATATTACGTTGAGCGTTTAGGCTCCGATCAGTTTCGTTGGGTATCCAGACTCTGGTGATTACGTTGATCATTCAGGCTCTAGTCATTTTCGTTGACTATCCAAACTCGGGTTATTACGTTAAGCATTCAGGCTCCGGTCAGTTTCGTTGAATATCCATATTCCGATTATTACGTTGAGCGTTCAGGCTCCGGTCAGTTTCGTTGGGTATCCAGACTCCGATTATTACGTTGAGCGTTCAGGCTCCGGTCTTTTTCGTTGAGTATCCAGACTCCGATTATTACGTTGAGGGTTCAGACTCCGGTCATTTTCGTTGAGTATCTAGACTCCTGTCATTACGTTGAACGTTCAGGCTCCGATCATTTTCGTTGAGTATCCATACTCCGGTCAATACATTGAGCGTTCAGGCTCCGGTCATTTTTGTTGAGTATCCAGACTCCGGTTATTACATTGAGCGTTCAGGATCCAGTCATTTTTGTTGAGTATCATAACTCCATTTATTACGTTGAGCGTTCAGGATCCGATCAGTTTCGTTGAGTATCCAGACTCAAAATATCACGTTGAGCGTTCAGGCTCCGGTCAGTTTCGTTGGGTATCCAGACTCTGGTTTTACGTTGATCGTTCAGGCTCCGGTCATTTTTGTTGACTATCCAAACTCGGGTTATTACCTTAATCGTTCAGGCTCCGGTCAGTTTCGTTGAGTATCCAGATTCCGATTATTACGTTGAGCGTTCAGACTCCGGTCAGTTTCATTGGGTATCCAGACTCTGATTATTACGTTGAGGGTTCAGACTTCGGTCATTTTCGTTGAGTATCTAGACTCCTGTTATTACGTTGAACGTTCAGGCTCCGATCATTTTCGTTGAGTATCCATACTCCGGTCAATACGTCGAGCGTTCAGGCTCCGGTCATTTTCGTTGAGTATCCAGACTCTGGTCATTACAATGAGCGTTCAGGATCCAGTCATTTTTGTTGAGTATCATAACTCCATTTATTACGTTGAGCGTTCAGGATCCGATCAGTTTCGTTTAGTATCCAGACTCCAAATATTACGTTGAGCGTTCAGGCTCCGGTCAGTTTCATTGTGTATCCAGACTCCGGTGATTACGTTGATCGTTCAGGCTCCGGTCATTTTCGTTGACTATCGAGACTCGGGTTATTATGTTAAGCGTTCAGGCTCCGGTCAGTTTCGTTGAGTATCCAGATTCCGATTATTACGTTCAGCGTTCAGGCTCCGATCAGTTTCGTTGGGTATGCAGACTCCGGTTATTACATTGAGCGTTCAGGCTCCGGTCATTTTCGTTGAGTATCCAGACTCCGGTTATTACGTTGAGGGTTCAGACTCAGGTCATTTTCGTTGAGTATCCAGACTCCGGTTATTACGTTGAGGGTTCAGACTCCGGTCATTTTCGTTGAGTATCTAGACTCCTGTCATTACGTTGAACGTTCAGGCTCCGATCATTTTCGTTGAGTATCCATACTCCAGTCAATACGTTGAGCGTTCAGGCCCCAGTCATTTTCGTTCAGTATCCAGACTCCGGTCATTACATTGAGCGTTCAGGATCCAGTCATTTTTGTTGAGTATCATAACTCCATTTATTACGTTGAGCGTTCAGGATCCGATCAGTTTAGTTGAGTATCCAGACTCCAAATATTACGTTGAGCGTTCAGGCTCCGTTCAGTTTCGTTGTGTATCCAGACTCCGGTGATTACGTTGATCGTTCAGGCTCCGGTCATTTTCGTTGACTATCGAGACTCGGGTTATTACGTTAAGCGTTCAGGCTCCGGTCAGTTTCGTTGAGTATCCAGATTCCGATTCTTACGTTGAGCGTTCAGGCTCCGGTCAGTTTCGTTGGGTATCCAGACTCCGGTTATTACATTGAGCGTTCAGGCTCCGGTCATTTTCGTTGAGTATCCAGACTCCGGTTATTACGTTGAGGGTTCAGACTCCGGTCATTTTCGTTGAGTATCTAGACTCCTGTCATTACGTTAAACGTTCAGGCTCCGATCATTTTCGTTGAGTATCCATACTCCGGTCAATACGTTGAGCGTTCAGTCTCCGGTCATTTCCGTTGAGTATCCAGACTCCGGTCATTACATTGAGCGTTCAGGATCCAATCTTTTTTGTTGAGTATCATAACTCCATTTATTACGTTGAGCGTTGAGGATCCGATCAGTTTCGTTAAGTATCCTGACTCAAAATATTACGTTGAGCGTTCAGGCTCCGATCAGTTTCATTGGGTATCCAGACTCTGGTGATTACGTTGATCATTCAGGATCTAGTCATTTTCGTTGACTATCCAAACTCGGGTTATTACGTTAAGCATTCAGGCTCCGGTCAGTTTCGTTGAATATCCATATTCCGATTATTACGTTTAGCGTTCAGGCTCCGGTCAGTTTCGTTGGGTATCCAGACTCCGATTATTACGTTGAGCGTTCAGGCTCCGGTCTTTCTCGTTGAGTATCCAGACTCCTGTCATTACGTTGAACGTTCAGGCTCCGATCTTTTTCGTTGAGTATCCATACTCCTGTCATTACGTTGAACGTTCAGGCTCCGATCTTTTTCGTTGAGTATCCATACTCCGATCAATATGTCGAGCGTTCAGGCTCCGGTCATTTTCGTTGAGTATCCAGACTCTGGTCATTACAATGAGCGTTCAGGATCCAGTCATTTTTGATGAGTATCATAACTCTATTTATTAAGTTGAGCGTTCAGGATCCGATCAGTTTCGTTGAGTATCCAGACTCCAAATATTACGTTGAGCGTTCAGGCTCCGGTCAGTTTCGTTGGGTATCCAGACTTCGGTTATTACATTGAGCGTTCAGGCTCCGGTCATTTTCGTTGAGTATCCAGACTCCGGTTATTACGTTGAGGGTTCAGACTCAGGTCATTTTCGTTGAGTATCCAGACTCCGGTTATTACGTTGAGGGTTCAGACTCCGGTCATTTTCGTTGAGTATCTAGATTCCTGTTATTACGTTGAACGTTCAGGCTCCGATCATTTTCGTTGAGTATCCATACTCCAGTCAATACGTTGAGCGTTCAGGCCCCAGTCATTTTCGTTCAGTATCCAGACTCTGGTCATTACATTGAGCGTTCAGGATCCAGTCATTTTTGTTGAGTATCATAACTCCATTTATTACGTTGAGCGTTCAGGATCCGATCAGTTTAGTTGAGTATCCAGACTCCAAATATTACGTTGAGCGTTCAGGCTCCGGTCAGTTTCGTTGTGTATCCAGACTCCGGTGATTACGTTGATCGTTCAGGCTCTGGTCATTTTCGTTGACTATCGAGACTCGGGTTATTACGTTAAGCGTTCAGGCTCCGGTCAGTTTCGTTGAGTATCCAGATTCCATTATTATGTTGAGCGTTCAGGCTCCGGTCAGTTTCGTTGGGTATCCAGACTCCGGTTATTACATTGAGCGTTCAGGCTCCGGTCATTTTCGTTGAGTATCCAGACTCCGGTTATTACGTTGAGGGTTCAGACTCCGGTCATTTTCGTTGAGTATCTATACTCCTGTCATTACGTTAAACGTTCAGGCTCCGATCATTTTCGTTGAGTATCCATACTCCGGTCAATACGTTGAGCGTTCAGTCTCCGGTCATTTCCGTTGAGTATCCAGACTCCGGTCATTACATTGAGCGTTCAGGTTCCAGTCATTTTTGTTGAGTATCATAACTCCATTTATTACGTTGAGCGTTGAGGATCCGATCAGTTTCGTTAAGTATCCAGACTCAAAATATTACGTTGAGCGTTCAGGCTCCGATCAGTTTCATTGGGTATCCAGACTCTGGTGATTACGTTGATCATTCAGGATCCAGTCATTTTCGTTGACTATCCAAACTCGGGTTATTACGTTAAGCATTCAGGCTCCGGTCAGTTTCGTTGAATATCCAGATTCCGATTATTACGTTGAGCGTTCAGGCTCCGGTCAGTTTCGTTGGGTATCCAGACTCCGATTATTACGTTGAGCGTTCAGGCTCCGGTCTTTCTCGTTGAGTATCCAGACTCCGGTTATTACATTGAGGGTTCAGACTCCGGTCATTTTCGTTGAGTATCTAGACTCCGGTCAATACGTCGAGCGTTCAGGCTCCGGTCATTTTCGTTGAGTATCCAGACTCTGGTCATTACATTGAGCGTTCAGGATCCAGTCATTTTTGTTGAGTATCATAACTCCATTTATTAAGTTGAGCGTTGAGGATCCAATCAGTTTCGTTGAGTATCCAGACTCAAAATATTACGTTGAGCGTTCAGGCTCCGGTCAGTTTCGTTGTGTATCCAGACTCCGGTGATTACGTTGATCTTTCAGGCTCTAGTCATTTTCGTTGACTATCGAGACTCGGGTTATTATGTTAAGCGTTCAGGCTCCGGTCAGTTTCGTTGAGTATCCAGATTCCGATTATTACGTTCAGCGTTCAGGCTCCGGTCAGTTTCGTTGGGTATCCAGACTCCGGTTATTACATTGAGCGTTCAGGCTCCGGTCATTTTCGTTGAGTATCCAGACTCCGGTTATTACGTTGATGGTTCAGACTCCGATCATTTTCGTTGAGTATCCAGACTCCGGTTATTACGTTGAGGGTTCAGACTCCGGTCATTTTCGTTGAGTATCTAGACTCCTGTCATTACGTTGAACGTTCAGGCTCCGATCATTTTCGTTGAGTATCCATACTCCGGTCAATACGTTGAGCGTTCAGGCCCCAGTCATTTTCGTTCAGTATCCAGACTCCGGTCATTACATTGAGCGTTCAGGATCCAGTCATTTTTGTTGAGTATCATAACTCCATTTATTACGTTGAGCGTTTAGGATCCGATCAGTTTAGTTGAGTATCCAGACTCCAAATATTACGTTGAGCGTTCAGGCTCCGGTCAGTTTCGTTGTGTATCTAGACTCCGGTGATTACGTTGATTGTTCAGGCTCCGGTCATTTTCGTTGACTATCGAGACTGGGTTATTACGTTAAGCGTTCAGGCTCCGGTCAGTTTCGTTGAGTATCCAGATTCCGATTATTATGTTGAGCGTTCAGGCTCCGGTCAGTTTCGTTGGGTATCCAGACTCCGGTTATTACATTGAGCGTTCAGGCTCCGGTCATTTTCGTTGAGTATCCAGACTCCGGTTATTACGTTGAGGGTTCAGACTCCGGTCATTTTCGTTGAGTATCTAGACTCTTGTCATTACGTTGAACGTTCAGGCTCCGATCATTTTCGTTGAGTATCCATACTCCGGTCAATACGTTGAGCGTTCAGTCTCCGGTCATTTACGTTGAGTATCCAGACTCCTGTCATTACATTGAGCGTTCAGGATCCAATCTTTTTTGTTGAGTATCATAACTCCATTTATTACGTTGAGCGTTGAGGATCCGATCAGTTTCGTTAAGTATCCAGACTCAAAATATTACGTTGAGCGTTCAGGCTCCGGTCAGTTTCGTTGGGTATCCAGACTCCGGTGAATACGTTGATCGTTCAGGCTCCGGCCATTTTCGTTGACTATCCAGACTCGGGTTATTACGTTAAGGGTTCAGGCTCCGGTCAGTTTCGTTGAGTATCCAGATTCCGATTATTACGTTGAGCGTTCAGGCTCCGGTCAGTTTCGTTGGGTATCCAGACTCCGGTTATTACGTTGAGGGTTCAGACTCCGGTCATTTTCGTTGAGTATCCAGACTCCGGTTATTACGTTGAGGGTTCAGACTCCGGTCATTTTCGTTGAGTATCTAGACTCCTGTCATTACGTTGAACGTTCAGGCTCCGATCATTTTTGTTGAGTATCCATACTTTGGTCAATACGTTGAGCGTTCAGGCTCCAGTCATTTTCGTTCAGTATCCAGACTCCGGTCATTACATTGAGCGTTCAGGATCCAGTCATTTTTGTTGAGTATCATAACTCCATTTATTACGTTGAGCGTTCAGGATCCGATCAGTTTAGTTGAGTATCCAGACTCCAAATATTACGTTGAGCGTTCAGGCTCCGGTCAGTTTCGTTGTGTATCCAGACTCCGGTGATTACGTTGATCGTTCAGGCTCCGGTCATTTTTGTTGACTATCGAGACTCGGGTTATTACGTTAAGCGTTCAGGCTCTGGTCAGTTTCGTTGAGTATCCAGATTTCGATTATTACGTTGAGTGTTCAGGCTCCGGTCAACTTCGTTGGGTATCCAGACTCCGGTTATTACATTGAGCGTTCAGGCTCCGGTCATTTTCGTTGAGTATCCAGACTCCAGTCATTACATTGAGCGTTCAGGCTCCGGTCAGTTTCGTTGAGTATCCAGACTCCAGTCATTACATTGAGCGTTCAGGATCCAGTCTTTTTTGTTGAGTAGCATAACTCCATTTATTACATTGAGCGTTGAGGATCCGATCAGTTTCGTTGAGTATCCAGACTCAAAATATTACGTTGAGCGTTCTGGCTCCGGTCAGTTTCGTTGGGTATCCAGACTCCGGTGATTACGTAGGCTCCGGTCATTTTCGTTGACTATCCAGACTCGGGTTATTACGTTAAGCGTTCAGGCTCCGGTCAGTTTCGTTGAGTATCCAGATTCCGATTATTAGGTTGAGCGTTCAGGCTTCGGTCAGTTTCGTTGGGTATCCAGACTCCGATTATTACGTTGAGCGTTCAGGTTCCGGTCATTTTCGTTGAGTATCCAGACTCCGGTTATTACGTTGAGGGTTCAGACTCCGGTCATTTATGTTGAGTATCTAGACTCTTGTCATTACGTTGAACGTTCAGGCTCCGATCATTTTCGTTGAGTATCCATACTCCGGTCAATACGTTGAGCGTTCAGGCTCCGGTCATTTTCGTTCAGTATCCAGACTCTAGTCATTACATTGAGCGTTCAGGATCCAGTCTTTTTTGTTGAGTATCATAACTCCATTTATTACGTTGAGCGTTGAGGATCCGATCAGTTTCGTTGAGTATCCAGACTCCAAATATTACGTTGAGCGTTCAGGCTCCGATCAGTTTCATTGGGTATCCAGACTCCGGTGATTACGTTGATCGTTCAGGCTCCGGTCATTTTCGTTGACTATCCAGACTCGGGTTATTACGTTAAGCGTTCAGGCTCCGGTCAGTTTCGTTGAGTAACCAGATTCCGATTATTACGTTGAGCGTTCAGGCTCCGGTCAGTTTCGTTGGGTATCCAGACTCCGGTTATTACGTTAAGCGTTCAGGCTCCGGTCATTTTCGTTGAGCATCCAGACTCCGGTTATTACGTTGAGGGTTCAGACTCCGGTCATTTTCGTTGAGTATCTAGACTCCTGTCATTACGTTGAATGTTCAGGCTCCGATCATTTTCGTTGAGTATCCATACTCCGGTCAATACGTTGAGCGTTCAGTCTCCGGTCATTTTCGTTGAGTATCCAGACTCCAGTCATTACATTGAGCGTTCAGGATCCAGTCTTTTTTGTTGATTATTATAACTCCATTTATTACGTTGAGCGTTCAGGATCCGATCAGTTTCTTTGAGTATCCAGACTCCAAATATTACGTTGAGCGTTCAAGCTCTGGTCAGTTTCGTTGGGTATCCAGACTCCGATTATTACGTTGAGTGTTCAAGCTCCGGTCAGTTTCGTTGGGTATCCAGACTCCGATTATTACGTTGAGCGTTCAGGCTCCGGTCATTTTCGTTGAGTATCCAGACTCCGGTTATTACGTTGAGGGTTCAGACTCCGGTCATTTTCGTTGAGTATCTAGACTCCTGTCATTACGTTGAACATTCAGGCTCCGATCATTTTCGTTGAGTATCCATACTCCGGTCAATACGTTGAGCGTTCAGGCTCCGGTCATTTTCGTTCAGTATCCAGACTCCGGTCATTACATTGAGCGTTCAGGATCCAGTCATTTTTGTTGAGTATCATAACTCCATTTATTACGTTGAGCGTTCAGGATCCGATCAGTTTCGTTGAGTATCCAGACTCCAAATATTACGTTGAGCATTCAGGCTCCGGTCATTTTTGTTGGGTATCCAGACTCCGGTGATTACGTTGATCGTTCAGGCTCCGGTCATTTTCGTTGACTAACCAGACTCGGGTTATTACGTTAAGCGTTCAGGCTCCGGTCAGTTTCGTTGAGTATCCAGATTCCGATTATTACGTTGAGCGTTCAGGCTCCGGTCAGTTTCGTTGGGTATCCAGACTCCGATTATTACTTTGAGCGTTCAGGTTCCGTTCATTTTCGTTTAGTATCCAGACTCCGGTTATTACGTTGAAGGTTCAGACTCCGGTCATTTTTGTTGAGTATCTAGACTCCTGTCAAACGTTGAACGTTCAGGCTCCGATCATTTTCGTTTAGTATCCATACTCTGGTCAATACGTTGAGCGTTCAGGCTCCGGTCATTTTTGTTGAGTATCCAGACTCCGGTCATTACATTGAGCATTCAGGATCCAGTCATTTTTGTTGAGTATCATAACTCCATTTATTATGTTGAGCGTTCAGGATCCGATCAGTTTCGTTGAGTATCCAGACTCCAAATATTACGTTGAGCGTTCAGGCTCCGGTCAGTTTCGTTGGGTATCCAGACTCCGGTGAATACGTTGATCGTTCAGGCTCCGGCCATTTTCGTTGACTATCCAGACTCGGGTTATTACGTTAAGCGTTCAGGCTCCGGTCAGTTTCGTTGAGTATCCAGATTCCGATTATTACGTTGAGCGTTCAGGCTCCGGTCAGTTTCGTTGGGTATCCAGACTCCGGTTATTACGTTGAGGGTTCAGACTCCGGTCATTTTCGTTGAGTATCCAGACTCCGGTTATTACGTTGAGGGTTCAGACTCCGGTCATTTTCGTTGAGTATCTAGACTCCTGTCATTACGTTGAACGTTCAGGCTCCGATCATTTTTGTTGAGTATCCATACTTTGGTCAATACGTTGAGCGTTCAGGCTCCAGTCATTTTCGTTCAGTATCCAGACTCCGGTCATTACATTGAGCGTTCAGGATCCAGTCATTTTTGTTGAGTATCATAACTCCATTTATTACGTTGAGCGTTCAGGATCCGATCAGTTTAGTTGAGTATCCAGACTCCAAATATTACGTTGAGCGTTCAGGCTCCGGTCAGTTTCGTTGTGTATCCAGACTCCGGTGATTACGTTGATCGTTCAGGCTCCGGTCATTTTTGTTGACTATCGAGACTCGGGTTATTACGTTAAGCGTTCAGGCTCCGGTCAGTTTCGTTGAGTATCCAGATTTCGATTATTACGTTGAGTGTTCAGGCTCCGGTCAACTTCGTTGGGTATCCAGACTCCGGTTATTACATTGAGCGTTCAGGCTCCGGTCATTTTCGTTGAGTATCCAGACTCCAGTCATTACATTGAGCGTTCAGGCTCCGGTCAGTTTCGTTGAGTATCCAGACTCCAGTCATTACATTGAGCGTTCAGGATCCAGTCTTTTTTGTTGAGTAGCATAACTCCATTTATTACATTGAGCGTTGAGGATCCGATCAGTTTCGTTGAGTATCCAGACTCAAAATATTACGTTGAGCGTTCTGGCTCCGGTCAGTTTCGTTGGGTATCCAGACTCCGGTGATTACGTAGGCTCCGGTCATTTTCGTTGACTATCCAGACTCGGGTTATTACGTTAAGCGTTCAGGCTCCGGTCAGTTTCGTTGAGTATCCAGATTCCGATTATTAGGTTGAGCGTTCAGGCTTCGGTCAGTTTCGTTGGGTATCCAGACTCCGATTATTACGTTGAGCGTTCAGGTTCCGGTCATTTTCGTTGAGTATCCAGACTCCGGTTATTACGTTGAGGGTTCAGACTCCGGTCATTTATGTTGAGTATCTAGACTCTTGTCATTACGTTGAACGTTCAGGCTCCGATCATTTTCGTTGAGTATCCATACTCCGGTCAATACGTTGAGCGTTCAGGCTCCGGTCATTTTCGTTCAGTATCCAGACTCTAGTCATTACATTGAGCGTTCAGGATCCAGTCTTTTTTGTTGAGTATCATAACTCCATTTATTACGTTGAGCGTTGAGGATCCGATCAGTTTCGTTGAGTATCCAGACTCCAAATATTACGTTGAGCGTTCAGGCTCCGGTCAGTTTCATTGGGTATCCAGACTCCGGTGATTACGTTGATCGTTCAGGCTCCGGTCATTTTCGTTGACTATCCAGACTCGGGTTATTACGTTAAGCGTTCAGGCTCCGGTCAGTTTCGTTGAGTATCCAGATTCCGATTATTACGTTGAGCGTTCAGGCTCCGGTCAGTTTCGTTGGGTATCCAGACTCCGGTTATTACGTTGAGCGTTCAGGCTCCGGTCATTTTCGTTGAGCATCCAGACTCCGGTTATTACGTTGAGGGTTCAGACTCCGGTCATTTTCGTTGAGTATCTAGACTCCTGTCATTACGTTGAATGTTCAGGCTCCGATCATTTTCGTTGAGTATCCATACTCCGGTCAATACGTTGAGCGTTCAGTCTCCGGTCATTTTCGTTGAGTATCCAGACTCCAGTCATTACATTGAGCGTTCAGGATCCAGTCTTTTTTGTTGATTATTATAACTCCATTTATTACGTTGAGCGTTCAGGATCCGATCAGTTTCTTTGAGTATCCAGACTCCAAATATTACGTTGAGCGTTCAAGCTCTGGTCAGTTTCGTTGGGTATCCAGACTCCGATTATTACGTTGAGTGTTCAAGCTCCGGTCAGTTTCGTTGGGTATCCAGACTCCGATTATTACGTTGAGCGTTCAGGCTCCGGTCATTTTCGTTGAGTATCCAGACTCCGGTTATTACGTTGAGGGTTCAGACTCCGGTCATTTTCGTTGAGTATCTAGACTCCTGTCATTACGTTGAACATTCAGGCTCCGATCATTTTCGTTGAGTATCCATACTCCGGTCAATACGTTGAGCGTTCAGGCTCCGGTCATTTTCGTTCAGTATCCAGACTCCGGTCATTACATTGAGCGTTCAGGATCCAGTCATTTTTGTTGAGTATCATAACTCCATTTATTACGTTGAGCGTTCAGGATCCGATCAGTTTCGTTGAGTATCCAGACTCCAAATATTACGTTGAGCATTCAGGCTCCGGTCATTTTTGTTGGGTATCCAGACTCCGGTGATTACGTTGATCGTTCAGGCTCCGGTCATTTTCGTTGACTAACCAGACTCGGGTTATTACGTTAAGCGTTCAGGCTCCGGTCAGTTTCGTTGAGTATCCAGATTCCGATTATTACGTTGAGCGTTCAGGCTCCGGTCAGTTTCGTTGGGTATCCAGACTCCGATTATTACTTTGAGCGTTCAGGTTCCGTTCATTTTCGTTTAGTATCCAGACTCCGGTTATTACGTTGAAGGTTCAGACTCCGGTCATTTTTGTTGAGTATCTAGACTCCTGTCAAACGTTGAACGTTCAGGCTCCGATCATTTTCGTTTAGTATCCATACTCTGGTCAATACGTTGAGCGTTCAGGCTCCGGTCATTTTTGTTGAGTATCCAGACTCCGGTCATTACATTGAGCATTCAGGATCCAGTCATTTTTGTTGAGTATCATAACTCCATTTATTATGTTGAGCGTTCAGGATCCGATCAGTTTCGTTGAGTATCCAGACTCCAAATATTACGTTGAGCGTTCAGGCTCCGGTCAGTTTTGTTGTGTATCCAGACTCCGGTGATTACGTTGATCGTTCAGGCTCCGGTCATTATCGTTGACTATCGAGACTCGGGTTATTACGTTAAGCGTTCAGGCTCCGGTCAATTTCATTGAGTATCCAGATTCCGATTATTACGTTGAGCGTTCAGGCTCCGGTCAGTTTCGTTGGGTATCCACACTCCGATTATTACGTTGAGCGTTCAGGCTCCGGTCATTTTCGTTGAGTATCCAGACTCCAGTTATTACGTTGAGGGTTCAGACTCCGGTCATTTTCGTTGAGTATCTAGACTCCTGTCATTACGTTGAACGTTCAGGCTCCGATCATTTTCGTTGAGTATCCATACTCCAGTCAATACGTTGAGCGTTCAGGCTCCGATCATTTTCGTTGAGTATCCAGACTTCGGTCATTACGTTGAGCGTTCAGGATCCAGTCATTTTTGTTGAGTATCATAACTCCATTTATTACGTTGAGCGTTCAGGATCCGATCAGTTTCGTTGAGTATCTAGACTCCAAATATTACGTTGAGCATTCAGGCTCCATGCAGTTTCGTTGGGTATCCAGACTCCGGTGATTACGTTGATCGTTCAGGCTCCGGTCATTTTCGTTGACCACCAGACTCGGGTTATTACGTTAAGCGTTCAAGCTCCGGTCAGTTTCGTTGAGTATCCAGATTCCGATTATTACGTTGAGCGTTCAGGCTCCGGTCAGTTTCGTTGGGTATCCAGACTCGGATTATTACGTTGAGCGTTCAGGCTCCGGTCATTTTCGTTGAGTATCCAGACTCCGGTTATTACGTTGAGGGTTCAGACTCTGGTCATTTTTGTTGAGTATCTAGACTCCTGTCATTACGTTGAATGTTCAGGCTCCGATCATTTTCGTTGAGTATCCATACTCTGGTCAATACGTTGAGCGTTCAGGCTCCGGTCATTTTCATTGAGTATCCAGACTCCGGTATTTACATTGAGCGTTTAAGATCCAGTCATTTTTGTTGAGTATCATAACTCCATTTATTACGTTGAGCGTTCAGGATCCGATCAGTTTCGTTGAGTATCCAGACTCCAAATATTACGTTGAGCGTTCAGGCTCCGGTCAGTTTCGTTGGGTATCCAGACTTCGGTGATTACATTGGTCGTTCAGCCTCTGGTCATTTTCGTTGCCTATCCAGATTCGGGTTATTAAGTTAAGCGTTCATGCTCCGGTCAGTTTCCTTGAGTATCCAGATTCTGGTTATTACGTTGAGCGTTCAGGCTCCGGTCAGTTTCGTTGGGTATCCAGACTCCGATTATTACGTTGAGCGTTCAGGCTCCGGTCATTTTCGTTGAGTATCCAGACTCCGGTTATTACGTTGAGGGTTCAGACTCTCGTTGAGTATCTAGACTCCTGTCATTACGTTGAACGTTCAGGCTCCGATCATTTTCGTTGAGTATCCATACTCCGGTCAATACGTTGAGCGTTCAGGCTCCGGTCATTTTCGTTGAGTATCCAGACTCCGGTCATTACATTGAGCGTTTAGGATCCAGTCATTTTTGTTGAGTATCATAACTCCATTTATTACGTTGAGCGTTCAGGATCCGATCAGTTTCGTTGAGTATCCAGACTCTAAATATTACGTTGAGCGTTCAAGCTCCGGTCAGTTTCTTTGGGTATCCAGACTCCGATTATTACGTTGAGCATTCAAGCTCCGGTCAGTTTCGTTGAATATCCAGACTCCGATTATTACGTTGAGCGTTCAGGCTCCGGTCATTTTCGTTGAGTATCCAGACTCCGGTTATTATGTAGAGGGTTCAGACTCCGGTCATTTTCGTTGAGTATCTAGACTCCTGTCATTACGTTGAACGTTCAGGCTCCGATCATTTTCATTGAGTATCCATACTCCGGTCAATACGTTGAGCGTTCAGGCTCCGGTCATTTTCGTTGAGTATCCAGACTCCGGTCATTACATTGAGCGTTTAGGATCCAGTCATTTTTGTTGAGTATCATAACTCCATTTATTACGTTGAGCGTTCAGGATCCAATCAGTTTCGTTGAGTATCCAGACTCCAAATATTACCTTGAGCGTTCAGGCTCCGGTCAGTTTCGTTGGGTATCCAGACTACGGTGATTACGTTGATCGTTCAGGCTCCGGTCATTTTCGTTGACTATCCAGACTCGGGTTATTACGTTGAGCATTCAGGCTCCGGTCAGTTTCGTTGGGTATCCAGACTCCGATTATTACGTTGAGCGTTCAGGCTCCGGTCATTTTCATTGAGTATCCAGACTCCGGTTATTACGTTGAGGGTTCAGACTCCGGTCATTTTCGTTGAGTATCTAGACTCCTGTCATTACGTTGAACGTTGAGGCTCCTATCATTTCGTTGAGTATCCATACTCCGGTCAATACGTTGAGTGTTCAGGCGCCAGTCATTTTCGTTCAGTATCCAGACTCCGGTCATTACATTGAGCGTTTAGGATCTGCCCCCTGTTGCGGTTGTTGTTGCTGTTGTTGTTGCTGAAATGGTTGTCGCTGAAACGGAATAGTAACGCTTGCCACCTGCTGCGACTGATTATACTGGTTTCGACCTCTGCCCCGGCCTCGGCCTCAGCCCCCAAACACTGCGCTTGCATCGCCCTGACGGCGCCCACCAAAAGCCCTTCTGTTACTGCCAGATGCAATAGATTCCTCAACTTGGAATCTTCCCTGTTTAATGTTACTTTCAATCTTTTCTCCCATCAGAATTAAGTCTGAGAAACTGCCCAAAGAGGTGTGAAACAACTTGTCATAAAACATGCCGGTGAATGTTCCTATGAACATGTCATTCATTTCCTTGTCCTCTAGAGGAGGATGGACTCTAGCAGCCATGTCGCGCCATATCTGTGCATACTCTTTAAAGCTCTCACCCTTCTTCTGAGATAGCCCCTGCAATTGGACCCGGTTGGGTGCCAAGTCGCTGTTGTATTTATAGTGAGCTACAAATGCTTCTGCCAGCTGCTTCTATGTCTTTATATGCGTTGGTTCCAATCCCATATACCACTCCAGGGAAGGACCAGACAAGCTATCTTGAAAGAAATGCATTAGCATCCTCTCATCAGTTGAATACGCCGACATCTTTCTGTAATATGACCGCACGTGCACTTTCGGACATGTGTCCCCCTTATACTTGTTAAATGTAGGAGCTTTGAATTTGATTGGCACCCTCAAGCCAGGCACCAGACCCATTGTTGACATGTCTAAGCCGACAACACTTTGATTCACGACCCCCCTCATCTGTTCTTCTAGCATTCTGATCCTCTGGGAGTCATCCATAGGTCCTTCGAAACCTCCGCCGGAGAAAGCGTCCTCTTGCTGGTCTTCTTACCAGTTGCCATTACCAGCTCCATATCCGTCGTATCCGTTGTTACGGCCAGCTCTAATCTGATTCATTATCGGGCCTCGCCCCCTGTTGCCGTACCCCGGTGCGACTCCAGCAGGTCCAAAAGTCATCAACCCAGCGCCGTTTCCATTTCCGAATCCTCCATAACCCTGATTAGTCATACCATATTCGTCCTGCCCAAAGCCTTGAGCATTGAAACCATATTTCCCTGCATTATCGAATCCCTGGTCATTGAACCCGAATCCAGCATTACCGAAGCCATTGCCTCCCATATTATCACCCAAGTTGACATCACCAAGCCCAACGTTATGGACAGCAGTCTCGTTCCCAATTCCAACATTACCGTTCCCAGCAGCAGTACCGTTGTTGACATTAACAACAGGTGTGTTGACTACAGGCGGAGCCACTGATGTGGGAGTACCATCCCCATGAACAGTGTCGACTCGCACAGACTGATGATCCTCATTCCCATGCCCAGCATTCCTCGCCAACAGAGGCTGCACCAGAGCTTGCAAATTCTCCTGCCCTTTTGCAATAGTCTCCATTGTCTGCATGAAGAGCGTCAGCTTCTCACGCATATCTTGCATCTCATTCTGCATTTGATCCATGATTCTTCGACAGTTGGTGCGAGTGGAGTATCGGTGTGGGCGCTGATCTTCAATCCTGAAAGGTCCTGGTACAGAGCAGGAAATAAGATACCATCCAATAATCACCTGTAATGCAATATGAATATGAATGCAATGCAATGTGTCTGTGCCTTAGGGAATAGCATTCCCCGATTCTAGTGTGAAGGTGCCAGTGCGGTGACAGTGCTAGCAATACGGTGACCGGAACCGAATCAAAGAAAGCCTCATATATTGCAGAGAAATCCATTAAGCTAAGAATACAATATCACTGAGTACAATGAGAAGGCATGACCTCAACCAACAATCCTGGTGATGGTCAGCACTATGCAAATAAAGCATACAAGTTAATACATGCAACAGTCAAGGACATTCATAAGCCCGGTACTCTTCTAGTAACTTCTTGGTCTCTGGATGGCTTGGTCGGGTAAGCAGACCCTCGACAAGCTGGTTTCTTCTCTTGAGAACACGTCGCACGTCACCAGCGGTTTCCTCCCATGCCCCTTCTCCAAAGCGATCCTCTAGCTTCCGCTTCTGAGATACAGCTTCGTTCCTGCCTTCGATGGCTTTGTTCAATGCATTCTGGAGACTATACCTGGTCATCACCTCTTCTTCATACTTCTTAATGCTAGCCTTCAACTGCTCTTCGAGGTCAGAAATTTGCTGCTTCAATTTATCTTCCCTCTTTTTATTGTTGGTTAGCGTAGCATTCCAAGTCTTGTTGCAAGAAGAGATTTCTCGGTGTGCGGCATCGAGTGCTTTCTTTTTGGACTCCAGCATGTCATGGGAGCTTCTGAACTCTTGACCCAGACGTTCGCGCTTCTTTTTCTCCTCAGTCAACTCAGCCCCTAGTCTGTTTACTAGTTCGATCTGCTGTTGGAAAGCATGCACAGCCTTATTCTTCTCGCTGCGCATCTGGGCTAGCTCTTGTTCTAACCCTTCATTGATCTTCATCAAGGCTTCTTTTTCTTTCACAACTTGCTCGTAGGCCTCCCTAGTAACAGTAGTTGGTTCTTCTACCGGAGCATGAACAGGGACTGGTGCATCTGGAAATGGCATCAGCAGCTGTCTTGCTCTCTCTTGGATCCAAACCTTGTAGGGTGCATAAGCCTGACAATCATTCTTCCCTAACAGTGGCTTCCCTCTTCTGTTGATACGCGTCCATGCGTGCTGCAGCTTGGCTAGTAACTCTCCATTCAAATCACCTGTGAAGTACAGAGATTCCTGTACTTCTTCCTCTTTAGGTGGGTTCTTCAACGCGTATCCGAACTGGCGAATGAACAGAGAAGGGTTGTAATTGATACACCATTTTCTTCCTATCAACGGAACATTAGGGTACCCAGAACAACTGAAAATAAGCTCCGACCCCAGCAAGTCTTGGTCAAACCACTCTATGTCTTCAGAAGATAGCCTCATCAAGCGCTCTGGCCAGCTAGCTGTAGTTGCACTATCCACAAAAGGTCCCTTCAGGGGAAGATGACTCTTAAACCACATGTTCAACAGCGGCGCACAACAGTAAACGATCTTTCCTCTTCTATTTTCATTTTTGTAGTGCAATGAATGATAGAGATCTCCGATCAAAGTGGGCACCGGGTTGCTAGCAGCAAACAGATGGAAAGCGTCCAAGTCCACAAAATTGGGTAAGTTAGGAAACAGCACTATTCCGTAAATGCATAGAGCCAAAATAGCGTTAAAGACCACCCAACATCCGCTCTTAGCGTACTCTTGAGCTTTGCCAACCAGAAAGTCAAGGGAGAAACCTGGAACCCCAAGCCAAGAAGTCACTAATAGTTCAGCAGCGTTCATGTGCAAGGCCTTAGCTAAGTCCTCCAACTTGGGCTCAGCGGCAGAATGAATAAAGGGAACCTTGTTCTGTACTGGTAGCTCAGTAAACTCCACATACTCCTCAATGGTAGACCCCAAATTAAAGTCAGCAAACGTGAAACATCTCAATGCGGGGTCATAGAATTGCATCAAGGTGTACAGCCCATTCATCTCAACAGCAGTTGGCTTGCAGACTAATCTCAGCAATCTTCCATGACTCATCCTGAAACTTCTCCTAACCTCCTCATCAGCAAGAGACACCAGACCAAGTAAGGGAGTAATGTCAGGTGTAGGCAATTTGTACGCCACTGTCTTCCTCAAACCAGCCATGATCAATAAGCAGAAGTCTGGGCACTAGAACCAGGGAATATGCAAATGCACCTGCAGCACAGACACACGTTAATGGGATGCAATGATAATGGGTATACAAACAATGCAATGCAAGTAACATGTAACAGGGACCAAATGCCACAGCTGAGAAGCCTGAACCATATCAAAAAGTCTCAGATAGACTCTCCAGAATTCCTCAAACCCTGGTCTCAGATAGACCTAAAACAAAGCTCCATATCATAACTCTGACTGGTCTCTGATAGACCTCAACCATAGCTCTGACTGGTCTCTGACAGACCTCAAACCTCTCCATAAATACCCAGGATCTCAGATCAAGAAATAACCGGTATCTGAAGGTCTAGTTACCTGCATAACCCCAAACCCTCTCACAGGTGGATGTCCTAGTAACTGACAAAGGTATGGCATCCTATGCGGTCGTCGGCGTCACAGACTTTCAGGGTTGATGGTACGATTCCCAGAAGGAGTGGCATCATCAAATCCTGAAGAGGCCTCACTTAGCCAACTTCCAAATGATCGGTTCCCGGAGTCGACAATTCAGCTAACCAACAACCCCTTCGACCCAAAGGGTAGAAAAGGAAGCCAACCAGAAGAACCTCGTCCGAGTGTAGATTTCATGAGACACTAATGCAAGCAAAGCCGGCACACGCCCACTACTTTCTACTCTAATTCTAGGTGCACTCAAGCCCAGGTCCGGCTTATCTCTCAATCATAGAACACCCGTCACACCCCAATACGACAATAATAATCAATAATATAATGCTGAAAGTAAATGACGAAAATATAAATCCATACAAAATCCTCGACGGGAAAACAAGCGCTAGGATTGACTCTCTTAAGGGACGTTGGATCCCAAATGCATAAGGAACTATCGCAGTCCTTAGCAGCCAGGGGACGTTGGATCCCCAGCAGAGTCGCCAGCTGTCGCTACTGCGAAAATCGGCGCCGGCTGAACAGAAGAGTCGCCACCGTGCGTTATTTATCCCAACGGAGGGAAAGGAAATGCTCGAGGTAAACCTACCGCAAAGACGGGAAAGGAATGGTCATCGCAACCAAATCCTGGATTCGGGAGTCGGTTACGTAAGGGGAAGGTATTAGCACCCCTCACGTTCGTCGTACTCGACGGGATCCACGCTTGATTTCGGGTATGGATTGTTATTCTATCTACTCTACAGGGTTAAGGGTTAAAAAGAAAATAAAATGACTCGGCAAAGTATCGCACTTTATGCCTACGTATTCCCGTCTGGAACGAGAAATCAGAGTCAACGTAGTTCGCCTACCTACGGGAAAGTAGGGGAAGGTTGCTCGCTAAGATATCGCATCCTATGCCTACGTACTTTCATACAGCATGAAAGACCAGAGCAAACGTAGTTCGGGCCACGTACGACACAAGTCTGTTTTGATTGTTTTTTATTCCTTCTGAAAAAGGTTTTTTCTGATTACCGGTCCAAGCGGACAAAAATGACGTTTTGATGAGTTCACATTCTTTTACGGAAGAAGTGTCTTTTATTGTGTTTGAAATATTTATTGTGTTTTTTTGTTTGTTTTGAGAAAAAAAGAGACAGAACTCTAACCTATGGTTGAAAAGGGGAATCAAACTAACCTAACGTTGTCATGCATGGGTGAAAGCCTAGTGTCTATCATGCTCCTCTCTTGCACAGAGAGAAACAGAGATCCTAAGGGAATAGACGGAAACAGAAACAATAGCATATATATAATAAAGCAGTAAAATGCATGGATGCAACAATACAAGCGAGGCAAGGGAGTCCCACTCAACCTCGAACCTAGAAAACAATAGGCAAAAGTGAACAAGATTCACTCTCAACCTAACAGGGTAAACAGCAAACAATACAGTCAGGGAAACCCAAACAATACATCAGAAATAAACAGCAAAAATAAACAGCCACAACAGCTCTGCATCAACATCTGTCTTCAAGTTATCTCCAAACAGCTACAAGCTTCAGGCAAGCCTCAGCCTTTATCTCCAAAGCCTTCAAGAGAAGTCTCTGTCATCAGTCTTCACTCTGCAATGGCTTTTCTTCAAGTCTAAATCTCCAGGATGAATAGCAGTCAACAAGATGGAATGAATGTTAAACAGTCAATTGCCTACCAAGGGTGGCTCATCAACTGCTAACATTATACAGACAATTTTCCCTCAAAAGTTCTATCTTTCAAATACATTCACTGATCCTTCCTTTGGAAGGAGGTGGATATTTGA
Organism: Lathyrus sativus; assembly: GCA_963859935.3. Lineage (NCBI taxonomy): Eukaryota > Viridiplantae > Streptophyta > Magnoliopsida > Fabales > Fabaceae > Lathyrus > Lathyrus sativus. The sequence continues at coordinate 239,689,327 of OZ012736.1, forward strand.
AAGAGACTTTGAATCATAGAGAAAGAATGGAGGCAAACAAGACCTTCCATATTTGTGAATCAAGTTTTCTACTCTAGAGCTCTGCCTAGCTCCTAAACCCTATAGCCGTCAACAGTTGCCAACAAAGGATACTCCTCATCAACTCTGGAAGTTGGTCTTCATTCTCTTGATCTCCAATGGACTTCATCATCCAAGCCCACACAGTCAAACAAATATAAGCAGTATACTAGTAGTAATAGCAGAATAGGGGAAACCTAGCAATCTCTAAGGGATCTATTAGCTACCCATAATCCCTATAGTCCCATACCCCAAAGATTCAATCTACAACTCCTAAGGGAAATGATTTAATTCACCTATGTTATCTCCTAAACCCTAGTTTTGATCACACTAATCACACCTAAACAAATCATCTAAAATTAAGTTCTAAAATCATGAATTAAATTTTATGTACAAGCTAAAGGTCTAAGTTAATCAACCTAAAAAGAATGGGTCAAAAATATTAAAGCATTTAATCAAACTAAAATCACCAAATTCATGCATTAAACTACACGTTATTTAATCCTATTTAAAAGAAAAATATGCCAAAAATACAAAAATAAAATGAAATGCTAAAATTTTCATGTGATAATTTTCTTAACAGAATTATGAACAATATGCAAAAACAACCAATTAAAAATGATCATTTTTCTATTTGTTATGATTTTTTAAAGAAATGAAATGAATTAAGTAAAATTGAAATGAATTAATTTGGCTGAGGGGTGCAGGGAGTATTAATTCTAGTTAAAAGAATCAGATGGGCCCAGAATGGGGGACGCGCCTAGCAATGCGCGTCTGGCCCAGTCACTCAGAAAACATAACAAAAATTAAAAAAAACAAGAAACGGTGCAGTTAGCAAGATTTTTAGTTAAAAATATGATTGGGCCTGCGCTTGGGGGTGGGATTAGCAAGTGGAATCAAAGCCCAGTCTGAGGGAATTAATGAAACGGTGTGTAGCGCCTTTGGGATTTCCCTCCGTTTTAACTTTGAATTCTGGCCTTTAGATCGTACTCTGAGTCAAGGGTCTTATGATCATCCAACGGTTGTCCATCATCGTCTCCAATTATCTTCTAGGGTTTTCAGAAAACCAGTCCCATGCATGCTCTTTCCATCTCCTTGTTCTCTCTCGTCTCTCCATGAAATCACACAATGTAAAAACCAAAAGTAATCTATTCTCTTCCCTTTACACAACCATAATAATATCTTCCTCTAAAACTCCATCAAAGTTCGAACCCGATAGCTAGGACATCTTGCCTCCATCAATTTGCACTGAGATCAAACATTTCAATTCTCACTAATTCTTACCCTAACCTTATCTACACTTCATGCTGATCAAATTAAGCTACATATCCAAGATTATAGTGCAATATTCTAGATGTTCTACACCTTAACAGATTTGATGCACCATTAACAACCTCCATGAAACCTTCTCAAACTTTCTGAATTTCATCATTTAACCTAACCTAACAGTTCTAACCTAACAAATCTCTAACATGCTGACTAAATCAAGCAATTCGAATGGATTACCAACCTGGTGTAAATGATGAAAACAGGTATAGAAATTCTTGGATCTGATGCTTGCAATGATTGGAAATTGATCAATAAGCTTGCTTCTGAGTTCTGTATGTAAAAGATCTTGCTCCAATGCCTTGAATCTTGCAATCACAAAGTTCTTGCTCTTTGGATGATGAAATTGAACAGCACGAGTTCTTCTTCAATTCAACCAAATTCTGATGGAATTGTGATCTATGAAAGATGTTGATGATGGTCAAATCAAGAAATTTGGAAATTGAGGGAGATTTGATGAAGTTTGAGATGCTTTTGCAAAATGGAAGAATGATGTGAAACTTGGTATCATGCACAAAATGAATCACCAACCATGGCATGAAGCCACTCAATGCAATATATAGATAAGAATAGAAACCTCTAGAACTTTGTAGAACCTTCTCATGCACACTTTCCCTTGGATTTGGATTATGTAACTTCCTTTGTAAGCAACCAAGCATAACTTTCAAATCTTGAACCAAACTCAAAAATACACTTTTGCCAATGTTCTTAAAACATTTTTTCCAATCAAAATGACCTATAATTTCATCCCATTTGAACAAATTATGAAAAATCTCAAATTTAGGTCATTTTTTATTCATTAAATTCACCAAATTTGAAACCTTGAGCTATGAGCCTTTCCAATCTTCCATAATCACTTTTCTAGACTCAAAATTTCATTTGGAGCAAGTTTTATGTTGTGAAGTTTTCCATTTGAATCTTCCTTGTATGAGTTTTGGGCATAGGCTTGAAATGACCTGTAATTCTTAGATGACCAAAATACCCTTTGCTTGCCAAGACCATAAGTAGAGTTCCACAAATCATATGAAGGAATACCATACCATTCTAGAAAGCTTAGACAATAAGGAACAACTCTTATGTTTACCAGAAATTCATTTGAAATTTCCTTGAGGGGCAAAAGTTGCTTGGAAGACAAGTAACTTTCACAGACAAAATTTCAGATACCTCAGATGACCTGTAACTTGCAAGGACCATAACTTGAGTTCTATAAATCTCCTTGATGTTTTCCACCACTCAAATTAAAGGTCTTGAGATCCTCTACAAGTTTAATGTTGACCAAGGATCCATTTGAAGCTTTCATTTTGACTTATTTTGCTTGGAAATTTGACCTAAACTAGGGGATTTTACACAGAAACCCTAATTTAGAAACTCCTCTTCTCCCTGATTTCTCTTGATTTATTCTTAGCACAACACCATATCCTTCTCTACATGCCAAATTATGAACCCCACATCTCTCCAATAGACCTTAATGCCTTTCAATCAAACATTTGACCTAGGGTTGACGTAGAGTTGACCCGGATGAAACCCTAGTTGGCTGTCTTCAACTGCAGATGATTAGACTATGTACATGACTCTATATGCAAATGCTAATGCAATTGAAACATAAACCAAGTGAAGAAGGTTGAGCAAATTTTATGGTGCAACAGCTGCCCCTATTCAAGCGACTTGGACCCGATTGGGTGAAGAGCGAACAACCTTCAAACATTCGAGGTACGAGACGGTTGAATACTAAGAACCCGGAAATTTGCCAACCGCAGAAATAAACTGCACCACTGCTTGGGGAGCGACCTCCATCAACTGAATCTAGTTGTTACAGCAACAAACTGATCCATTAGCGACCGTGCTGGGAATTATTTTCGTCAGCCTGAAGAAGATTCTATCATCGAAGAAATCTCAACTAAACTAGTCCACGTTAGGACCCCAACTGTTGTTAACTCTGAAAAACATCGGCGACTTCACTTGGGATGACTCGTCTGCCTTTCATCATCACGAGGGGATTCTATCAACATTGTCCACGTCAGGACTAACTTTTTCCACATAAGGAATACATCTTTCCACGTTAGGAATAAACTTCTTCTGGACCTGTCCACGTCAGGACTAAACTTCTTTCCACGTAAGGAATCGATCTTTCCACGTAAGGAATCATATCTTTCCACGTAAGGAATCAACTTCTTTCCATGTAAGGAATTAATCTTCTTTCCACGTAAGGAAACCACCTTGATCTGTCCACGTAAGGACTCCAATCTTTCCACGTAAGGAATCTCCATCTTTCCACGTAAGGAATCAATCTTCTTTCCACGTAAGGAAACAACCTTGATTTGTCCACGTAAGGACTCCAATCTTTCCACGTAAGGAATCTCCATCTTATGAATAACATCCTTCCACGTAAGGAATCACAATCTTTCTTTCCACGTAAGGAATCACTTTTCGTCTTGATTTGTCCATGTCAGGACTCACCTCTTGACTTGCTGAGGAAATAAAATTCGTCCACGTCAGGACTCATGCATCTTCGACCCGCTGGGGAAATAAAACTTGTCCACGTCAGGACTCACGCTTCACTAACACGAAGAGAGATAACCTTGTCCACGTCAGGACTTACGCCTCTTATCATTACAAAAACTATAAACTTGTCCACGTCAGGACGCACATTTCACCATTACGAATAAAGATATCTGCTGGAAAGAAATGGTCCACGTCAGGACACCAACACGAAGAGTAATCAACTTTGTCCGCGTCAGGACTTCACATTCAACCAGTACCGAGAAACCGAATCTGTCCATGTTAGGACTAGCACATCTCATCAATCCGGGGAAATAAATCTGTCCACGTTAGGACCCCTACTTCTCTAGCACGAAGAAAGCCCGTCAATATAGGAATAGATCGTCCACGTCAGGACTCATTCCTTCATTGGTCCCAAACCACAAACTTCCTAGCACTGACGTGACAGCGACTTTGAGGCGGACTCTAATGGGGATATCTGGAAACCAAACTACCGGATGCCTGTTCTGATAACCGGCGGCAGCCCCTGAAATTCTGATTCCTGAAACCCTTTGATGACAAATAACTCTGCTTGGGGGCAAGGAGAGATTCATCATGATAACTCTGTGGGGAATAATGCCAAAACGGACACTTTCGTTGAATGTCTCGCGTCGAGATCTTGAGTGTTTGGTAATTCATTTGAGCAAGAGCTCCTTCCACCTGCAAGAGAGCAATACTTGAAACAACGGTTAGCCAACCTGGTTCATGTTTCAAAATGCATATGTTTGACAATGGCGCCATGCTCTATTCGACATGGAAATGCTACGTGTTTTTATTTGGTGGATGCAAGTATGACACTATATGCTAATGCAAATGCAGACTCGAACTGCTGGGATATAGAAACTACTTCAGCAAAATAAATGCTGAAGATAATACCAACTCCGCTGGAGATAGCCAGGTGCTACAGAATTATTCCAGCAAAATAAATGCTGGAAGAGTGAAGTCAACCCTGCTGGGGAATATAACTCTGCTGGAGAATAGCAGATGAGCCAAGTATGATTGGACTTTTGCTGGAGAGTGAACGGATATCACACGGTATTCCGACAAAATAAATGCTAGGACACGCAACCAACTCTGCCGGGGAGAGTCTTAATCTTTGAATTCCACTGGGAGGAAAGAAAACACTTGCTGGAAATAGAACTCCACTGGATAGAATGATTCTCTTAGGGACAATCAACTGACTCCGCTAGGGGAGAGTAAATGACCCTGCGGGGAAAGGTGAACTGTCTGAATACAGCTCACCAATATTAATCTTCTGAGGCTAAACCACTCTGCTTGAGATGGGGATCCTTTTGGGGACACCACAATGTCTGAATACAGCCTACAATCTTGGAACCGCCAAACTCTGCTGAGGATAAATGACTTGGCTGAAGAATGTCCTTTGGATAAGCTGCAACTAGCTGAGAAATTCGATCCTTCTTCGGTAAGGGACAATGTTATCTTAGAATCGCGACCTGCGTGGGGAGCGAGTCTTTCGTTACGAGCTTCTGATCCACACTGCAACCTTTTGATCGTCCACTTTGTACGGCTACGAACCCTGCAACACCATAAACAAGACAAGACAAGTCTACACAACCCAATCTATTCAGGTTAGTGTTAGTGACGTTGTTTTCAGTTAATTCAAAGTTTTAGCAATTGTTGGCAAGGGCCAGTGACGTTATGTACTTGCTAGTTTCATTACCTAGGCATTTATCATGCACAAAACAGTAAAGAGACAGCATCAAATACTGAATGACATATTTTATTGATTGGGCCCCTAAATGGGAGGAGTTTTGTACACGGGATGTAACTCCTGAAAAGAGGAAGCTACGCACAACAAATATACAAGTATGCACAAGAAGCATAAATATAATGACAAATCAAATTTGTACACATGTCGGCAACGGGATGCAGACGAACATCACGAACTGATCCTCCTATGACTCGCCCGACTCTAATGCTTTCCCCGGTATCCACACTTCCGAAGAGATTGTATCTGATAATCGACCCCCTTCAGGTATATTCTCCCACACCCACGCTCAATGCAGTATCAAATTCGGACCACAGTCATTTGCTTTTCAAATCCCTAACTTTTGCGTGAACCGCCCTTTACGGGTTTTCAGTTCACCGGGATACCCTTTTTTGCCGAAGCCGCCCAGTGTAGGTTTTCAACTTCGCGGGTGTACATTTTTTCAATTTTATCCCTAACTTTTTCCCGAACCTTTCATTCTGTTTTTCGTTCGCCAGGATGCCCCATTTTTGCCTGGACTCTCTTTTTTCTGTCCAGCGGATCAATTTTAAGCAAAGTATTTTTTAACTGCGTCCGAATTCACAGGCGACGTAAAGTCTTCACCGTCCATGGTGGACAACAACAAAGCCCCTCCTGAAAAGACTTTTCTGACAACGTATGGCCCTTCGTAGTTGGGGGTCCACTTGCCCCTGTGATCTGCCTGCGGCGGGAGAACCCTTTTCAGCACAAGGTCGCCCATCTGAAAGCTCCGAGGATGTATCTTCTTATCATATGCTTTCTTCATTTGGCTCTGGTACAAACGACCGTATGCTAGAGAAGCTAGCCTCTTCTCATCCATTAAACTCAGCTGGTTCAACCTGTTTTTCACCCATTCTGCCTCATCTAGTTGAACATCTCGCAATACCCTCAGAGAAGGAATCTCGACTTCCAGTGGTAGCACTGCTTCCATCCCATATACTAACGAGAACGGGGTTGCCCCGGTTGATGTGCGTACCGTCGTACGATAACCGTGCAAAGCAAAAGGTAGCATCTCATGCCAATCCTTATAGGTCACCACCATCTTCTAAACGATCTTGTTTATATTCTTATTGGCCGCTTCAACAGCGCCATTCATCTTGGGTCGGTAAGGGGAGGAGTTGTGATGTTCGATCTTGAAATTCTGACAGAGCTCCTTCATCATTTTGTTGTTCAGGTTTGAACCGTTGTCCGTGATTATCCGCTCGGGGATCCCATATCTACAAATGATATCTCTCTTGATGAATCTGGCTACCACCTGCTTAGTCACATTTGCGTAAGACGCCGCTTCCACCCACTTGGTGAAATAATCGATTGCTACTAGAATGAACCGGTGCCCGTTAGAAGCCGTCGGCTCGATCTTTCCAATCATATCGATTCCCCACATCAAAAATGGCCATGGCGATGACATCACATTCAGAGGACGCGGAGGCACATGGATCTTATCAGCATAGATTTGGCACTTGTGGCACTTCCTCGTAAACTTGAAACAATCAGTTTCCATAGTCAGCCAAAAGTAACCTGCCCGCAGCAGCTTCCTCGTCATAGCATGCCCACCAGCATGCGTACCAAAGGTACCCTCATGTATTTCCTCCATGAGCAGCTTTGCCTCTTTTTCGTCTACGCAACGCAGTAGCACCAAGTCATGATTTCTTCTGTATAAGACACCATCCGGATTCAGATAGAAATTACCCGCCAATCTCCTGAGAGTCTTCTGATCTTGACTGGATGCCCCAGCCGGATACTCTTTGTTCTTCAGGAAATTAAGGATATCGAAATACCATGGTTTACCGTCAGATGCTTCATCGATAGCAAATACGAAGGCCGGTCTGTCAAGTCGAGAGATAACAATTCTGGGAGCCTCATTCCAGAAGTTGACTTTGTACATGGAAGACAAAGTGGCCAGGGCGTCAGCCATCTGATTCTCCGCTCGCGGTACATGATGCAGTTCAACCTTGTCGAAGAAAGGCAACAATCTCCTTGCATAATTCATGTAATGTATCAAGTTGGGCTGACGTGTCTCCCATTCCCCCTTGATTTGATTCACCACCAGAGCTGAGTCTCCGTATACGTCTAGATTTTTGATTCGCAAATCAATGGCTTCCTCAAGCCCCATGATACAGGTTTCGTATTCGGCTTCATTATTGGTAACTGAAAAGGTCAATTGAACGGTAAACGGGATGTGCGACCCATGTGGAGTAGTAATGATTGCCCCTATTCCGCTACCGTAAGCATTCACAGCTCCGTCAAAAATCAACTTCCACTTGGAACCCAATTCCGGTCCTTCGTCTGGCAACGGCTCTTCACAATCTTTCATCTTCAGGTACATGATATCCTCGTCAGGAAAATCAAACCTCATCGACTGGTAATCTTCAATAGGCTGCTCCACCAAGTACTCAGACAGTACACTCCCCTTTATAGCCTTTTGCGAGACGTACTGGATGTCGTATTCAGTCAAGACCATCTGCCAACGGGCAATTCTCCCTGATAGCGCCTGCTTTTCGAATACATATTTGATAGGATCCATCTTCGAGATGAGCATGGTTGTATGATTCAGCATGTATTGCCTCAAACGCTTGGCGGCCCAGGCTAGCGCGCAACAAGTCTTTTCAAGCATTGAATATCGAGATTCACATTCAGTAAATTTCTTACTCAAGTAGTAGATCGCATGCTCTTTTCTTCCTGTCTCGTCGTGCTGGCCGAGAACACAACCCATACTTCCCTCAAGAACTGTCAAATACATAATCAAGGGTCTCCCTGCCACTGGGGGTATCAAAATAGGAGGCTCCTGCAAATACTGCTTTATTTTATCGAACGCCTTTTGACAATTTTCGTTCCACGTTACAGCCTGGTCTTTTTTCAATAGCTTGAATAATGGTTCACACGTAGCCGTTAGGTGAGATATGAACTGAGCGATGTAGTTCAACCTCCCTAAAAACCCGCGCACCTCTTTTTCTGTTTTAGGCGTCGGCATCTCTTGTATTGCTTTTATTTTTGCAGGATCGACCTCTATTCCTTTTTCGCTCACAATAAACCCCAGCAGTTTACCCGATCTCACCCCGAAGGTGCACTTGTTAGGGTTCAGTCTCAGCATGAACTTCCTAAGCCTTTTGAATAACTTCAGCAGATTCACCAAATGCTCTTCCTCCGTCTGGGATTTGGCAATCATATTGTCAACATAAACTTCGATCTCCTTATGCATCATATCATGAAAAAGAGTCGTCATTGCACGCTGATACGTTGCCCCAGCATTCTTCAACCCAAAGGGCATCACTTTATAACAAAATGTTCCCCAAGGCGTTATGAAAGTAGTCTTCTCTATGTCCTCTGGCGCCATTTTAATCTGATTATAGCCCGAGAAGCCATCCATGAAGGAGAATACGGAGAATTGAGTTGTGTTGTCAACTAGCACATCGATATGGGGAAGCGGAAAATCATCTTTCGGGCTCGCTTTATTTAAGTCACGGTAATCTACGCACATTCTCACTTTACCGTCTTTCTTTGGCACTGGTACAATATTAGCGACCCATGAGGGATATTTTGTCACAGCTAGGAAACCAGCATCCCACTGTTTTTGAACCTCCTCCTTAATTTTCACAGCCATATCTGGTCTAGTTCTGCGAAGCTTTTGCTTGACCGGCGGGCATTCTTCTTTTAACGGCAGACGGTGCACAACCATATCGGTATCGAGCCCAGGCATGTCTTCATACGACCAAGCGAACACATCACTATACTCTCTGAGCAATTCAACCAGTCTCCGCTTGATGTCACTCTGCAGCGTGGCTCCTATACTGATGCTCTTTTCGACCCCTTCCGACCCCAGGTTAATAATTTCAATGACCTCCTCATGAGGCAGAATGACACGCTCTTCTTGCTTCACCAACCAAGACAATTCTTCAGGAACGTCACCATCTTCAACAGTCTCTTCTTCGGCCTGAAATACCGGATGCTCAAAGTCGGGACGAGTCATAGGTGGTTCAAGGATGTCATCTGAAAATGTTATCCTGCAAAAGGAATGGTTAAATGCTTCAAAATGCGTATAAAGCGAATAACCACGTTGCCATTTTATTGTAAAATACAAAACAAGAAAAACAGAGATCGCACTATTTGTACATGAAAAACGCCTTTTATTTAATGATAAGCACGCAATGTTCATAACAGCACAACCCTAAGCAAATCATGATGCCTCGGGCAAGACACCAGATTGTTCAACAATTAAAAAAAACAAAGCATTACTGTTTAAGAGTCACAGGAACAATCTCCTGAATAGACCAATTGCACAAGCCCTATCCTGGCACGCTCGGCTGAATCCAGGCGTCCATATCGCAGTCGCTGTCTCCTTCGTCAGACTCTGAAGCAGCATTGATGGTCTCATGACATACTCCACTAGCAGTGATGGTTATTGGCCCTCTGAAACGGGGTGCCCTAACGGCAGGTGTTGATGACGACGGTTGATATCCGAGCCCAAACCGGTCCATCTTCACAGGGATATCCAGCACTTTGCCCCAGCCCTTCGTCTCACTGGTCTCTACCAGAGCTTGAGCTTCCTTATACGACGAGACGGCTACCTCTGACACTTTACTCGGCCCAGGACCTTTGTCTTTGATGCGCAACCCTTCAAATGCCTGGCAGGGTGTTTCGTGGATCTCTCCATCGACCTCCACATACTTAAATGACGACAGATGGCTGACCAGGATGTCTTCTTCTCCACATACAGTGACCACACTGTCTCCTACCATATTATTCAACTTTTGATGCAAGGTGGACGTAACTGCCCCAGCACCATGAATCCAGGGTCTTCCGAGAAGGCAGCTATATGCAGGCTGGATATCCATGATATAAAACTCAGTTGCGAAAACCTCCGGCCCCACCTGTAGAGGCAATGTTATAGATCCAAAAACTGTTCTTCGCGTCCCATCAAATGCCCTGACTACCAAGTCACTGGGCGTGCACAGGATTCCTCTGACATCGAGTTTCATCATCGCTTTCTTGGGCAATACATTTAAGGATGATCCGGTGTCTACCAGTACATGAGACATGACTGATCCTCTACACTCCACAGAGATGTGCAGCGCCATATTATGCTCCCTCCCCTTCGGGGTCAAATCAAAGTCGGTAAAGCCTAAGCTATGGCCTGCATTCACATGCGCTAGCACCCCCTCCAGCTGATTCACGGAAACATCTTGGGGTACGAAGGAAGTATCCAGAACCTTCAGCAATGCATTTCTGTGAGCTTCAGAACATAATAGCAATGACAGTATAGATATCTTTGACGGCGTCTGCTGCAGATGCTCAACAATCTTATAATCACTTTTGCGGATCAAACGCATGAATTCTTCCACATCTTTCGATGCCGTTTCTTTTCCATCCCCCTGCACTGGGACATTCTCAATCATCTTTCCCTTTCCCTTCGCCAGTCTCTCAGCCTCTACTTCAGGCGATATGAAGATCCTCCCACTTCGTTTCATACCTCCAGTACCGACAACGTTGTCTACAGTCTCAGCTGGCTGCTTATTAACATCAATCTTTACCCCATCACAATACACTTCCAACCCATATGACTAGGGGACTGCTTTAGTGCTCTCGTACGGGATTGGTCCGGCCTTAGTGATGGTGATCGGTGGTCGTTGGGCCGGTGCTGTTATAGTGATTGTCTTTCGAGGAATCGTTACAGTGGCCACATCACTTTGCTTGTCTGGTAATGCCCCTGCAGGTTCTTCAATTGCTGCTCGGTCAAATTGCAGTGTGCCGCCATCTATTAAAGCCTGAATACCCTTCTTTAAGTCATCACAACCCCCAGCTAGGGTCCAGCACTCTAAGCAATACTCGTCACATCCAGGATAGACACCCCCTTGCAATAATCGGCTCTTTATCTCGCTCAACGGCGTCTTTAAGTCATCGACATTCATAATCAAATTCAAACCCTCCTCAGTCAAAATGGTGTTTGCCCCATGATTGGGCATGGGCTTCTGCACTATGTTCGGACCCGCCGTTCCAAAATTGATAGCCTTACTATCCAATAGATCCTGCACTACATGCTTAAACGCATGGCAACCCTCTACATCGTGGCCCGGAGCCCCAGAGTGGAATTCACAGTGCCTGTTTGCATCATAACCATACGGAGGAGTGTCTGTTATTGGTGCCAGAGTTCTTTTCTCCACCAAGTTCAAACCCAATAACGTCTGTAGCAAATCTGCATACGTTGAAGGAGGCTTTTCAAACACTCTCCTTGGTTTACCCCCCTGGAATCTGCGTTGGGCAGGCTGTGCCCCCTGTTGCAGTTGTTGTTGCTGTTGTTGTTGCTGAAATGGTTGTTGCTGAAACGGAATAGTAACGCTTGCCACCTGCTGCAGCTGATTATACTGGTTTCGACCTCTGCCCCGGCCTCGGCCTCTGCCCCCAAACACTGCGCTTGCATCGCCCTGACGGCGACCACCAAAAGCCCTTCTGTTACTGCCAGATGCAGCAGATTCCTCAGCTTGGAATCTTCCCTGTTTAATGTTACTTTCAATCTTTTCTCCCATCAGAATTAAGTCTGAGAAACTACCCAAAGAGGTGTGAAACAACTTGTCATAAAACATGCCGGTGAATGTTCCTATGAACATGTCATTCATTTCCTTGTCCTCTAGAGGAGGATGGACTCTAGCAGCCATGTCGCGTCATATCTGCGCATACTCTTTAAAGCTCTCACCCTTCTTCTGAGATAGCCCCTGCAATTGGACCCGGTTGGGTGCCAAGTCGCTGTTGTATTTATAGTGAGCTACAAATGCTTCTGCCAGCTGCTTCCATGTCTTTATATGCGTTGGTTCCAATCCCATATACCACTCCAGGGAAGGACCAGACAAGCTATCTTGAAAGAAATGCATTAGCATCCTCTCATCAGTTGAATACGCCGACATCTTTCTGTAATATGACCGCACGTGCACTTTCGGACAGGTGTCCCCCTTATACTTGTCAAACGTAGGAGCTTTGAATTTGATTGGCACCCTCAAGCCAGGCACCAGACCTATTGTTGACATGTCTAAGCCGACAACACTTTGATTCACGACCCCCCTCATCTGTTCTTCTAGCATTCTGATCCTCTGGGAGTCATCCATAGGTCCTTCGAAACCTCCGCCGGAGAAAGCGTCCTCTTGCTGGTCTTCTTGCCAGTTGCCATTACCAGCTCCATATCCGTCGTATCCGTTGTTACGGCCAGCTCTAATCTGATTCATTATCGGGCCTCGCCCCCTGTTGCCGTACCCCGGTGCGACTCCAGCAGGTCCAAAAGTCATCAACCCAGCGCCGTTTCCATTTCCGAATCCTCCATAACCCTGATTAGTCATACCATATCCGTCCTGCCCAAAGCCTTGAGCATTGAAACCATATTTCCCTGCATTATCGAATCCCTGGTCATTGAACCCGAATCCAGCATTACCGAAGCCATTGCCTCCCATATTATCACCCAAGTTGACATCACCAAGCCCAACGTTATGGACAGCAGTCTCGTTCCCAATTCCAACGTTACCGTTCCCAGCAGCAGTACCGTTGTTGACATTAACAGCAGGTGTGTTGACTACAGGCGGAGCCACTGGTGTGGGAGTACCATCCCCATGAACAGTGTCGACTCGCACAGACTGATGATCCTCATTCCCATGCCCAGCATTCCTCGCCAACAGAGGCTGCACCAGAGCTTGCAAATTCTCCTGCCCTTTTGCAATAGTCTCCATTGTCTTCATGAAGAGCGCCAGCTTCTCACGCATATCTTGCATCTCATTCTGCATTTGATCCATGATTCTTCGACAGTTGGTGCGAGTGGAGTATCGGTGTGGGCGCTGATCTTCAATCCTGAAAGGTCCTGGTACAGAGCAGGAAATAAGATACCATCCAATAATCACCTGTAATGCAATATGAATATGAATGCAATGCAATGTGTCTGTGCCTTAGGGAATAGCATTCCCCGATTCTAGTGTGAAGGTGCCAGTGCGGTGACAGTGCTAGCAATACGGTGACCGGAACCGAATCAAAGAAAGCCTCATATATTGCAGAGAAATCCATTAAGCTAAGAATACAATATCACTGAGCACAATGAGAAGGCATGACCTCAACCAACAATCCTAGTGATGGTCAGCACTATGCAAATAAAGCATACAAGTTAATACATGCAACAGTCAAGGACATTCATAAGCCTGGTACTCTTCTAGTAACTTCTTGGTCTCTGGATGGCTTGGTCGGGTAAGCAGACCCTCGACAAGCTGGTTTCTTCTCTTGAGAACACGTCGCACGTCACCAGCGGTTTCCTCCCATGCCCCTTCTCCAAAGCGATCCTCTAGCTTCCGCTTCTGAGATACAGCTTCGTTCCTGCCTTCGATGGCTTTGTTTAATGCATTCTGGAGACTATACCTGGTCATCACCTCTTCTTCATACTTCTTAATGCTAGCCTTCAACTGCTCTTCGAGGTCAGAAATTTGCTGCTTCAATTTATCTTCCCTCTTTTTATTGTTGGTTAGCGTAGCATTCCAAGTCTTGTTGCAAGAAGAGATTTCTCGGTGTGCGGCATTGAGTGCTTTCTTTTTGGACTCCAGCATGTCATGGGAGCTTCTGAACTCTTGACCCAGACGTTCGCGCTTCTTTTTCTCCTCAGTCAACTCAGCCCCTAGTCTGTTTACTAGTTCGATCTGCTGTTGGAAAGCATGCACAGCCTTATTCTTCTCGCTGCGCATCTGGGCTAGCTCTTGTTCTAACCCTTCATTGATCTTCATCAAGGCTTCTTTTTCTTTCACAACTTGCTCGTAGGCCTCCCTAGTAACAGTAGTTGGTTCTTCTACCGGAGCATGAACAGGGACTGGTGCATCTGGAAATGGCATCAGCAGCTGTCTTGCTCTCTCTTGGATCCAAACCTTGTAGGGTGCATAAGCCTGACAATCATTCTTCCCTAACAGTGGCTTCCCTCTTCTGTTGATACGCGTCCATGCGTGTTGCAGCTTGGCTAGTAACTCTCCATTCAAATCACCTGTGAAGTACAGAGATTCCTGTACTTCTTCCTCTTTAGGTGGGTTCTTCAACGCGTATCCGAACTGGCGAATGAACAGAGAAGGGTTGTAATTGATACACCCTTTTCTTCCTATCAACGGAACATTAGGATACCCAGAACAACTGAAAATAAGCTCCGACCCCAGCAAGTCTTGGTCAAACCACTCTATGTCTTCAGAAGATAGCCTCATCAAGCGCTCTGGCCAGCTAGCTGTAGTTGCACTATCCACAAAAGGTCCCTTCAGGGGAAGATGACTCTTAAACCACATGTTCAACAGCGGCGCACAACAGTAAACGGTCTTTCCTCTTCTATTTTCATTTTTGTAGTGCAATGAATGATAGAGATCTCCGATCAAAGTGGGCACCGGGTTGCCAGCAGCAAACAGATGGAAAGCGTCCAAGTCCACAAAATTGGGTAAGTTAGGAAACAACACTATTCCGTAAATGCATAGAGCCAAAATAGCGTTAAAGACCACCCAACATCCGCTCTTAGCGTACTCTTGAGCTTTGCCAACCAGAAAGTCAAGGTAGAAACCTGGAACCCCAAGCCAAGAAGTCACTAATAGTTCAGCAGCGTTCATGTGCAAGGCCTTAGCTAAGTCCTCCAACTTGGGCTCAGCGGCAGAATGAATAAAGGGAACCTTGTTCTGTACTGGTAGCTCAGTAAACTCCACATACTCCTCAATGGTAGGCCCCAAAATAAAGTCAGCAAACGTGAAACATCTCAATGCGGGGTCATAGAATTGCATCAAGGTGTACAGCCCATTCATTTCAACAGCAGTTGGCTTGCAGACTAATCTCAGCAATCTTCCATGACTCATCCTGAAACTTCTCCTAACCTCCTCATCAGCAAGAGACATCAGACCAAGTAAGGGAGTAATGTCAGGTGTAGGCAATTTGTACGCCACTGTCTTCCTCAAACCAGCCATGATCAATAAGCAGAAGTCCGGGCACTAGAACCAGGGAATATGCAAATGCACCTGCAGCACAGACACACGTTAATGGGATGCAATGATAATGGGTATGCAAACAATGCAATGCAAGTAACATGCAACAGGGACCAAATGCCACAGCTGAGAAGCCTGAACCATATCAAAAAGTCTCAGATAGACTCTCCAGAATTCCTCAAACCCTGGTCTCAGATAGACCTAAAACAAAGCTCCATATCATAACTCTGACTGGTCTCTGATAGACCTCAACCATAGCTCTGACTGGTCTCTGACAGACCTCAAACCTCTCCATAAATACCCAGGATCTCAGATCAAGAAATAACCGGTATCTGAAGGTCTAGTTACCTGCATAACCCCAAACCCTCTCACAGGTGGATGTCCTAGTAACTGACAAAGGTATGGCATCCTATGCGGTCGTCGGCGTCACAGACTTTCAGGGTTGATGGTACGATTCCCAGAAGGAGTGGCATCATCAAATCCTGAAGAGGCCTCACTTAGCCAACTTCCAAATGATCGGTTCCCGGAGTCGACAATTCAGCTAACCAACAACCCCTTCGACCCAAAGTGTAGAAAAGGAAGCCAACCAGAAGAACCTCGTCCGAGTGTAGATTTCATGAGACACTAATGCAAGCAAAGCCGGCACGCGCCCACTACTTTCTACTCTAATTCTAGGTGCACTCAAGCCCAGGTCCGGCTTATCTCTCAATCATAGAACACCCGTCACACCCCAATACGACAATAATAATCAATAATATAATGCTGAAAGTAAATGACGAAAATATAAATCCATACAAAATCCTCGACGGGAAAACAAGCGCTAGGATTGACTCTCTTAAGGGACGTTGGATCCCAAATGCATAAGGAACTATCGCAGTCCTTAGCAGCCAGGGGACGTTGGATCCCCAACAGAGTCGCCAGCTGTCGCTACTGCGAAAATCGGCGCCGGCTGAACAGAAGAGTCGCCACCGTGCGTTATTTATCCCAACGGAGTTAAAGGAAACGCTCGAGGTAAACCTACCGCAAAGACGGGAAAGGAATGGTCATCGCAACCAAATCCTGGATTCGGGAGTCGGTTACGTAAGGGGAAGGTATTAGCACCCCTCACGTCCGTCGTACTCGACGGGATCCACGCTTGTTTTCGGGTATGGATTGTTATTCTATTTACTCTACAGGGTTAATGGTTAAAAAGAAAATAAAATGACTCGGCAAAGTATCGCACTTTATGCCTACGTATTCCCGTCTGGAACGAGAAATCAGAGTCAACGTAGTTCGCCTACCTACGGGAAAGTAGGGGAAGGTTGCTCGCTAAGATATCGCATCCTATGCCTACGTACTTTCATACAGCATGAAAGACCAGAGCAAACGTAGTTCGGGCCACGTACGACACAAGTCTGTTTTGATTGTTTTTTATTCCTTCTGAAAAAGGTTTTTTCTGATTACCGGTCCAAGCGGACAAAAATGACGTTTTGATGAGTTCACATTCTTTTACGGAAGAAGTGTCTTTTATTGTGTTTGAAATATTTATTGTGTTTTTTTGTTTGTTTTGAGAAAAAAAGAGACAGAACTCTAACCTATGGTTGAAAAGGGGAATCAAACTAACCTAACGTTGTCATGCATGGGTGAAAGCCTAGTGTCTATCATGCTCCTCTCTTGCACAGAGAGAAACAGAGATCCTATGGGAATAGACGGAAACAGAAACAATAGCATATATATAATAAAGCAGTAAAATGCATGGATGCAACAATACAAGCGAGGCAAGGGAGTCCCACTCAACCTCGAACCTAGAAAACAATAGGCAAAAGTGAACAAGATTCACTCTCAACCTAACAGGGTAAACAGCAAACAATACAGTCAGGGAAACCCAAACAATACATCAGAAATAAACAGCAAAAATAAACAGCCACAGCAGCTCTGCATCAACATCTGTCTTCAAGTCATCTCCAAACAGCTACAAGCTTCAGGCAAGCCTCAGCCTTTATCTCCAAAGCCTTCAAGCAAGGTCTCTGTCATCAGTCTTCACTCTGCAATGGCTTTTCTTCAAGTCTCAATCTCCAGGATGAATAGCAGTCAACAAGATGGAATGAATGTTAAACAGTCAATTGCCTACCAAGGGTGGCTCATCAACTGCTAACATTATACAGACAATTTTCCCTCAAAAGTTCTATCTTTCAAATACATTCGCTGATCCTTCCAAAGGAAGGAGGTGGATATTTGAAAGAGACTTTGAATCATAGAGAGAGAATGGAGGCAAACAAGACCTTCCATATTTGTGAATCAAGTTTTCTACTCTAGAGCTCTGCCTAGCTCCTAAACCCTATAGCCGTCAACAGCTGCCAGCAAAGGATACTCCTCATCAACTCTGGAAGTTGGTCTTCATTCTCTTGATCTCCAATGGACTTCATCATCCAAGCCCACACAGTCAAACAAATATAAGCAGTATACTAGTAGTAATAGCAGAATAGGGGAAACCTAGCAATCTCTAAGGGATCTATTAGCTACCCATAATCCCTATAGTCCCATACCCCAAAGATTCAATCTACAACACCTAAGGGAAATGATTTAATTCACCTATGTTATCTCCTAAACCCTAGTTTTGATCACACTAATCACACCTAAACAAATCATCTAAAATTAAGTTCTAAAATCATGAATTAAATTTTATGTACAAGCTAAAGGTCTAAGCTAATCAACCTAAAAAGACTGGGTCAAAAATATTAAAGCATCTAATCAAACTAAAATCACCAAATTCATGCATTAAACTACACGTTATTTAATCCTATTTAAAAGAAAAATATGCCAAAAATACAAAAATAAAATGAAATGCTAAAATTTTCATGTGATAATTTTCTTAACAGAATTATGAACAATATGCAAAAACAACCAATTAAAAATGATCATTTTTCTATTTGTTATGATTTTTTAAAGAAATGAAATGAATTAAGTAAAATTGAAATGAATTAATTTGGCTGAGGGGTGCAGGGAGTATTAATTCTAGTTAAAAGAATCAGATGGGCCCAGAATGGGGGACGCGCCTAGCAATGCGCGTCTGGCCCAGTCACTCAGAAAACATAACAAAAATTAAAAAAAACAAGAAACGGTGCAGTTAGCAAGATTTTTAGTTAAAAATATGATTGGGCCTGCGCTTGGGGGTGGGATTAGCAAGTGGAATCAAAGCCCAGTCTGAGGGAATTAATGAAACGGTGTGTAGCGCCTTTGGGATTTCCCTCCGTTTTAACTTTGAATTCTGGCCTTTAGATCGTACTCTGAGTCAAGGGTCTTATGATCATCCAACGGTTGTCCATCATCGTCTCCAATTATCTTCTAGGGTTTTCAGAAAACCAGTCCCATGCATGCTCTTTCCATCTCCTTGTTCTCTCTCGTCTCTCCATGAAATCACACAATGTAAAAACCAAAAGTGATCTATTCTCTTCCCTCTACACAACCATAATAATATCTTCCTCTAAAACTCCATCAAAGTTCGAACCCGATAGCTAGAACATCTTGCCTCCATCACTTTACACTGAGATCAAACATTTCAATTCTCACTAATTCTTACCCTAACCTTATCTACACTTCATGCTGATCAAATTAAGCTACATATCCAAGATTATAGTGCAATATTCTAGATGTTCTACACCTTAACAGATTTGATGCACCATTAACAACCTCCATGAAACCTTCTCAAACTTTCTGAATTTCATCATCTAACCTAACCTAACAGTTCTAACCTAACAAATCTCTAACATGCTGACTAAATCAAGCAATTCGAATGGATTACCAACCTGGTGTAAATGATGAAAACAGGTATAGAAATTCTTGGATCTGATGCTTGCAATGATTGGAAATTGATCAATAAGCTTGCTTCTGAGTTCTGTATGTAAAAGATCTTGCTCCAATGCCTTGAATCTTGCAATCACAAAGTTCTTGCTCTTTGGATGATGAAATTGAACAGCACGAGTTCTTCTTCAATTCAACCAAATTCTGATGGAATTGTGATCTATGAAAGATGTTGATGATGGTCAAATCAAGAAATTTGGAAATTGAGGGAGATTTGATGAAGTTTGAGATGCTTTTGCAAAATGGAAGAATGATGTGAAACTTGGTATCATGCACAAAATGAATCACCAACCATGGCATGAAGCCACTCAATGCAATATATAGATAAGAATAGAAACCTCTAGAACTTTGTAGAACCTTCTCATGCACACTTTCCCTTGGATTTGGATTATGTAACTTCCTTTGTAAGCAACCAAGCATAACTTTAAAATCTTGAACCAAACTCAAAAATCCACTTTTGCCAATGTTCTTAAAACATTTTTTCCAATCAAAATGACCTATAATTTCATCCCATTTGGCCAAATTATGAAAAATCTCAAATTTAGGTCATTTTTTATTCATTAAATTCACCAAATTTGAAACCTTGAGCTATGAGCCTTTCCAATCTTCCATAATCACTTTTCTAGACTCAAAATGTCATTTGGAGCAAGTTTTATGTTGTGAAGGTTTCCATTTGAAGCTTCCTTGTATGAGTTTTGGGCATAGGCTTGAAATGACCTGTAATTCTCAGATGACCAAAATACCCTTTGCTTGCCAAGACCATAAGTAGAGTTCCACATATCATATGAAGGCATACCATACCATTCTAGAAAGCTAAGACAATAAGGAACAACTCTTATGTTGACCAAAAATTCATTTGAAATCTCCTTGAGGGGAAAAAGTTGCTTGGAAGACAAGTAACTTTCACAGACAAAATTTCAGATACCTCAGATGACCTGTAACTTGCAAGGACCATAACTTGAGTTCTATAAATCTCCTTGATGTTTTCCACCACTCAAATTAAAGGTCTTGAGATCCTCTACAGGTTTCATGTTGACCAAGGATCCATTTGAAGCTTTCATTTTGACTTATTTTGCTTGGAAATTTGACCTAAACTAGGGGATTTTACACAGAAACCCTAATTTAGAAACTCCTCTTCTCCCTGATTTCTCTTGATTTCTTCTTAGCACAACACCATATCCTTTTCTACATGCCAAATGATGAACCCCACATCTCTCCAATAGACCTTAATGCCTTTCAATCAAACATTTGACCTAGGGTTGACCTAGAGTTGACCCAGATGAAACCCTAGTTGGCTGTCTTCAACTGCAACTCTGGTGATCATATCAATGACTTGTCTCCCTCTCCAAATGACTTTCTAAGTCTTCCATGATGTCTACATACTCTCCATGCTCAATTCACAGCTCACAACTTCTTTGATGATCTTCAGATACCCTCAGATAGGAGATAGATGCCCTGCTTGATCCATTGACTTCTTAAACTTCAATTTCTTTCTGATGACTTGGATAAGATTGAATTTGAATAATAACCTCTTGATAGGCTCATAGAGATTAGAATAGTACTTGGTCCCTTGTTGGATGACTTATTATGCTATGTTATGCAGATGATTAGACTATGTACATGACTCTATATGCAAATGCTAATGCAATTGAAACATAAACCAAGTGAAGAAGGTTGAGCAAATTTTAGGGTGCAACAGCTGCCCCTATTCAAGCGACTTGGACCCGATTGGGTGAAGAGCGAACGGCCTTCAAACATTCGAGGTACGAGACGGTTGAATACTAAGAACCCGGAAATTTGCCAATCGCAGAAATAAACTGCACCACTGCTTGGGGAGCGACCTCCATCAACTGAATCTAGCTGTTACAGCAACAAACTGATCCATTAGCGACCGTGCTGGGAATTATTTTCGTCAGCCTGAAGAAGATTCTATCATCGAAGAAATCTCAACTAAACTAGTCCACGTTAGGACCCCAACTGCTGTTAACTCGGAAAAACTTCGGCGACTTCACTAGGGATGACTCGTCTGCCTTTCATCATCACGAGGGGATTCTATCAACATTGTCCACGTCAGGACTAACTTTTTCCACATAAGGAATACATCTTTCCACGTTAGGAATAAACTTCTTTTGGACCTGTCCACGTCAGGACTAAACTTCTTTCCACGTAAGGAATCGATCTTTCCACGTAAGGAATCATATCTTTCCACGTAAGGAATCAACTTCTTTCCACGTAAGGAATCAATCTTTCCACGTAAGGAATCAATCTTCTTTCCACGTAAGGAAACCACCTTGATCTGTCCACGTAAGGACTCCAATCTTTCCACGTAAGGAATCTCCATCTTTCCACGTAAGGAATCAATCTTCTTTCCATGTAAGGAAACCACCTTGATCTGTCCACGTAAGGACTCCAATCTTTCCACGTAAGGAATCTCCATCTTATGAATAACATCCTTCCACGTAAGGAATCACAATCTTTCTTTCCACGTAAGGAATCACTTTTCGTCTTGATTTGTCCACGTCAGGACTCACCTCTTGACTTGCTGAGGAAATAAAATTCGTCCACGTCAGGACTCATGCATCTTCGACCCGCTGGGGAAATAAAACTTGTCCACGTCAGGACTCACGCTTCACTAACACGAAGAGAGATAACCTTGTCCACGTCAGGACTTACGCCTCTTATCATTACAAAAACTATAAACTTGTCCACGTCAGGACGCACATTTCACCATTACGAATAAAGATATCTGCTGGAAATAAATGGTCCACGTCAGGACACCAACACGAAGAGTAATCAACTTTGTCCGCGTCAGGACTTCACATTCAACCAGTACCGAGAAACCGAATCTGTCCATGTTAGGAATAGCACATCTCATCAATCCGGGGAAATAAATTTGTCCACGTTAGGACCCCTACTTCCCTAGCACGAAGAAAGCCCGTCAATATAGGAATAGATCGTCCACGTCAGGACTCATTCCTCCATTGGTCCCAAACCATAAACTTCCTAGCACTGACGTGACAGCGACTTTGAGGCGGACTCTAATGGGGATATCTGGAAACCAAACTACCGGATGCCTGTTCTGATAACTGGCGGCAGCCCCTGAAATTCTGATCAGTTTCGTTGAGTATCCAGACTCCAAATATTACGTTGAGCGTTCAGGCTCCGGTCAGTTTCGTTGGGTATCCAGACTCCGGTGATTACGTTGATCGTTCAGGCTCCGGTCATTTTTGTTGACTATCCAGACTCGGGTTATTACGTTAAGCGTTCAGGCTCCGGTCAGTTTCGTTGAGTATCCAGATTCTGATTATTACGTTGAGCGTTCAGGCTCTGGTCAGTTTCGTTGGGTATCCAGACTCGGATTATTACGTTGAGCGTTCAGGCTCCCGTCATTTTCGTTGAGTATCTAGACTCCGGTTATTACGTTGAGGGTTCAGACTCCGGTCATTTTTGTTGAGTATCTAGACGCCAGTCATTACGTTGAACGTTCAAGCTCCGATCATTTTCGTTGAGTATCCATACTCCGGTCAATACGTTGAGCGTTCAGGCTCCGGTCATTTTCATTGAGTATCCAGACTCTGGTATTTACATTGAGCGTTTAGGATCCAGTCATTTTTGTTGAGTATCATAACTCCATTTATTACGTTGAGCGTTCAGGATCCGATCAGTTTCGTTGAGTATCCAGACTCCAAATATTACGTTGAGCGTTCAGGCTCCGGTCAGTTTCGTTGGGTATCCAGACAGCGGTGATTACGTTGATCGTTCAGCCTCCGGTCATTTTCGTTGCCTATCCAGATTTGGGTTATTAAGTTAAGCGTTCAGGCTCCGGTCAGTTTCGTTGAGTATCCAGATTCCGGTTATTACGTTGAGCGTTCAGGCTCCGGTCAGTTTCGTTGGGTATCCAGACTCCGATTATTACGTTGAGCGTTCAGGCTCCGGTCATTTTCGTTGAGTATCCAGACTCCGGTTATTACGTTGAGGGTTCAGACTCCGGTCATTTTCGTTGAGTATCTAGACTCCTGTCTTTACGTTGAACGTTCAGGCTCCGATCATTTTCGTTGAGTATCCATACTCCGGTCAATACGTTGAGCGTTCAGGCTCCGGTCATTTTCGTTGAGTATCCAGACTCTGGTCATTACATTGAGCGTTTAGGATCTAGTCATTTTTTATTGAGTACCATAACTCCATTTATTACGTTGAGCGTTCAGGATCCGATCAGTTTCGTTGAGTATCCAGACTCCAAATATTATGTTGAGCGTTCAGGCTCCGGTCAGTTTCGTTGGGTATCCAGACTCCTGTGATTACGTTGATCGTTCAGGCTCCGGTCATTTTTGTTGACTATCCAGACTCGGGTTATTACGTTAAGCGTTCAGGCTCCGGTCAGTTTCGTTGAGTATCCAGATTTCGATTATTACGTTAAGCGTTCAGGCTCCGGTCAATTTTGTTTGGTATCCAGACTCCGATTATTACGTTGAGCATTCAAGCTCCTGTCATTTTCGTTGAGTATCCAGACTCCGATTATTACGTTGAGCGTTCAGGCTCCGGTCATTTTCGTTGAGTATCCAGACTCCGGTTATTACGTTGAGGGTTCAGACTCCGGTCATTTTCGTTGAGTATCTAGACTCCTATCATTACGTTGAACGTTCAGGCTCCGATCATTTTCATTGAGTATCCATACTCCGGTTAATACATTGAGCGTTTAGGCTCCGGTCATTTTTGTTGAGTATCCAGACTCCGGTCATTACATTGAGCGTGTAGGATCCAGTCATTTTTGTTGAGTATCATAACTCCATTTATTACATTGAGCGTTCAGGATCCCATCAGTTTCGCTGAGTATCCAGACTCCAAATATTACCTTGAGCGTTCAGGCTCCGGTCAGTTTCGTTGGGTATCCAGACAATGGTGATTACATTGATCGTTCAGGCTCCGGTCATTTTCGTTGACTATCCAGATTCGGGTTATTACGTTGAGCGTTCAGGCTCCGGTCATTTTCGTTGAGTATCCAGACTCCGGTTATTACGTTGAGGGTTCAGACTCCGGTCATTTTCGTTGAGTATCTAGACTCCTGTCTTTACGTTGAACGTTCAGGCTCCGATCATTTTCGTTGAGTATCCATACTCCGGTCAATACGTTGAGCGTTCAGGCTCCGGTCATTTTCGTTGAGTATCCAGACTCTGGTCATTACATTGAGCGTTTAGGATCTAGTCATTTTTTATTGAGTACCATAACTCCATTTATTACGTTGAGCGTTCAGGATCCGATCAGTTTCGTTGAGTATCCAGACTCCAAATATTATGTTGAGCGTTCAGGCTCCGGTCAGTTTCGTTGGGTATCCAGACTCCTGTGATTACGTTGATCGTTCAGGCTCCGGTCATTTTTGTTGACTATCCAGACTCGGGTTATTACGTTAAGCGTTCAGGCTCCGGTCAGTTTCGTTGAGTATCCAGATTTCGATTATTACGTTAAGCGTTCAGGCTCCGGTCAATTTTGTTTGGTATCCAGACTCCGATTATTACGTTGAGCATTCAAGCTCCTGTCATTTTCGTTGAGTATCCAGACTCCGATTATTACGTTGAGCGTTCAGGCTCCGGTCATTTTCGTTGAGTATCCAGACTCCGGTTATTACGTTGAGGGTTCAGACTCCGGTCATTTTCGTTGAGTATCTAGACTCCTATCATTACGTTGAACGTTCAGGCTCCGATCATTTTCATTGAGTATCCATACTCCGGTTAATACATTGAGCGTTTAGGCTCCGGTCATTTTTGTTGAGTATCCAGACTCCGGTCATTACATTGAGCGTGTAGGATCCAGTCATTTTTGTTGAGTATCATAACTCCATTTATTACATTGAGCGTTCAGGATCCCATCAGTTTCGCTGAGTATCCAGACTCCAAATATTACCTTGAGCGTTCAGGCTCCGGTCAGTTTCGTTGGGTATCCAGACAATGGTGATTACATTGATCGTTCAGGCTCCGGTCATTTTCGTTGACTATCCAGATTCGGGTTATTACGTTGAGCGTTCAGGCTCCGGTCAGTTTCGTTGGGTATCCAGACTCCGATTATAACATTGAGCGTTCAGGCTCCGGTCATTTTCGTTGAGTATCCAGACTCCGGTTATTACGTTGAGGGTTTAGACTCCGGTCATTTTCGTTGAGTATCTAGACTCCTTTCATTACGTTGAACGTTCAGGCTCCGATCATTTTCGTTGAGTATCCATAGTCCGGTCAATACGTTGAGCGTTCAGGCTCCGGTCATTTTCGTTGAGTATCCAGACTCCGGTCATTACATTGAGTGTTCAGGATCCATTCATTTTTGTTGAGTATCATAACTCCATTTATTACGTTGAGCGTTCAGGATCCGATCAGTTCGTTGAGTATCCAAACTCCAAATATTACGTTAAGCGTTCAGGGTCCAGTCAGTTTCATTGGGTATCCAGACTCCGGTGATTACGTTTATCGTTCAGGCTCCGGTCAGTTTCGTTGGGTATCCAGACTCCGATTATTACATTGAGCGTTCAGGCTCCGGTCATTTTCGTTGAGTATCCAGACTCCGATTATTACGTTGAGCGTTCAGGCCCCGGTCATTTTCGTTGACTATCCAGACTCGGGTTATTACGTTGAGCGTTCAGGCTCCGGTCAGTTTCGTTGGGTATCCAGACTCCGATTATTACGTTGAGCGTTCAGGCTCCGGTCATTTTCGTTGAGTATCCAGACTCCGGTTATTACGTTGAGGGTTCAGACTCCGGTCTCTTTCGTTGAGTATCTAGACTCCTTTCATTACATTGAGCGTTTAGGATCCAGTCATTTTTGTTGAGTATCATAACTCCATTTATTACGTTGAGCGTTCAGGATCCAATCAGTTTCGTTGAGTATCCAAACTCCAAATATTACCTTGAGCGTTCAGGCTCCGGTCAGTTTCGTTGGGTATCCAGACTACGGTGATTACGTTGATCGTTCAGGCTCCGGTCATTTTCGTTGACTATCCAGACTCGGGTTATTACGTTGAGCGTTCAGGCTCCGGTCAGTTTCGTTGGGTATCCAGACTCCGATTATTACGTTGAGCGTTCAGGCTCCGGTCATTTTTGTTGAGTATCCAGACTCCGGTTATTACATTGAGGGTTCAGACTCCGGTCATTTTCGTTGAGTATCTAGACTCCTTTCATTACGTTGAACGTTCAGGCTCCGATCATTTTCGTTGAGTATCCATAGTCCGGTCAATACGTTGAGGGTTCAGGCTCCGGTCATTTTCGTTGAGTATCCAGACTCCGGTCATTACATTGAGCGTTCAGGATCCATTCATTTTTGTTGAGTATCATAACTCCATTTATTACGTTGAGCGTTCAGGATTCGATCAGTTTCGTTGAGTATCCAAACTCCAAATATTACGTTAAGCGTTCAGGGTCCAGTCAGTTTTATTGGGTATCCAGACTCCGGTGATTACGTTTATCGTTCAGGCTCCGGTCAGTTTCTTTGGGTATCCAGACTCCGATTATTACATTGAGCGTTCAGGCTCCGGTCATTTTTGTTGAGTATCCAGACTCCGATTATTACGTTGAGCGTTCATGCCCCGGTCATTTTCGTTGAGTATCCAGACTCCGGTTATTACGTTGAGGGTTCAGACTCCGGTCATTTTCGTTGAGTATCTAGACTCCTGTCATTATGTTGAACGTTCAGGCTCCGATCATTTTCATTGAGTATCCATACTCCGGTCAATACGTTGAGCGTTCAGGCTCCGGTCATTTTCGTTGAGTATCCAGACTCCAGTCATTACATTGAGCGTTTAGGATCCAGTCATTTTTGTTGAGTATCATAACTCCATTTATTACGTTGAGCGTTCAGGATCCAATCAGTTTCGTTGAGTATCTAGACTCCAAATATTACCTTGAGCGTTCAGGCTCCGGTCAGTTTTGTTGGGTATCCAGAGTACGGTGATTACGTTGATCGTTCAGGCTCCGGTCATTTTCGTTGACTATCCAGACTCGGGTTATTACGTTGAGCGTTCAGGCTCCGGTCAGTTTCGTTGGGTATCCAGACTCCGACTATTACGTTGAGTGTTCAGGCTCGGGTCATTTTCGTTGAGTATCCAGACTCCGGTTATTACGTTGAGGGTTCAGACTCCGGTCATTTTCGTTGATTATCTAGACTCCTTTCATTACGTTGAACGTTCAGGCTCCGGTCATTTTCGTTGAGTATCCATAGTCCGGTCAATACGTTGAACGTTCAGGCTCCGGTCATTTTCGTTGAGTATCCAGACTCCGGTCATTACATTGAGCGTTCAGGATCCATTCATTTTTGTTGAGTATCATAACTCCATTTATTACGTTGAGCGTTCAGGATTCGATCAGTTTCGTTGAGTATCCAAACTCCAAATATTACGTTAAGCGTTAAGGGTCCAGTCAGTTTTATTGGGTATCCAGACTCCGGTGATTACGTTTATCGTTCAGGCTCCGGTCAGTTTCTTTGGGTATCCAGACTCCGATTATTACATTGAGCGTTCAGGCTCCGGTCATTTTCATTGAGTATCCAGACTCCGATTATTACGTTGAGCGTTCAGGCCCCGGTCATTTTCGTTGAGTATCCAGACTCCGGTTATTACGTTGAGGGTTCAGACTCCGGTCATTTTCGTTGAGTATCTAGACTCCTGTCATTATGTTGAACATTCAGGCTCCGATCATTTTCATTGAGTATCCATACTCCGGTCAATACGTTGAGCATTCAGGCTCCGGTCATTTTCGTTGAGTATCCAGACTCCAGTCATTACATTGAGCGTTTAGGATCCAGTCATTTTTGTTGAGTATCATAACTCCATTTATTACGTTGAGCGTTCAGGATCCAATCAGTTTCGTTGAGTATCTAGACTCCAAATATTACCTTGAGCGTTCAGGCTCCGGTCAGTTTCGTTGGGTATCCAGAGTACGGTGATTACGTTGATCGTTCAGGCTCCGGTCATTTTCGTTGACTATCCAGACTCGGGTTATTACGTTGAGCGTTCAGGCTCCGGTCAGTTTCGTTGGGTATCCAGACTCCGATTATTACGTTGAGTGTTCAGGCTCGGGTCATTTTCGTTGAGTATCCAGACTCCGGTTATTACGTTGAGGGTTCAGACTCCGGTCATTTTCGTTGATTATCTAGACTCCTTTCATTACGTTGAACGTTCAGGCTCCGATCATTTTCGTTGAGTATCCATAGTCCGGTCAATACGTTGAACGTTCAGGCTCCGGTCATTTTCGTTGAGTATCCAGACTCCGGTCATTACATTGAGCGTTCAGGATCCATTCATTTTTGTTGAGTATCATAACTCCATTTATTACGTTGAGCGTTCAGGATCCGATCAGTTTCGTTGAGTATCCAGACTCCAAATATTACGTTAAGCGTTCAGGGTCCAGTCAGTTTCATTGGGTATCCAGACTCCGGTAATTACGTTGATCGTTCAGGCTCCGGTCAGTTTCGTTGGGTATCCTGACTCCGATTATTACATTGAGCGTTCAGGCTCCGGTCATTTTCGTTGAGTATCCAGACTCCGATTATTACGTTGAGCGTTCAGGCTCCGGTCATTTTCGTTGAGTATCCAGACTCCGGTTATTACGTTGAGGGTTCAGACTCCGGTCATTTTCGTTGAGTATCTAGACTCCTGTCATTACGTTGAACGTTCAAGCTCCGATCATTTTCATTGAGTATCCATACTCCGGTCAATACGTTGAGCGTTCAGGCTCCGGTCATTTTTCGTTGAGTATCCAGACTCCGGTCATTACATTGAGCGTTTAGGATCCAGTCATTTTTGTTGAGTATCATAACTCCATTTATTACGTTGAGCGTTCAGGATCCAATCAGTTTCGTTGAGTATCCAGACTCCAAATATTACCTTGAGCGTTCAGGCTCCGGTCAGTTTCGTTGGGTATCCAGACTACGGTGATTACGTTGATCGTTCAGGCTCCAGTTATTTTCGTTGACTATCCAGACTCGGGTTATTACATTGAGCGTTCAGGTTCCGGTCAGTTTCGTTGGGTATCCAGACTCCGATTATTACGTTGAGCGTTCAGGCTCCGGTCATTTTTGTTGAGTATCCAGACTCCGGTTATTACGTTGAGGGTTCAGACTTCGGTCTCTTTCGTTGTGTATCTAGACTCCTTTCATTACATTGAGCGTTTAGGATCCAGTCATTTTTGTTGAGTATCATAACTCCATTTATTACGTTGAGCGTTCAGGATCCAATCAGTTTCGTTGAGTATCCAGACTCCAAATATTACCTTGAGCGTTCAGGCTCCGGTCAGTTTCGTTGGGTATCCAGACTACGGTGATTACGTTGATCGTTCAGGCTCCGGTCATTTTCGTTGACTATCCAGACTCGGGTTATTACGTTGAGCGTTCAGGCTCCGGTCAGTTTCGTTGGGTATCCAGACTCCGATTATTACGTTGAGCGTTCAGGCACCGGTCATTTTCGTTGAGTATCCAGACTCCGGTTATTACGTTGAGGGTTCAGACTCCGGTCATTTTCGTTGAGTATCTAGACTCCTGTCATTACGTTGAACGTTCAGGCTCCGATCATTTTCATTGAGTATCCATACTCCAGTCAATACGTTGAGCGTTCAGGCTCCGGTCATTTTTCGTTGAGTATCCAGACTCCGGTCATTACATTGAGCGTTTAGGATCCAGTCCTTTTTGTTGAGTATCATAACTCCATTTATTACGTTGAGCGTTCAGGATCCAATCAATTTCGTTGAGTATCCAGACTCCAAATATTACCTTGAGCGTTCAGGCTCCAGTCAGTGTCATTGGGTATCCAGACTACGGTGATTACGTTGATCGTTCAGGCTCCATTCATTTTCGTTGACTATCCAGAATCGGGTTATTACGTTGAGCGTTCAGGCTCCGGTCAGTTTCGTTGGGTATCCAGACTCTGATTATTACGTTAAGCGTTCAGGCTCCGGTCATTTTCGTTGAGTATCCAGACTCCGGTTATTACGTTGAGGGTTCAGACTCCGGTCTCTTTCGTTGAGTATCTAGACTCCTTTCATTACATTGAGCATATAGGATCCAGTCATTTTTGTTGAGTATCATAACTCCATTTATTACGTTGAGCGTTCAGGATCCAATCAGTTTCGTTGAGTATCCAGACTCCAAATATTACCTTGAGCGTTCAGGCTCCGGTCAGTTTCGTTGGGTATCCAGACTACGGTGATTACGTTGATCGTTCAGGCTCCGGTCATTTTCGTTGACTATCCAGACTCGGGTTATTACGTTGAGCGTTCAGGCTCCGGTCAGTTTCGTTGGGTATCCAGACTCCGATTATTACGTTGAGCGTTCAGGCTCCGGTCATTTTCATTGAGTATCCAGACTCCGGTTATTACGTTGAGGGTTCAGACTCCGGTCATTTTCGTTGAGTATCTAGACTCCTTTCATTACGTTGAACGTTCAGGCTCCGATCATTTTCATTGAGTATCCATAGTCCGGTCAATATGTTGAACGTTCAGGCTCCGGTCATTTTCGTTGAGTATCCAGACTCCGGTCATTACATTGAGCGTTCAGGATCTATTCATTTTTGTTGAGTATCATAACTCCATTTATTACGTTGAGCGTTCAGGATCCGATCAGTTTCGTTGAGTATCCAGACTCCAAATATTACGTTAAGCGTTCAGGGTCCAGTCAGTTTCATTGGGTATCCAGACTCCGGTGATTACGTTGATCGTTCAGGCTCCGGTCAGTTTCGCTGGGTATCCAGACTCCGATTATTACATTGAGCGTTCAGGCTCCGGTCATTTTCGTTGGGTATCCAGACTCCGATTATTACGTTGAGCGTTCAGGCTCCGGTCATTTTCGTTGAGTATCCAGACTCCGGTTATTACGTTGAGGGTTCATACTCCGGTCATTTTCGTTGAGTATCTAGACTCCTGTCATTACGTTGAACGTTCAGGCTCCGATCATTTTCGTTGAGTATCCATAGTCCGGTCAATACGTTGTGCGTTCAGGCTCCGGTCATTTTCGTTGAGTATCCAGACTCCGGTCATTACATTGAGCGTTCAGGATCCATTCATTTTTGTTGAGTATCATAACTCCATTTATTACGTTGAGCGTTCAGGATCCGATCAGTTTCGTTGAGTACCCAGACTCCAAATATTACGTTAAGCGTTCAGGGTCCAGTCAGTTTCATTGGGTATCCAGACTCTGGTGATTACGTTGATCGTTCAGGCTCCGGTCAGTTTCGTTGAGTATCCACTCTCCGATTATTACGTTGAGCGTTCAGGCTCCGATCATTTTTGTTGAGTATCCAGACTGCGGTTATTACGATGAGGGTTCAGACTCCGGTCATTTTCATTGAGTATCTAGCCTCCTGTCATTACGTTGAACGTTCAGGCTCCGATCATTTTCGTTGAGTATCCATACTCCGGTCAATACGTTGAGCGTTCAGGCTCCATTCATTTTCGTTGAGTATCCAGACTCCGGTCATTACATTGAGCGTTCAGGATCCAGTCATTTTTGTTGAGTATCATAACTCCATTTATTACGTTGAGCGTTCAGGATCCGATCAGTTTCGTTGAGTATCCAGACTCCAAATATTACATTGAGCGTTCAGGCTCCAGTCAGTTTCGTTGGGTATACAGACTCCGGTGATTACGTTGATCGTTCAGGCTCCGGTCATTTTTGTTGACTATCCAGACTCGGGTTATTACGTTAAGCGTTCAGGCTCCGGTCAGTTTCGTTGAGTATCCAGATTCCGATTATTACGTTGAGCGTTCAGGCTCTGGTCAGTTTCGTTGGGTATCCAGACTCCGATTATTACGTTGAGCGTTCAGGCTCCGGTCATTTTCGTTGAGTATCCTGACTCCGGTTATTACGTTGAGGGTTCAAACTCCGGTCATTTTCGTTGAGTATCTAGATTCCGATTATTACGTTGAGCGTTCAGGCTCCGGTTATTTTCGTTGAGTATCCTGACTCCGGTTATTACGTTGAGGGTTCAGACTCCGGTCATTTTCGTTGAGTATCTAGACTCCTTTCATTACGTTGAACGTTCAGGCTCCGATCATTTTCATTGAGTATCCATAGTCCGGTCAATATGTTGAACGTTCAGGCTCCGGTCATTTTCGTTGAGTATCCAGACTCCGGTCATTACATTGAGCGTTCAGGATCTATTCATTTTTGTTGAGTATCATAACTCCATTTATTACGTTGAGCGTTCAGGATCCGATCAGTTTCGTTGAGTATCCAGACTCCAAATATTACGTTAAGCGTTCAGGGTCCAGTCAGTTTCATTGGGTATCCAGACTCCGGTGATTACGTTGATCGTTCAGGCTCCGGTCAGTTTCGCTGGGTATCCAGACTCCGATTATTACATTGAGCGTTCAGGCTCCGGTCATTTTCGTTGGGTATCCAGACTCCGATTATTACGTTGAGCGTTCAGGCTCCGGTCATTTTCGTTGAGTATCCAGACTCCGGTTATTACGTTGAGGGTTCATACTCCGGTCATTTTCGTTGAGTATCTAGACTCCTGTCATTACGTTGAACGTTCAGGCTCCGATCATTTTCGTTGAGTATCCATAGTCCGGTCAATACGTTGTGCGTTCAGGCTCCGGTCATTTTCGTTGAGTATCCAGACTCCGGTCATTACATTGAGCGTTCAGGATCCATTCATTTTTGTTGAGTATCATAACTCCATTTATTACGTTGAGCGTTCAGGATCCGATCAGTTTCGTTGAGTACCCAGACTCCAAATATTACGTTAAGCGTTCAGGGTCCAGTCAGTTTCATTGGGTATCCAGACTCTGGTGATTACGTTGATCGTTCAGGCTCCGGTCAGTTTCGTTGAGTATCCACTCTCCGATTATTACGTTGAGCGTTCAGGCTCCGATCATTTTTGTTGAGTATCCAGACTGCGGTTATTACGATGAGGGTTCAGACTCCGGTCATTTTCATTGAGTATCTAGCCTCCTGTCATTACGTTGAACGTTCAGGCTCCGATCATTTTCGTTGAGTATCCATACTCCGGTCAATACGTTGAGCGTTCAGGCTCCATTCATTTTCGTTGAGTATCCAGACTCCGGTCATTACATTGAGCGTTCAGGATCCAGTCATTTTTGTTGAGTATCATAACTCCATTTATTACGTTGAGCGTTCAGGATCCGATCAGTTTCGTTGAGTATCCAGACTCCAAATATTACATTGAGCGTTCAGGCTCCAGTCAGTTTCGTTGGGTATACAGACTCCGGTGATTACGTTGATCGTTCAGGCTCCGGTCATTTTTGTTGACTATCCAGACTCGGGTTATTACGTTAAGCGTTCAGGCTCCGGTCAGTTTCGTTGAGTATCCAGATTCCGATTATTACGTTGAGCGTTCAGGCTCTGGTCAGTTTCGTTGGGTATCCAGACTCCGATTATTACGTTGAGCGTTCAGGCTCCGGTCATTTTCGTTGAGTATCCTGACTCCGGTTATTACGTTGAGGGTTCAAACTCCGGTCATTTTCGTTGAGTATCTAGATTCCGATTATTACGTTGAGCGTTCAGGCTCCGGTTATTTTCGTTGAGTATCCTGACTCCGGTTATTACGTTGAGGGTTCAGACTCCGGTCATTTTCATTTAGTATCTAGACTCCTTTCATTACGTTGAACGTTCAGGCTCCGATCATTTTCGTTGAGTATCCATACTCCGGTCAATACGTTGAGCGTTCTGGCTCCAGTCATTTTCGTTGAGTATCCAGACTCCGGTCATTACATTGAGCGTTCAGGATCCAGCCATTTTTGTTGAGTATCATAACTCCATTTATTACGTTGAGCGTTCAGGATCCAATCAGTTTCGTTGAGTATCCAGACTCCAAATATTACGTTAATCGTTCAGGCTCCAGTCAGTTTCATTGGGTATCCAGACTCCGGTGATTAAGTTGATCGTTCAGGCTCCGGTCAGTTTCGTTGGGTATCCAGACTCCGATTATTACGTTGAGCGTTCAGGCTCCGGTCATTTTCGTTGAGTATCTAGACTCCGGTTATTACGTTGAGGGTTCAGACTCCGGTCATTTTCGTTGAGTATCTAGACTCCTGTCATTACGTTGAACGTTCAGGCTATGATCATTTTCGTTGAGTATCCATACTCCGGTCAATACGTTGAGCGTTCAGGCTCCGGTCATTTTCGTTGAGTATCCAGACTCCGGTCATTACATTGAGCGTTCAGGATCCAGTCATTTTCGTTGAGTATCATAACTCCATTTATTACGTTGAGCATTCAGGATCCGATCAATTTCGTTGAGTATCCAGACTCCAAATATTACATTGAGCGTTCAGGCTCCAGTCAGTTTCGTTGGGTATCCAGACTAAGGTGATTACGTTGATCGTTCAGGCTCCGGTCATTTTCGTTAACTATCTAGACTCGGGTTATTACGTTAAGCGTTCAGGCTCCGGTCAGTTTCGTTGAGTATCCAGATTCCGATTATTACGTTGAGCGTTCAGGCTCCGGTCAGTTTCGTTGGGTATCCAAACTCCGATTATTACGTTGAGTGTTCAGGCTCCGGTCATTTTCGTTGAGTATCCAGACTCCGGTTATTACGTTGAGGGTTCAGACTCCGGTCATTTTCGTTGAGTATCTAGACTCCTGTCATTACGTTGAACGTTCAGGCTCCGATCATTTTCGTTGAGTATCCATACTCCGGTCAATACGTTGAGCGTTCAGGCTCCAGTCATTTTCGTTGAGTGTCCAGACTCTGGTCATTACATTGAGCGTTTAGGATCCAGTCATTTTTGTTGAGTATCATAACTCCATTTATTACGTTGAGCGTTCAGGATCCGATTAGTTTCGTTGAGTATCCAGACTCCAAATATTACGTTGAGCGTTCAGGCTCCGATCAGTTTCGTTGGGTATCCAGACTCCGGTGATTACGTTGACCGTTCAGGCTCCGGTCAGTTTCGTTGAGTATCTAGATTCCGATTATTACGTTGAGCGTTCAGGCTCCGGTCAGTTTCGTTGGGTATCCAGACTCCGATTATTACGTTAAGCGTTCAGGCTCCGGTCATTTTCGTTGAGTATCCAGACTCTGGTTATTACGTTGAGGGTTCAGACTCCGGTCATTTTCGTTGAGTATCTAGACTCATGTCATTACGTTGAACGTTCAGGCTCCGATCATTTTTGTTGAGTATCCATACTCCAGTCAATACGTTGAGCGTTCTGGCTCCGGTCATTTTCGTTGAGTTCCCAGACTCCGGTCATTAGATTGAGCGTTCAGGATCCAGTCATTTTTGTTGAGTATCATAACTCCATTTATTACGTTGAACGTTCAGGATCCGGTCAGTTTCGTTGAGTATCCAGACTCCAAATATTACGTTGAGCATTTAGGCTCCAGTCAGTTTCGTTGGGTATCCAGACTCCGGTGATTACGTTGATCGTTCAGGCTCCGGTCATTTTCGTTGACTATCCAGACTCGGGTTATTACGTTA
This sequence comes from Lathyrus sativus, assembly GCA_963859935.3. NCBI lineage: Eukaryota > Viridiplantae > Streptophyta > Magnoliopsida > Fabales > Fabaceae > Lathyrus > Lathyrus sativus. Next base: position 239,725,199 of record OZ012736.1, read on the forward strand.
AGCATTCATGCTCCGGTCAGTTTCGTTGAGTATGCAGATTCCGATTATTAAGTTGAGCGTTCAGGCTCCGGTCAGTTTCGTTTGGTATCCAGACCCCGGTTATTACGTTGAACGTTCACGCTCCGATCATTTTCGTTGAGTATCCATACTCCGGTCAATACGTTGAACGTTCACGCTCCGATCATTTTCGTTGAGCATCCATACTCCGGTCAATACGTTGAGCGTTCAGGCTCCGGTCATTTTCGTTGAGCGTTCAGGATCCAGTCATTTTTGTTAAGTATCATAACTCCATTTATTACGTTGAGCGTTCAGGATCCGATCAGTTTCGTTGAGTATCGAGACTTCAAATATTACGTTAAGCGTTCAGGCTCCAGTCAGTTTCATTGGGTATCCAGACTCTGGTGATTAAGTTGGTCGTTCAGGCTCCGGTCAGTTTCGTTGGGTATCCAGACTCCGATTATTACGTTGAGCGTTCAGGCTCCGGTCATTTTCGTTGAGTATCCAGACTCCGGTTATTACGTTGAGGGTTCAGACTCCGGTCATTTTCGTTGAGTATCTAGACTCCTGTCATGACGTTGAACGTTCACGCTCCGATCATTTTCGTTGAGTATCCATACTCCGGTCAATACGTTGAGCGTTCAGGCTCCGGTCATTTTCGTTGAGTATCCAGACTCCGGTCATTACATTGAGCATTTAGGATCCAGTCATTTTTGTTGAGTATCATAACTCCATTTATTACGTTGAGCGTTCAGGATCCGATCAGTTTCGTTGAGTATCCAGACTCCAAATATTACGTTGAGCGTTCAGGCTCCGGTCAGTTTCGTTGGGTATCCAGACTCCGGTGATTACGTTGATTGTTCAGGCTCCGGTCAGTTTCGTTGAGTATCCAGATTCCGATTATTACGTTGAGCGTTCAGGCTCCGGTCAGTTTCGTTGGGTATCCAGACTCCGATTATTACGTTGAATGTTCAGGCTCCGGTCATTTTCGTTGAATATCCAGACTCCGGTTATTACGTTGAGGGTTCAGACTCCGGTCATTTTCGTTGAGTATCTAGACTCCTGTTATTATGTTGAACGTTCAGGCTCAAATCATTTTCGTTGAGTATCCATACTCCAGTCAATACGTTGAGCGTTCAGGCTCCGGTGATTTTCGTTGAGTATCCAGACTCCGGTCATTATATTGAGCGTTTAGGATCCAGTCATTTTTGTTGAGTATCATAACTCCATTTATTACGTTGTGCGTTCAGGATCCGATCAGTTTCGTTGAGCATCCAGACTCCAAATATTACATTGAGCGTTCAGGCTCCAGTCAGTTTCGTTGGGTATCCAGACTCCGGTGATTACGTTGATCGTTCAGGCTCCGGTCATTTTCGTTGACTATCCAGACTCGGGTTATTACATTAAGCGTTCAGGCTCCAGTCAAATTTGTTGAGTATCCAGATTCCGATTATTATGTTGAGCGTTCAGGCTCCGGTCAGTTTCGTTGGGTATCCAGACTCCGATTATTACGTTGAGCGTTCAGGCTCTGGTCATTTTCGTTGAGTATCCAGACTCTGTTTATTACGTTGAGGGTTCAGACTCCGGTCATTTTCGTTGAGTATCTAGACTCCTGTCAATACGTCAAACGTTCAGGCTCCGATCATTGTCGTTGAGTATCCATACTCCGGTCAATACGTTGAGCGTTCAGGCTCCGGTCATTTTCGTTGAGTATCCAGACTCCGGTCATTACATTGAGCGTTTAGGATCCAGTCATTTTTGTTGAGTATCATAACTCCATTTATTACGTTGAGCGTTCAGGATCCGATCAGTTTCGTTGAGTATCCAGACTCCAAATATTACGTTGAGCATTCAGGCTCCGGTCAGTTTCGTTGGGTATCCAGACTCCGGTGATTACGTTGATCGTTCAGGCTCCGGTCAGTTTCGTTGAGTATCCAGATTCCGATTATTACGTTGAGCGTTCAGACTCCGGTCAGTTTCGTTGGGTATCCAGACTCCGATTATTACGTTGAGCGTTCAGGCTCCGGTCATTTTCGTTGAGTATCCATACTCCGGTTATTACATTGAGGGTTCAGACTCCTGTCATTTTCGTTGAGTATCTAGACTCTTGTCATTACGTTGAACGTTCAGGCTCCGATCATTTTCGTTGAGTATCCATACTTCGGTCAATACGTTGAGCGTTCAGGCTCCGGTCATTTTCGTTGAGTATCCAGACTCCGGTCATTACATTGAGCGTTTAGGATCCAGTCATTTTTGTTGAGTATCATAACTCCATTTATTACGTTGAGCGTTCATGATCCGATCAGTTTCGTTGAGTATCCAGACTCCAAATATTACGTTGAGCGTTCAGGCTCCGGTCAGTTTCGTTGGGTATCCAAACTCCGGTGATTACGTTGATTGTTCAGGCTCTGGTCAGTTTCGTTGAGTATCCAGATTCCGATTATTACGTTGAGCGTTCAGACTCCGGTCAGTTTCGTTGGGTATCCAGACTCCGATTATTACGTTGAGCGTTCAGGCTCTGGTCATTTTCGTTGAGTATCCAGACTCCGGTTATTACGTTGAGGGTTCAGACTCCGGTCATTTTCGTTGAGTATCTAGACTCCTGTCATTACATTGAACGTTCAGGCTCCGATCATTTTCGTTGAGTATCCATACTCCGCTAATACGTTGAGCGTTCAGGCTCCGGTCATTTTCGTTAAGTTCCCAGACTCCGGTCATTACATTGAGTGTTCAGGATCCAGTCATTTTTGTTGAGTATCATAACTCCATTTATTACGTTGAGCGTTCAGGATCCGATCAGTTTCGTTGAGTATCCAGACTCCAAATATTACATTGAGCGTTCAGGCTCCAGTCAGTTTCGTTAGGTATCCAGACTCCGGTGATTACGTTGATCGTTCAGGCTCTGGTCATTTTCGTTGACTATCCAGACTCGGGTTATTACGTTAAGCGTTCAGGCTCCGGTCAGTTTTGTTGAGTATCCAGATTCCGATTATTACGTTGAGCGTTCAGGCTCCGGTCAGTTTCGTTGGGTATCCAGACTCCGATTATTACGTTGAGCGTTCAGGCTCTGGTCATTTTCGTTGAGTATCCAGACTCCGTTTATTACGTTGAGGGTTCAGACTCCGGTCATTTTCGTTGAGTATCTAGACTCCTGTCAATACGTCGAACGTTCAGGCTCCGATCATTTTCGTTGAGTATCCATACTCCGGTCAATACGTTGAGCGTTCAGGCTCCGGTCATTTTCGTTGAGTATCCAGACTCCGGTCATTACATTGAGCGTTTAGGATCCAGTCATTTTTGTTGAGTATCATAACTCCATTTATTACGTTGAGCGTTCAGGATCCGATCAGTTTCGTTGAGTATCCAGACTCCAAATATTACGTTGAGCATTCAGGCTACGGTCAGTTTCGTTGGGTATCCAGACTCCGGTGATTACGTTGAGGGTTCAGACTCCGGTCATTTTCGTTGAGTATCTAGACTCCTGTCATTACGTTGAATGTTCAGGCTCCGATCATTTTCGTTGAGTATCCATACTTCGGTCAGTTTCGTTGAGTATCCAGATTCCGATTATTACGTTGAGCGTTCAGACTCCGGTCAGTTTCGTTGGGTATCCAGACTCCGATTATTACGTTGAGCGTTCAGGCTCCGGTCATTTTCGTTGAGTATCCATACTCCGGTTATTACGTTGAGGGTTCAGACTCCGGTCATTTTCGTTGAGTATCTAGACTCCTGTCATTACGTTGAACGTTCAGGCTCCGATCATTTTCGTTGAGTATCCATACTTCGGTCAATACGTTGAGCGTTCAGGCTCCGGTCATTTTCGTTGAGTATCCAGACTCCGGTCATTACATTGAGCGTTTAGGATCCAGTCATTTTTGTTGAGTATCATAACTCCATTTATTACGTTGAGCGTTCATGATCCGATCAGTTTCGTTGAGTATCCAGACTCCAAATATTACGTTGAGCGTTCAGGCTCCGGTCAGTTTCGTTGGGTATCCAAACTCCGGTGATTACATTGATCGTTCAGGCTCCAGTCAGTTTCGTTGAGTATCCAGATTTCGATTATTACGTTGAGCGTTCAGACTCCGGTCAGTTTCGTTGGGTATCCAGACTCTGATTATTACGTTGAGCATTCAGGCTCCGGTCATTTTCGTTGAGTATCTAGACTCCGGTTATTACGTTGAGGGTTCAGACTCCGGTCATTTTCATTGAGTATCTAGACTCCTGTCATTACGTTGAACGTTCAGGCTCCGATCATTTTCGTTGAGTATCCATACTCCGGTCAATACGTTGAGCGTTTAGGCTCCGGTGATATTCGTTGAGTATCCAGACTCCGGTCATTACATTGAGCGTTTAGGATCCAGTCATTTTTGTTGAGTATCATAACTCCATTTATTACGTTGAGCGTTCAGGATCCGATCAGTTTCGTTGAGTATCCAGACTCCAAATATTACATTGAACGTTCAGGCTCCAATCAGTTTCGTTGGGTATCCAGACTCCGGTGAATACGTTGATCGTTCAGGCTCCGGTCATTTTCGTTGACTATCCAGACTCGGGTTATTACGTTAAGCGTTCAGGCTCCGGTCAGTTTCGTTGAGTATCCAGATTCCGATTATTATGTTGAGCGTTCAGGCTCCGGTCAGTTTCGTTGAGTATCCAGACTCCGACTATTACGTTGAGCGTTCAGGCCCTGGTCATTTTCGTTGAGTATCCAGACTCCGGTTATTACGTTGAGGGTTCAGACTTCAGTCATTTTCGTTGAGTATCTAGACTCCTGTCATTACGTTGAACGTTCAGGCTCCGATCATTTTCTTTGAGTATCCATACTCCGGTCAATACGTTGAGCGTTCAGGCTCCGGTCATTTTTGTTGAGTTCCCAGACTCCGGTCATTACATTGAGCGTTCAGGATGCAGTCATTTTTGTTGAGTATCATAACTCCATTTATTACGTTGAGCGTTCAGGATCCGATCAGTTTCGTTGAGTATCCAGACTCCAAATATTACGTTGAGCGTTCAGGCTCCGGTCAGTTTCGTTGAGTATCCAGATTTCGATTATTACGTTGAGCGTTCAGGCTCCAGTCAGTTTCGTTGGGTATCCAGACTCCGATTATTATGTTGAGCGTTTAGGCTGCGGTCATTTTTGTTGAGTATCCAGACTCCGGTTATTACGTTGAGGGTTCAGACTCCGGTCATTTTCGTTGAGTATCTAGATTCCGATTATTACGTTGAGCGTTCAGGCTCCGGTTATTTTCGTTGAGTATCCTGACTCCGGTTATTACGTTGAGGGTTCAGACTCCGGTCATTTTCATTGAGTATCTAGACTCCTTTCATTACGTTCAACGTTCAGGCTCCGATCATTTTCGTTGAGTATCCATACTCCGGTCAATACGTTGAGCGTTCTGGCTCCAGTCATTTTCGTTGAGTATCCAGACTCCGGTCATTACATTGAGCGTTCAGGATCCAGTCATTTTTGTTGAGTATCATAACTCCATTTATTACGTTGAGCGTTCAGGATCCGATCAGTTTCGTTGAGTATCCAGACTCCAAATATTACGTTAATCGTTCAGGCTCCAGTCAGTTTCATTGGGTATCCAGACTCCGGTGATTACGTTGATCGTTCAGGCTCCGGTCAGTTTCGTTGGGTATCCAGACTCCGATTATTAAGTTGAGCTTTCAGGCTCCGGTCATTTTCGTTGAGTATCTAGACTCCGTTGAGGGTTCAGACTCCGGTCATTTTCGTTGAGTATCTAGACTCCTGTCATTACGTTGAACGTTCAGGCTATGATCATTTTCGTTGAGTATCCATACTCCGGTCAATACGTTGAGCGTTCAGGCTCCGGTCATTTTCGTTGAGTTTCCAGACTCCGGTCATTACATTGAGCGTTCAGGATCCAGTCATTTTTGTTGAGTATCATAACTCCATTTATTACGTTGAGTGTTCAGGATCCGATCAATTTCGTTGAGTATCCAGACTCCAAATATTACATTGAGCGTTCAGGCTCCAGTCAGTTTCGTTGGGTATCCAGACTAAGGTGATTACGTTGATCGTTCAGGCTCCGGTCATTTTCGTTAACTATCTAGACTCGGGTTATTACGTTAAGCGTTCAGGCTCCGGTCAGTTTCGTTGAGTATCCAGATTCCGATTATTACGTTGAGCGTTCAGGCTCCGGTCAGTTTCGTTGGGAATCCAGACTCCGATTATTACGTTGAGTGTTCAGGCTCCGGTCATTTTCGTTGAGTATCCAGACTCCGGTTATTACGTTGAGGGTTCAGACTCCGGTCATTTTCGTTGAGTATCTAGACTCCTGTCATTACGTTGAACGTTCAGGCTCCGATCATTTTCGTTGAGTATCCAGACTCCGGTCATTAGATTGAGCGTTCAGGATCCAGTCATTTTTGTTGAGTATCATAACTCCATTTATTACGTTGAACGTTCAGGATCCGGTCAGTTTCGTTGAGTATCCAGACTCCAAATATTACGTTGAGCATTCAGGCTCCGGTCAGTTTCGTTGGGTATCCAGACTCCGGTGATTACGTTGATCGTTCAGGCTCCGGTCATTTTCGTTGACTATCCAGACTCGGGTTATTACGTTAAGCATTCATGCTCCGGTCAGTTTCGTTGAGTATCCAGATTCCGATTATTACGTTGAGCGTTCAGGCTCCGGTCAGTTTCGTTGGGTATCCAGACCCCGGTTATTACGTTGAACGTTCACGCTCCGATCATTTTCGTTGAGTATCCATACTCCGGTCAATACGTTGAGCGTTCAGGCTCCGGTCATTTTCGTTGAGCGTTCAGGATCCAGTCATTTTTGTTAAGTATCATAACTCCATTTATTACGTTGAGCGTTCAGGATCCGATCAGTTTCGTTAAGTATCGAGACTCCAAATATTACGTTAAGCGTTCAGGCTCCAGTCAGTTTCATTGGGTATCCAGACTCTGGTGATTAAGTTGATCGTTCAGGCTCCGGTCAGTTTCGTTGGGTATCCGGACTCCGATTATTACGTTGAGCGTTCAGGCTCTGGTCATTTTCGTTGAGTATCCAGACTCCGGTTATTACGTTGAGGGTTCAGACTCCGGTCATTTTCGTTGAGTATCTAGACTCCTGTCATTACATTGAACGTTCAGGCTCCGATCATTTTCTTTGAGTATCCATACTCCGGTCAATACGTTGAGTGTTCAGGATCCGATCATTTTCGTTGAGTATCCAGACTCCGGTCATTACATTGAGCATTTAGGATCCAGTCATTTTTGTTGAGTATCATAACTCCATTTATTACGTTGAGCGTTCAGGATCCGATCAGTTTTGTTGAGTATCCAGACTCCAAATATTACATTGAACGTTCAGGCTCCAATCAGTTTCGTTGGGTATCCAGACTCCGGTGAATACGGTAATCGTTTAGGCTCCGGTCATTTTCGTTGACTATCCAGACTCGGGTTATTACGTTAAGCGTTCAGGCTCCGGTCAGTTTCGTTGAGTATCCAGATTCCGATTATTATGTTGAGCGTTCAGGCTCCGGTCAGTTTCGTTGAGTATCCAGACTCCGACTATTACGTTGAGCGTTCAGGCCCTGGTCATTTTCGTTGAGTATCCAGACTCCGGTTATTACGTTGAGGGTTCAGACTTCGGTCATTTTCGTTGAGTATCTAGACTCCTGTCATTACGTTGAACGTTCAGGCTCCGATCATTTTCTTTGAGTATCCATACTCCGGTCAATACGTTGAGCGTTCAGGCTCCGGTCATTTTCGTTGAGTTCCCAAACTCCGGTCATTACATTGAGCGTTCAGGATGCAGTCATTTTTGTTGAGTATCATAACTCCATTTATTACGTTGAGCGTTCAGGATCCGATCAGTTTCGTTGAGTATCCAGACTCCAAATATTACGTTGAGCGTTCAGGCTCCGGTCAGTTTCGTTGAGTATCCAGATTTCGATTATTACGTTGAGCGTTCAGGCTCCGGTCAGTTTCGTTGGGTATCCAGACTCCGATTATTACGTTGAGCGTTTAGGTTGCGGTCATTTTCGTTGAGTATCCAGACTCCGGTTATTACGTTGAGGGTTCAGACTCCGGTCATTTTCGTTGAGTATCTAGATTCCGATTATTACGTTGAGCGTTCAGGCTCCGGTTATTTTCGTTGAGTATCCTGACTCCGGTTATTACGTTGAGGGTTCAGACTCCGGTCATTTTCATTGAGTATCTAGACTCCTTTCATTACGTTCAACGTTCAGGCTCCGATCATTTTCGTTTAGTATCCATACTCCGGTCAATACGTTGAGCGTTCTGGCTCCAGTCATTTTCGTTGAGTATCCAGACTCCGGTCATTACATTGAGCGTTCAGGATCCAGTCATTTTTGTTGAGTATCATAACTCCATTTATTACGTTGAGCGTTCAGGATCCGATCAGTTTCGTTGAGTATCCAGACTCCAAATATTACGTTAATCGTTCAGGCTCCAGTCAGTTTCATTGGGTATCCAGACTCCGGTGATTACGTTGATCGTTCAGGCTCCGGTCAGTTTCGTTGGGTATCCAGACTCCGATTATTACGTTGAGCGTTCAGGCTCCGGTCATTTTTGTTGAGTATCTAGACTCCGTTGAGGGTTCAGACTCCGGTCATTTTCGTTGAGTATCTAGACTCCTGTCATTACGTTGAACATTCAGGCTATGATCATTTTCGTTGAGTATCCATACTCCGGTCAATACGTTGAGCGTTCAGGCTCCGGTCATTTTCGTTGAGTATCCAGACTCCGGTCATTACATTGAGCGTTCAGGATCCAGTCATTTTTGTTGAGTATCATAACTCCATTTATTACGTTGAGCGTTCAGGATCCGATCAATTTCGTTGAGTATCCAGACTCCAAATATTACATTGAGCGTTCAGGCTCCAGTCAGTTTCGTTGGGTATCCAGACTAAGGTGATTACGTTGATCGTTCAAGCTCCGGTCATTTTCGTTAACTATCTAGACTCGGGTTATTACGTTAAGCGTTCAGGCTCCGGTCAGTTTCGTGGAGTATCCAGATTCCGATTATTACGTTGAGCGTTCAGGCTCCGGTCAGTTTCGTTGGGAATCCAGACTCCGATTATTACGTTGAGTGTTCAGGCTCCGGTCATTTTCGTTGAGTATCCAGACTCCGGTTATTACGTTGAGGGTTCAGACTCCGGTCATTTTCGTTGAGTATCTAGACTCCTGTCATTACGTTGAACGTTCAGGCTCCGATCATTTTCGTTGAGTATCCATACTCCGGTCAATACGTTGAGCGTTCAGGCTCCGGTCATTTTCGTTGAGTATCCAGACTCCGGTCATTAGATTGAGCGTTCAGGATCCAGTCATTTTTGTTGAGTATCATAACTCCATTTATTACGTTGAACGTTCAGGATCCGATCAGTTTCGTTGAGTATCCAGACTCCAAATATTACGTTGAGCGTTCAGGCTCCGGTCAGTTTCGTTGAGTATCCAGATTTCGATTATTACGTTGAGCGTTCAGGCTCCGGTCAGTTTCGTTGGGTATCCAGACTCCGATTATTACGTTGAGCGTTTAGGTTGCGGTCATTTTCGTTGAGTATCCAGACTCCGGTTATTACGTTGAGGGTTCAGACTCCGGTCATTTTCGTTGAGTATCTAGATTCCGATTATTACGTTGAGCGTTCAGGCTCCGGTTATTTTCGTTGAGTATCCTGACTCCGGTTATTACGTTGAGGGTTCAGACTCCGGTCATTTTCATTGAGTATCTAGACTCCTTTCATTACGTTCAACGTTCAGGCTCCGATCATTTTCGTTTAGTATCCATACTCCGGTCAATACGTTGAGCGTTCTGGCTCCAGTCATTTTCGTTGAGTATCCAGACTCCGGTCATTACATTGAGCGTTCAGGATCCAGTCATTTTTGTTGAGTATCATAACTCCATTTATTACGTTGAGCGTTCAGGATCCGATCAGTTTCGTTGAGTATCCAGACTCCAAATATTACGTTAATCGTTCAGGCTCCAGTCAGTTTCATTGGGTATCCAGACTCCGGTGATTACGTTGATCGTTCAGGCTCCGGTCAGTTTCGTTGGGTATCCAGACTCCGATTATTACGTTGAGCGTTCAGGCTCCGGTCATTTTCGTTGAGTATCTAGACTCCGTTGAGGGTTCAGACTCCGGTCATTTTCGTTGAGTATCTAGACTCCTGTCATTACGTTGAACGTTCAGGCTATGATCATTTTCGTTGAGTATCCATACTCCGGTCAATACGTTGAGCGTTCAGGCTCCGGTCATTTTCGTTGAGTATCCAGACTCCGGTCATTACATTGAGCGTTCAGGATCCAGTCATTTTTGTTGAGTATCATAACTCCATTTATTACGTTGAGCGTTCAGGATCCGATCAATTTCGTTGAGTATCCAGACTCCAAATATTACATTGAGCGTTCAGGCTCCAGTCAGTTTCGTTGGGTATCCAGACTAAGGTGATTACGTTGATCGTTCAGGCTCCGGTCATTTTCGTTAACTATCTAGACTCGGGTTATTACGTTAAGCGTTCAGGCTCCGGTCAGTTTCGTGGAGTATCCAGATTCCGATTATTACGTTGAGCGTTCAGGCTCCGGTCAGTTTCGTTGGGAATCCAGACTCCGATTATTACGTTGAGTGTTCAGGCTCCGGTCATTTTCGTTGAGTATCCAGACTCCGGTTATTACGTTGAGGGTTCAGACTCCGGTCATTTTCGTTGAGTATCTAGACTCCTGTCATTACGTTGAACGTTCAGGCTCCGATCATTTTCGTTGAGTATCCATACTCCGGTCAATACGTTGAGCGTTCAGGCTCCGGTCATTTTCGTTGAGTATCCAGACTCCGGTCATTAGATTGAGCGTTCAGGATCCAGTCATTTTTGTTGAGTATCATAACTCCATTTATTACGTTGAACGTTCAGGATCCGGTCAGTTTCGTTGAGTATCCAGACTCCAAATATTACGTTGAGCATTCAGGCTCCGATCAGTTTCGTTGGGTATCCAGACTCCGGTGATTACGTTGATCGTTCAGGCTCCGGTCATTTTCGTTGTCTATCCAGACTCGGGTTATTACGTTAAGCATTCATGCTCCGGTCAGTTTCGTTGAGTATCCAGATTCCGATTATTACGTTGAGCGTTCAGGCTCCGGTCAGTTTCGTTGGGTATCCAGACCCCGGTTATTACGTTGAACATTCACGCTCCGATCATTTTCGTTGAGTATCCATACTCCGGTCAATACGTTGAACGTTCACGCTCCGATCATTTTCGTTGAGTATCCATACTCCGGTCAATACGTTGAGCGTTCAGGCTCCGGTCATTTTCGTTGAGCGTTCAGGATCCAGTCATTTTTGTTAAGTATCATAACTCCATTTATTACGTTGAGCGTTCAGGATCCGATTAGTTTCGTTGAGTATCCAGACTCCAAATATTACGTTAAGCGTTCAGGCTCCAGTCAGTTTCATTGGGTATCCAGACTCTGGTGATTAAGTTGATCGTTCAGGCTCCGGTCAGTTTCGTTGGGTATCCAGACTCCGATTATTACGTTGAGCGTTCAGGCTCTGGTCATTTTCATTGAGTATCCAGACTCCGGTTATTACGTTGAGGGTTCAGACTCTGGTCATTTTCGTTGAGTATCTAGACTCCTGTCATTACGTTGAACGTTCACGCTCCGATCATTTTCGTTGAGTATCCATACTCCGGTCAATACGTTGAGCGTTCAGGCTCCGGTCATTTTCGTTGAGTATCCAGACTCCGGTCATTACATTGAGCATTTAGGATCCAGTCATTTTTGTTGAGTATCATAACTCCATTTATTACGTTGAGCGTTCAGGATCCGATCAGTTTCGTTGAGTATCCAGACTCCAAATATTACGTTGAGCGTTCACGCTCCGGTCAGTTTCGTTGGGTATCCAGACTCCGGTGATTACGTTAATCGTTCAGGCTCTGGTCAGTTTCGTTGAGTATCCAGATTCCGATTATTACGTTGAGCGTTCAGACTCCGGTCAGTTTCGTTGGGTATCCAGACTCCAATTATTAAGTTGAGCGTTCAGGCTCCGGTCATTTTCGTTGAGTATCCAGACTCCGGTTATTACGTTGAGGGTTCAGACTCCGGTCATTTTCGTTGAGTATCTAGACTCCTGTCATTACGTTGAACATTCAGGCTCCGATCATTTTCGTTGAGTATCCATACTCCGGTAAATACGTTGAGCGTTCAGGCTCCGGTCATTTTCGTTAAGTTCCCAGACTCCGGTCATTACATTGAGTGTTCAGGATCCAGTCATTTTTGTTGAGTATCATAACTCCATTTATTACGTTGAGCATTCAGGATCCGATCAGTTTCGTTGAGTATCCAGACTCCAAATATTACATTGAGCGTTCAGGCTCCAGTCAATTTCGTTAGGTATCCAGACTCCGGTGATTACGTTGATCGTTCAGGCTCTGGTCATTTTCGTTGACTATCCAGACTCGGGTTATTACGTTAAGCGTTCAGGCTCCGGTCAGTTTCGTTGAGTATCCAGATTCTGAGTATTACGTTGAGCGTTCAGGCTCCGGTCAGTTTCGTTGGGTATCCAGACTCCGATTATTACGTTGAGCGTTCAGGCTCAGGTCATTTTCGTTGAGTATCCAGACTCCGGTTATTACGTTGAGGGTTCAGACTCCGGTCATTTTCGTTGAGTATCTAGACTCCTGTCATTACGTTGAACGTTCAGGCTCCGATCATTTTCGTTGAGTATCCATACTCCGGTAAATACGTTGAGCGTTCAGGCTCCGGTCATTTTCGTTAAGTTCCCAGACTCCGGTCATTACATTGAGTGTTCAGGATCCAGTCATTTTTGTTGAGTATCATAACTCCATTTATTACGTTGAGCATTCAGGATCCGATCAATTTCGTTGAGTATCCAGACTCCAAATATTACATTGAGCATTCAGGCTCCAGTCAGTTTCGTTAGGTATCCAGACTCCGGTGATTACGTTGATCGTTCAGGCTCTGGTCATTTTCGTTGACTATCCAGACTCGGGTTATTACGTTAAGCATTCAGGCTCCGGTCAGTTTCGTTGAGTATCCAGATTTCGATTATTACGTTGAGCGTTCAGGCTCCGGTCAGTTTCGTTGGGTATCCAGACTCCGATTATTACGTTGAATGTTCAGGCTCCGGTCATTTTCGTTGAGTATCCAGACTCCGGTTATTACGTTGAGGGTTCAGACTCCGGTCATTTTCGTTGAGTATCTAGACTCCTGTCATTACGTTGAACGTTCAGGCTCCGATCATTTTCGTTGAGTATCCATACTCCGGTCAATATGTTGAGCGTTCATGCTCCGGTCATTTTCGTTGAGTATCCAGACTCCGGTCATTATATTGAGCGTTTAGGATCCAGTCATTTTTGTTGAGTATCATAACTCCATTTATTACGTTGAGCGTTCAGGACCCGATCAGTTTCGTTGAGTATCCAGACTCCAAATATTACGTTGAGCGTTCAGGCTCCTGTCAGTTTCGTTGGGTATCCAAACTCCGGTGATTACGTTGATCGTTCAGGCTCCGGTCAGTTTCGTTGAGTATCCAGATTCCGATTATTACGTTGAGCGTTCAGACTCCGGTCAGTTTCGTTGGGTATCCAGACTCCGATTATTACGTTGAGGGTTCAGGCTCCGGTCATTTTCGTTGAGTATCCAGACTCCGGTTATTACGTTGAGGGTTCAGACTCCGGTCATTTTCGTTGAGTATCTAGACTCCTGTCATTACGTTGAACATTCAGGCTCCGATCATTTTCGTTGAGTATCCATACTTCGGTCAATACGTTGAGCGTTCAGGCTCCGGTCATTTTCGTTGAGTATCCAGACTCCGGTCATTACATTGAGCGTTTAGGATCCAGTCATTTTTGTTGAGTATCATAACTCCATTTATTACGTTGAGCGTTCATGATCCGATCAGTTTCGTTGAGTATCCAGACTCCAAATATTACGTTGAGCGTTCAGGCTCCGGTCAGTTTCGTTGGGTATCCAAACTCCGGTGATTACGTTGATCGTTCAGGCTCCGGTCAGTTTCGTTGAGTATCCAGATTCCGATTATTACGTTGAGCGTTCAGACTCCAGTCAGTTTCGTTGGGTATCCAGACTCCGATTATTACGTTGAGCGTTCAGGCTCCGGTCATTTTCGTTGAGTATCCAAACTCCGGTTATTAAGTTGAGGGTTCAGACTCCGGTCATTTTCGTTGAGTATCTAGACTCCTGTCATTACGTTGAACGTTCAGGCTCCGATCATTTTCGTTGAGTATCCATACTCTGGTCAATACGTTGAGCGTTTAGGCTCCGGTGATATTCGTTGAGTATCCAGACTCCGGTCATTACATTGAGCGTTTAGGATCCAGTCATTTTTGTTGAGTATCATAACTCCATTTATTAAGTTGAGCGTTCAGGATCCGATCAGTTTCGTTGAGTATCCAGACTCCAAATATTACGTTGAGCATTCAGGCTCCGATCAGTTTCGTTGGGTATCCAGACTCCGGTGATTACGTTGATCGTTCAGGCTCCGGTCAGTTTCGTTGGGTATCCAGACTCCGATTATTACGTTGAGCGTTCAGGCTCCGGTCATTTTCGTTGAGTATCTAGACTCCGTTGAGGGTTCAGACTCCGGTCATTTTCGTTGAGTATCTAGACTCCTGTCATTACGTTGAACGTTCAGGCTATGATCATTTTCGTTGAGTATCCATACTCCGGTCAATACGTTGAGCGTTCAGGCTCCGGTCATTTTCGTTGAGTATCCAGACTCCGGTCATTACATTGAGCGTTCAGGATCCAGTCATTTTTGTTGAGTATCATAACTCCATTTATTACGTTGAGCGTTCAGGATCCGATCAATTTCGTTGAGTATCCAGACTCCAAATATTACATTGAGCGTTCAGGCTCCAGTCAGTTTCGTTGGGTATCCAGACTAAGGTGATTACGTTGATCGTTCAGGCTCCGGTCATTTTCGTTAACTATCTAGACTCGGGTTATTACGTTAAGCGTTCAGGCTCCGGTCAGTTTCGTGGAGTATCCAGATTCCGATTATTACGTTGAGCGTTCAGGCTCCGGTCAGTTTCGTTGGGAATCCAGACTCCGATTATTACGTTGAGTGTTCAGGCTCCGGTCATTTTCGTTGAGTATCCAGACTCCGGTTATTACGTTGAGGGTTCAGACTCCGGTCATTTTCGTTGAGTATCTAGACTCCTGTCATTACGTTGAACGTTCAGGCTCCGATCATTTTCGTTGAGTATCCATACTCCGGTCAATACGTTGAGCGTTCAGGCTCCGGTCATTTTCGTTGAGTATCCAGACTCCGGTCATTAGATTGAGCGTTCAGGATCCAGTCATTTTTGTTGAGTATCATAACTCCATTTATTACGTTGAACGTTCAGGATCCGGTCAGTTTCGTTGAGTATCCAGACTCCAAATATTACGTTGAGCATTCAGGCTCCGATCAGTTTCGTTGGGTATCCAGACTCCGGTGATTACGTTGATCGTTCAGGCTCCGGTCATTTTCGTTGTCTATCCAGACTCGGGTTATTACGTTAAGCATTCATGCTCCGGTCAGTTTCGTTGAGTATCCAGATTCCGATTATTACGTTGAGCGTTCAGGCTCCGGTCAGTTTCGTTGGGTATCCAGACCCCGGTTATTACGTTGAACATTCACGCTCCGATCATTTTCGTTGAGTATCCATACTCCGGTCAATACGTTGAACGTTCACGCTCCGATCATTTTCGTTGAGTATCCATACTCCGGTCAATACGTTGAGCGTTCAGGCTCCGGTCATTTTCGTTGAGCGTTCAGGATCCAGTCATTTTTGTTAAGTATCATAACTCCATTTATTACGTTGAGCGTTCAGGATCCGATTAGTTTCGTTGAGTATCCAGACTCCAAATATTACGTTAAGCGTTCAGGCTCCAGTCAGTTTCATTGGGTATCCAGACTCTGGTGATTAAGTTGATCGTTCAGGCTCCGGTCAGTTTCGTTGGGTATCCAGACTCCGATTATTACGTTGAGCGTTCAGGCTCTGGTCATTTTCATTGAGTATCCAGACTCCGGTTATTACGTTGAGGGTTCAGACTCTGGTCAT
This sequence comes from Lathyrus sativus, assembly GCA_963859935.3. Lineage (NCBI taxonomy): Eukaryota > Viridiplantae > Streptophyta > Magnoliopsida > Fabales > Fabaceae > Lathyrus > Lathyrus sativus. Next base: position 239,741,272 of record OZ012736.1, read on the forward strand.
TTTCGTTGAGTATCTAGACTCCTGTCATTACGTTGAACGTTCACGCTCCGATCATTTTCGTTGAGTATCCATACTCCGGTCAATACGTTGAGCGTTCAGGCTCCGGTCATTTTCGTTGAGTATCCAGACTCCGGTCATTACATTGAGCATTTAGGATCCAGTCATTTTTGTTGAGTATCATAACTCCATTTATTACGTTGAGCGTTCAGGATCCGATCAGTTTCGTTGAGTATCCAGACTCCAAATATTACGTTGAGCGTTCACGCTCCGGTCAGTTTCGTTGGGTATCCAGACTCCGGTGATTACGTTAATCGTTCAGGCTCTGGTCAGTTTCGTTGAGTATCCAGATTCCGATTATTACGTTGAGCGTTCAGACTCCGGTCAGTTTCGTTGGGTATCCAGACTCCAATTATTAAGTTGAGCGTTCAGGCTCCGGTCATTTTCGTTGAGTATCCAGACTCCGGTTATTACGTTGAGGGTTCAGACTCCGGTCATTTTCGTTGAGTATCTAGACTCCTGTCATTACGTTGAACATTCAGGCTCCGATCATTTTCGTTGAGTATCCATACTCCGGTAAATACGTTGAGCGTTCAGGCTCCGGTCATTTTCGTTAAGTTCCCAGACTCCGGTCATTACATTGAGTGTTCAGGATCCAGTCATTTTTGTTGAGTATCATAACTCCATTTATTACGTTGAGCATTCAGGATCCGATCAGTTTCGTTGAGTATCCAGACTCCAAATATTACATTGAGCGTTCAGGCTCCAGTCAATTTCGTTAGGTATCCAGACTCCGGTGATTACGTTGATCGTTCAGGCTCTGGTCATTTTCGTTGACTATCCAGACTCGGGTTATTACGTTAAGCGTTCAGGCTCCGGTCAGTTTCGTTGAGTATCCAGATTCTGAGTATTACGTTGAGCGTTCAGGCTCCGGTCAGTTTCGTTGGGTATCCAGACTCCGATTATTACGTTGAGCGTTCAGGCTCAGGTCATTTTCGTTGAGTATCCAGACTCCGGTTATTACGTTGAGGGTTCAGACTCCGGTCATTTTCGTTGAGTATCTAGACTCCTGTCATTACGTTGAACGTTCAGGCTCCGATCATTTTCGTTGAGTATCCATACTCCGGTAAATACGTTGAGCGTTCAGGCTCCGGTCATTTTCGTTAAGTTCCCAGACTCCGGTCATTACATTGAGTGTTCAGGATCCAGTCATTTTTGTTGAGTATCATAACTCCATTTATTACGTTGAGCATTCAGGATCCGATCAATTTCGTTGAGTATCCAGACTCCAAATATTACATTGAGCATTCAGGCTCCAGTCAGTTTCGTTAGGTATCCAGACTCCGGTGATTACGTTGATCGTTCAGGCTCTGGTCATTTTCGTTGACTATCCAGACTCGGGTTATTACGTTAAGCATTCAGGCTCCGGTCAGTTTCGTTGAGTATCCAGATTTCGATTATTACGTTGAGCGTTCAGGCTCCGGTCAGTTTCGTTGGGTATCCAGACTCCGATTATTACGTTGAATGTTCAGGCTCCGGTCATTTTCGTTGAGTATCCAGACTCCGGTTATTACGTTGAGGGTTCAGACTCCGGTCATTTTCGTTGAGTATCTAGACTCCTGTCATTACGTTGAACGTTCAGGCTCCGATCATTTTCGTTGAGTATCCATACTCCGGTCAATATGTTGAGCGTTCATGCTCCGGTCATTTTCGTTGAGTATCCAGACTCCGGTCATTATATTGAGCGTTTAGGATCCAGTCATTTTTGTTGAGTATCATAACTCCATTTATTACGTTGAGCGTTCAGGACCCGATCAGTTTCGTTGAGTATCCAGACTCCAAATATTACGTTGAGCGTTCAGGCTCCTGTCAGTTTCGTTGGGTATCCAAACTCCGGTGATTACGTTGATCGTTCAGGCTCCGGTCAGTTTCGTTGAGTATCCAGATTCCGATTATTACGTTGAGCGTTCAGACTCCGGTCAGTTTCGTTGGGTATCCAGACTCCGATTATTACGTTGAGGGTTCAGGCTCCGGTCATTTTCGTTGAGTATCCAGACTCCGGTTATTACGTTGAGGGTTCAGACTCCGGTCATTTTCGTTGAGTATCTAGACTCCTGTCATTACGTTGAACATTCAGGCTCCGATCATTTTCGTTGAGTATCCATACTTCGGTCAATACGTTGAGCGTTCAGGCTCCGGTCATTTTCGTTGAGTATCCAGACTCCGGTCATTACATTGAGCGTTTAGGATCCAGTCATTTTTGTTGAGTATCATAACTCCATTTATTACGTTGAGCGTTCATGATCCGATCAGTTTCGTTGAGTATCCAGACTCCAAATATTACGTTGAGCGTTCAGGCTCCGGTCAGTTTCGTTGGGTATCCAAACTCCGGTGATTACGTTGATCGTTCAGGCTCCGGTCAGTTTCGTTGAGTATCCAGATTCCGATTATTACGTTGAGCGTTCAGACTCCAGTCAGTTTCGTTGGGTATCCAGACTCCGATTATTACGTTGAGCGTTCAGGCTCCGGTCATTTTCGTTGAGTATCCAAACTCCGGTTATTAAGTTGAGGGTTCAGACTCCGGTCATTTTCGTTGAGTATCTAGACTCCTGTCATTACGTTGAACGTTCAGGCTCCGATCATTTTCGTTGAGTATCCATACTCTGGTCAATACGTTGAGCGTTTAGGCTCCGGTGATATTCGTTGAGTATCCAGACTCCGGTCATTACATTGAGCGTTTAGGATCCAGTCATTTTTGTTGAGTATCATAACTCCATTTATTAAGTTGAGCGTTCAGGATCCGATCAGTTTCGTTGAGTATCCAGACTCCAAATATTACGTTGAGCATTCAGGCTCCGATCAGTTTCGTTGGGTATCCAGACTCCGGTGATTACGTTGATCGTTCAGGCTCCGGTCATTTTCGTTGTCTATCCAGACTCGGGTTATTACGTTAAGCATTCATGCTCCGGTCAGTTTCGTTGAGTATCCAGATTCCGATTATTACGTTGAGCGTTCAGGCTCCGGTCAGTTTCGTTGGGTATCCAGACCCCGGTTATTACGTTGAACATTCACGCTCCGATCATTTTCGTTGAGTATCCATACTCCGGTCAATACGTTGAACGTTCACGCTCCGATCATTTTCGTTGAGTATCCATACTCCGGTCAATACGTTGATCGTTCAGGCTCCGGTCATTTTCGTTGAGCGTTCAGGATCCAGTCATTTTTGTTAAGTATCATAACTCCATTTATTACGTTGAGCGTTCAGGATCCGATTAGTTTCGTTGAGTATCCAGACTCCAAATATTACGTTAAGCGTTCAGGCTCCAGTCAGTTTCATTGGGTATCCAGACTCTGGTGATTAAGTTGATCGTTCAGGCTCCGGTCAGTTTCGTTGGGTATCCAGACTCCGATTATTACGTTGAGCGTTCAGGCTCTGGTCATTTTCATTGAGTATCCAGACTCCGGTTATTACGTTGAGGGTTCAGACTCTGGTCATTTTCGTTGAGTATCTAGACTCCTGTCATTACGTTGAACGTTCACGCTCCGATCATTTTCGTTGAGTATCCATACTCCGGTCAATACGTTGAGCGTTCAGGCTCCGGTCATTTTCGTTGAGTATCCAGACTCCGGTCATTACATTGAGCATTTAGGATCCAGTCATTTTTGTTGAGTATCATAACTCCATTTATTACGTTGAGCGTTCAGGATCCGATCAGTTTCGTTGAGTATCCAGACTCCAAATATTACGTTGAGCGTTCAGGCTCCGGTCAGTTTCGTTGGGTATCCAGACTCCGGTGATTACGTTAATCGTTCAGGCTCTGGTCAGTTTCGTTGAGTATCCAGATTCCGATTATTACGTTGAGCGTTCAGACTCCGGTCAGTTTCGTTGGGTATCCAGACTCCAATTATTAAGTTGAGCGTTCAGGCTCCGGTCATTTTGGTTGAGTATCCAGACTCCGGTTATTACGTTGAGGGTTCAGACTCCGGTCATTTTCGTTGAGTATCTAGACTCCTGTCATTACGTTGAACATTCAGGCTCCGATCATTTTCGTTGAGTATCCATACTCCGGTAAATACGTTGAGCGTTCAGGCTCCGGTCATTTTCGTTAAGTTCCCAGACTCCGGTCATTACATTGAGTGTTCAGGATCCAGTCATTTTTGTTGAGTATCATAACTCCATTTATTACGTTGAGCGTTCAGGATCCGATCAGTTTCGTTGAGTATCCAGACTCCAAATATTACATTGAGCGTTCAGGCTCCAGTCAATTTCGTTAGGTATCCAGACTCCGGTGATTACGTTGATCGTTCAGGCTCTGGTCATTTTCGTTGACTATCCAGACTCGGGTTATTACGTTAAGCGTTCAGGCTCGGGTCAGTTTCGTTGAGTATCCAGATTCTGATTATTACGTTGAGCGTTCAGGCTCCGGTCAGTTTCGTTGGGTATCCAGACTCCGATTATTACGTTGAGCGTTCAGGCTCAGGTCATTTTCGTTGAGTATCCAGACTCCGGTTATTACGTTTAGGGTTCAGACTCCGGTCATTTTCGTTGAGTATCTAGACTCCTGTCATTACGTTGAACGTTCAGGCTCCGATCATTTTCGTTGAGTATCCATACTCCGGTAAATACGTTGAGCGTTCAGGCTCCGGTTATTTTCGTTAAGTTCCCAGACTCCGGTCATTACATTGAGTGTTCAGGATCCAGTCATTTTTGTTGAGTATCATAACTCCATTTATTACGTTGAGCATTCAGGATCCGATCAATTTCGTTGAGTATCCAGACTCCAAATATTACATTGAGCATTCAGGCTCCAGTCAGTTTCGTTAGGTATCCAGACTCCGGTGATTACGTTGATCGTTCAGGCTCTGGTCATTTTCGTTGACTATCCAGACTCGGGTTATTACGTTAAGCGTTCAGGCTCCGGTCAGTTTCGTTGAGTATCCGGATTTCGATTATTACGTTGAGCGTTCAGGCTCCGGTCAGTTTCGTTGGGTATCCAGACTCCGATTATTACATTGAATGTTAAGGCTCCGGTCATTTTCGTTGAGTATCCAGACTCCGGTTATTACGTTGAGGGTTCAGACTCCGGTCATTTTCGTTGAGTATCTAGACTCCTGTCATTACGTTGAACGTTCAGGCTCCGATCATTTTCGTTGAGTATCCATACTCCGGTCAATATGTTGAGCGTTCATGCTCCGGTCATTTTCGTTGAGTATCCAGACTCCGGTCATTATATTGAGCGTTTAGGATCCAGTCATTTTTGTTGAGTATCATAACTCCATTTATTACGTTGAGCGTTCAGGACCCGATCAGTTTCGTTGAGTATCCAGACTCCAAATATTACGTTGAGCGTTCAGGCTCCTGTCAGTTTCGTTGGGTATCCAAACTCCGGTGATTACGTTGATCGTTCAGGCTCCGGTCAGTTTCGTTGAGTATCCAGATTCCGATTATTACGTTGAGCGTTCAGACTCCGGTCAGTTGCGTTGGGTATCCAGACTCCGATTATTACGTTGAGGGTTCAGGCTCCGGTCATTTTCGTTGAGTATCCAGACTCCGGTTATTACGTTGAGGGTTCAGACTCCGGTCATTTTCGTTGAGTATCTAGACTCCTGTCATTACGTTGAACATTCAGGCTCCGATCATTTTCGTTGAGTATCCATACTTCGGTCAATACGTTGAGCGTTTAGGCTCCGGTCATTTTCGTTGAGTATCCAGACTCCGGTCATTACATTGAGCGTTTAGGATCCAGTCATTTTTGTTGAGTATCATAACTCCATTTATTACGTTGAGCGTTCATGATCCGATCAGTTTCGTTGAGTATCCAGACTCCAAATATTACGTTGAGCGTTCAGGCTCCGGTCAGTTTCGTTGGGTATCCAAACTCCGGTGATTACGTTGATCGTTCAGGCTCCGGTCAGTTTCGTTGAGTATCCAGATTCCGATTATTACGTTGAGCGTTCAGACTCCGGTCAGTTTCGTTGGGTATCCAGACTCCGATTATTACGTTGAGCGTTCAGGCTCCGGTCATTTTCGTTGAGTATCCAAACTCCGGTTATTAAGTTGAGGGTTCAGACTCCGGTCATTTTCGTTGAGTATCTAGACTCCTGTCATTACGTTGAACGTTCAGGCTCCGATCATTTTCGTTGAGTATCCATACTCTGGTCAATACGTTGAGCGTTTAGGCTCCGGTGATATTCGTTGAGTATCCAGACTCCGGTCATTACATTGAGCGTTTAGGATCCAGTCATTTTTGTTGAGTATCATAACTCCATTTATTAAGTTGAGCGTTCAGGATCCGATCAGTTTCGTTGAGTATCCAGACTCCAAATATTACATTGAACGTTCAGGCTCCAATCAGTTTCGTTGGGTATCCAGACTTCGGTGAATACGTTGATCGTTCAGGCTCCGGTCATTTTCGTTGACTATCCAGACTCGGGTTATTACGTTAAGCGTTCAGGCTCCGGTCAGTTTCGTTGAGTATCCAGATTCCGATTATTATGTTGAGCGTTCAGGCTCCGGTTAGTTTCGTTGAGTATCCAGACTCCGACTATTACGTTGAGCGTTCAGGCCCTGGTCATTTTCGTTGAGTATCCAGACTCCGGTTATTACGTTGAGGGTTCAGACTTCGGTCATTTTCGTTGAGTATCTAGACTCCTGTCATTACGTTGAACGTTCAGGCTCCGATCGTTTTCTTTGAGTATCCATACTCCGGTCAATACGTTGAGCGTTCAGGCTCCGGTCATTTTCGTTGAGTTCCAAGACTCCGGTCATTACATTGAGCGTTCAGGATCCAGTCATTTTTGTTCAGTATCATAACTCCATTTATTACGTTGAGCGTTCAGGATCCGATCAGTTTCGTTGAGTATCCAGACTCCAAATATTACGTTGAGCGTTCAGGCTCCGGTCAGTTTCGTTGAGTATCCAGATTTCGATTATTACGTTGAGCGTTCAGGCTCCGGTCAGTTTCGTTGGGTATCCAGACTCCGATTATTACGTTGAGCGTTTAGGCTCCGGTCATTTTCGTTGAGTATCCAGACTCCGGTTATTACGTTGAGGGTTCAGACTCCAGTCATTTTCGTTGAGTATCTAGATTCCGATTATTACGTTGAGCGTTCAGGCTCCGGTTATTTTCGTTGAGTATCCTGACTCCGGTTATTATGTTGAGGGTTCAGACTCCGGTCATTTTCATTGAGTATCTAGACTCCTGTCATTACGTTCAACGTTCAGGCTCCGATCATTTTCGTTGAGTATCCATACTCCGGTCAATACGTTGAGCGTTCAGGCTCCGGTCATTTTCGTTGAGTATCCAGACTCCGGTTATTACATTGAGCGTTCAGGATCCCGTCATTTTTGTTGTGTATCATAATTCCATTTATTACGTTGAGCGTTCAGGATCCGATCAGTTTCGTTGAGTATCCAGACTCCAAATATTATGTTGAGCGTTCAGGCTCCAGTCAGTTTCATTGGGTATCCAGACTCCGGTGATTACGTTGATCGTTCAGGCTCCGGTCATTTTCGTTGGGTATCCAGACTCCGATTATTACGTTGAGCGTTCAGGCTCCGGTCATTTTCGTTGAGTATCCAGACTCCGGTTATTACGTTGAGGGTTCAGACTTCGGTCATTTTCATTGAGTATCTAGACTCCCGTCATTACGTTGAACGTTCAGGCTCCGATCATTTTCGTTGAGTATCCATACTCCGGTCAATACGTTGAGCGTTCGGGCTCCGGTCATTTTCGTTGAGTATCCAGACACCGGTCATTACATTGAGCGTTCAGGATCCAGTCATTTTTGTTGAATATCATAACTCCATTTATTACATTGAGCGTTCAGGATCCGGTCAGTTTCGTTGAGTATCCAGACTCCAAATATTACGTTGAGCGTTCAGGCTCCGGTCAGTTTTGTTGGGTGTCCAGACTCAGGTGATTACGTTGATCGTTCAGGCTCCGGTCATTTTCGTTGACTATCCAGACTCGGGTTATTACATTAAGCGTTCAGGCTCCGGTCAGTTTCGTTGAATATCCAGATTCCGATTATTACGTTGAGCGTTCAGGCTCCGGTCAGTTTCGTTGGGTATCCAGACTCCAATTATTACGTTGAGCATTCAGGCTCCGGTCATTTTCGTTGAGTATCCAGACTCCGGTTATTAAGTTGAGGGTTCAGACTCCGGTCATTTTCGTTGAGTATCTAGACTCCTGTCATTACGTTGAACGTTCAGGCTCCGCTCATTTTCTTTGAGTAACCATACTCCGGGCAATACGTTGAGCGTTCAGGCTCCGGTCATTTTCGTTGAGTTCCCAGACTCCGGTCATTACATTGAGCATTCAGGATCCAGTCATTTTTGTTGAGTATCATAACTCCATTTATTATGTTGAGCGTTCAGGATCCGATCAGTTTCGTTGAGTATCCAGACTCCAAATATTACGTTGAGCGTTCAGGCTCCGGTCAGTTTCGTTGAGTATCCAGATTTCGATTATTACGTTGAGCGTTCAGGCTCCGGTCAATTTTGTTGGGTATCCAGACTCCGATTATTACATTGAGTGTTCAGGCTCCGGTCATTTTCGTTGACTATCCAGACTCCGGTTATTACGTTGAGGGTTCAGACTCCGGTCATTTTCGTTGAGTATCTAGATTCCGATTATTACATTGAGCGTTCAGGCTCCGGTTATTTTCGTTGAGTATCCTGACTCCGGTTATTACGTTGAGGGTTCAGACTCCGGTCATTTTCATTGAGTATCTAGACTTCTGTCATTACGTTCAACGTTCAGGCTCCGATCATTTTCGTTGAGTATCCATACTCCGATCAATACGTTGAGCGTTCAGGCTCCGGTCATTTTCGTTGAGTATCCAGACTCCGGTCATTACATTGAGGGTTCAGGATCCAGTCATTTTTGTTGTGTATCATAATTCCATTTATTACGTTAAGCGTTCAGGATCCGATCAGTTTCGGTGAGTATCCAGACTCCAAATATCACGTTGAGCGTTCAGGCTCCATTCAGTTTCATTGGGTATCCAGACTCCGGTGATTACGTTGAGCGTTCAGGCTCCGGTCATTTTCGTTGAGTATCCAGACTCCGGTCAATACGTTGAGCGTTCAGGATCCCGTCATTTTTGTTGTGTATCATAATTCCATTTATTACGTTGAGCGTTCAGGATCCGATCAGTTTCGTTGAGTATCCAGACTCCAAATATTTTGTTGAGCGTTCAGGCTCCAGTCAGTTTCATTGGGTATCCAGACTCCGGTGATTACGTTGATCGTTCAGGCTCCGGTCAGTTTCGTTGGGTATCCAGACTCCGATTATTACGTTGAGCGTTCAGGCTCCGGTCATTTTTGTTGAGTATCCAGACTCCGGTTATCACGTTGAGGGTTCAGACTTCGGTCATTTTCATTGAGTATCTAGACTCCCGTCATTACGTTGAACGTTCAGGCTCCGATCATTTTCGTTGAGTATCCATACTCCGGTCAATACGTTGAGCGTTCGGGCTCCGGTCATTTTCGTTGAGTATCCAGACTCCGGTCATTACATTGAGCGTTCAGGATCCAGTCATTTTTGTTGAATATCATAACTCCATTTATTACATTGAGCGTTCAGGATCCGGTCAGTTTCGTTGAGTATCCAGACTCCAAATATTACGTTGAGCGTTCAGGCTCCGGTCAGTTTCGTTGGGTGTCCAGACTCAGGTGATTACGTTGATCGTTCAGGCTCCGGTCATTTTCGTTGACTATCCAGACTCGGGTTATTACATTAAGCGTTCAGGCTCCGGTCAGTTTCGTTGAATATCCAGATTCCGATTATTACGTTGAGCGTTCAGGCTCCGGTCAGTTTCGTTGGGTATCCAGACTCCAATTATTACGTTGAGCATTCAGGCTCCGGTCATTTTCGTTGAGTATCCAGACTCCGGTTATTACGTTGAGGGTTCAGACTCCGGTCTTTTTCGTTGAGTATCTAGACTCCTGTCATTACGTTGAACGTTCAGGCTCCGATCATTTTCTTTGAGTATCCATACTCCGGGCAATACGTTGAGCGTTCAGGCTCCGGTCATTTTCGTTGAGTTCCCAGACTCCGGTCATTACATTGAGCATTCAGGATCCAGTCATTTTTGTTGAGTATCATAACTCCATTTATTATGTTGAGCGTTCAGGATCCGATCAGTTTCGTTGAGTATCCAGACTCCAAATATTACGTTGAGCGTTCAGGCTCCGGTCAGTTTCGTTGAGTATCCAGATTTCGATTATTACGTTGAGCGTTCAGGCTCCGGTCATTTTCGTTGACTATCCAGACTCCGGTTATTACGTTGAGGGTTCAGACTCCGGTCATTTTCGTTGAGTATCTAGATTCTGATTATTACATTGAGCGTTCAGGCTCCGGTTATTTTCGTTGAGTATCCTGACTCCGGTTATTACGTTGAGGGTTCAGACTCCGGTCATTTTCATTGAGTATCTAGACTTCTGTCATTACGTTCAACGTTCAGGCTCCGATCATTTTCGTTGAGTATCCATACTCCGATCAATACGTTGAGCGTTCAAGCTCCGGTCATTTTCGTTGAGTATCCAGACTCTGGTCATTACATTGAGGGTTCAGGATCCAGTCATTTTTGTTGTGTATCATAATTCCATTTATTACGTTAAGCGTTCAGGATCCGATCAGTTTCGGTGAGTATCCAGACTCCAAATATTATGTTGAGCGTTCAGGCTCCAGTCAGTTTCATTGGGTATCCAGACTCCGGTGATTACGTTGATCGTTCAGGCTCCGGTCATTTTCGTTGGGTATCCAGACTCCGATTATTACGTTGAGCGTTCAGGCTCCGGTCATTTTCGTTGAGTATCCAGACTCCGGTTATTACGTTGAGGGTTCAGACTTCGGTCATTTTCATTGAGTATCTAGACTCCCGTCATTACGTTGAACGTTCAGGCTCCGATCATTTTCGTTGAGTATCCATACTCCGGTCAATACGTTGAGCGTTCGGGCTCCGGTCATTTTCGTTGAGTATCCAGACAACGGTCATTACATTGAGCGTTCAGGATCCAGTCATTTTTGTTGAATATCATAACTCCATTTATTACATTGAGCGTTCAGGATCCGGTTAGTTTCGTTGAGTATCCAGACTCCAAATATTACGTTGAGCGTTCAGGCTCCGGTCAGTTTTGTTGGGTGTCCAGACTCAGGTGATTACGTTGATCGTTCAGGCTCCGGTCATTTTCGTTGACTATCCAGACTCGGGTTATTACATTAAGCGTTCAGGCTCCGGTCAGTTTCGTTGAATATCCAGATTCCGATTATTACGTTGAGCGTTCAGGCTCCGGTCAGTTTCGTTGGGTATCCAGACTCCAATTATTACGTTGAGCATTCAGGCTCCGGTCATTTTCGTTGAGTATCCAGACTCCGGTTATTAAGTTGAGGGTTCAGACTCCGGTCATTTTCGTTGAGTATCTAGACTCCTGTCATTACGTTGAACGTTCAGGCTCCGCTCATTTTCTTTGAGTAACCATACTCCGGGCAATACGTTGAGCGTTCAGGCTCCGGTCATTTTCGTTGAGTTCCCAGACTCCGGTCATTACATTGAGCATTCAGGATCCAGTCATTTTTGTTGAGTATCATAACTCCATTTATTATGTTGAGCGTTCAGGATCCGATCAGTTTCGTTGAGTATCCAGACTCCAAATATTACGTTGAGCGTTCAGGCTCCGGTCAGTTTCGTTGAGTATCCAGATTTCGATTATTACGTTGAGCGTTCAGGCTCCGGTCAATTTTGTTGGGTATCCAGACTCCGATTATTACATTGAGTGTTCAGGCTCCGGTCATTTTCGTTGACTATCCAGACTCCGGTTATTACGTTGAGGGTTCAGACTCCGGTCATTTTCGTTGAGTATCTAGATTCCGATTATTACATTGAGCGTTCAGGCTCCGGTTATTTTCGTTGAGTATCCTGACTCCGGTTATTACGTTGAGGGTTCAGACTCCGGTCATTTTCATTGAGTATCTAGACTTCTGTCATTACGTTCAACGTTCAGGCTCCGATCATTTTCGTTGAGTATCCATACTCCGATCAATACGTTGAGCGTTCAGGCTCCGGTCATTTTCGTTGAGTATCCAGACTCCGGTCATTACATTGAGGGTTCAGGATCCAGTCATTTTTGTTGTGTATCATAATTCCATTTATTACGTTAAGCGTTCAGGATCCGATCAGTTTCGGTGAGTATCCAGACTCCAAATATCACGTTGAGCGTTCAGGCTCCATTCAGTTTCATTGGGTATCCAGACTCCGGTGATTACGTTGAGCGTTCAGGCTCCGGTCATTTTCGTTGAGTATCCAGACTCCGGTCAATACGTTGAGCGTTCAGGATCCCGTCATTTTTGTTGTGTATCATAATTCCATTTATTACGTTGAGCGTTCAGGATCCGATCAGTTTCGTTGAGTATCCAGACTCCAAATATTTTGTTGAGCGTTCAGGCTCCAGTCAGTTTCATTGGGTATCCAGACTCCGGTGATTACGTTGATCGTTCAGGCTCCGGTCAGTTTCGTTGGGTATCCAGACTCCGATTATTACGTTGAGCGTTCAGGCTCCGGTCATTTTTGTTGAGTATCCAGACTCCGGTTATCACGTTGAGGGTTCAGACTTCGGTCATTTTCATTGAGTATCTAGACTCCCGTCATTACGTTGAACGTTCAGGCTCCGATCATTTTCGTTGAGTATCCATACTCCGGTCAATACGTTGAGCGTTCGGGCTCCGGTCATTTTCGTTGAGTATCCAGACTCCGGTCATTACATTGAGCGTTCAGGATCCAGTCATTTTTGTTGAATATCATAACTCCATTTATTACATTGAGCGTTCAGGATCCGGTCAGTTTCGTTGAGTATCCAGACTCCAAATATTACGTTGAGCGTTCAGGCTCCGGTCAGTTTCGTTGGGTGTCCAGACTCAGGTGATTACGTTGATCGTTCAGGCTCCGGTCATTTTCGTTGACTATCCAGACTCGGGTTATTACATTAAGCGTTCAGGCTCCGGTCAGTTTCGTTGAATATCCAGATTCCGATTATTACGTTGAGCGTTCAGGCTCCGGTCAGTTTCGTTGGGTATCCAGACTCCAATTATTACGTTGAGCATTCAGGCTCCGGTCATTTTCGTTGAGTATCCAGACTCCGGTTATTACGTTGAGGGTTCAGACTCCGGTCTTTTTCGTTGAGTATCTAGACTCCTGTCATTACGTTGAACGTTCAGGCTCCGATCATTTTCTTTGAGTATCCATACTCCGGGCAATACGTTGAGCGTTCAGGCTCCGGTCATTTTCGTTGAGTTCCCAGACTCCGGTCATTACATTGAGCATTCAGGATCCAGTCATTTTTGTTGAGTATCATAACTCCATTTATTATGTTGAGCGTTCAGGATCCGATCAGTTTCGTTGAGTATCCAGACTCCAAATATTACGTTGAGCGTTCAGGCTCCGGTCAGTTTCGTTGAGTATCCAGATTTCGATTATTACGTTGAGCGTTCAGGCTCCGGTCATTTTCGTTGACTATCCAGACTCCGGTTATTACGTTGAGGGTTCAGACTCCGGTCATTTTCGTTGAGTATCTAGATTCTGATTATTACATTGAGCGTTCAGGCTCCGGTTATTTTCGTTGAGTATCCTGACTCCGGTTATTACGTTGAGGGTTCAGACTCCGGTCATTTTCATTGAGTATCTAGACTTCTGTCATTACGTTCAACGTTCAGGCTCCGATCATTTTCGTTGAGTATCCATACTCCGATCAATACGTTGAGCGTTCAAGCTCCGGTCATTTTCGTTGAGTATCCAGACTCTGGTCATTACATTGAGGGTTCAGGATCCAGTCATTTTTGTTGTGTATCATAATTCCATTTATTACGTTAAGCGTTCAGGATCCGATCAGTTTCGGTGAGTATCCAGACTCCAAATATTATGTTGAGCGTTCAGGCTCCATTCAGTTTCATTGGGTATCCAGACTCCGGTGATTACGTTGAGCGTTCAGGCTCCGGTCATTTTTGTTGAGTATCCAGACTCCGGTTATTACGTTGAGGGTTCAGACTTCGGTCATTTTCATTGAGTATCTAGACTCCTGTCATTACGTTGAACATTCAGGCTCCGATCATTTTCGTTGAGTATCCATACTCCGGTCAATACGTTGAGCGTTCAGGCTCCGGTCATTTTCGTTAAGTATCCAGACTCCGGTCATTACATTGAGCGTTCAGGATCCAGTCATTTTTGTTGAGTATCATAACTCCATTTATTACGTTGAGCGTTCAGGATCCGGTCAGTTTCATTGAGTATCCAGACTCCAACTATTACTTTGAGCATTCAGGCTCCAGTCAGTTTCGTTGGGTATCCAGACTCTGGTGATTACGTTGATAGTTAAGGCTCCGGTCATTTTCGTTGACTATCAAGACTCGGGTTATTACGTTAAGCGTTCAGGCTCTGGTCAGTTTCGTTGAGTATCCAGATTTCGATTATTACGTTGAGCGTTCAGGCTCCGGTCAGTTTCGTTGGGTATCCAGACCCCGGTTATTACGTTGAGTGTTCAGGCTCCAGTCATTTTTGTTGAGTATCCAGACTCCGGTTATTAAGTTGAACGTCAGGCTCCTATCATTTTCGTTGAGCGTTCAGGCTCCGGTTATTTTCGTTGAGTATCCTGACTCCGGTTATTACGTTGAGGGTTCAGACTTCCGTCATTTTCATTGAGTATCTAGACTTCTGTCATTATGTTCAACGTTCAGGCTCCGATCATTTTCGTTGAGTATCCATACTCCGATCAATATGTTGAGCGTTCAGGCTCCGGTCATTTTCGTTGAGTATCCAGACTCCGGTCATTACATTGAGGGTTCAGGATCCAGTCATTTTTGTTGTGTATCATAATTCCATTTATTACGTTAAGCGTTCAGGATCCGATCAGTTTCGGTGAGTATCCAGACTCCAAATATTACGTTGAGCGTTCAGGCTCCATTCAGTTTCATTGGGTATCCAGACTCCGGTGATTAAGTTGAGCGTTCAGGCTCCGGTCATTTTCGTTGACTATCCAGACTCGGGTTATTACGTTGAGGGTTCAGACTTCGGTCATTTTCATTGAGTATCTAGACTCCTGTCATTACGTTGAACGTTCAGGCTCCGATCATTTTCGTTGAGTATCCATACTCCGGTCAATACGTTGAGCGTTCAGGCTCCGGTCATTTTCGTTGAGTATCCAGACTCCGGTCATTACATTGAGCGTTCAGGATCCAGTCATTTTTGTTGAGTATCATAACTCCATTTATTACGTTGAGCGTTCAGGATCCGGTCAGTTTCGTTGAGTATCCAGACTCCAAATATTACTTTGAGCATTCAGGCTCCAGTCAGTTTCGTTGGGTATCCAGACTCTGGTGATTACGTTGATCGTTAAGGCTCCGGTCATTTTCGTTGACTATCAAGACTCGGGTTATTACGTTAAGCGTTCAGGCTCTGGTCAGTTTCGTTGAGTATCCAGATTCCGATTATTACATTGAGCGTTCAGGCTCCGGTCAGTTTCGTTGGGTATCCAGACCCCGGTTATTACGTTGAGTGTTCAGGCTCCAGTCATTTTTGTTGAGTATCCAGACTCCGGTTATTAAGTTGAACGTCAGGCTCCTATCATTTTCGTTGAGCGTTCAGGCTCCGGTTATTTTCGTTGAGTATCCTGACTCCGGTTATTACGTTGAGGGTTCAGACTTCCGTCATTTTCATTGAGTATCTAGACTCCTGTCATTACGTTCAACGTTCAGGCTCCGATCATTTTCGTTGAGTATCCATACTCCGGTCAATACGTTGAGCGTTCAGGCTCCAGTCATTTTCGTTGAGTATCTAGACTCCAGTCATTACATTGAGGGTTCAGGATCCAGTCATTTTTGTTGTGTATCATAATTCCATTTATTATGTTAAGCGTTCAGGATCCGATCAGTTTCGGTGAGTATCCAGACTCCAAATATTACATTGAGCGTTCAGGCTCCAGTCAGTTTCATTGGGTATCCAGACTCTGGTGATTACGTTGATCGTTCAGGCTCCGGTCATTTTCGTTGACTATCCAGACTCGGGTTATTACGTTAAGCGTTACGGCTCCGGTTAGTTTCGTTGAGTATCAAGATTTCGATTATTACGTTGAGCATTCAGGCTCCGGTCAGTTTCGTTGGGTATCCAGACTCCGATTATTACGTTGAGCGTTCAGGCTCCGGTCATTTTCGTTGAGTATCCAGACTCCGATTATTACGTTAAGGGTTCAAACTCTGGTCATTTTCGTTGAGTATCTTAATTCCGTTTATTATGTTGAGCGTTCAGGCTCCGGTTATTTTCGTTGTGTATCCTGACTCTGGTTATTACGTTGAGGGTTCAGACTCCGGTCATTTTTATTGAGTATCTAGACTCCTGTCATTACGTTGAACGTTCAGGCTCCGATCATTTTCGTTGAGTATCCATACTCCAGCAATACGTTGAGCGTTCAAGCTCCGGTCATTTTCGTTGAGTATCCAGACTCCGGTCATTACATTGAGCGTTCAGGATCTAGTCATTTTTGTTGAGTATCATAACTCCATTTATTACGTTGAGCGTTCAGGATCCGGTCAGTTTCGTTGAGTATCCAGACTCCACATATTACGTTGAGCGTTTAGGCTCCAGTCAGTTTCGTTGGGTATCCAGACTCCGGTGATTACGTTGATCGTTCAGGCTCCGGTCATTTTCGTTGACTATCCAGACTCAGGTTATTACGTTAAGCGTTCAGGCTCCGGTCAGTTTCGTTGAGTATCCAGATTCCGATTATTACGTTGAGCGTTCAGGCTCCGGTCAGTTTCGTTGGGTATCCAGACCGCGGTTATTACGTTGAGCGTTCATGCTCCGGTCATTTTCGTTGAGTATCCAGACTCCGGTTATTAAGTTGAGCGTCAGGCTCTGATCATTTTCGTTGAGTATCCAGATTCCGATTATTACGTTGAGCGTTCAGGCTCCGGTTATTTTCGTTGATTACTCTGACTCCGGTTATTACATTGAGGGTTCAGACTCCGGTCATTTTCGTTGAGTATCTAGACTCCTGTCATTACGTTGAACGTTCAGGCTCTGATCATTTTCGTTGAGGATCCATACTCTGGTCAATACGTTGAGCGTTCAGGCTCCGCTCATTTTCATTGAGTATCCAGACTCCAGTCATTACATTGAGCGTTCAGGATCCAGTCATTTTTTTTAGTATCATAACTCCATTTATTACGTTGAGGATTCAGGCTCCGGTTAGTTTCGTTGAGTATCCCGATTTCGATTATTACGTTGAGCGTTCAGGCTCCGGTCAGTTTCGTTGGGTATCCAGACTCCGATTATTACGTTGAGCGTTCAGGCTCCGGTCATTTTCGTTGACTATCCAGACTCCGGTTATTACGTTGAGGGTTCAGACTCCGGTCATTTTCGTTGAGTATCTAGACTCATGTCATTACGTTGAACGTTCAGGCTCCAATCATTTTCTTTGAGTATCCATACTCCGGTCAATACATTGAGCGTTCAGGCTCCGGTCATTTTCGTTGAGTTCCCAGACTCCGGTCATTACATTGAGCGTTCAGGATCCAGTCATTTTTGTTGAGTATCATAACTCCATTTATTACGTTGAGCGTTCAGGATCCGATCAGTTTCGTTGAGTATCCAGACTCCAAATATTACGTTGAGCGTTCAGGCTCCGGTCAGTTTCGTTGAGTATCCAGATTTCGATTATTACGTTGAGCGTTCAGGCTCCAGTCAGTTTCGTTGGGTATTCAGACTCCGATTATTACGTTGAGCGTTCAGGCTCCGGTCATTTTCGTTGACTATCCAGACTCCGGTTATTACGTTGAGGGTTCAGACTCCGGTCATTTTCGTTGAGTATCTAGATTCCGATTATTACGTTGAGCGTTCAGGCTCCGGTTATTTTCGTTGAGTATCCTGACTCCGGTTATTACGTTTAGGGTTCAGACTCCGGTCATTTTCATTGAGTATCTAGACTCCTGTCATTACGTTCAACGTTCAGGCTCCGATCATTTTCGTTGAGTATCCATACTCCGGTCAATACGTTGAGCGTTCAGGCTCCGGTCATTTTCGTTGAGTATCCAGACTCCGGTTATTACATTGAGCGTTCAGGATCCCGTCATTTTTGTTGTGTATCATAATTCCATTTATTACGTTGAGCGTTCAGGATCCGATCAGTTTCGTTGAGTATCCAGACTCCAAATATTATGTTGAGCGTTCAGGCTCCAGTCAGTTTCATTGGGTATCCAGACTCCGGTGATTACGTTGATCGTTCAGGCTCCGGTCAGTTTCGTTGGGTATCCAGACTCCGATTATTACATTGAGCGTTCAGGCTCCGGTCATTTTCGTTGAGTATCCAGACTCCGGTTATTACGTTGAGGGTTCAGACTTCGGTCATTTTCATTGAGTATCTAGACTCCCGTCATTACGTTGAACGTTCAGGCTCCGATCATTTTCGTTGAGTATCCATACTCCGGTAAATACGTTGAGCGTTCGGGCTCCGGTCATTTTCGTTGAGTATCCAGACTCCGGTCATTACATTGAGCGTTCAGGATCCAGTCATTTTTGTTGAATATCATAACTCCATTTATTACATTGAGCGTTCAGGATCCGGTCAGTTTGTTGAGTATCCAGACTCCAAATATTACGTTGAGCGTTCAGGCTCCGGTCAGTTTCGTTGGGTGTCCAGACTCAGGTGATTACGTTGATCGTTCAGGCTCCGGTCATTTTCGTTGACTATCCAGACTCGGGTTATTACATTAAGCGTTCAGGCTCCGGTCAGTTTCGTTGAATATCCAGATTCCGATTATTACGTTGAGCGTTCAGGCTCCGGTCAGTTTCGTTGGGTATCCACACTCCAATTATTACGTTGAGCATTCAGGCTCCGGTCATTTTCGTTGAGTATCCAGACTCCGGTTATTACGTTGAGGGTTCAGACTCCGGTCATTTTCGTTGAGTATCTAGACTCCTGTCATTACGTTGAACGTTGAGGCTCCGATCATTTTCTTTGAGTATCCATACTCCGGGCAATACGTTGAGCGTTCAGGCTCCGGTCATTTTCGTTGAGTTCCCAGACTCCGGTCATTACATTGAGCATTCCGGATCCAGTCATTTTTGTTGCGTATCATAACTCCATTTATTATGTTGAGCGTTCAGGATCCGATCAGTTTCGTTGAGTATCCAGACTCCAAATATTACGTTGAGCGTTCAGGCTCCGGTCAGTTTCGTTGAGTATCCAGATTTCGATTATTACGTTGAGCGTTCAGGCTCCGGTCAGTTTTGTTGGGTATCCAGACTCTGATTATTACATTGAGTGTTCAGGCTCCGGTCATTTTCGTTGACTATCCAGACTCCGGTTATTATGTTGAGGGTTCAGACTCCGGTCATTTTCGTTGAGTATCTAGATTCTGATTATTACATTGAGCGTTCAGGCTCCGGTTATTTTCGTTGAGTATCCTGACTCCGGTTATTACGTTGAGGGTTCAGACTCCGGTCATTTTCATTGAGTATCTAGACTTTTGTCATTACGTTCAACGTTCAGGCTCCGATCATTTTCATTGAGTATCCATACTCCGATCAATACGTTGAGCGTTCAGGCTCCGGTCATTTTCGTTGAGTATCCAGACTCCGGTCATTACATTGAGGGTTCAGGATCCAGTCATTTTTGTTGTGTATCATAATTCCATTTATTACGTTAAGCGTTCAGGATCCGATCAGTTTCGGTGAGTATCCAGACTCCAAATATTACGTTGAGCGTTCAGGCTCCATTCAGTTTCATTGGGTATCCAGACTCCGGTGATTACGTTGAGCGTTCAGGCTCCGGTCATTTTTGTTGAGTATCCAGACTCCGGTTATTACGTTGAGGGTTCAGACTTCGGTCATTTTCATTGAGTATCTAGACTCCTGTCATTACGTTGAACGTTCAGGCTCCGATCATTTTCGTTGAGTATCCATACTCCGGTCAATACGTTGAGCGTTCAGGCTCCGGTCATTTTCGTTGAGTATCCAGACTCCGGTCATTACATTGAGCGTTCAGGATCCAGTCATTTTTGTTGAGTATCATAACTCCATTTATTACGTTGAGCGTTCAGGATCCGGTCAGTTTCGTTGAGTATCCAGACTCCAACTATTACTTTGAGCATTCAGGCTCCAGTCAGTTTCGTTGGGTATCCAGACTCTGGTGATTACGTTGATAGTTAAGGCTCCGGTCATTTTCATTGACTATCAAGACTCGGGTTATTACGTTAAGCGTTCAGGCTCTGGTCAGTTTCGTTGAGTATCCAGATTCCGATTATTACGTTGAGCATTCAGGCTCCGGTCAGTTTCGTTGGGTATCCAGACCCCGGTTATTACGTTGAGTGTTCAGGCTCAAGTCATTTTTGTTGAGTATCCAGACTCCGGTTATTAAGTTGAACGTCAGGCTCCTATCATTTTCGTTGAGCGTTCAGGCTCCGGTTATTTTCGTTGAGTATCCTGACTCCGGTTATTACGTTGAGGGTTCAGACTTCCGTCATTTTCATTGAGTATCTAGACTTCTGTCATTATGTTCAACGTTCAGGCTCCGATCATTTTCGTTGAGTATCCATACTCCGATCAATAGGTTGAGCGTTCAGGCTCCGGTCATTTTCGTTGAGTATCCAGACTCCGCTCATTACATTGAGGGTTCAGGATCCAGTCATTTTTGTTGTGTATCATAATTCCATTTATTACGTTAAGCGTTCAGGATCCGATCAGTTTCGGTGAGTATCCAGACTCCAAATATTACGTTGAGCGTTCAGGCTCCATTCAGTTTCATTGGGTATCCAGACTCCGGTGATTACGTTGAGCGTTCAGGCTCCGGTCATTTTCGTTGACTATCCAGATTCGGGTTATTACGTTGAGGGTTCAGACTTCGGTCATTTTCATTGAGTATCTAGACTCCTGTCATTACGTTGAATGTTCAGGCTCCGATCATTTTCGTTGAGTATCCATACTCCGGTCAATACGTTGAGCGTTCAGGCTCCGGTCATTTTCGTTGAGTATCCAGACTCCGGTCATTACATTGAGCGTTCAGGATCCAGTCATTTTTGTTGAGTATCATAACTCCATTTATTACGTTGAGCGTTCAGGATCCGGTCAGTTTCGTTGAGTATCCAGACTCAAAATATTACTTTGAGCATTCAGGCTCCAGTCAGTTTCGTTGGGTATCCAGACTCTGGTGATTACGTTGATCGTTAAGGCTCCGGTCATTTTCGTTGACTATCAAGACTCGGGTTATTACGTTAAGCGTTCAGGCTCTGGTCAGTTTCGTTGAGTATCCAGATTCCGATTATTACGTTGAGCGTTCAGGCTCCGGTCAGTTTCGTTGGGTATCCAGACCCCGGTTATTATGTTGAGTGTTCAGGCTCCAGTCATTTTTGTTGAGTATCCAGACTCCGGTTATTAAGTTGAACGTCAGGCTCCTATCATTTTCGTTGAGCGTTCAGGCTCCGGTTATTTTCGTTGAGTATCCTGACTCCGGTTATTACGTTGAGGGTTCAGACTTCCGTCATTTTCATTGAGTATCTAGACTCCTGTCATTACGTTCAACGTTCAGGCTCCGATCATTTTCGTTGAGTATCCATACTCCGGTCAATACGTTGAGCGTTCAGGCTCCAGTCATTTACGTTGAGTATCCAGACTCCAGTCATTACATTGAGGGTTCAGGATCCAGTCATTTTTGTTGTGTATCATAATTCCATTTATTACGTTAAGCGTTCAGGATCCGATCAGTTTCGGTGAGTATCCAGACTCCAAATATTACGTTGAGCATTCAGGCTCCAGTCAGTTTCATTGGGTATCCAGACTCTGGTGATTACGTTGATCGTTCAGGCTCCGGTCATTTTCGTTGACTATCCAGACTCGGGTTATTACGTTAAGCGTTACGGCTCCGGTTAGTTTCGTTGAGTATCCAGATTTCGATTATTACGTTGAGCATTCAGGCTCCGGTCAGTTTCGTTGGGTATCCAGACTCCGATTATTACGTTGAGCGTTCAGGCTCCGGTCATTTTCGTTGAGTATCCAGACTCCGATTATTACGTTAAGGGTTCAAACTCTGGTCATTTTTGTTGTGTATCTTAATTCCGTTTATTATGTTGAGCGTTCAGGCTCCGGTTATTTTCGTTGTGTATCCTGACTCCGGTTATTACGTTGAGGGTTCAGACTCCGGTCATTTTTATTGAGTATCTAGACTCCTGTCATTACGTTGAACGTTCAGGCTCCGATCATTTTCGTTGAGTATCCATACTCCAGCAATACGTTGAGCGTTCAAGCTCCGGTCATTTTCGTTGAGTATCCAGACTCCGGTCATTACATTGAGCGTTCAGGATCCAGTCATTTTTGTTGAGTATCATAACTCCATTTATTACGTTGAGCGTTCAGGATCCGGTCAGTTTCGTTGAGTATCCAGACTCCAAATATTACGTTGAGCGTTTAGGCTCCAGTCAGTTTCGTTGGGTATCCAGACTCCGGTGATTACGTTGATCGTTCAGGCTCCGGTCATTTTCGTTGACTATCCAGACTCAGGTTATTACGTTAAGCGTTCAGGCTCCGGTCAGTTTCGTTGAGTATCCAGATTCCGATTATTACGTTGAGCGTTCAGGCTCCGGTCAGTTTCGTTGGGTATCCAGACCGCGGTTATTACGTTGAGCGTTCATGCTCCGGTCATTTTCGTTGAGTATCCAGACTCCGGTTATTAAGTTGAGTGTCAGGCTCCGATCATTTTCGTTGAGTATCCAGATTCCGATTATTACGTTGAGCGTTCAGGCTCCGGTTATTTTCGTTGATTACTCTGACTCCGGTTATTACATTGAGGGTTCAGACTCCGGTCATTTTCGTTGAGTATCTAGACTCCTGTCATTACGTTGAACGTTCAGGCTCTGATCATTTTCGTTGAGGATCCATACTCTGGTCAATACGTTGAGCGTTCAGGTTCCGGTCATTTTCATTGAGTATCCAGACTCCAGTCATTACATTGAGCGTTCAGGATCCAGTCATTTTTTTTAGTATCATAACTCCATTTATTACGTTGAGGGTTCAGGCTCCGGTTAATTTCGTTGAGTATCCAGATTTCGACTATTACGTTGAGCGTTCAGGCTCCGGTCAGTTTCGTTGGGTATCTAGACTCCGATTATTACGTTGAGCGTTCAGGCTCCGGTCATTTTCGTTGACTATCCAGACTCCGGTTATTACGTTGAGGGTTCAGACTCTGGTCATTTTCGTTGAGTATCTAGACTCATGTCATTACGTTGAACGTTCAGGCTCCAATCATTTTCTTTGAGTATCCATACTCCGGTCAATACGTTGAGCGTTCAGGCTCCGGTCATTTTCGTTGAGTTCCCAGACTCCGGTCATTACATTGAGTGTTCAGGATCCAGTCATTTTTGTTGAGTATCATAACTCCATTTATTACGTTGAGCGTTCAGGATCCGATCAGTTTCGTTGAGTATCCAGACTCCAAATATTACGTTGAGCGTTCAGGCTCCGGTCAGTTTCGTTGAGTATCCAGATTTCGATTATTAAGTTGAGCGTTCAGGCTCCGGTCAGTTTCGTTGGGTATTCAGACTCCGATTATTACGTTGAGCGTTCAGGCTCCGGTCATTTTCGTTGACTATCCAGACTCCGGTTATTACGTTGAGGGTTCAGACTCCGGTCATTTTCGTTGAGTATCTAGATTCCGATTATTACGTTGAGCGTTCAGGCTCCGGTTATTTTCGTTGAGTATCCTGACTCCGGTTATTACGTTTAGGGTTCAGACTCCGGTCATTTTCATTGAGTATCTAGACTCCTGTCATTACGTTCAACGTCCAGGCTCCGATCATTTTCGTTGAGTATCCATACTCCGGTCAATACGTTGAGCGTTCAGGCTCCGGTCATTTTCGTTGAGTATCCAGACTCCGGTCATTACATTGAGCGTTCAGGATCCGATCATTTTTGTTGTGTATCATAATTCCATTTATTACGTTGAGCGTTCAGGATCCGATTAGTTTCGTTGAGTATCCAGACTCCAAATATTACGTTGAGCGTTCAGGCTCCAGTCAGTTTCATTGGGTATCCAGACTCCGGTGATTACGTTGAGCGTTCAGGCTCCGGTAATTTTTGTTGAGTATCCAGACTCTGGTTATTACGTTGAGGGTTCAGACTTCGGTCATTTTCATTGAGTATCTAGACTCCTGTTATTACGTTGAAAGTTCAGGCTCCGATCATTTTCGTTGAGTATCCATACTCCGGTCAATACGTTGAGCGTTCAGGCTCCGGTCATTTTCGTTGAGTGTCCAGACTCCGGTCATTACATTGAGCGTTCAGGATCCAGTCATTTTTGTTGAGTATCATAACTCCATTTATTACGTTGAGCGTTCTTTATCTGGTCAGTTTCGTTGAGTATCCAGACTCCAAATATTACTTTGAGCATTCAGGCTCCAGTCAGTTTCGTTGGGTATCCAGACTCTGGTGATTACGTTGATCGTTAAGGCTCCGGTCATTTTCGTTGACTATCAAGACTCGGGTTATTACGTTAACCGTTCAGGCTCTGATCAGTTTCATTGAGTATCCAGACTCCGATTATAACGTTGAGGGTTCAGACTCCGGTCATTTTCATTGAGTATCTAGACTCCTGTCATTACGTTGAACGTTCAGGCTCCGATCATTTTCGTTGAGTATCCATACTCCGGTCAATACGTTGAGCGTTTAGGCTCCGGTGATATTCGTTGAGTATCCAGACTCCGGTCATTACATTGAGCGTTTAGGATCCAGTCGTTTTTGTTGAGTATCATAACTCCATTTATTACGTTGAGCGTTCAGGATCCGATCAGTTTCGTTCAGTATCGAGACTCCAAATATTACATTGAACGTTCAGGCTCCAATCAGTTTCGTTGGGTATCCAGACTTCGGTGAATACGTTGATCGTTCAGGCTCCGGTCATTTTCGTTGACTATCCAGACCCGGGTTATTACGTTAAGCGTTCAGGCTCCGGTCAGTTTCGTTGAGTATCCAGATTCCGATTATTATGTTGAGCGTTCAGGCTCCGGTCAGTTTCGTTGAGTATCCAGACTCCGACTATTACGTTGAGCGTTCAGGCCCTGGTCATTTTCGTTGAGTATCCAGACTCCGGTTATTACGTTGAGGGTTCAGACTTCGGTCATTTTCGTTGAGTATCTAGACTCCTGTCATTACGTTGAACGTTCAGGCTCCGATCATTTTCTTTGAGTATCCATACTCCGGTCAATACGTTGAGCGTTCAGGCTCCGGTCATTTTCGTTGAGTTCCCAGACTCCGGTCATTACATTGAGCGTTCAGGATCCAGTCATTTTTGTTGAGTATCATAACTCCATTTATTACGTTGAGCGTTCAGGATCCGATCAGTTTCGTTGAGTATCCAGACTCCAAATATTACGTTGAGCGTTCAGGCTCCGGTCAGTTTCGTTGAGTATCCAGATTTCGATTATTACGTTGAGCGTTCAGGCTCCGGTCAGTTTCGTTGGGTATCCAGACTCCGATTATTACGTTGAGCGTTTAGGCTCCGGTCATTTTCGTTGAGTATCCAGACTCCGGTTATTACGTTGAGGGTTCAGACTCCGGTCATTTTCGTTGAGTATCTAGATTCCGATTATTACGTTGAACGTTCAGGCTCCGGTTATTTTCGTTGAGTATCCTGACTCCGGTTATTACGTTGAGGGTTCAGACTCCGGTCATTTTCATTGAGTATCTAGACTCCTGTCATTACGTTCAACGTTCAGGCTCCGATCATTTTCATTGAGTATCCATACTCCGGTCAATACGTTGAGCGTTCAGGCTCCGGTCATTTTCGTTGAGTATCCAGACTCCGGTTATTACATTGAGCGTTCAGGATCCCGTCATTTTTGTTGTGTATCATAATTCCATTTATTACGTTGAGCGTTCAGGATCCGATCAGTTTCGTTGAGTATCCAGACTCCAAATATTATGTTGAGCGTTCAGGCTCCAGTCAGTTTCATTGGGTATCCAGACTCCGGTGATTACGTTGATCGTTCAGGCTCCGGTCAGTTTCGTTGGGTATCCAGACTCCGATTATTACGTTGAGCGTTCAGGCTCCGGTCATTTTCGTTGAGTATCCAGACTCCGGTTATTACGTTGAGGGTTAAGACTTCGGTCATTTTCATTGAGTATCTAGACTCCCGTCATTACGTTGAACGTTCAGGCTCCGATCATTTTCGTTGAGTATCCATACTCCGGTCAATACGTTGAGCGTTCGGGCTCCGGTCATTTTCGTTGAGTATCCAGACTCCGGTCATTACATTGAGCGTTCAGGATCCAGTCATTTTTGTTGAATATCATAACTCCATTTATTACATTGAGCGTTCAGGATCCGATCAGTTTCGTTGAGTATCCAGACTCCAAATATTACGTTGAGCGTTCAGGCTCCGGTCAGTTTCGTTGGGTGTCCAGACTCAGGTGATTACGTTGATCGTTCAGGCTCCGGTCATTTTCGTTGACTATCCAGACTCGGGTTATTACATTAAGCGTTCAGGCTCCGGTCAATTTCGTTGAATATCCAGATTCCGATTATTACGTTGAGCGTTCAGGCTCCGGTCAGTTTCGTTGGGTTTCCAGACTCCAATTATTACGTTGAGCATTAAGGCTCCGGTCATTTTCGTTGAGTATCCAGACTCCGGTTATTACGTTGAGGGTTCAGACTCCGGTCATTTTCGTTGAGTATCTAGACTCCTGTCATTACGTTGAACGTTCAGGCTCCGATCATTTTCTTTGAGTATCCATACTCCGGGCAATACGTTGAGCGTTCAGGCTCCGGTCATTTTCGTTGAGTTCCCAGACTCCGGTCATTACATTGAGCATTCAGGATCCAGTCATTTTTGTTGAGTATCATAACTCCATTTATTATGTTGAGCGTTCAGGATCCGATCAGTTTCGTTGAGTATCCAGACTCCAAATATTACGTTGAGCGTTCAGGCTCCGGTCAGTTTCGTTGAGTATCCAGATTTCGATTATTACGTTGAGTGTTCAGGCTCCGGTCATTTTCGTTGACTATCCAGACTCCGGTTATTACGTTGAGGGTTCAGACTCCGGTCATTTTCGTTGAGTATCTAGATTCCGATTATTACATTGAGCGTTCAGGCTCCGGTTATTTTCGTTGAGTATCCTGACTCCGGTTATTACGTTGAGGGTTCAGACTCCGGTCATTTCATTGAGTATCTAGACTTCTGTCATTACGTTCAACGTTCAGGCTCCGATCATTTTCGTTGAGTATCCATACTCCGATCAATACGTTGAGCGTTCAGGCTCCGGTCATTTTCGTTGAGTATCCAGACTCCGGTCATTACATTGAGGGTTCAGGATCCAGTCATTTTTGTTGTGTATCATAATTCCATTTATTACGTTAAGCGTTCAGGATCCGATCAGTTTCGGTGAGTATCCAGACTCCAAATATTACGTTGAGCGTTCAGGCTCCATTCAGTTTCATTGGGTATCCAGACTCCGGTGATTACGTTGAGCATTCAGGCTCCGGTCATTTTCGTTGAGTATCCAGACTTCGGTCATTACATTGAGCGTTCAGGATCCAGTCATTTTTGTTGAATATCATAACTCCATTTATTACATTGAGCGTTCAGGATCCGATCAGTTTCGTTGAGTATCCAGACTCCAAATATTACGTTGAGCGTTCAGGCTCCGGTCAGTTTCGTTGGGTGTCCAGACTCAGGTGATTACGTTGATCGTTCAGGCTCCGGTCATTTTCGTTGACTATCCAGACTCGGGTTATTACATTAAGCGTTCAGGCTCCGGTCAATTTCGTTGAATATCCAGATTCCGATTATTACGTTGAGCGTTCAGGCTCCGGTCAGTTTCGTTGGGTTTCCAGACTCCAATTATTACGTTGAGCATTAAGGCTCCGGTCATTTTCGTTGAGTATCCAGACTCCGGTTATTACGTTGAGGGTTCAGACTCCGGTCATTTTCGTTGAGTATCTAGACTCCTGTCATTACGTTGAACGTTCAGGCTCCGATCATTTTCTTTGAGTATCCATACTCCGGGCAATACGTTG
The DNA here is from genome assembly GCA_963859935.3 of Lathyrus sativus. Lineage (NCBI taxonomy): Eukaryota > Viridiplantae > Streptophyta > Magnoliopsida > Fabales > Fabaceae > Lathyrus > Lathyrus sativus. The sequence continues at coordinate 239,769,320 of OZ012736.1, forward strand.
AGCGTTCAGGCTCCGGTCATTTTCGTTGAGTTCCCAGACTCCGGTCATTACATTGAGCATTCAGGATCCAGTCATTTTTGTTGAGTATCATAACTCCATTTATTATGTTGAGCGTTCAGGATCCGATCAGTTTCGTTGAGTATCCAGACTCCAAATATTACGTTGAGCGTTCAGGCTCCGGTCAGTTTCGTTGAGTATCCAGATTTCGATTATTACGTTGAGTGTTCAGGCTCCGGTCATTTTCGTTGACTATCCAGACTCCGGTTATTACGTTGAGGGTTCAGACTCCGGTCATTTTCGTTGAGTATCTAGATTCCGATTATTACATTGAGCGTTCAGGCTCCGGTTATTTTCGTTGAGTATCCTGACTCCGGTTATTACGTTGAGGGTTCAGACTCCGGTCATTTCATTGAGTATCTAGACTTCTGTCATTACGTTCAACGTTCAGGCTCCGATCATTTTCGTTGAGTATCCATACTCCGATCAATACGTTGAGCGTTCAGGCTCCGGTCATTTTCGTTGAGTATCCAGACTCCGGTCATTACATTGAGGGTTCAGGATCCAGTCATTTTTGTTGTGTATCATAATTCCATTTATTACGTTAAGCGTTCAGGATCCGATCAGTTTCGGTGAGTATCCAGACTCCAAATATTACGTTGAGCGTTCAGGCTCCATTCAGTTTCATTGGGTATCCAGACTCCGGTGATTACGTTGAGCATTCAGGCTCCGGTCATTTTCGTTGAGTATCCAGACTCCGGTTATTACGTTGAGGGTTCAGACTCCGGTCATTTTCGTTGAGTATCTAGACTCCTGTCATTACGTTGAACGTTCAGGCTCCGATCATTTTCGTTGAGTATCCATACTCCGGTCAATACGTTGAGCGTTCAGGCTCCGGTCATTTTCGTTGAGTATCCAGACTCCGGTCATTACATTGAGCGTTCATGATCCAGTCATTTTTGTTGAGTATCATAACTCCATTTATTACGTTGAGCGTTCAGGATCCGGTCAGTTTCGTTGAGTATCCAGACTCCAAATATTACTTTGAGCATTCAGGCTCCAGTCAGTTTCGTTGGGTATCCAGACTCTGGTGATTACGTTGATCGTTAAGGCTCCGGTCATTTTCGTTGACTATCAAGACTCGGGTTATTACGTTAAGCGTTCAGGCTCTGGTCAGTTTCGTTGAGTATCCAGATTCCGATTATTACGTTGAGCGTTCAGGCTCCGGTCAGTTTCGTTGGGTATCCAGACCCCGGTTATTACGTTGAGTGTTCAGGCTCCAGTCATTTTTGTTGAGTATCCAGACTCCGGTTATTAAGTTGAACGACAGGCTCCTATCATTTTCGTTGAGCGTTCAGGCTCCGGTTATTTTCGTTGAGTATCCTGACTCCGGTTATTACGTTGAGGGTTCAGACTTACGTCATTTTCATTGAGTATCTAGACTTCTGTCATTACGTTCAACGTTCAGGCTCCGATCATTTTCGTTGAGTATCCATACTCCGATCAATACGTTGAACGTTCAGGCTCCGGTCATTTTCGTTGAGTATCCAGACTCCGGTCATTACATTGAGGGTTCAGGATCCAGTCATTTTTGTTGTGTATCATAATTCCATTTATTACGTTAAGCGTTCAGGATCCGATCAGTTTCGGTGAGTATCCAGACTCCAAATATTACGTTGAGCGTTCAGGCTCCATTCAGTTTCATTGGGTATCCAGACTCCGGTGATTACGTTGAGCGTTCAGGCTCCGGTCATTTTCGTTGACTATCCAGACTCGGGTTATTACGTTGAGGGTTCAGACTTCGGTTATTTTCATTGAGTATCTAGACTCCTGTCATTATGTTGAACGTTCAGGCTCCGATCATTTTCGTTGAGTATCCATACTCCGGTCAATACGTTGAGCGTTCAGGCTCCGGTCATTTTCGTTGAGTATCCAGACTCCGGTCATTACATTGAGCGTTCAGGATCCAGTCATTTTTGTTGAGTATCATAACTCCATTTATTACGTTGAGCGTTCAGGATCCGGTCAGTTTCGTTGAGTATCCAGACTCCAAATATTACTTTGAGCATTCAGGCTCCAGTCAGTTTCGTTGGGTATCCAGACTCTGGTGATTACGTTGATCATTAAGGCTCCAGTCATTTTCGTTGACTATCAAGACTCGGGTTATTACGTTAAGAGTTCTGGCTCTGGTCAGTTTCGTTGAGTATCCAGATTCCGATTATTACGTTGAGCGTTCAGGCTCCGGTCAGTTTCGTTGGGTATCCAGACCCCGGTTATTACGTTGAGTGTTCAGGCTCCAGTCATTTTTGTTGAGTATCCAGACTCCGGTTATTAAGTTGAACGTTAGGCTCCTATCATTTTCGTTGAGCGTTCAGGCTCCGGTTATTTTCGTTGAGTATCCTGACTCCGGTTATTACGTTGAGGGTTCAGACTTCCGTCATTTTCATTGAGTATCTAGACTCCTGTCATTACGTTCAACGTTCAGGCTCCGATCATTTTCGTTGAGTATCCATACTCCGGTCAATACGTTGAGCGTTCAGGCTCCAGTCATTTTCGTTGAGTATCCAGACTCCAGTCATTACATTGAGGGTTCAGGATCCAGTCATTTTTGTTGTGTATCATAATTCCATTTATTACGTTAAGCGTTCAGGATCCGATCAGTTTCGGTGAGTATCCAGACTCCAAATATTACGTTGAGCGTTCAGGCTCCAGTCAGTTTCATTGGGTATCCAGACTCCGGTGATTACGTTGATCGTTCAGGCTCCGGTCATTTTCGTTGACTATCCAGACTCGGGTTATTACGTTAAGCGTTACGGCTCCGGTTAGTTTCGTTGAGTATCCAGATTTCGATTATTACGTTGAGCATTCAGGCTCCGGTCAGTTTCGTTGGGTATCCAGACTCCGATTATTACGTTGAGCGTTCAGGCTCCGGTCATTTTCGTTGAGTATCCAGACTCCGATTATTACGTTAAGGGTTCAAACTCTGGTCATTTTCGTTGAGTATCTTAATTCCGTTTATTATGTTGAGCGTTCAGGCTCCGGTTATTTTCGTTGAGTATCCTGACTCCGGTTATTACGTTGAGGGTTCAGACTCCGGTCATTTTTATTGAGTATCTAGGCTCCTGTCATTACGTTGAACGTTCAGGCTCCGATCATTTTCGTTGAGTATCCATACTCCAGCAATACGTTGAGCGTTCAAGCTCCGGTCATTTTCGTTGAGTATCCAGACTCCGGTCATTAAATTGAGCGTTCAGGATCCAGTCATTTTTGTTGAGTATCATAACTCCATTTATTACGTTGAGCGTTCAGGATCCGGTCAGTTTCGTTGAGTATCCAGACTCCAAATATTACGTTGAGCGTTTAGGCTCCAGTCAGTTTCGTTGGGTATCCAGACTCCGGTGATTACGTTGATCGTTCAGGCTCCGGTCATTTTCGTTGACTATCCAGACTCAGGTTATTACGTTAAGCGTTCAGGCTCCGGTCAGTTTCGTTGAGTATCCAGATTCCGATTATTACGTTGAGCGTTCAGGCTCCGGTCAGTTTCGTTGGGTATCCAGACCCCGGTTATTACGTTGAGCGTTCATGCTCCGATCATTTTCGTTGAGTATCCAGACTCCGGTTATTAAGTTGAGCGTCAGGCTCCGATCATTTTCGTTGAGTATCCAGATTCCGATTATTACGTTGAGCGTTCAGGCTCCGGTTATTTTCGTTGATTACTCTGACTCCGGTTATTACGTTGAGGGTTCAGACTCCGGTCATTTTCGTTGAGTATCTAGACTCCTGTCATTACGTTGAACGTTCAGGCTCTGATCATTTTCGTTGAGGATCCATACTCTGGTCAATACGTTGAGCGTTCAGGCTCCGGTCATTTTCATTGAGTATCCAGACTCCAGTCATTACATTGAGCGTTCAGGATCCAGTCATTTTTTTTAGTATCATAACTCCATTTATTACGTTGAGGGTTCAGGCTCCGGTTAGTTTCGTTGAGTATCCAGATTTCGATTATTACGTTGAGTGTTCAGGCTCCGGTCAGTTTCGTTGGGTATCCAGACTCCGATTATTACGTTGAGCATTCAGGCTCCGGTCATTTTCGTTGACTATCCAGACTCCGGTTATTACGTTGAGGGTTCAGACTCCGGTCATTTTCGTTGAGTATCTAGACTCATGTCATTACGTTGAACGTTCAGGCTCCAATCATTTTCTTTGAGTATCCATACTCCGGTCAATATGTTGAGCGTTCAGGCTCCGGTCATTTTCGTTGAGTTCCCAGACTCCGGTCATTACATTGAGCGTTCAGGATCCAGTCATTTTTGTTGAGTATCATAACTCCATTTATTACGTTGAGCGTTCAGGATCCGATCAGTTTCGTTGAGTATCCAGACTCCAAATATTACGTTGAGCGTTCAGGCTCCGGTCAGTTTCGTTGAGTATCCAGATTTCGATTATTACGTTGAGCGTTCAGGCTCCGGTCAGTTTCGTTGGGTATTCAGACTCCGATTATTACGTTGAGCGTTCAGGCTCCGGTCATTTTCGTTGACTATCCAGACTCCGGTTATTACGTTGAGCGTTCAGGCTCCGGTTATTTTCGTTGAGTATCCTGACTCCGGTTATTACGTTTAGGGTTCAGACTCCGGTCATTTTCATTGAGTATCTAGACTCCTGTCATTACGTTCAACGTTCAGGCTCCGATCATTTTCGTTGAGTATCCATACTCCGGTCAATACGTTGAGCGTTCAGGCTCCGGTCATTTTCGTTGAGTATCCAGACTCCGGTCATTACATTGAGCGTTCAGGATCCAATCATTTTTGTTGTGTATCATAATTCCATTTATTACGTTGAGCGTTCAGGATCCGATTAGTTTCGTTGAGTATCCAGACTCCAAATATTACGTTGAGCGTTCAGGCTCCAGTCAGTTTCATTGGGTATCCAGACTCCGGTGATTACGTTGAGCGTTCAGGCTCCGGTAATTTTTGTTGAGTAACCAGACTCCGGTTATTACGTTGAGGGTTCAGACTTCGGTCATTTTCATTGAGTATCTAGACTCCTGTTATTACGTTGAAAGTTCAGGCTCCGATCATTTTCGTTGAGTATCCATACTCCGGTCAATACGTTGAGCGTTCAGGCTCCGGTCATTTTCGTTGAGTATCCAGACTCCGGTCATTACATTGAGCGTTCAGGATCCAGTCATTTTTGTTGAGTATCATAACTCCATTTATTACGTTGAGCGTTCTTTATCTGGTCAGTTTCGTTGAGTATCCAGACTCCAAATATTACGTTGAGCATTCAAGCTCCAGTCAGTTTCGTTGGGTATCCAGACTCTGGTGATTACGTTGATCGTTAAGGCTCCGATCATTTTCGTTGACTATCAAGACTCGGGTTATTACGTTAAGCGTTCATGCTCTGGTCAGTTTCGTTGAGTATCCAGATTCTGATTATTACGTTGAGCGTTTAGGCTCCGGTCAGTTTCGTTGGGTATCCAGACCCCGGTTATTACGTTGAGTGTTCAGCCTCCGGTCATTTTTGTTGAGTATCTAGACTCCGGTTATTAAGTTTAGCGTCAGGCTCTGATCATTTTCGTTGAGTATCCAGATTCCGATTATTACGTTGAGCGTTCAGGCTCCAGTTATTTTCGTTGAGTATCCTGACTCCGGTTATTACGTTGAGGGTTAAGACTCCGGTCATTTTCGTTGAGTATCTAGACTATTGTCTTTACGTTGAACGTTCAGGCTCCGATCATTTTCGTTGAGGATCCATACTCCGGTCAATACGTTGAGCGTTCAGGCTCCGATCATTTTCGTTGAGTTCCCAGACTCTGGTCATTACATTGAGCGTTCAGGATCCAGTCATTTTTGTTGAGTATCATAACTCCATTTATTACGTTGAGCGTTTAGGATCCGATCAGTTTCGTTGAGTATCCAGACTCCAAATATTACGTTGAGCGTTCAGGCTCCGGTAAGTTTCATTGAGTATCCAGATTTCGATTATTACGTTGAGCGTTCAGGCTCCGGTCAGTTTCGTTGGGTATCCAGACTCCGATTATTACGTTGAGCGTTCAGGCTCCGGTCATTTTCGTTGACTATCCATACTCCGGTTATTACGTTGAGGGTTCAGACTCCGGTCATTTTCGTTGAGTATCTAGATTCCGATTATTACGTTGAGCGTTCAGGCTCCGGTTATTTTCGTTGAGTATCCTGACTCCGGTTATTACGTTGAGGGTTCAGACTCCGGTCATTTTCATTGAGTATCTAGACTCCTGTCATTACGTTCAACGTTCAGGCTCCGATCATTTTCGTTGAGTATCCATACTTCGGTCAATTTGTTGAGCGTTCAGGCTCCGGTCAGTTTCGTTGGGTATCCAGACCCCGGTTATTACGTTGAGCGTTCATGCTCCGGTCATTGTCGTTGAGTATCCAGACTCCCGTTATTAAGTTGAGCGTCAGGCTCCGATCATTTTCGCTGAGTATCCAGATTCTGATTATTACGTTGAGCGTTCAGGCTCCGGTTATTTTCGTTGATTACCCTGACTCCGGTTATTAAGTTGAGGGTTCAGACTCCGGTCATTTTCGTTGAGTATCTAGACTCCTGTCATTACGTTGAACGTTCAGGCTCCGATCATTTTCGTTGAGGATCCATACTCTGGTCAATACGTTGAGCGTTCAGGCTCCGGTCATTTTCATTGAGTATCCAGACTCCAGTCATTACATTGAGCGTTCAGGATCCAGTCATTTTTGTTGAGTATCATAACTCCATTTATTACGTTGAGTGTTCAGGCTTCGGTCATTTTCGTTGACTATCCAGACTCCGGTTATTACGTTGAGGGTTCAGACTCCGGTCATTTTCGTTGAGTATCTAGATTCCGATTATTACGTTGAGCGTTCGGGCTCCAGTTATTTTTGTTGAGTATCGTGACTCCAGTTATTACGTTGAGGGTTAAGACTCCGGTCATTTTCGTTGAGTATCTAGACTCCTGTCATTACGTTGAACGTTCAGGCTCCGATCATTTTCGTTGAGGATCCATACTCCGGTCAATACGTTGAGCGTTCAGGCTCCGGTCATTTTCGTTGAGTTCCCAGACTCCGGTCATTACATTGAGCGTTCAGGATCCAGTCATTTTTGTTGAGTATAATAACTCCATTTATTACGTTGAGCGTTCAGGATCCGATCAGTTTCGTTGAGTATCCAGACTCCAAATATTACGTTGAGCGTTCAGGCTCCGGTCAGTTTTGTTGAGTATCCTGATTTCGATTATTACGTTGAGCGTTCAGGCTCCGGTCAGTTTCGTTGGGTATTCAGACTCCGATTATTACGTTGAGCGTTCAGGCTCCGGTCATTTTTGTTGACTATCCAGACTCCGGTTATTACATTGAGGGTTCAGACTCCGGTCATTTTCGTTGAGTATCTAGATTCCGATTATTACGTTGAGCGTTCAGGCTCCGGTTATTTTCGTTGAGTATCCTGACTCCGGTTATTACGTTGAGGGTTAAGACTTCAGTAATTTTCGTTGAGTATCTAGACTCTTGTCATTACATTGAACGTTCAGGCTCTGATCATTTTCGTTGAGGATCCATACTCCGGTCAATACGTTGAGCGTTCAGGCTCCGGTCATTTTCGTTGACTATCCAGACTCCGGTCATTACATTGAGCGTTCAGGATCCAGTCATTTTTGTTGAGTATCATAACTCCATTTATTACGTTGAGCGTTCAGGATCCGGTCAGTTTCGTTGAGTATCTAGACTCCAAATATTACGTTGAGCATTCAGGCTCCAGTCAGTTTCGTTGGGTATCCAGACTCCGGTGATTACGTTGATCGTTCAGGCTCCGGTCATTTTCGTTGACTATCCAGAGTCGGGTTGTTACATTAAGCGTTCAGGCTCCTGTCAGTTTCGTTGAGTATCCAGATTCCAATTATTACGTTGAGCGTTCAGGCTCCGGTCGGTTTCGTTGGGTATCCAGACTACGATTATTACGTTGAGCGTTCAGGCTCCGGTCATTTTCGTTGAGTATCCAGACTCCGGTTATTACGTTGAGGGTTCAAACTCCGGTCATTTTCGTGAGTATCTTAATTCCGTTTATTACGTTGAGCGTTCAGGCTCCGGTTATTTTCGTTCAGTATCCTGACTCCGGTTATTACGTTGAGGGTTCAGACTCCGGTCATTTTTATTGAGTATCTAGACTCCTGTCATTACGTTGAACGTTCAGCCTCCAATCATTTTCTTTGAGTATCCATACTCCAGCAATACGTTGAGCGTTCAAGCTCCGATCATTTTCGTTGAGTATCAAGACTCCTGTCATTACATTGAGCGTTCAGGATCCAGTCATTTTTATTGAGTATCATAACTCCATTTATTACGTTGAGCGTTCAGGATCCGATCAGTTTCGTTGAGTATCCAGACTCCAAATATTACGTTGAGCGTTCAGGCTCCAGTCAGTTTCGTTGGGTATCCAGACTCCGGTGATTACGTTGATCGTTTAGGCTCCGGTCGTTTTCGTTGACTATCCAGACTCGGGTTATTACGTTAAGCGTTCAGGCTCCGGTCAGTTTCATTGAGTATCCAGATTTCGATTATTACGTTGAGCGTTCAGGCTCCGGTCAGTTTCGTTGGGTATTCAGACCCCGGTTATTACGTTGAGCGTTCATGCTCCGGTCATTTTCGTTGAGTATCCAGACTCCGATTATTAAGTTGAGCGTCAGGCTCCGATCATTTTCGTTGAGTATCCAGATTCTGATTATTACGTTGAGCGTTCAGGCTCCGGTTATTTTCGTTGATTACCCTGACTCCGGTTATTACGTTGAGGGTTCAGACTCCGGTCATTTTCGTTGAGTATCTAGACTCCTGTCATTACGTTGAACGTTCAGGCTCCGATCATTTCCGTTGAGGATCCATACTCTGGTCAATACGTTGAGCGTTCAGGCTCCGGTCATTTTCATTGAGTATCCAGACTCCAGTCATTACATTGAGCGTTCAGGATCCAGTTATTTTTGTTGAGTATCATAACTCCATTTATTATGTTGAGCGTTCAGGCTCCGGTTAGTTTCGTTTAGTATCCAGATTTCGATTATTACGTTGAGCATTCAGGCTCCGGTCAGTTTCGTTGGGTATCCAGACTCCGATTATTACGTTGAGCGTTCAGGCTCCGGTCATTTTCGTTGACTATCCAGACTCCGGTTATTACGTTGAGGGTTCAGACTCCGGTCATTTTCGTTGAGTATCTAGATTCCAATTAAAACAATGAGCGTTCAGGCTCCGGTTATTTTCGTTGAGTATCCTGACTCTGGTTATTACGTTGAGGGTTCAGACTCCGGTCATTTTCATTGAGTATCTAGACTCCTGTCATTACGTTCAACGTTCAGGCTCCGATCATTTTCGTTGAGTATCCATACTCCGGTCAATACGTTGAGCGTTCAGGCTCCGGTCATTTTCGTTGAGTATCCAGACTCCGGTCATTACATTGAGCATTCAGGATCTAGTCATTTTTGTTGTGTATCATAATTCCATTTATTACGTTGAGCGTTCAGGATCCGATCAGTTTCGTTGAGTATCCAGACTCCAAATATTACGTTAAGCGTTCAAGCTCCAGTCAGTTTTATTGGGTATCCAGACTCCGGTGATTACGTTTAGCGTTCAAGCTCCGGTCATTTTTGTTGAGTATCCAGACTCCGGTTATTACGTTGAGGGTTCAGACTTCGGTCATTTTCATTGAGTATCTAGACTCCTGCCATTACGTTGAACGTTCAGGCTCCGATCATTTTCGTTGAGTAACCATACTCCGGTCAATACGTTGAGCGTTTAGGCTCCGGTCATTTTCGTTGAGTATCCAGACTCCGGTCATTACATTGAGCGTTCAGGATCCAGTCATTTTTGTTGAGTATCATAACTCCATTTATTACGTTGAGCGTTCAGGATCCGGTCAGTTTCGTTGAGTATCCAGACTCCAAATATTACGTTGAGCATTCAGGCTCCAGTCAGTTTCGTTGGGTATCCAGACTCTGGTGATTACGTTGATCGTTAAGGCTCCGGTCATTTTCGTTGACTATCAAGACTCGGGTTATTACGTTAAGCGGCCAGGCTCTGGTCAGTTTCGTTGAGTATCTAGATTCCGATTATTACGTTGAGCGTTCAGGCTCTGGTCAGTTTCGTTGGGTATCCAGACCCCGGTTATTACGTTGAGTGTTCAGCCTCCGGTCATTTTTGTTGAGTATCCAGACTCCGGTTATTAAGTTTAACGTCAGGCTCCGATCATTTTCGTTGAGTATCTAGATTCCGATTATTACATTGAGCGTTCAGGCTCCGGTTATTTTCGTTGAGTATCCTGACTCCGGTTATTACGTTGAGGGTTAAGACTTCGGTCATTTTCGTTGAGTATCTAGACTCTTGTCATTACGTTGAACGTTCAGGCTCCGATCATTTTCGTTGAGGATCCATACTCCGGTCAATACGTTGAGCGTTCAGGCTCCGGTCATTTTCATTGAGTATCCAGACTCCGGTCATTACATTGAGCGTTCAGGATCCAGTCATTTTTGTTGAATATCATAACTCCATTTATTACGTTGAGCATTCAGGATCCGGTCAGTTTCGTTGAGTATCCAGACTCCAAATATTACGTTGAGCATTCAGGCTCCAGTCAGTTTCGTTGGGTATCCAGACTCCGGTGATTACGTTGATCGTTCAGGCTCCGGTCATTTTCGTTGACTATCCAGACTCGGGTTGTTACATTAAGCGTTCAGGCTCCGATCAGTTTTGTTGAGTATCCAGATTCCGATTATTACATTGAGCGTTCAGGCTCCGGTCGGTTTCGTTGGGTATCCAGACTCCGATTATTACGTTGAGCGTTCAGGCTCCGGTCATTTTCGTTGAGTATCCAGACTCCGGTTATTACGTTGAGGGTTCAAACTCCGGTCATTTTCGTGAGTATCTTAATTCCGTTTATTACGTTGAGCGTTCAGGCTCCGGTTATTTTCGTTCAGTATCCTGACTCCGGTTATTACGTTGAGGGTTCAGACTCCGGTCATTTTTATTGAGTATCTAGACTCCTGTCATTACGTTGAATGTTCAGGCTCCGATCATTTTCGTTGAGTATCCATACTCCAGCAATACGTTGAGCGTTCAAGCTCCAATCATTTTCGTTGAGTATCAAGACTCCTGTCATTACATTGAGCATTCAGGATCCAGTCATTTTTGTTGAGTATCATAACTCCATTTATTACGTTGAGCGTTCAGGATCCAATCAGTTTCGTTGAGTATCCAGACTCCAAATATTACGTTGAGCGTTCAGACTCCAGTCAGTTTCGTTGGGTATCCAGACTCCGGTGATTACGTTGATCGTTCAGGCTCCGGTCATTTTCGTTGACTATCCAGACTCGGGTTATCACGTTAAGCGTTCAGGCTCCGGTCAGTTTCTTTGAGTATCCAGATTCCGATTATTACGTTGAGCGTTCAGGCTCCGGTCAGTTTCGTTGGGTATCCAGACCCCGATTATTACGTTGAGCGTTCATGCTCCGGTCATTTTCGTTGAGTATCCAGACTCCGGTTATTAAGTTGAGCGTCAGGCTCCGATCATTTTCGTTGAGTATCCAGATTCCGATTATTACGTTGAGCGTTCAGGCTCCGGTTATTTTCGTTGATTACCCTGACTCCGGTTATTACGTTGAGGGTTCAGACTCCGGTCATTTTCGTTGAGTATCTAGACTCCTGTCATTACGTTGAACGTTCAGGCTCCGATCATTTTCGTTGAGGATCCATACTCTGGTCAATACGTTGAGCGTTCAGGCTCCGGTCATTTTCATTGAGTATCCAGACTCCAGTCATTACATTGAGCATTCAGGATCCAGTCATTTTTGTTGAGTATCATAACTCCATTTATTATGTTGAGCGTTCAGGCTCCGGTTAGTTTTGTTTAGTATCCAGCTTTCGATTATTACATTGAGCATTCAGGCTCCGGTCAGTTTCGTTGGGTATCCAGACTCCGATTATTACGTTGAGCGTTCAGGCTCCGGTCATTTTCGTTGACTATCCAGACTCCGGTTATTACGTTGAGGGTTCAGACTCCGGTCATTTTCGTTGAGTATCTAGATTCCGATTAAAACAATGAGCGTTCAAGCTCCGGTTATTTTCGTTGAGTATCCTGACTCCGGTTATTACGTTGAGGGTTCAGACTCCGGTCATTTTCATTGAGTATCTAGACTCCTGTCATTACGTTCAACGTTCAGGCTCCGATCATTTTCGTTGAGTATCCATACTCCGGTCAATACGTTGAGCGTTCAGGCTCCGGTCATTTTCGTTGAGTATCCAGACTCCGGTCATTACATTGAGCGTTCAGGATCCAGTCATTTTTGTTGTGTATCATAATTCCATTTATTACGTTGAGCGTTCAGGATCCGATCAGTTTCGTTGAGTATCCAGACTCCAAATATTACGTTGAGCGTTCAGGCTCCAGTCAGTTTCATTGGGTATCCAGACTCCGGTGATTACGTTGAGCGTTCAGGCTCCGGTCATTTTCGTTGAGTATCCAGACTCCGGTTATTACATTGAGGGTTCAGACTTCGGTCATTTTCATTGAGTATCTAGACTCCTGCCATTACGTTGAACATTCAGGCTCCGATCATTTTCGTTGAGTATCCATACTCCGGTCAATACGTTGAGCGTTCAGGCTCCGGTCATTTTCGTTGAGTATCCAGACTCAGGTCATTACATTGAGCGTTCAGGATCCAGTCATTTTTGTTGAGTATCATAACTCCATTTATTACGTTGAGCGTTCAGGATCCATTCAGTTTCGTTGAGTATCCAGACTCCAAATATTACGTTGAGCATTCAGGCTCCAGTCAGTTTCGTTGGGTATCCAGACTCTGGTGATTACGTTGATCGTTAAGGCTCCGGTCATTTTCGTTGACTATCAAGACTCGGGTTATTACGTTAAGCGTTCAGGCTCTGGTCAGTTTCGTTGAGTATCCAGATTCCGATTATTACGTTGAGCGTTCAGGCTCTGGTCAGTTTCGTTGGGTATCCAGACCCCGGTTATTACGTTGAGTGTTCACCCTCCGGTCATTTTTGTTGAGTATCCAGACTCCGGTTATTAAGTTTAACATCAGGCTCCGATCATTTTCGTTGAGTATCCAGATTCCGATTATTACGTTGAGCGTTCAGGCTCCGATTATTTTCGTTGAGTATCCTGACTCCGGTTATTACGTTGAGGGTTAAGACTTCGGTCATTTTCGTTGAGTATCTAGACTCTTGTCATTACATTGAACGTTCAGGCTCCGACCATTTTCGTTGAGGATCCATACTCCGGTCAATACGTTGAGCGTTCAGGCTCCGATCATTTTCATTGAGTATCCAGACTCCGGTCATTACAGTGAGCGTTCAGGATCCAGTCATTTTTGTTGAGTATCATAACTCCATTTATTACGTTGAGCGTTCAGGATCCGGTCAGTTTCGTTGAGTATCCAGACTCCAAATATTACGTTGAGCATTCAGGCTCCAGTCAGTTTCGTTGGGTATCCAGACTCCGGTGATTACGTTGATCGTTCAGGCTCCGGTCATTTTCGTTGACTATCCAGACTCGGGTTGTTACATTAAGCGTTCAGGCTCCGGTCAGTTTCGTTGAGTATCCAGATTCCGATTATTACATTGAGCGTTCAGGCTCCGGTCGATTTCGTTGGGTATCCAGACTCCGATTATTACGTTGAGCGTTCAGGCTCCGGTCATTTTCGTTGAGAATCCAGACTCCGGTTATTACGTTGAGGGTTCAAACTCCGGTCATTTTCGTGAGTATCTTAATTCCGTTTATTACGTTGAGCGTTCAGGCTCCGGTTATTTTCGTTCAGTATCCTGACTCCGGTTATTACGTTGAGGGTTCAGACTCCGGTCATTTTTATTGAGTATCTAGACTCCTGTCATTACGTTGAACGTTCAGGCTCCGATCATTTTCGTTGAGTATCCATACTCCAGCAATACCTTGAGCGTTCAAGCTCCGATCATTTTCGTTGAGTATCAAGACTCCTGTCATTACATTGAGCATTCAGGATCCAGTCATTTTTGTTGAGTATCATAACTCCATTTATTACGTTGAGCGTTCAGGATCCGATCAGTTTCGTTGAGTATCCAGACTCCAAATATTACGTTGAGCGTTCAGACTCCAGTCAGTTTTGTTGGGTATCCAGACTCCGGTGATTACGTTGATCGTTCAGGCTCCGGTCATTTTCGTTGACTATCCAGAATCGGGTTATTACGTTAAGCGTTCAGGCTCCGGTCAGTTTCGTTGAGTATCCAGATTCCGATTATTACGTTGAGCGTTCAGGCTCCGGTCAGTTTCGTTGGGTATCCAGACCCCGGTTATTACGTTGAGCGTTCATGCTCCGGTCATTTTCGTTGAGTATCCTGACTCCGGTTATTAAGTTGAGCGTCAGGCTCCGATCATTTTCGTTGAGTATCCAGATTCCGATTATTACGTTGAGCGTTCAGGCTCTGGTTATTTTCGTTGATTACCCTGACTCCGGTTATTACGTTGAGGGTTCAGACTCCGGTCATTTTCGTTGAGTATCTAGACTCCTGTCATTACGTTGAACGTTCAGGCTCCGATCATTTTCGTTGAGGATCCATACTCTGGTCAATACGTTGAGCGTTCAGGCTCCGGTCATTTTCATTGAGTATCCAGACTCCAGTCATTACATTGAGCGTTTAGGATCCAGTCATTTTTGTTGAGTATCATAACTCCATTTATTATGTTGAGCATTCAGGCTCCGGTTAGTTTTGTTTAGTATCCAGATTTCGATTATTACGTTGAGCATTCAGGCTCCGGTCAGTTTCGTTGGGTATCCAGACTCCGATTATTACGTTGAGCGTTCAGGCTCCGGTCATTTTCGTTGACTATCCAGACTCCGGTTATTACGTTGAGGGTTCAGACTCCGGTCATTTTCGTTGAGTATCAAGATTCCGATTAAAACAATGAGCGTTCAGGCTCCGGTTATTTTCGTTGAGTATCCTGACTCCGGTTATTACGTTGAGGGTTCAGACTCCGGTCATTTTCATTGAGTATCTAGACTCCTGTCATTACGTTCAACGTTCAGGCTCCGATCATTTTCGTTGAGTATCCATACTCCGGTCAATACGTTGAGCGTTCAGGCTCCGGTCATTTTCGTTGAGTATCCAGACTCCGGTCATTACATTGAGCGTTCAGGATCCAGTCATTTTTGTTGTGTATCATAATTCCATTTATTACGTTGAGCGTTCAGGATCCGATCAGTTTCGTTGAGTATCCAGACTCCAAATATTACGTTGAGCGTTCAGGCTCCAGTCAGTTTCATTGGGTATCCAGACTCCGGTGATTACGTTGAGCGTTCAGGCTCCGGTCATTTTCATTGAGTATCCAGACTCCGGTTATTACATTGAGGGTTCAGACTTCGGTCATTTTCATTGAGTATCTAGACTCCTGTCATTATGTTGAACGTTCAGGCTCCGATCATTTTCGTTGAGTATCCATACTCCGGTCAATACGTTGAGCGTTCAGGCTCCGGTCATTTTCGTTGAGTATCCAGACTCAGGTCATTACATTGAGCGTTCAGGATCCAGTCATTTTTGTTGAGTATCATAACTCCATTTATTACGTTGAGCGTTCAGGATACGGTCAGTTTCGTTGAGTATCCAGACTCCAAATATTACGTTGAGCATTCAGGCTCCAGTCAGTTTCGTTGGGTATCCAGACTCCGGTGATTACGTTGATCGTTCAGGCTCCGGTCATTTTCGTTGACTATCCAGACTCGGGTTATTACGTTAAGCGTTCAGGCTCCGGTCAGTTTCGTTGAGTATCCAGATTCCGATTATTACGTTGAGCGTTCAGGCGCTGGTCAGTTTCGTTGGGTATCCAGACTCCGATTATTATGTTGAGCGTTCAGGCTCCGGTCTTTTTCGTTGAGTATCCAGACTCCGGTTATTACGTTGAGGGTTCAAACTCCGGTCATTTTCGTTGAGTATCTAGATTCCGATTATTATGTTGAGCGTTCAGGCTCCGGTTATTTTTGTTGAGTATCCTGACTCCGGTTATTACGTTGAGGGTTCAGACTCCGTTCATTTTCATTGAGTATCTAGACTCCTGTCATTACGTTGAACGTTCAGGCTCCGATCATTTTTGTTGAGTATCCATACTCCGACAATACGTTGAGCGTTCAAGCTCCGGTCATTTTCGTTGAGTATCCAGACTCCGGTCATTACATTGAGCGTTCAGGATCCAGTCATTTTTGTTGAGTATCATAACTCCATTTATTACATTGAGCGTTCAGGATCCGATCAGTTTCGTTGAGTATCCAGACTCCAAATATTACGTTGAGCGTTCAGGCTCAAGTCAGTTTCGTTGGGTATCCAGACTCTGGTGATTACGTTCATCGTTCAGGCTCCGGTCATTTTCGTTGACTATCAAGACTCGGGTTATTACGTTAAGCGTTCAGGCTCCGGTCAGTTTCGTTGAGTATCCAGATTCCGATTATTACGTTGAGCGTTCAGGCTCCGGTCAGTTTCGTTGGGTATCCAGACCCCGGTTATTACGTTGAGCGTTCATGCTCCGGTTATTTTCATTGAGTATCCAGACTCTGGTTATTAAGTTGAGCGTCAGGCTCCGATCATTTTTGTTGAGTATCCAGATTCCGATTATTACGTTGAGCGTTCAGGCTCCGGTTATTTTCGTTGAGTATCCTGACTCCGGTTATTACGTTGAGGGTTAAGACTTCGGTCATTTTCGTTGAGTATCTAGACTCTTGTCATTACATTGAACGTTCAGGCTCCGACCATTTTCGTTGAGGATCCATACTCCGGTCAATACGTTGAGCGTTCAGGCTCCGATCATTTTCATTGAGTATCCAGACTCCGGTCATTACAGTGAGCGTTCAGGATCCAGTATTTTTGTTGAGTATCATAACTCCATTTATTACGTTGAGCGTTCAGGATCCGGTCAGTTTCGTTGAGTATCCAGACTCCAAATATTACGTTGAGCATTCAGGCTCCAGTCAGTTTCGTTGGGTATCCAGACTCCGGTGATTACGTTGATCGTTCAGGCTCCGGTCATTTTCGTTGACTATCCAGACTCGGGTTGTTACATTAAGCGTTCAGGCTCCGGTCAGTTTCGTTGAGTATCCAGATTCCGATTATTACATTGAGCGTTCAGGCTCCGGTCGATTTCGTTGGGTATCCAGACTCCGATTATTACGTTGAGCGTTCAGGCTCCGGTCATTTTCGTTGAGAATCCAGACTCCGGTTATTACGTTGAGGGTTCAAACTCCGGTCATTTTCGTGAGTATCTTAATTCCGTTTATTACGTTGAGCGTTCAGGCTCCGGTTATTTTCGTTCAGTATCCTGACTCCGGTTATTACGTTGAGGGTTCAGACTCCGGTCATTTTTATTGAGTATCTAGACTCCTGTCATTACGTTGAACGTTCAGGCTCCGATCATTTTCGTTGAGTATCCATACTCCAGCAATACCTTGAGCGTTCAAGCTCCGATCATTTTCGTTGAGTATCAAGACTCCTGTCATTACATTGAGCATTCAGGATCCAGTCATTTTTGTTGAGTATCATAACTCCATTTATTACGTTGAGCGTTCAGGATCCGATCAGTTTCGTTGAGTATCCAGACTCCAAATATTACGTTGAGCGTTCAGACTCCAGTCAGTTTTGTTGGGTATCCAGACTCCGGTGATTACGTTGATCGTTCAGGCTCCGGTCATTTTCGTTGACTATCCAGAATCGGGTTATTACGTTAAGCGTTCAGGCTCCGGTCAGTTTCGTTGAGTATCCAGATTCCGATTATTACGTTGAGCGTTCAGGCTCCGGTCAGTTTCGTTGGGTATCCAGACCCCGGTTATTACGTTGAGCGTTCATGCTCCGGTCATTTTCGTTGAGTATCCTGACTCCGGTTATTAAGTTGAGCGTCAGGCTCCGATCATTTTCGTTGAGTATCCAGATTCCGATTATTACGTTGAGCGTTCAGGCTCTGGTTATTTTCGTTGATTACCCTGACTCCGGTTATTACGTTGAGGGTTCAGACTCCGGTCATTTTCGTTGAGTATCTAGACTCCTGTCATTACGTTGAACGTTCAGGCTCCGATCATTTTCGTTGAGGATCCATACTCTGGTCAATACGTTGAGCGTTCAGGCTCCGGTCATTTTCATTGAGTATCCAGACTCCAGTCATTACATTGAGCGTTTAGGATCCAGTCATTTTTGTTGAGTATCATAACTCCATTTATTATGTTGAGCATTCAGGCTCCGGTTAGTTTTGTTTAGTATCCAGATTTCGATTATTACGTTGAGCATTCAGGCTCCGGTCAGTTTCGTTGGGTATCCAGACTCCGATTATTACGTTGAGCGTTCAGGCTCCGGTCATTTTCGTTGACTATCCAGACTCCGGTTATTACGTTGAGGGTTCAGACTCCGGTCATTTTCGTTGAGTATCAAGATTCCGATTAAAACAATGAGCGTTCAGGCTCCGGTTATTTTCGTTGAGTATCCTGACTCCGGTTATTACGTTGAGGGTTCAGACTCCGGTCATTTTCATTGAGTATCTAGACTCCTGTCATTACGTTCAACGTTCAGGCTCCGATCATTTTCGTTGAGTATCCATACTCCGGTCAATACGTTGAGCGTTCAGGCTCCGGTCATTTTCGTTGAGTATCCAGACTCCGGTCATTACATTGAGCGTTCAGGATCCAGTCATTTTTGTTGTGTATCATAATTCCATTTATTACGTTGAGCGTTCAGGATCCGATCAGTTTCGTTGAGTATCCAGACTCCAAATATTACGTTGAGCGTTCAGGCTCCAGTCAGTTTCATTGGGTATCCAGACTCCGGTGATTACGTTGAGCGTTCAGGCTCCGGTCATTTTCATTGAGTATCCAGACTCCGGTTATTACATTGAGGGTTCAGACTTCGGTCATTTTCATTGAGTATCTAGACTCCTGTCATTATGTTGAACGTTCAGGCTCCGATCATTTTCGTTGAGTATCCATACTCCGGTCAATACGTTGAGCGTTCAGGCTCCGGTCATTTTCGTTGAGTATCCAGACTCAGGTCATTACATTGAGCGTTCAGGATCCAGTCATTTTTGTTGAGTATCATAACTCCATTTATTACGTTGAGCGTTCAGGATACGGTCAGTTTCGTTGAGTATCCAGACTCCAAATATTACGTTGAGCATTCAGGCTCCAGTCAGTTTCGTTGGGTATCCAGACTCCGGTGATTACGTTGATCGTTCAGGCTCCGGTCATTTTCGTTGACTATCCAGACTCGGGTTATTACGTTAAGCGTTCAGGCTCCGGTCAGTTTCGTTGAGTATCCAGATTCCGATTATTACGTTGAGCGTTCAGGCGCTGGTCAGTTTCGTTGGGTATCCAGACTCCGATTATTATGTTGAGCGTTCAGGCTCCGGTCTTTTTCGTTGAGTATCCAGACTCCGGTTATTACGTTGAGGGTTCAAACTCCGGTCATTTTCGTTGAGTATCTAGATTCCGATTATTATGTTGAGCGTTCAGGCTCCGGTTATTTTTGTTGAGTATCCTGACTCCGGTTATTACGTTGAGGGTTCAGACTCCGTTCATTTTCATTGAGTATCTAGACTCCTGTCATTACGTTGAACGTTCAGGCTCCGATCATTTTTGTTGAGTATCCATACTCCGACAATACGTTGAGCGTTCAAGCTCCGGTCATTTTCGTTGAGTATCCAGACTCCGGTCATTACATTGAGCGTTCAGGATCCAGTCATTTTTGTTGAGTATCATAACTCCATTTATTACATTGAGCGTTCAGGATCCGATCAGTTTCGTTGAGTATCCAGACTCCAAATATTACGTTGAGCGTTCAGGCTCAAGTCAGTTTCGTTGGGTATCCAGACTCTGGTGATTACGTTCATCGTTCAGGCTCCGGTCATTTTCGTTGACTATCAAGACTCGGGTTATTACGTTAAGCGTTCAGGCTCCGGTCAGTTTCGTTGAGTATCCAGATTCCGATTATTACGTTGAGCGTTCAGGCTCCGGTCAGTTTCGTTGGGTATCCAGACCCCGGTTATTACGTTGAGCGTTCATGCTCCGGTTATTTTCATTGAGTATCCAGACTCTGGTTATTAAGTTGAGCGTCAGGCTCCGATCATTTTTGTTGAGTATCCAGATTCCGATTATTACGTTGAGCGTTCAGGCTCCGGTTATTTTCATTGATTACCCTGACTCCGGTTATTACGTTGAGGGTTCAGACTCCGGTCATTTTCGTTGAGTATCTAGACTCCTGTCATTACGTTGAACGTTCAGGCTCCGATCATTTTCGTTGAGGATCCATACTCCGGTCAATACGTTGAGCGTTCAGGCTCCGGTCATTTTCATTGAGTATCCAGACTCCGGTCATTACATTGAGCGTTCAGGATCCAGTCATTTTTGTTGAGTATCATAACTCCATTTATTACGTTGAGCGTTCAGGATCCGGTCAGTTTCGTTGAGTATCCAGACTCCAAATATTACATTGAGCGTTCAGGCTCCGGTCAGTTTCGTTGGGTATCCAAACTCCGGTGATTACGTTGATCGTTCAGGCTCCGGTCATTTTCATTGACTATCCAGACTCGGGTTATTACGTTAATCGTTCAGGCTCCGGTCAGTTTCGTTGAGTATCCAGATTCCGATTATTACGTTGAGCGTTCAAGCTCCGGTCAGTTTCGTTGGGTATCCAGACTCCGATTATTACGTTGAGCGTTCAGGCTCCGGTCATTTTCGTTGAGTATCCAGACTCCGGTTATTACGTTGAGGGTTCAGACTCCGGTCATTTTCGTTGAGTATCTAGACTCCTTTCATTACGTTGAACGTTCAGGCTCCGATCATTTTCTTTGAGTATCCATACTCCGGTTAATACGTTGAGCGTTTAGGCTACGGTCATTTTCGTTGAGTTCCCAGACTCCGGTCATTACATTGAGCGTTCAGGATCCAGTGATTTTTGTTGAGTATCATAACTCCATTTATTACGTTGAGCGTTCAGGATCCGATCAGTTTCGTTGAGTATCCAGTCTCCAAATATTACGTTGAGCGTTCAGGCTCCGGTCAGTTTTGTTGGGTATCCAGACTCCGGTGATTACGTTGATCGTTCAGGCTACGATCATTTTCGTTGACTATCCAGACTCGGGTTATTACGTTAAGCGTTAAGGCTTCAGTCAGTTTCGTTGAGTATCCAGATTTTGATTATTACGTTGAGCGTTCAGGCTCCGGTCAGTTTCGTTAGGTATCCAGACTCCGATTATTACGTTGAGCGTTCAGGCTCCAGTCATTTTCGTTGAGTATCCAGACTCCGGTTATTACGTTGAGGGTTCAAACTCCGGTCATTTTTCTTGAGTATCTAGATTCCGATTATTACGTTGAGCATTCAGGCTCTGGTTATTTTCGTTGAGTATCCTGACTCCAGTTATTACGTGGAGGGTTCAGACTCCAGTCATTTTCATTGAGTATCTAGACTCCTGTCATTACGTTGAATGTTCAGGCTCCGATCATTTTCGTTGAGTATCCATACTCCGGTCAATACGTTGAGCGTTCAGGCTCTGGTCATTTTCGTTGAGTATCCAGACTCCGGTCATTACATTGAGCGTTCAGGATCCAGTCATTTTTGTTGAGTATCATAACTCCATTTATTACGTTGAGCGTTCAGCATCCGATCAGTTTCGTTGAAAATCCAGACTCCAAATATTACGTTGAGCGTTCAGGCTCCAGTCAGTTTCGTTGGGTATCCAGACTCCGGTGATTACATTGATCGTTCAGGTTCCGGTCATTTTCGTTGACTATCCAGACTCGGGTTATTACGTTAAGCGTTCAGGCTCCGGTCAGTTTCGTTGAGTATCCAGATTCCGATTATTACGTTGAGCGTTCAGGCTCCGGTTAGTTTCGTTGGGTATCCAGACTCCGATTATTACGTTGAGCGTTCAGGCTCCGGTCATTTTCATTGAGTATCCAGACTCTGGTTATTACGTTGAGGGTTCAGATTCCGGTCATTTTCGTTGAGTATCTTGATTCCGATTATTACGTTGAGCGTTCAGGCTCCAGTTATTTTCGTTGAGTATCCTGACTCCGGTTATTACGTTGAGGGTTCAGACTCCGGTCATTTTCATTGAGTATCTAGACTCCTGTCATTATGTTGAACGTTCAGGCTCCGATCATTTTCGTTGAGTATCCATACTCCAGTCAATACGTTGAGCGTTCAGGCTCCGGTCATTTTCGTTGAGTATCCAGACTCCGGTCATTACATTGAGCGTTCAAGATCCAGTCATTTTTGTTGAGTATCATAACTCCATTTATTACGTTGAGCGTTCAGGATCCGATCAGTTTCGTTGAGTATCCAGACTCCAAATATTACGTTGAGCGTTCAGGCTCCAGTCAGTTTCATCGGGTATCCAGACTCCGGTGATTATGTTGATCGTTCAGGCTCCGGTGAGTTTCGATGGGTATCCAGACTCTGATTATTACGTTGAGCGTTCAGGCTCCGGTCATTCTCGTTGAGTATCCAGACTCCGGTTATTACGTTGAGGGTTCAGACTTCGGTCATTTTCATTGAGTATCTAGACTCCTGTCATTATGTTGAACGTTCAGGCTCCGATCATTTTCGTTGAGTATCCATACTCCGGTCAATACATCGAGCGTTCAGGATCCGGTAATTTTCATGGAGTATCCAGACTGCGGTCATTACATTGAGCGTTCAGGATCCAGTCATTTTTGTTGTGTATCATAACTCCATT
Organism: Lathyrus sativus; assembly: GCA_963859935.3. Taxonomy (NCBI): domain Eukaryota; kingdom Viridiplantae; phylum Streptophyta; class Magnoliopsida; order Fabales; family Fabaceae; genus Lathyrus; species Lathyrus sativus. The sequence goes on from OZ012736.1 coordinate 239,792,054, forward strand.
TATTACGTTGAGCGTTCAGGATCCGGTCAATTTCGTTGAGTATCCAGACTCCAAATATTACGTTGAGCATTCAGGCTCCAGTCAATTTCGTTGGGTATCCATACTCCAGTGATTACATTGATCGTTCAGCCTCCGGTCATTTTCGTTGACTATCCAGACTCGGGTTATTACGTTAAGCGTTCAGGCTCCGGTCAGTTTCGTTGAGTATCCAGATTCCGATTATTACGTTGAGCGTTCAGGCTCCGGTCAGTTTCGTTGGGTATCCAGACTCCGATTATTACGTTGAGCTTTCAGGCTCCGGTCATTTTCGTTGAGTATCCAGACTCCGGTTATTATGTTGAGGGTTCAGACTCCGATTATTTTCGTTTGGTATCTAGATTACGATTATTATGTTGAGCGTTCAGGCTCCGGTTATTTTCGTTGAGTATCCTGACTCCGGTTAATACGTTGAGGGTTCAGACTCTGGTCATTTTCATTGAGTATCTAGACTCCTGTCATTACGTTGAACGTTCAGGCTCCGATCATTTTCGTTGAGTATCCATACTCCGGCAATACGTTAGGCGTTCAAGCTCCGGCCATTTTCGTTGAGTATCCACACTCCGGTCATTACATTGAGCGTTCAGGATCCAGTGATTTTTGTTGAGTATCATAACTCCATTTATTACGTTGAGCGTTCAGGATCCGATCAGTTTCGTTGAGTATCCAGACTCCAAATATTACGTTGAGCGTTCAGGCTCCGGTCAGTTTTGTTGGGTATCCAGACTCCGGTGATTACGTTGATCGTTCAGGCTACGGTCATTTTCGTTGACTATCCAGACTCGGGTTATTACGTTAAGCGTTAAGGCTTCAGTCAGTTTCGTTGAGTATCCAGATTTTGATTATTACGTTGAGCGTTCAGGCTCCGGTCAGTTTCGTTAGGTATCCAGACTCCGATTATTACGTTGAGCGTTCAGGCTCCGGTCAGTTTCGTTAGGTATCCAAACTCCGATTATTACGTTGAGCGTTCAGGCTCCAGTCATTTTCGTTGAGTATCCAGACTCCGGTTATTACGTTGAGGGTTCAAACTCCGGTCATTTTTCTTGAGTATCTAGATTCCGATTATTACGTTGAGCATTCAGGCTCTGGTTATTTTCGTTGAGTATCCTGACTCCAGTTATTACGTTGAGGGTTCAGACTCCAGTCATTTTCATTGAGTATCTAGACTCCTGTCATTACGTTGAATGTTCAGGCTCCGATCATTTTCGTTGAGTATCCATACTCCGGTCAATACGTTGAGCGTTCAGGCTCTGGTCATTTTCTTTGAGTATCCAGACTCTGGTCATTACATTGAGCGTTCAGGATCCAGTCATTTTTGTTGAGTATCATAACTCCATTTATTACGTTGAGCGTTCAGGATCCGATCAGTTTCGTTGAAAATCCAGACTCCAAATATTACGTTGAGCGTTCAGGCTCCAGTCAGTTTCGTTGGGTATCCAGACTCCGGTGATTACATTGATCGTTCAGGTTCCGGTCATTTTCGTTGACTATCCAGACTCGGGTTATTACGTTAAGCGTTCAGGCTCCGGTCAGTTTCGTTGAGTATCCAGATTCCGATTATTACGTTGAGCGTTCAGGCTCCGGTTAGTTTCGTTGGGTATCCAGACTCCGATTATTACGTTGAGCGTTCAGGCTCCGGTCATTTTCATTGAGTATCCAGACTCTGGTTATTACGTTGAGGGTTCAGATTCCGGTCATTTTCGTTGAGTATCTTGATTCCGATTATTACGTTGAGCGTTCAGGCTCCAGTTATTTTCGTTGAGTATCCTGACTCCGGTTATTACGTTGAGGGTTCAGACTCCGGTCATTTTCATTGAGTATCTAGACTCCTGTCATTATGTTGAACGTTCAGGCTCCGATCATTTTCGTTGAGTATCCATACTCCAGTCAATACGTTGAGCGTTCAGGCTCCGGTCATTTTCGTTGAGTATCCAGACTCCGGTCATTACATTGAGCGTTCAAGATCCAGTCATTTTTGTTGAGTATCATAACTCCATTTATTACGTTGAGCGTTCAGGATCCGATCAGTTTCGTTGAGTATCCAGACTCCAAATATTACGTTGAGCGTTCAGGCTCCAGTCAGTTTCATCGGGTATCCAGACTCCGGTGATTATGTTGATCGTTCAGGCTCCAGTGAGTTTCGATGGGTATCCAGACTCCGATTATTACGTTGAGCGTTCAGGCTCCGGTCATTCTCGTTGAGTATCCAGACTCCGGTTATTACGTTGAGGGTTCAGACTTCGGTCATTTTCATTGAGTATCTAGACTCCTGTCATTATGTTGAACGTTCAGGCTCCGATCATTTTCGTTGAGTATCCATACTCCGGTCAATACATCGAGCGTTCAGGATCCGGTAATTTTCATGGAGTATCCAGACTGCGGTCATTACATTGAGCGTTCAGGATCCAGTCATTTTTGTTGTGTATCATAACTCCATTTATTACGTTGAGCGTTCAGGATCCGGTCAATTTCGTTGAGTATCCAGACTCCAAATATTACGTTGAGCATTCAGGCTCCAGTCAATTTCGTTGGGTATCCAGACTCCAGTGATTACGTTGATCGTTCAGCCTCCGGTCATTTTCGTTGACTATCCAGACTCGGGTTATTACGTTAAGCGTTCAGGCTCCGGTCAGTTTCGTTGAGTATCCAGATTCCGATTATTACGTTGAGCGTTCAGGCTCCGGTCAGTTTCGCTGGGTATCCAGACTCCGATTATTACGTTGAGCTTTCAGGCTCCGGTCATTTTCGTTGAGTATCCAGACTCCGGTTATTATGTTGAGGGTTCAGACTCCGATTATTTTCGTTGGGTATCTAGATTACGATTATTATGTTGAGCGTTCAGGCTCCGGTTATTTTCGTTGAGTATCCTGACTCCGGTTAATACGTTGAGGGTTCAGACTCTGGTCATTTTCATTGAGTATCTAGACTCCTGTCATTACGTTGAACGTTCAGGCTCCGATCATTTTCGTTGAGTATCCATACTCCGGCAATACGTTAGGCGTTCAAGCTCCGGCCATTTTCGTTGAGTATCCACACTCCGGTCATTACATTGAGCGTTCAGGATCCAGTGATTTTTGTTGAGTATCATAACTCCATTTATTACGTTGAGCGTTCAGGATCCGATCAGTTTCGTTGAGTATCCAGACTCCAAATATTACGTTGAGCGTTCAGGCTCCGGTCAGTTTTGTTGGGTATCCAGACTCCGGTGATTACGTTGATCGTTCAGGCTACGGTCATTTTCGTTGACTATCCAGACTCGGGTTATTACGTTAAGCGTTAAGGCTTCAGTCAGTTTCGTTGAGTATCCAGATTTTGATTATTACGTTGAGCGTTCAGGCTCCGGTCAGTTTCGTTAGGTATCCAGACTCCGATTATTACGTTGAGCGTTCAGGCTCCGGTCAGTTTCGTTAGGTATCCAGACTCCGATTATTACGTTGAGCGTTCAGGCTCCAGTCATTTTCGTTGAGTATCCAGACTCCGGTTATTACGTTGAGGGTTCAAACTCCGGTCATTTTTCTTGAGTATCTAGATTCCGATTATTACATTGAGCATTCAGGCTCTGGTTATTTTCGTTGAGTATCCTGACTCCAGTTATTACGTTGAGGGTTCAGACTCCAGTCATTTTCATTGAGTATCTAGACTCCTGTCATTACGTTGAATGTTCAGGCTCCGATCATTTTCGTTGAGTATCCATACTCCGGTCAATACGTTGAGCGTTCAGGCTCTGGTCATTTTCGTTGAGTATCCAGACTCCAGTCATTACATTGAGCGTTCAGGATCCAGTCATTTTTGTTGAGTATCATAACTCCATTTATTACGTTGAGCGTTCAGGATCCGATCAGTTTCGTTGAAAATCCAGACTCAAAATATTACGTTGAGCGTTCAGGCTCCAGTCAGTTTCGTTGGGTATCCAGACTCCGGTGATTACATTGATCGTTCAGGTTCCGGTCATTTTCGTTGACTATCCAGATCGGGTTATTACGTTAAGCGTTCAGGCTCCGGTCAGTTTCGTTGAGTATCCAGATTCCGATTATTACGTTGAGCGTTCAGGCTCCGGTTAGTTTCGTTGGGTATCCAGACTCCGATTATTACGTTGAGCGTTCAGGCTCCGGTCATTTTCATTGAGTATCCAGACTCTGGTTATTACGTTGAGGGTTCAGACTCCGGTCATTTTCGTTGAGTATCTTGATTCCGATTATTACGTTGAGCGTTCAGGCTCCAGTTATTTTCGTTGAGTATCCTGACTCCGGTTATTACGTTGAGGGTTCAGACTCCGGTCATTTTCATTGAGTATCTAGACTCCTGTCATTATGTTGAACGTTCAGGCTCCGATCATTTTCGTTGAGTATCCATACTCCAGTCAATACGTTGAGCGTTCAGGCTCCGGTCATTTTCGTTGAGTATCCAGACTCCGGTCATTACATTGAGCGTTCAGGATCCAGTCATTTTTGTTGAGTATCATAACTCCATTTATTACGTTGAGCGTTCAGGATCCGATCTGTTTCGTTGAGTATCCAGACTCCAAATATTACGTTGAGCGTTCAGGCTCCAGTCAGTTTCATCGGGTATCCAGACTCCGGTGATTATGTTGATCGTTCAGGCTCCGGTGAGTTTCGATGGGTATCCAGACTCCGATTATTACGTTGAGCGTTCAGGCTCCGGTCATTCTCGTTGAGTATCCAGACTCCGGTTATTACGTTGAGGGTTCAGACTTCGGTCATTTTCATTGAGTATCTAGACTCCTGTCATTATGTTGAACGTTCAGGCTCCGATCATTTTCGTTGAGTATCCATACTCCGGTCAATACATCGAGCGTTCAGGATCCGGTAATTTTCATGGAGTATCCAGACTGCGGTCATTACATTGAGCGTTCAGGATCCAGTCATTTTTGTTGTGTATCATAACTCCATTTATTACGTTGAGCGTTCAGGATCCGGTCAATTTCGTTGAGTATCCAGACTCCAAATATTACGTTGAGCATTCAGGCTCCAGTCAATTTCGTTGGGTATCCAGACTCCAGTGATTACGTTGATCGTTCAGGCTCCGGTCATTTTTGTTGACTATCCAGACTCGGGTTATTACGTTAAGCGTTCAGGCTCCGGTCAGTTTCGTTGAGTATCCAGATTCCGATTATTACGTTGAGCGTTCAGGCTCCGGTCAGTTTCGTTGGGTATCCAGACTCCGATTATTACGTTGAGCTTTCAGGCTCCGGTCATTTTCGTTGAGTATCCAGACTCCGGTTATTATGTTGAGGGTTCAGACTCCGATTATTTTCGTTGGGTATCTAGATTACGATTATTATGTTGAGCGTTCAGGCTCCGGTTATTTTCGTTGAGTATCCTGACTCCGGTTAATACGTTGAGGGTTCAGACTCTGGTCATTTTCATTGAGTATCTAGACTCCTGTCATTACGTTGAACGTTCAGGCTCCGATCATTATCGTTGAGTATCCATACTCCGGCAATACGTTAGGCATTCAAGCTCCGGCCATTTTCGTTGAGTATCCACACTCCGGTCATTACATTGAGCGTTCAGGATCCAGTGATTTTTGTTGAGTATCATAACTCCATTTATTACGTTGAGCGTTCAGGATCCGATCAGTTTCGTCGAGTATCCAGACTCCAAATATTACGTTGAGCGTTCAGGCTCCGGTCAGTTTTGTTGGGTATCCAGACTCCGGTGATTACGTTGATCGTTCAGGCTACGGTCATTTTCGTTGACTATCCAGACTCGGGTTATTACGTTAAGCGTTAAGGCTTCAGTCAGTTTCGTTGAGTATCCAGATTTTGATTATTACGTTGAGCGTTCAGGCTCCGGTCAGTTTCGTTAGGTATCCAGACTCCGATTATTACGTTGAGCGTTCAGGCTCCAGTCATTTTCGTTGAGTATCCAGACTCCGGTTATTACGTTGAGGGTTCAAACTCCGGTCATTTTTCTTGAGTATCTAGATTCCGATTATTACGTTGAGCATTCAGGCTCTGGTTATTTTCGTTGAGTATCCTGACTTCAGTTATTACGTTGAGGGTTCAGACTCCAGTCATTTTCATTGAGTATCTAGACTCCTGTCATTACGTTGAATGTTCAGGCTCCGATCATTTTCGTTGAGTATCCATACTCCGGTCAATACGTTGAACGTTCAGGCTCCGGTCATTTTTGTTGAGTATCCAGACTCCGGTCATTACATTGAGCGTTCAGGATCCATTCATTTTTGTTGAGTATCATAACTCCATTTATTACGTTGAGCGTTCAGGATCCGATCAGTTTCGTTGAAAATCCAGACTCCAAATATTACGTTGAGCGTTCAGGCTCCAGTCAGTTTCGTTGGGTATCCAGACTCCGGTGATTACGTTGATCGTTCAGGTTCCGGTCATTTTTGTTGACTATCCAGACTCGGGTTATTACGTTAAGCGTTCAGGCTCCGGTCAGTTTCGTTGAGTATCCAGATTCCGATTATTACGTTGAGCGTTCAGGCTCCGGTCAGTTTCGTTGGGTATCCAGACTCCGATTATTACGTTGAGCATTCAGGCTCCGGTCATTTTCATTGAGTATCCAGACTCTGGTTATTACGTTGAGGGTTCAGACTCCGGTCATTTTCGTTGAGTATCTTGATTCCGAATATTACGTTGAGCGTTCAGGCTCCGGTTATTTTCGTTGAGTATCCTGACTCCGGTTATTACGTTGAGGGTTCAGACTCCGGTCATTTTCATTGAGTATCTAGACTCCTGTCATTACGTTGAACGTTCAGGCTCCGATCATTTTCGTTGAGTATCCATACTCCAGTCAATACGTTGAGCGTTCAGGCTCCGGTCATTTTCGTTGAGTATCCAGACTCCGGTCATTACATTGAGCGTTCAGGATCCAGTCATTTTTGTTGAGTATCATAACTCTATTTATTACGTTGAGCGTTTAGGATCCGATCAGTTTCGTTGAGTATCCAGACTCCAAATATTACGTTGAGCGTTCAGGCTCCAGTCAGTTTCATCGGGTATCCAGACTCCGGTGATTATGTTGATCGTTCAGGCTCCGGTGAGTTTCGATGGGTATCCAGACTCCGATTATTACGTTGAGCGTTCAGGCTCCGGTCATTCTCGTTGAGTATCCAGACTCCGGTTATTACGTTGAGGGTTCAGACTTCGGTCATTTTCATTGAGTATCTAGACTCCTGTCATTATGTTGAACGTTCAGGCTCCGATCATTTTCGTTGAGTATCCATACTCCGGTCAATACATCGAGCGTTCAGGATCTGGTAATTTTCGTGGAGTATCCAGACTCCGGTCATTACATTGAGCGTTCAGGATCCAGTCATTTTTGTTGAGTATCATAACTCCATTTATTACGTTGAGCGTTCAGGATCCGGTCAATTTCGTTGAGTATCCAGACTCCAAATATTACGTTGAGCATTCAGGCTCCAGTCAGTTTCGTTGGGTATCCAGACTCCAGTGATTACGTTGATCGTTCAGGCTCCGGTCATTTTCGTTGACTATCCAGACTCGAGTTATTACGTTAAGCGTTCAGGCTCCGGTCAGTTTCGTTGAGTATCCAGATTCCGATTATTACGTTGAGCGTTCAGGCTCCGGTCAGTTTCGTTGGGTATCCAGACTCCAATTATTACGTTGAGCTTTCAGGCTCCGGTCATTTTTGTTGAGTATCCAGACTCCGGTTATTATGTTGAGGGTTCAGACTCCGATCATTTTCGTTGGGTATCTAGATTACGATTATTATGTTGAGCGTTCAGGCTCCGGTTATTTTCGTTGAGTATCCTGACTCCAGTTAATACGTTGAGGGTTCAGACTCTGGTCATTTTCATTGAGTATCTAGACTCCTGTCATTACGTTGAACGTTCAGGCTCCGATCATTTTCGTTGAGTATCCATACTCCAGCAATACGTTGAGCTTTCAAGCTCCGATCATTTTCGTTGAGTATCAAGACTCCTGTCATTACATTGAGCATTCAGGATCCAGTCATTTTTGTTGAGTATCATAACTCCATTTATTACGTTGAGCGTTCAGGATCCGGTCAGTTTCGTTGAGTATCCAGACTCCAAATATTACGTTGAGCATTCAGGCTCCAGTAAGTTTCGTTGGGTATCCAGACTCCGGTGATTACGTTGATCGTTCAAGATCTGGTCATTCTTGTTGACTATCCATACTCGAGTTATTACGTTAAGCGTTCAGGCTCTGGTCAGTTTCGTTGAGTATCCAGATTCCGATTATTACATTGAGCGTTCAGGCTCCGGTCAGTTTCGTTGGGTATCCAGACTCCGATTATTACGTTAAGCGTTCAGGTTCCGGTCATTTTCGTTGAGTATCCAGACTCCGGTTATTACGTTGAGGGTTCAAACTCTGGTCATTTTCATTCAGTATCTAGATTCCGATTATTACGTTGAGCGTTCAGGCTCCGGTTATTTTCGTTGAGTATCCTGACTCCGGTTATTACGTTGACGGTTCAGACTCCGGTCATTTTCATTGAGTATCTAGACTCTTGTCATTACGTTGAACGTTTAGGCTCCGATCATTTTCTTTGAGTATCCATACTCCGGCAATACGTTGAGCGTACAAGCTCCAGTCATTTTCGTTGAGTATCCAGACTCCGGTCATTACATTGAGCATTCAGGATCTAGTCATTTTTGTTGAGTATCATAACTCCATTTATTACGTTGAGCATTCAGGATCCGATAAGTTTCGTTGAGTATCCAGACTCCAAATATTACGTTGAGCGTTCAGGCTCCAGTCAGTTTCGTTGGGTATCCAGATTCCGATTATTACGTTGAGTGTTCAGGCTCCGGTCAGTTTCGTTGGGTATCCAGACTCTGATTATTACCTTGAGGGTTCAGACTCCTGTCATTACGTTGAACGTTCAGGCTCCGATCATTTTCGTTGAGTATCCATACTCCGGTCAATATGTTGAGCGTTCAGGCTCTGGTCATTTTCGTTGAGTATTCAGACTCCGGTCATTACATTGAGCGTTTAGGATCCAGTCATTTTTGTTGAGTATTATAACTCCATTTATTACGTTGAGCGTTCAGGATTCGATCAGTTTCGTTGAGTATCCAGACTCCAAATATTACGTTGAGCGTTCAGGCTCCGGTAAGTTTCGTTGGTTATCTAGACTCCAGTGATTACGTTGATCGTTCAGGCTCCGGTCATTTTCGTTGACTATCCAGACTCGGGTTATTACGTTAAGCGTTCATGCTTCAGTCAGTTTCGTTGAGTATCCAGACTCCGATTATTACGTTGAGCGTTCAGGCTCCAGTCAGGTTCGTTGGGTATCCAGACTCCGGTTATTACGTTGAGCGTTCAGGCTCCGGTCATTTTCGTTGAGTATCTAGACTCCTGTCATTACGTTGAATGTTCAGGCTCCGATCATTTTCTTTGAGTATCCATACTCTGGTCAATACGTTGAGCGTTCAGGCTCCGGTCATTTTCGTTGAGTATCCAGACTCCGGTTATTACGTTGAGGGTTCAAACTCCGGTCATTTTTCTTGAGTATCTAGATTCCGATTATTACGTTGAGCATTCAGGCTCTGGTTATTTTCGTTGAGTATCCTGACTTCAGTTATTACGTTGAGGGTTCAGACTCCAGTCATTTTCATTGAGTATCTAGACTCCTGTCATTACGTTGAATGTTCAGGCTCCGATCATTTTCGTTGAGTATCCATACTCCGGTCAATACGTTGAACGTTCAGGCTCCGGTCATTTTTGTTGAGTATCCAGACTCCGGTCATTACATTGAGCGTTCAGGATCCATTCATTTTTGTTGAGTATCATAACTCCATTTATTACGTTGAGCGTTCAGGATCCGATCAGTTTCGTTGAAAATCCAGACTCCAAATATTACGTTGAGCGTTCAGGCTCCAGTCAGTTTCGTTGGGTATCCAGACTCCGGTGATTACGTTGATCGTTCAGGTTCCGGTCATTTTCGTTGACTATCCAGACTCGGGTTATTACGTTAAGCGTTCAGGCTCCGGTCAGTTTCGTTGAGTATCCAGATTCCGATTATTACGTTGAGCGTTCAGGCTCCGGTCAGTTTCGTTGGGTATCCAGACTCCGATTATTACGTTGAGCATTCAGGCTCCGGTCATTTTCATTGAGTATCCAGACTCTGGTTATTACGTTGAGGGTTCAGACTCCGGTCATTTTCGTTGAGTATCTTGATTCCGAATATTACGTTGAGCGTTCAGGCTCCGGTTATTTTCGTTGAGTATCCTGACTCCGGTTATTACGTTGAGGGTTCAGACTCCGGTCATTTTCATTGAGTATCTAGACTCCTGTCATTACGTTGAACGTTCAGGCTCCGATCATTTTCGTTGAGTATCCATACTCCAGTCAATACGTTGAGCGTTCAGGCTCCGGTCATTTTCGTTGAGTATCCAGACTCCGGTCATTACATTGAGCGTTCAGGATCCAGTCATTTTTGTTGAGTATCATAACTCCATTTATTACGTTGAGCGTTTAGGATCCGATCAGTTTCGTTGAGTATCCAGACTCCAAATATTACGTTGAGCGTTCAGGCTCCAGTCAGTTTCATCGGGTATCCAGACTCCGGTGATTATGTTGATCGTTCAGGCTCCGGTGAGTTTCGATGGGTATCCAGACTCCGATTATTACGTTGAGCGTTCAGGCTCCGGTCATTCTCGTTGAGTATCTAGACTCCGGTTATTACGTTGAGGGTTCAGACTTCGGTCATTTTCATTGAGTATCTAGACTCCTGTCATTATGTTGAACGTTCAGGCTCCGATCATTTTCGTTGAGTATCCATACTCCGGTCAATACATCGAGCGTTCAGGATCTGGTAATTTTCGTGGAGTATCCAGACTCCGGTCATTACATTGAGCGTTCAGGATCCAGTCATTTTTGTTGAGTATCATAACTCCATTTATTACGTTGAGCGTTCAGGATCCGGTCAATTTCGTTGAGTATCCAGACTCCAAATATTACGTTGAGCATTCAGGCTCCAGTCAGTTTCGTTGGGTATCCAGACTCCAGTGATTACGTTGATCGTTCAGGCTCCGGTCATTTTCGTTGACTATCCAGACTCGAGTTATTACGTTAAGCGTTCAGGCTCCGGTCAGTTTCATTGAGTATCCAGATTCCGATTATTACGTTGAGCGTTCAGGCTCCGGTCAGTTTCGTTGGGTATCCAGACTCCAATTATTACGTTGAGCTTTCAGGCTCCGGTCATTTTTGTTGAGTATCCAGACTCCGGTTATTATGTTGAGGGTTCAGACTCCGATCATTTTCGTTGGGTATCTAGATTACGATTATTATGTTGAGCGTTCAGGCTCCGGTTATTTTCGTTGAGTATCCTGACTCCAGTTAATACGTTGAGGGTTCAGACTCTGGTCATTTTCATTGAGTATCTAGACTCCTGTCATTACGTTGAACGTTCAGGCTCCGATCATTTTCGTTGAGTATCCATACTCCAGCAATACGTTGAGCTTTCAAGCTCCGATCATTTTCGTTGAGTATCAAGACTCCTGTCATTACATTGAGCATTCAGGATCCAGTCATTTTTGTTGAGTATCATAACTCCATTTATTACGTTGAGCGTTCAGGATCCGGTCAGTTTCGTTGAGTATCCAGACTCCAAATATTACGTTGAGCATTCAGGCTCCAGTAAGTTTCGTTGGGTATCCAGACTCCGGTGATTACGTTGATCGTTCAAGATCTGGTCATTCTTGTTGACTATCCATACTCGGGTTATTACGTTAAGCGTTCAGGCTCTGGTCAGTTTCGTTGAGTATCCAGATTCCGATTATTACATTGAGCGTTCAGGCTCCGGTCAGTTTCGTTGGGTATCCAGACTCCGATTATTACGTTAAGCGTTCAGGTTCCGGTCATTTTCGTTGAGTATCCAGACTCCGGTTATTACGTTGAGGGTTCAAACTCTGGTCATTTTCATTCAGTATCTAGATTCCGATTATTACGTTGAGCGTTCAGGCTCCGGTTATTTTCGTTGAGTATCCTGACTCCGGTTATTACGTTGACGGTTCAGACTCCGGTCATTTTCATTGAGTATCTAGACTCTTGTCATTACGTTGAACGTTTAGGCTCCGATCATTTTCTTTGAGTATCCATACTCCGGCAATACGTTGAGCGTACAAGCTCCAGTCATTTTCGTTGAGTATCCAGACTCCGGTCATTACATTGAGCATTCAGGATCTAGTCATTTTTGTTGAGTATCATAACTCCATTTATTACGTTGAGCATTCAGGATCCGATAAGTTTCGTTGAGTATCCAGACTCCAAATATTACGTTGAGCGTTCAGGCTCCAGTCAGTTTCGTTGGGTATCCAGATTCCGATTATTACGTTGAGTGTTCAGGCTCCGGTCAGTTTCGTTGGGTATCCAGACTCTGATTATTACCTTGAGGGTTCAGACTCCTGTCATTACGTTGAACGTTCAGGCTCCGATCATTTTCGTTGAGTATCCATACTCCGGTCAATATGTTGAGCGTTCAGGCTCTGGTCATTTTCGTTGAGTATTCAGACTCCGGTCATTACATTGAGCGTTTAGGATCCAGTCATTTTTGTTGAGTATTATAACTCCATTTATTACGTTGAGCGTTCAGGATTCGATCAGTTTCGTTGAGTATCCAGACTCCAAATATTACGTTGAGCGTTCAGGCTCCGGTAAGTTTCGTTGGTTATCTAGACTCCAGTGATTACGTTGATCGTTCAGGCTCCGGTCATTTTCGTTGACTATCCAGACTCGGGTTATTACGTTAAGCGTTCATGCTTCAGTCAGTTTCGTTGAGTATCCAGACTCCGATTATTACGTTGAGCGTTCAGGCTCCAGTCAGTTTCGTTGGGTATCCAGACTCCGGTTATTACGTTGAGCGTTCAGGCTCCGGTCATTTTCGTTGAGTATCTAGACTCCTGTCATTACGTTGAATGTTCAGGCTCCGATCATTTTCTTTGAGTATCCATACTCTGGTCAATACGTTGAGCGTTCAGGCTCCGGTCATTTTCGTTGAGTATCCAGACTCCGGTTATTACGTTGAGGGTTCAGACTCTGGTCATTTTCGTTGAGTATCTAGACTCATGTCATTACGTTGAACGTTCAGGCTCCGATCATTTTTGTTGAGTATCCATACTCCGGTCAATATGTTGAGCATTCACGCTCCGATCATTTTCGTTGAGTATCCAGACTCCGGTCATTACATTGAGCGTTTAGGATCCAGTCATTTTTGTTGAGTATCATAACTCCATTTATTACGTTGAGCGTTCAGGATCCGACCAGTTTCATTGAGTATCCATACTCCGGTCAATACGTTGAGCGTTCAGGCTCCGGTCATTTTCGTTGAGTATCCAGACTCCGGTCATTACATTGAGCGTTCAGGATCCAGTCATTTTTGTTGAGTATCATAACTCCATTTATTATGTTGAGCGTTCAGGATCCGATCAGTTTCGTTGAGTATCCAGACTCCAAATATTACGTTGAGCGTTCAACCTCCGGTCAATTTCGTTGGGTATCCAGACTCTGGTGATTACATTGATATTTCAGGCTCTAGTCATTTTTGTTCACTATCCAGAATCGGGTTATTATGTTAAGCGTTCAGGCTCCGGTCAGTTTCGTTGAGTATCCAGATTCTGATTATTACGTTGAGCGTTCAGGCTCCGGTCAGTTTCGTTGGGTATCCAGACTCCGGTTATTACGTTGAGCGTTCAGGCTCCGGTCATTTTCGTTGAGTATCTAGACTCCTGTCATTACGTTGAATGTTCAGGCTCCGATCATTTTCTTTGAGTATCCATACTCTGGTCAATACGTTGAGCGTTCAGGCTCCGGTCATTTTCGTTGAGTATCCAGACTCCGGTTATTACGTTGAGGGTTCAGACTCCGGTCATTTTCGTTGAGTATCTAGACTCATGTCATTACGTTGAATGTTCAGGTTCCGATCATTTTCGTTGAGTATCCATACTCCGGTCAATACGTTGAGCGTTCACGCTCCGGTCATTTTCGTTGAGTATCCAGACTCCGGTCATTACATTGAGCATTTAGGATCCAGTCATTTTTGTTGAGTATCATAACTCCATTTATTACGTTGAGCGTTCAGGATCCGACCAGTTTCATTGAGTATCCATACTCCGGTCAATACGTTGAGCGTTCAGGCTCCGGTCATTTTCGTTGAGTATCCAGACTCCGGTCATTACATTGAGCGTTCAGGATCCAGTCATTTTTGTTGAGTATCATAACTCCATTTATTACGTTGAGCGTTCAGGATCCGATCAGTTTCGTTGAGTATCCAGACTCCAAATATTACGTTGAGCGTTCAGGCTCCGGTCAATTTCGTTGGGTATCCAGACTCCGGTGATTACGTTGATCGTTCAGGCTCCGGTCATTTTTGTTCACTATCCAGAATCGGGTTATTATGTTAAGCGTTCAGGCTCCAGTCAGTTTCGTTGAGTATCCAGATTCCGATTATTACGTTGAGCGTTCAGGCTCCGGTCAGTTTCGTTGGGTATCCAGACTCCGGTTATTACATTGAGCGTTCAGTCTCCGGTCATTTTCGTTGAGTATCTAGACTCCTGTCATTACGTTGAATGTTCAGGCTCCGATCATTTTCTTTGAGTATCCATACTCTGGTCAATACGTTGCGCGTTCAGGCTCTGGTCATTTTCGTTGAGTATCCAGACTCCGGTCATTACATTGAGCGTTCAGGCTCCAATCATTTTCGTTGAGTATCCATACTCCGGTCAATACGTTGAGCGTTCAGGCTCTGGTCATTTTCCATGAGTATTTAGACTCCGGTCATTACATTGAGCGTTTAGGATCCAGTCATTTTTGTTGAGTATTATAACTCCATTTATTACGTTGAGCGTTCAGGATCCGATCAGTTTCGTTGAGTATCCAGACTCCGGTGATTACGTTGATCGTTCAGGCTCCGGTCAGTTTCGTTGGTTATCCAGACTCGGGTTATTACGTTAAGCGTTCAGGCTCCGGTCAGTTTCGTTGAGTATCCAGATTCCGATTATTACGTTGAGCGTTCAGGCTCCGGTCAGTTTCGTTGGGTATCCAGACTCCGATTATTACGTTGAGCTTTCAGGCTCCGGTCATTTTTGTTGAGTATCCAGACTCCGGTTATTATGTTGAGGGTTCAGACTCCGATCATTTTCGTGGGGTATCTAGATTACGATTATTATGTTGAGCGTTCAGGCTCCGGTTATTTTCGTTGAGTATCCTGACTCCGGTTAATACGTTGAGGGTTCAGACTCTGGTCATTTTCATTGAGTATCTAGACTCCTGTCATTACGTTGAACGTTCAGGCTCCGATCATTTTCGTTGAGTATCCATACTCCAGCAATACGTTGAGCTTTCAAGCTCCGATCATTTTCGTTGAGTATCAAGACTCCTGTCATTACATTGAGCATTCAGGATCCAGTCATTTTTGTTGAGTATCATAACTCCATTTATTACGTTGAGCGTTCAGGATCCGGTCAGTTTCGTTGAGTATCCAGACTCCAAATATTACGTTGAGCATTCAGGCTCCGGTAAGTTTCGTTGGGTATCCAGACTCCGGTGATTACGTTGATCGTTCAAGATCCGTTCATTTTTGTTGACTATCCATACTCGGGTTATTACGTTAAGCGTTCAGGCTCCGGTCAGTTTCGTTGAGTATCCAGATTCCGATTATTACATTGAGCGTTCAGGCTCCGGTCAGTTTCGTTGGGTATCCAGACTCCGATTATTACGTTAAGCGTTCAGGTTCCGGTCATTTTCGTTGAGTATCCAGACTCCGGTTATTACGTTGAGGGTTCAAACTCTGGTCATTTTCATTCAGTATCTAGATTCCGATTATTACGTTGAGCGTTCAGGCTTCGGTTATTTTCGTTGAGTATCCTGACTCCGGTTATTACGTTGAGGGTTCAGACTCCGGTCATTTTCATTGAGTATCTAGACTCCTGTCATTACGTTGAACGTTTAGGCTCCGATCATTTTCGTTGAGTATCCATACTCCGGCAATACGTTGAGCGTACAAGCTCCAGTCATTTTCGTTGAGTATCCAGACTCCGGTCATTACATTGAGCATTCAGGATCAAGTCATTTTTGTTGAGTATCATAACTCCATTTATTACGTTGAGCGTTCAGGATCCGATCAGTTTCGTTGAGTATCCAGACTCCAAATATTACGTTGAGCGTCCAGGCTCCAGTCAGTTTCGTTGGGTATCCAGACTCCGGTGATTACGTTGATCGTTCAGGCTCCGGTCATTTTCGTTGACTATCCAGACTCGGGTTATTACGTTAATCTTTCAGGCTCCGGTCAGTTTCGTTGAGTATCCAGATTCCGATTATTACGTTGAGTGTTCAGGCTCCAGTCAGTTTCGTTGGGTATCCAGACTCTGATTATTACGTTGAGGGTTCAGACTCCTGTCATTATGTTGAACGTTCAGGCTCCGATCATTTTCGTTGAGTATCCATACTCCGGTCAATACGTTGAGCGTTCAGGCTCTGGTCATTTTTGTTTAGTATTCAGACTCCGGTCATTACATTGAGCGTTTAGGATCCAGTCATTTTTATTGAGTATTATAACTCCATTTATTACGTTGAGCGTTCAGGATTCGATCAGTTTCGTTGAGTATCCAGACTCCAAATATTACGTTGAGCGTTCAGGCTCCGGTAAGTTTCGTTGGTTATCCAGACTCCAGTGATTACGTTGATCGTTCAGGCTCCGGTCATTTTTGTTGACTATCCAGACTCGGGTTATTACGTTAAGGGTTCATGCTTCAGTCAGTTTCGTTGAGTATCCAGACTCCGATTATTAAGTTGAGCGTTCAGGCTCCGATCAGTTTCGTCGGGTATCCAGACTCCGGTTATTACGTTGAGCGTTCAGGCTCCGGTCATTTTCGTTGAGTATCTAGACTCCTGTCATTACGTTGAATGTTCAGGCTCCGATCATTTTCGTTGAGTATCCATACTCCGGTCAATACGTTGAGCGTTCAGGCTCTGGTCATTTTCCATGAGTATTTAGACTCCGGTCATTACATTGAGCGTTTAGGATCCAGTCATTTTTGTTGAGTATTATAACTCCATTTATTACGTTGAACGTTCAGGATCCGATCAGTTTCGTTGAGTATCCGGACTCCAAATATTACGTTGAGCGTTCAGGCTCCAGTCAGTTTCGTTGGATATCCAGACTCCGGTGATTACGTTGATCGTTCAGGCTCCGGTCATTTTCGTTGACTATCCAGACTCGGGTTATTACGTTAAGCGTTCAGGCTCCGGTCAGTTTCGTTGAGTATCCAGATTCCGATTATTACGTTGAGCGTTCAGGCTCCGGTCAGTTTCGTTGGGTATCCAGACTCCGATTATTACGTTGAGCTTTCAGGCTCCGGTCATTTTTGTTGAGTATCCAGACTCCGGTTATTATGTTGAGGGTTCAGACTCCGATCATTTTCGTTGGGTATCTAGATTACGATTATTATGTTGAGCGTTCAGGCTCCGTTTATTTTCGTTGAGTATCCTGACTCCGGTTAATACGTTGAGGGTTCAGACTCTGGTCATTTTCATTGAGTATCTAGACTCCTGTCATTACGTTGAACGTTCAGGCTCCGATCATTTTCGTTGAGTATCCATACTCCGGTCAATACGTTGAGCGTTCAGGCTCCGGTCATTTTCGTTGAGTATCCAGACTCCGGTCATTACATTGAGCGTTCAGGATCCAGTCATTTTTGTTGAGTATCATAACTCCATTTATTACGTTGAGCGTTCAGGATCCGATCAGTTTCGTTGAGTATCCAGACTCCAAATATTACGTTGAGCGTTCAGGCTCCGGTCAATTTCGTTGGGTATCCAGACTCCGGTAATTACGTTGATCGTTCAGGCTCCGGTCATTTTTGTTCACTATCCAGAATCGGGTTATTATGTTAAGCGTTCAGGCTCCAGTCAGTTTCGTTGAGTATCCAGATTCCGATTATTACGTTGAGCGTTCAGGCTCCGGTCAGTTTCGTTGGGTATCCAGACTCCGGTTATTACATTGAGCGTTCAGTCTCCGGTCATTTTCGTTGAGTATCTAGACTCCTGTCATTACGTTGAATGTTCAGGCTCCGATCATTTTCTTTGAGTATCCATACTCTGGTCAATACGTTGAGCGTTCAGGCTCTGGTCATTTTCGTTGAGTATCCAGACTCCGGTCATTACATTGAGCGTTCAGGATCCAGTCATTTTCGTTGAGTATCTAGACTCCTGTCATTACGTTGAACGTTCAGGCTCCAATCATTTTCGTTGAGTATCCATACTCCGGTCAATACGTTGAGCGTTCAGGCTCTGGTCATTTTCCATGAGTATTTAGACTCCGGTCATTACATTGAGCGTTTAGGATCCAGTCATTTTTGTTGAGTATTATAACTCCATTTATTACGTTGAGCGTTCAGGATCCGATCAGTTTCGTTGAGTATCCAGACTCCAAATATTACGTTGAGCATTCAGGCTCCAGTCAGTTTCGTTGGTTATCCAGACTCCGGTGATTACGTTGATCGTTCAGGCTCCGGTCATTTTCGTTGACTATCCAGACTCGGGTTATTACGTTAAGCGTTCAGGCTCCGGTCAGTTTCGTTGAGTATCCAGATTCCGATTATTACGTTGAGCGTTCAGGCTCCGGTCAGTTTCGTTGGGTATCCAGACTCCGATTATTACGTTGAGCTTTCAGGCTCCGGTCATTTTTGTTGAGTATCCAGACTCCGGTTATTACGTTGAGCGTTCAGGCTCCGGTCAGTTTCGTTGGGTATCTAGATTACGATTATTATGTTGAGCGTTCAGGCTCTGGTTATTTTCGTTGAGTATCCTGACTCCGGTTAATACGTTGAGGGTTCAGACTCTGGTCATTTTCATTGAGTATCTAGACTCCTGTCATTACGTTGAACGTTCAGGCTCCGATCATTTTCGTTGAGTATCCGTACTCCAGCAATACGTTGAGCGTTCAAGCTCCGATCATTTTCGTTGAGTATCAAGACTCCTGTCATTACATTGAGCATTCAGGATCCAGTCATTTTTGTTAAGTATCATAACTCCATTTATTACGTTGAGCGTTCAGGATCCGGTCAGTTTCGTTGAGTATCCAGACTCCAAATATTACGTTGAGCATTCAGGCTCCAGTAAGTTTCGTTGGGTATCCAGACTCCGGTGATTACGTTGATCGTTCAAGATCCGGTCATTTTTGTTGACTATCCATACTCGGGTTATTACGTTAAGCGTTCAGGCTCCGTTCAGTTTCGTTGAGTATCCAGATTCCGATTATTACATTGAGCGTTCAGGCTCCGGTCAGTTTCGTTGGGTATCCAGACTCCGATTATTACGTTAAGCGTTCAGGTTCCGGTCATTTTCGTTAAGTATCCAGACTCCGGTTATTACGTTGAGGGTTCAAACTCTGGTCATTTTCATTCAGTATCTAGATTCCGATTATTACGTTGAGCGTTCAGGCTCCGGTTATTTTCGTTGAGTATCCTGACTCCGGTTATTACGTTGAGAGTTTAGACTCCGGTCATTTTCATTGAGTATCTAGACTCCTGTCATTACGTTGAACGTTTAGGCTCCGATCATTTTCGTTGAGTATCCATACTCCGGCAATACGTTGAGCGTACAAGCTCCAGTCATTTTCGTTGAGTATCCAGACTCCGGTAATTACATTGAGCATTCAGGATCTAGTCATTTTTGTTGAGTATCATAACTCCATTTATTACGTTGAGCGTTCAGGATCCGATCAGTTTCGTTGAGTATCTAGACTCCAAATATTACGTTGAGCGTTCAGGCTCCAGTCAGTTTCGTTGGGTATCCAGACTCCGGTGATTACGTTGATCGTTCAGGCTCCGGTCATTTTTGTTGACTATCCAGACTCGGGTTATTACGTTAATCTTTCAGGCTCCGGTCAGTTTCGTTGAGTATCCAGATTCTGATTATTACGTTGAGTGTTCAGGCTCCGGTCAGTTTCGTTGGGTATCCAGACTCTGATTATTACGTTGAGGGTTCAGACTCCTGTCATTACGTTGAACGTTCAGGCTCCGATCATTTTCGTTGAGTATCCATACTCCGGTCAATACGTTGAGCGTTCAGGCTCTGGTCATTTTCGTTGAGTATTCAGACTCCGGTCATTACATTGAGCGTTTAGGATCCAGTCATTTTTGTTGAGTATTATAACTCCATTTATTACGTTGAGCGTTCAGGATTCGATCAGTTTCGTTGAGTATCCAGACTCCAAATATTACGTTGAGCGTTCAGGCTCCGGTAAGTTTCGTTGGTTATCCAGACTCCAGTGATTACGTTGATCGTTCAGGCTCCGGTCATTTTCGTTGACTATCCAGACTCGGGTTATTACGTTAAGCGTTCATGCTTCAGTCAGTTTCGTTGAGTATCTAGACTCCGATTATTACGTTGAGCGTTCAGGCTCCGATCAGTTTCGTTGGGTATCCAGACTCCGGTTATTACGTTGAGCGTTCAGGCTCCGGTCATTTTCGTTGAGTATCTAGACTCCTGTCATTACGTTGAATGTTCAGGCTCCGATCATTTTCGTTGAGTATCCATACTCCGGTCAATACGTTGAGCGTTCAGGCTCTGGTCATTTTCGTTGAGTATCCAGACTCCGGTTATTACGTTGAGTGTTCAGACTCTGGTCATTTTCGTTGAGTATCTAGACTCATGTCATTACGTTGAACGTTCAGGCTCCGATCATTTTTGTTGAGTATCCATACTCCGGTCAATACGTTGAGCATTCACGCTCCGATCATTTTCGTTGAGTATCCAGACTCCGGTCATTACATTGAGCGTTTAGGATCCAGTCATTTTTGTTGAGTATCATAACTCCATTTATTACGTTGAGCGTTCAGGATCCGACCAGTTTCATTGAGTATCCATACTCCGGTCAATACGTTGAGCGTTCAGGCTCCGGTCATTTTCGTTGAGTATCCAGACTCTGGTCATTACATTGAGCGTTCAGGATCCAGTCATTTTTGTTGAGTATCATAACTCCATTTATTACGTTGAGCGTTCAGCCCCCGGTCAATTTCGTTGGGTGTCCAGACTCCGGTGATTACATTGATCGTTCAGGCTCCGGTCATTTTTCTTCACTATCCAGAATCGGGTTATTATGTTAAGCGTTCAGGCTCCGGTCAGTTTCGTTGAGTATCCAGATTCTGATTATTACGTTGAGCGTTCAGGCTCCGGTCAGTTTCGTTGGGTATCCAGACTCTGGTTATTACGTTGAGCGTTCAGGCTCCGGTCATTTTCGTTGAGTATCTAGACTCCTGTCATTACGTTGAATGTTCAGGCTCCGATCATTTTCTTTGAGTATCGATACTCTGGTCAATACGTTGAGCGTTCAGGCTCCGGTCATTTTCGTTGAGTATCCAGACTCCGGTTATTACGTTGAGGGTTCAAACTACGGTCATTTTCGATGAGTATCTAGACTCATGTCATTACGTTGAACGTTCAGGCTCTGATCATTTTCGTTGAGTATCCATACTCCGGTCAATACGTTGAGCGTTCAGGCTCCGGTCATTTTTGTTGAGTATCCAGACTCTTGTCATTACATTGAGCGTTTAGGATCCAGTCATTTTTGTTGAGTATCATAACTCCATTTATTACGTTGAGCGTTCAGGATCCGATCAGTTTCATTGAGTATCCATACTCCGGTCAATACGTTGAGCGTTCAGGCTCCGGTCATTTTCGTTGAGTATTCAGACTCCGGTCATTACATTGAGCGTTCAGGATCCAGTCATTTTTGTTGAGTATCATAACTCCATTTATTACGTTGAGCGTTCAGGATCCGATCAGTTTTGTTGAGTATCCAGACTCCAAATATTACGTTGAGCGTTCAGGCTCCGGTCAATTTCGTTGGGTATCCAGACTCCGGTGATTACGTTGATCGTTCAGGCTCCGGTCATTTTTGTTCACTATCCAGAATCGGGTTATTATGTTAAGCGTTCAGGCTCCAGTCAGTTTCGTTGAGTATCCAGATTCCGATTATTACGTTGAGCGTTCAGGCTCCGGTCAGTTTCGTTGGGTATCCAGACTCCGGTTATTACATTGAGCGTTCAGTCTCCGGTCATTTTCATTGAGTATCTAGACTCCTGTCATTACGTTGAATGTTCAGGCTCCGATCATTTTCGTTGAGTATCCATACTACGGTCAATACGTTGAGCGTTCAGGCTCTGGTCATTTTCCATGAGTATTTAGACTCCGGTCATTACATTGAGCGTTTAGGAACCAGTCATTTTTGTTGAGTATTATAACTCCATTTATTACGTTGAGCGTTCAGGATCCAATCAGTTTCGTTGAGTATCCAGACTCCAAATATTACGTTGAGCGTTCAGGCTCCGGTCAGTTTCGTTGGTTATCCAGACTCCGGTGATTACGTTGATCATTCAGGCTCCGGTCATTTTCGTTGACTATCCAAACTCGGGTTATTACGTTAAGCGTTCAGGCTCTGGTCAGTTTCATTGAGTATCCAGATTACGATTATTACATTGAGCGTTCAGGCTCCGGTCTGTTTCGTTGGGTATCCAGACTCCGATTATTACGTTGAGCGTTCAGGCTCCGGTCATTTTCGTTGAGAATCCAGACTCCGGTTATTACGTTGAGGGTTCAGACTCCGGTCATTTTCGTTGAGTATCTAGACTCATGTCATTACGTTGAACGTTCAGGCTCCGATCATTTTCGTTGAGTATCCATACTCCGGTCAATACGTTGAGCGTTCAGGCTCCGTTCATTTTTGTTGAGTATCCAGACTCTGGTCATTACATTGAGCGTTTAGGATCCAGTCATTTTTGTTGAGTATCATAACTCCATTTATTACGTTGAGCGTTTAGGATCCGATCAGTTTCATTGAGTATCCATACTCCGGTCAATACGTTGAGCGTTCAGGCTCCGGTCATTTTCGTTGAGTATCCAGACTCCGGTCATTACATTGAGCGTTCAGGGTCCAGTCATTTTTGTTGAGTATCATAACTCCATTTATTACGTTGAGCGTTCAGGATCCGATCAGTTTCGTTGAGTATCCAGACTCCAAATATTACGTTGAGCGTTCAGGCTCCGGTCATTTTCGTTGAGTATCCAGACTCCGGTCATTACATTGAGCGTTCAGGATCCAGTCATTTTTGTTGAGTATCATAACTCCATTTATTACGTTGAGCGTTCAGGATCCGATCAGTTTCGTTGAGTATCCAGACTCCAAATATTACGTTGAGCGTTCAGGCTCCGGTCAATTTCGTTGGGTATCCAGACTCCGGTGATTACGTTGATCGTTCAGGCTCCGGTCATTTTTGTTCAGGCTCCAGTCAGTTTCGTTGAGTATCCAGATTCCGATTATTACGTTGAGCGTTCAGGCTCCGGTCAGTTTCGTTGGGTATCCAGACTCCGGTTATTACGTTGAGCGTTCAGGCTCCAGTCATTTTCGTTGAGTATCCAGACTCCGGTCATTACATTGAGCGTTTTGGATCCAATAATTTTTGTTGAGTATCATAACTCCATTTATTACGTTGAGCGTTCAGGATCCGATCAGTTTCGTTGAGTATCTAGACTCCAAATATTACATTGAGCGTTCAGGCTCCGATCAGTTTCGTTGGGTATCCAGACTCGGGTGATTACCTTGATCGTTCAGGCTCCGGTCATTTTCGTTGAGTATCCAGACTCCGGTTATTACGTTAAGCGTTCAGGCTCCAGTCAGTTTCGTTGAGTATCCAGATTCCGATTATTACGTTGAGCGTTCAGGCTCCGGTCAGTTTCGTTCGGTATCCAGACTCCGATTATTACGTTGAGCGTTCAGGCTCCGGTCATTTTTGTTGAGTATCCAGACTCCGGTTATTAAGTTGAGCGTCAGGCTCCGATCATTTTCGTTGAGTATCCAGACTCTGATTATTACGTTGAGCGTTCAGGCTCCGGTTATTTTCGTTGAGTATCCTGACTCCGGTTATTACGTTGAGGGTTTAGACTCCGGTCATTTTTGATGAGTATCTAGACTCATGTCATTACGTTGAATGTTCAGGCTTCGATCATTTTCGTTGAGTATCCATACTCCGGCCAATACGTTGAGCGTTCACGCTCCGGTCATTTTCGTTGAGTATCCAGACTCCGGTCATTACATTGAGCGTTTAGGATCCAGTCATTTTTGTTGAGTATCATAACTCCATTTATTACGTTGAGCGTTCAGGATCCGACCAGTTTCATTGAGTATCCATACTCCGGTCAATACGTTGAGCGTTCAGGCTCCGGTCATTTTCGTTGAGTATCCAGACTCCGGTCATTACATTGAGCGTTCAGGATCCAGTCATTTTTGTTGAGTATCATAACTCCATTTATTACGTTGAGCGTTCAGGATCCGATCAGTTTCGTTGAGTATCCAGACTCCGGTTATTACGTTGAGGGTTCAGACTCCGGTCATTTTCGTTGAGTATCTAGACTCATGTCATTACGTTGAATGTTCAGGCTCCGATCATTTTCGTTGAGTATCCATACTCCGGTCAATACGTTGAGCGTTCACGCTCCGGTCATTTTCGTTGAGTATCCAGACTCCGGTCATTACATTGAGCGTTTAGGATCCAGTCATTTTTGTTGAGTATCATAACTCCATTTATTACGTTGAGCGTTCAGGATCCGACCAGTTTCATTGAGTATCCATACTCCGGTCAATACGTTGAGCGTTTAGGCTCCGGTCATTTTCGTTGAGTATCCAGATTCCGGTTATTACGTTGAGGGTTCAGACTCCGGTCATTTTCGTTGAGTATCTAGACTCATGTCATTACGTTGAATGTTCAGGCTCCGATCATTTTCGTTGTGTATCCATACTCCGGTCAATACGTTGAGCGTTCACGCTCCGGTCATTTTCGTTGAGTATCCAGACTCCGGTCATTACATTGAGCGTTTAGGATCCAGTCATTTTTGTTGAGTATCATAACTCCATTTATTACGTTGAGCGTTCAGGATCCGACCAGTTTCATTGAGTATCCATACTCCGGTCAATACGTTGAGCGTTCAGGCTCCGGTCATTTTCGTTGAGTATCCAGACTCCGGTCATTACATTGAGCGTTCAGGATCCAGTCATTTTTGTTGAGTATCATAACTCCATTTATTACGTTGAGCGTTCAGGATCCGATCAGTTTCGTTGAGTATCCAGACTCCGGTTATTACGTTGAGGGTTCAGACTCCGGTCATTTTCGTTGAGTATCTAGACTCATGTCATTACGTTGAATGTTCAGGCTCCGATCATTTTCGTTGAGTATCCATACTCCGGTCAATACGTTGAGCGTTCACGCTCCGGTCATTTTCGTTGAGTATCCAGACTCCGGTCATTACATTGAGCATTTAAGATCCAGTCATTTTTGTTGAGTATCATAACTCCATTTATTACGTTGAGCGTTCAGGATCCGACCAGTTTCATTGAGTATCCATACTCCGGTCAATACGTTGAGCGTTCAGGCTCCGGTCATTTTCGTTGAGTATCCAGACTCCTGTTATTACGTTGAGGGTTCAGACTCCGGTCATTTTCGTTGAGTATCTAGACTCATGTCATTACGTTGAATGTTCAGGCTCCGATCATTTTCGTTGAGTATCCATACTCCTGTCAATACGTTGAGCGTTCACGCTCCGGTCATTTTCGTTGAGTATCTAGACTCCGGTCATTACATTGAGCGTTTAGGATCCAGTCATTTTTGTTGAGTATCATAACTCCATTTATTACGTTGAGCGTTCAGGATCCGACCAGTTTCATTGAGTATCCATACTCCGGTCAATACGTTGAGCGTTCAGGCTCCGGTCATTTTCGTTGAGTATCCAGACTCTGGTCATTACATTGAGCGTTCAGGATCCAGTCATTTTTGTTGAGTATCATAACTCCATTTATTACGTTGAGCGTTCAGGATCCGATCAGTTTCGTTGAGTATCTAGACTCCAAATATTACGTTGAGCGTTCAGGCTCCGGTCAATTTCGTTGGGTATCCAGACTCCGGTGATTACGTTGATCGTTCAGGCTCCGGTCATTTTTGTTCACTATCCAGAATCGGGTTATTATGTTAAGCGTTCAGGCTCCAGTCAGTTTCGTTGAGTATCCAGATTCCGATTATTACGTCGAGCGTTCAGGCTCCGGTCAGTTTCGTTGGGTATCCATACTCTGGTCAATACGTTGAGCGTTCAGGCTCTGGTCATTTTCGTTGAGTATCCAGACTCCGGTCATTACATTGAGCGTTCAGGATCCAGTCATTTTCGTTGAGTATCTAGACTCCTGTCATTACGTTGAACGTTCAGGCTCCGATCATTTTCGTTGAGTATCCATACTCCAGTCAATACGTTGAGCGTTCAGGCTCTGGTCATTTTCCATGAGTATTTAGACTCCGGTCATTACATTGAGCGTTTAGGATCCAGTCATTTTTGTTGAGTATTATAACTCCATTTATTACGTTGAGCGTTCAGGATCCGATCAGTTTCGTTGAGTATCAAGACTCCAAATATTACGTTGAGCGTTCAGGCTCCGGTCAGTTTCGTTGGTTATCCAGACTCCGGTGATTACGTTGATCATTCAGGCTCCGGTCATTTTCGTTGACTATCCAAACTCGGGTTATTACGTTAAGCGTTCAGGCTCTGGTCAGTTTCATTGAGTATCCAGATTCCGATTATTACATTGAGCGTTCAGGCTCCGGTCTGTTTCGTTGGGTATCCAGACTCCGATTATTACGTTGAGCGTGCAGGCTCCGGTCATTTTCGTTGATTATCCAGACTCCGGTTATTACGTTGAGGGTTCAGACTCCGGTCATTTACGTTGAGTATCTAGACTCATGTCATTACGTTGAACGTTCAGGCTCCGATCATTTTCGTTGAGTATCCATACTCCGGTCAATACGTTGAGCGTTCAGGCTCCGGTCATTTTTGTTGAGTATCCAGACTCTGGTCATTACATTGAGCGTTTAGGATCCAGTCATTTTTGTTGAGTATCATAACTCCATTTATTACGTTGAGCGTTCAGGATCCGATAAGTTTCATTGAGTATCCATACTCCGGTCAATACGTTGAGCGTTCAGGCTCCGGTCATTTTCGTTGAGTATCCAGACTCCGGTCATTACATTGAGCGTTCAGGGTCCAGTCATTTTTGTTGAGTATCATAACTCCATTTATTACGTTGAGCGTTCAGGATCCGATCAGTTTCGTTGAGTATCCAGACTCCAAATATTACGTTGAGCGTTCAGGCTCCGGTCATTTTCGTTGAGTATCCAGACTCCGGTAATTACATTGAGCGTTCAGGATCCAGTCATTTTTGTTGAGTATCATAACTCCATTTATTACGTTGAGCGTTCAGGATCCGATCAGTTTCGTTGAGTAACCAGACTCCAAATATTATGTTGAGCGTTCAGGCTCCGGTCAATTTCGTTGGGTATCCAGACTCCGGTGATTACGTTGATCGTTCAGGCTCCGGTCATTTTTGTTCACTATCCAGACTTGGGTTATTACGTTAAGCGTTCAGGCTCCTCTCAGTTTCGTTGAGTATCCAGATTCCGATTATTACGTTGAGCGTTGAGGCTCCGGTCAGTTTCGTTGGGTATCCAGACTCCGGTTATTACGTTGAGCGTTCAGGCTCCAGTCATTTTCGTTGAGTATCCAGACTCCGGTCATTACATTGAGCGTTTTGGATCCAATAATTTTCGTTGAGTATCTAGACTCCAAATATTATATTGAGCGTTCAGGCTCCGATCAGTTTCGTTGGGTATCCAGACTCGGGTGATTACCTTGATCGTTCAGGCTCCGGTCATTTTCATTGAGTATCCAGACTCCGGTTATTACGTTAAGCGTTCAGGCTCCAGTCAGTTTCGTTGAGTATCCAGATTCCGATTATTACGTTGAGCGTTCAGGCTCCGGTCAGTTTCGTTGGGTATCCAGACTCCGATTATTACGTTGAGTGTTCAGGCTCCGGTCATTTTTGTTGAGTATCCAGACTCTGGTTATTAAGTTGAGCGTCAGGCTCCGATCATTTTCGTTGAGTATCCAGACTCTGATTATTACGTTGAGCGTTCAGGCTCCGGTTATTTTCGTTGAGTATCCTGACTCCGGTTATTACGTTGAGGGTTTAGACTCCGGTCATTTTTGTTGAGTATCTAGACTCATGTCATTACGTTGAATGTTCAGGCTCCGATCATTTTCGTTGAGTATCCATACTCCGGCCAATACGTTGAGCGTTCACGCTCCGGTCATTTTCGTTGAGTATCCAGACTCCGGTCATTACATTGAGCGTTTAGGATCCAGTCATTTTTGTTGAGTATCATACCTCCATTTATTACGTTGAGCGTTCAGGATCCGACCAGTTTCATTGAGTATCCATACTCCGGTCAATACGTTGAGCGTTCAGGCTCCGGTCATTTTCGTTGAGTATCCAGACTCCGGTCATTACATTGAGCGTTCAGGATCCAGTCATTTTTGTTGAGTATCATAACTCCATTTATTACGTTGAGCGTTCAGGATCCGGTCAGTTTCGTTGAGTATCCAGACTCCAAATATTACGTTGAGCGTTCAGGCTCCGGTCAATTTCGTTGGGTATCCAGACTCCGGTGATTACGTTGATCGTTCAGGCTCCGGTCATTTTTGTTCACTATCCAGACTCGGGT
This sequence comes from Lathyrus sativus, assembly GCA_963859935.3. Classification (NCBI taxonomy): domain Eukaryota; kingdom Viridiplantae; phylum Streptophyta; class Magnoliopsida; order Fabales; family Fabaceae; genus Lathyrus; species Lathyrus sativus. Next base: position 239,820,659 of record OZ012736.1, read on the forward strand.
TATTACGTTAAGCGTTCAGGCTCCAGTCAGTTTCGTTGAGTATCCAGATTCTGATTATTACGTTGAGCGTTCAGGCTCCGGTCAGTTTCGTTGGGTATCCAGACTCCGGTTATTACGTTGAGCGTTCAGGCTCCACTCATTTTCGTTGAGTATCCAGACTCCGGTCATTACATTGAGCGTTTTGGATCCAATAATTTTTGTTGAGTATCATAACTCCATTTATTACGTTGAGCGTTCAGGATCCGATAAGTTTCGTTGAGTATATAGACTCCAAATATTACATTGAGCGTTCAGGCTCCGATCAGTTTCGTTGGGTATCCAGACTCGGGTGATTACCTTGATCGTTCAGGCTCCGGTCATTTTCGTTGAGTATCCAGACTCCGGTTATTACGTTAAGCGTTCAGGCTCCAGTCAGTTTCGTTGAGTATCCAGATTCCGATTATTACGTTGAGCATTCAGGCTCCGGTCAGTTTTGTTGGGTATCCAGACTCCGATTATTACGTTGAGCGTTCAGGTTCCGGTCATTTTTGTTGAGTATCCAGACTCCGGTTATTAAGTTGAGCGTCAGGCTCCGATCATTTTCGTTGAGTATCCAGACTCTGATTATTACGTTGAGCGTTCAGGCTCCGGTTATTTTCGTTGAGTATCCTGACTCCGGTTATTACGTTGAGGGTTTAGACTCCGGTCATTTTTGTTGAGTATCTAGACTCATGTCATTACGTTGAATGTTCAGGCTCCGATCATTTTCGTTGAGTATCCATACTCCGATCAATACGTTGAGCGTTCACGCTCCGGTCATTTTCGTTGAGTATCCAGACTCCAGTCATTACATTGAGCGTTTAGGATCCAGTCATTTTTGTTGAGTATCATAACTCCATTTATTACGTTGAGCGTTCAGGATCCGACCAGTTTCATTGAGTATCCATACTCCGGTCAATACGTTGAGCGTTCAGGCTCCGGTCATTTTCGTTGAGTATCCAGACTCCGGTCATTACATTGAGCGTTCAGGATCCAGTCATTTTTGTTGAGTATCATAACTCCATTTATTGCGTTGAGCGTTCAGGATCCGATCAGTTTCGTTGAGTATCCAGACTCCGGTTATTACGTTGAGGGTTCAGACTCCGGTCATTTTCGTTGAGTATCTAGACTCATGTCATTACGTTGAATGTTCAGGCTCCGATCATTTTCGTTGAGTATCCATACTCCGGTCAATACGTTGAGCGTTCACGCTCCGGTCATTTTCGTTGAGTATCCAGACTCCGGTCATTACATTGAGCGTTTAGGATCCAGTCATTTTTGTTGAGTATCATAACTCCATTTATTACGTTGAGCGTTCAGGATCCGACCAGTTTCATTGAGTATCCATACTCCGGTCAATACGTTGAGCGTTCAGGCTCCGGTCATTTTCGTTGAGTATCCAGACTCCGGTTATTACGTTGAGGGTTCAGACTCCGGTCATTTTCATTGAGTATCTAGACTCATGTCATTACGTTGAATGTTCAGGCTCCGATCATTTTCGTTGAGTATCCATACTCCGGTCAATACGTTGAGCGTTCACACTGTCGCTACTGCGAAAATCGGCGCCGGCTGAACAGAAGAGTCGCCACCGTGCGTTATTTATCCCACGGGAGGGAAAGGAAACGCTCAGAGTAAACCTCGCACAACACGGGAAAGGCATGGTCGTCGCAACCAAAACCTGGATTCGGGAGTCGGTTACGCAAGGGGAAGGTATTAGCACCCCTCACGTCCGTCGTACTCGACGGGATCCACGCTTGTTTTCGGGTATGGATTGTTACTCTATCTAAACTATAGGTCAGGGGTTAAAAAGAAAATAAAACGAAAATAAAAATGACTCGGCAAAGTATCGCACTTTATGCCTATGTATTCCCGCCTGGAACGAGAAATCAGAGTCAACGTAGTTCGCCTACCTACTGGAAAGGAGGGGAAGGTTGCTCGCTAGGATATCGCATCCTATGCCTACGTACTTTCATACAGCATGAAAGATCAGAGCAAACGTAGTTCAGGCCACGTACGACACAAGTCTGTCCTTGATTGATTTTATTCCTTCTGAAAAAGGTTTTTTTTGATTAAAAGTCCACGGCGGACAAAAATGACGTCTTGATGAGTTCACATTCTTTTACGGAAGAAGTGTCTTTTATTGTGTTTGAAATCTTTATGTGTTTTTCTGTTTGTTTTGAGAAAGAAAGAGACAGAACTCTAACCTACGGTTGCAAAGGGAATCAAACTAACCTAATGTTATCATGCATGGGTTAAGACCTAGTGTCTATCATACTCCTCTCTTGCACAGAGAGAAACAGAGATCCTACGGGATAGGCAAAAACAGACAATAACAGATATATACAGTAAAGCAGTAAAATGCATGGATGCAACAGTACAAGCGAGGCAAGGGAGTCCCACTCAACCTCGAACCTAGAAAACAATAGGCGAAAGTGAAAAGGCTTCACTTTCAACCCAGCAGGATAAACAGCAAACAATACAGTCCGGAAAACCAATCAATACATCAGCAATGAAATACAACAGCAAAAGAAACAACATCAGCAGCTCTGACTCAACATCTGGCTTCAAGTAATCTCCCATCAGCTACAGGCTTCAACAAGCATCAATCTCCATCTTCATGGCCTTCAGGCAAGGGCTTTGATCATCAGTCTTCTATCTGCAATGGCTTTTCTTCAAGTTCAAACCTCCAGGATGATGGATCAGTCACAAGAGTGAATTGGGTGTTAAGCAATCAGCTGACTACCAAGGGTGGTGAACAGACTGCTTCTAACACAAAAGACATTTTCTCTCAAGAGTTCTATCTCATAGACACTATCACCAAGCCTTCCAAAGGAAGGGGGTGAGTGTCTTAGAGAGACTCTGAATCACAGAGAAGAATGGATGCAGACAAGGCAATCCATGTTTGAGAAACAAGCTTTCTAATCTAGAGCTCTGTCTAGCTCCTAAACCCTAGTCTCCTCAGCAGCTGCTAGCAAGAACCTCCTCTCCAACTCTGGCAGTTGATCTTCAATCTTTGGATCTCCAATGGTCTTCATCTCCTCAAGTCTTCAGCTCTCCCAGGTCCCCAGACAAACCCAATACCCAAACAAGCAAGCAACAATCCCCAGAGGGCACACCACACCAGTCAATCAGACATTCACAGAGTATTAATAGCAGTAGGGGAATCCTGACTTTTTCTAAGGGGATCTAATAACTACCCATAACCCCTATAGTCCCATAACTAATCTAGTTAAACCCTAAGTCCTAAGGGAAATGAAATCAAACTTCTTAAGTCATCACCTAAAAACCCTAATTTGTTCATGTTGTTCAAGCCTACATTAAGCACCTAAAATTAATTTCTAAAAATGGGAACTAAATTGTTTCTACAAGTTCAATATCTCATCTAAACAACCTAAAAAGAATGAACAAAAAAAAATGAAAGCATCTAATAGAACAAAAATTAATAAAATCATGCATGAAATGAAACTATTTAAAATGCCACTTATTGAGAAAATATGGAAAAAATATCAAATAAAAATAAAAATGCAATTTTATTTAATGACAATTTTCTACACATTCTAATGAAAATGATGTAAAAAGAATGAATTAAAAATGATTTTTTATCTATTTATTATGAATTTTTAAAGTTGGTAAAAATTAAAGTGGAATTAAAAAACTAAATTGAATAAAATGGGAGGAGGAGGTACTAATAGCAATCACGCTCAGTTAAAATCAGGATGGGCCAAGCAGTGGTGGGGTGCGCGTAGCAAATTTGGCTTAAGCCCAAAACAAGTCAGAATTAATAAAACTGAAAAAAACAAGCAGGGGTGCATTCAGCATTGGATTCACGTTCAAATTGATTGGGCCTAATAACTGGGGGGTGGGGATATCACTCAACACTCAGGCCCGCCCGTTTCATTAAATGAAACGGTGCGTTTAGGGCACCACTCTCTCCCTCCAAAATCTGAATTAAATGAGAGCCACAGGATTGGCTCTTTGGTCAAAAGTCTTGCAAGCAAGGGACGGCCAGGATTACGTCTTCTTCCTTGCGCCATGAAGCTAGGGTTTCACAGTCCATGGAAGCCATGCACACACTACTTTCAACCTCTCGGTTCTCCCTCTCCAGGCCATGGTTCAGCTCGATCCAAACATGAAAGTCACTCAGAATCTCTCCCTCTATACGTCTATGGTGGTAGTTTGCTTTGAAACTCAACAAATCACTCAACCCGATAGCAATAAGTTCTGACTCCATGAAAATACTCTGCAACTCACCAGCATAATTCTCAATCAAACCTAGACTAACCTCTTCCATGACTAATGGTGATCATTCTGCGCTAACAACCTAAGACTACCATGCACTCTACTGCAAGTTCTAAGTCCTAACAGTTCTAGCAACCTGTCAACAATCATCACTAAACTACTCCAAACTCATCCTAATTGCTCTACTAACATCCTACATCATATCTAAACTAACAAAACCATGCTAAACTAACTAAATCAAGCTGTGGCAGAGAAAATGCACCTGGTGTGAAATCTTGTGGATGATGATGAAACTTGTGGATCTGAGGCTTTTGAGGCTTGGATCTTGATCTACAATTGCACTACTTGATTCTGTATGCAACACTTTGAGGAGTCTTGCACTGGATCTTGAATTCCAACTGAATTTTCAGCTTGTGTGTTCTTGATGAAAGTGCACGAAATTGAGCTCTAACCACTAGGATCTTGATTGAATTCTATGCCATGATGATGAATCAGTATGATGAAATTGATTTTGATGGTGATTGGTGAAGAATTTGAGAAATTGGAGTGAAAATGCAATGAGAAAGAATGGAGAGAATTTGTGAGATTTTGGTGAAAAATGAATCCAACCCTTGCTCAATCTTCATTTCATGTTTATATAGACTCCAATGGAAATTTCCAGAATGTTCATACACTTTCCCTTACATTCCCCAAGTGATCCAACTTTGGTATGTTTCTTCAATTACAAGTAACCAAGGATAACTTTGAAATTTTGAACTAGGCTCAAAAAAGTACTTGAACCATTGTTCTTAGAATGTCTTTTCCATTCAAAATCATATATTGGAAGTCTCCATTTGGACTTATAAATCTCCCAAACCATTTTTCACTTTGACTTTATTCAAGTTATAAGCCATTTTAGTTCAAATTTTGACCAATCATGCAACTTCATGTTATGAGCTTTTCCAACAATTTGTGACCTTCTTTCTAGACTCAAAATGTCATTTGGAGCAAGTTTGATGTTGTAAGTTTTTCCATTTGAGGCTTCCTTGTATGAGTTTTGGACATGAGTTAAAATGACCTGTAATTCACAAATGCCCAAAATACCCTTTGCTTGCCAAGGCCATAAGTTGAGTTCCACACATCATATGAGGGCATGCTATACCATTCTAGAAAGCTAAGACAATGAGGAACACTTCTTATGTTGACCAGAAATTCATTTGAAATCTCCTTGAGGGGCAAAACTAGCTTGGAAGTCAAGTCACTTTCACAGACAAAATTTCAGATACCTCAGATGACCTATAACTTGCAAGGACCATAACTTGAGTTCTATAAATCTCCTTGATGTCTTCCACCACTCAAATTAAAGGTCTTGAGATCCTCTACAAGTTTCATGTTGGCCAAGAAGCCATTTGAAGCTAGCATTTTGACTTATCTTGCTTGGAAATTTGACCTAAACTAGGGGATTTTACACAGAAACCCTAATTTAGAAACTCCTCTTCTCCTTGATTTCTCTTGAATTCTTCTTAGCACAACAACATATCCTTATTCTCCATGTCAAATGATGAACCCCACATCTCTTCAATAGCCCTTAATGCCTTTCAATCAGTCAATTGACCTAGGGTTGACCTAGGGTTGACCCAGATGAAACCCTAGTTGACTGTCTTCAACTGCAATTCTTGTGATCACCTCAACAACTTGTTTTCTTTCCCCAAATGACTTTCTAAGCCTCTCATGATGTCTAGATGCTCTCCATGCCTTCCATTCACAGCTCACAACCCCCTTGTTGACCCTCAGATACCCTCAGATAGGGGATAGGCTCAAGGCTTGATCTGCTGAACTCTCTGCTTTCAAATTCTTTCTTGATGACTTGAATGAGATGGAATTAAGATAATAACCTCTTGATAGGCTTCTAGAGATGAGAATAATGATTGGTCCCCTGTTGAATGACTTGCTATGCTTATGCTATGCAGATGATTAGTCTATGTACATGACTCTATATGCAAATGCTAATGACATTGAAACATAAACCAAATGAATAAGGTTGGGCAAATTTTAGGGTGCAACAGCTGCCCCTATTCAAGCGACTTGGACCCGATTGGGTGAAGAGCCCGGAGCCTTCAGACATTCGCGGTACGAGACGGTTGAATACTAGGAACCCAGAAAATTTGTCAACCGCAGAAATAAACTGCGCCCCTGCTTGGGGAACGACATTCATCAGCTGAATTTAACTGTTACGGCAACCCACTGATCTCGCGCGACCGTGCTGGGGATTGTCTTCATCGTTCTGAAAAGGATTCTGTCATAACAGATTGTTTGCTTGTCCACGTTAGGACTCTGTCTGTCATCGATGCGAAGAAATCTCAACTAAAACCTGTCCACGTTAGGACTCCACTTGCTATTAACCCAGAAAAAACTCGGCAACTCCGCTGGGGATAATTCGTCTGCATTTCTATAAACTGAATCGTCCACGTTAGGAATAAACTCTTCCAAGTTAGGAGTAACACCTGTCCACGTTAGGAATCATTTCTTCTGTATCTGTCCATGTCAGGACTAACCCCTTCCATCTTTCCACGTCAGGAAGCAATCTTCTTTCCACATAAGGAGAACTATATCAATCTGTCCACGTAAGGACTCCCATGTCACTTGACATGTCCGCGTCAGGACTCCAATCTTTCCACGTAAGGAATCCAACTTTGATTCTGAACCTGTCCACGTCAGGACTCAACTTTTCTTGAATCTGTCCACTTAAGGACCCAATTTTTCCACGTAAGGAATAAATCTTCTTTTGAGTCTGTCCACATCAGAACTAAACCCCTTCCACGTCAGGAATACACTCTTTCTTTCCACGTCAGGAATACAAACCTCTTTCCACGTAAGGAATGCTATCCGTTTTCCACGCAAGGAAACATAACTTTTCCACATAATGCAACCGATTCCTTCCGATTTGTCCGCGTCAGGACTACATTTTTTCACGTAAGGAATGCCAGCTTACTCTGTCCACGTAAGGACTCAACTCTTTCCACATTAGGAATCACCTCTTTCCACGTAAGGAATCCTCTTCTGATATGTCCGCGTAAGGACTACGTCGTCCACGTTAGGACCCACTTCTCCACGTTAGGAATAATAATTTCTTTGATTTGTCCACGTCAGGACACTGACCTCATCTTGATTTGTCCACGTTAGGACTCAGGCGCTTTCGACCCGCTGAGGAAATAAGACTTGTCCACGTAAGGACTCACACCCTTGTCTGATCTGGCGACGTCAGGGCACCACCACAAAGAGTAATCACCTTTGTCAACGTCATGACCTCCCATTCCACTAATTTTGAGAACCCGAATCTGCCCACACCTCACTAATCCAGGGAAATAAACCTGTCCACGTTAGGACGCCCACTTCTGAAGAAATCCCGTCAATATAGGAATAAATTGTCCACGTCAGGACTTAGTTCTCAAATGATCCTCACCCACAAACTTCTTAGCACTGACGTGACAGCGACTTTGAGACGGACTCTACTGAGGATGTCTGGAAACCAAACTATCGGACGCCCATTCTGATAACCGGCGGTGGCCTCTGAAATTCTGATTCGTGGAACCCCTGATGACAACTAACTCTGCTCGGGAAAAAAAAAGACACTTATCCTGACAACTCTGTGGGGAATACAGCCGAAACTGACATTATCATTGAATATCTCATGCCGAGATCTTGAGTGTTTGGTAGTTCATTTGAGCAAGAATTCTCTCCACCTGAACTGCTAGAGTACAGAAATTGCTTCAGCAAAATAAACACCGAAGATAATGCCGACTCCGCCGGGGATAGCCAGATGCTACAGAATTATCCCAGCAAAATAAATGCTGGAAGGGTGAAGTCGACTCAGCTGGGAAATTAGGAACTCAAACCAAACGCCTTGTTGAGGTAACCCCCTGCTGGGGAATAACAGATGTGCATAGTACGATCGGACTTTCTGCTGGAACGTGAACTGATATTACACAGTATCTCTGACAAAATAAATGACAGGACCCACCATCAACTCTGCTTGGGAGAGTCATAATCTTCGAATTCCACTGGAAGGAATGGAAACTTGCTGAACAGAGAACTCCGCTGGGGATGGGATGATTCTCTTGGGAAAAATTAACTGACTCCACTGGGGAGAGTGCATGACCCTGCGGGGAAAGATGAACCTGTCTGAATACAGCCTTATGATCTTGGAATCGCCAAACTCTGCTGAGGACGAATAACCTTTCTGCTCCCTTTGAGTAAGCTACGGCTAGCTGGGAAATTCTATCCTTCTTCAGGAAGAACATGCATGACCTGCGTGGGGGACTAAGTCTTTCGTTATCGCAATCTTTTGATCACCTTCTTCGTATGGTTACGAAACCTGCAACAACACAAACAAGACACGACAAGCCTATGCAATCAAATCAATTCAGGTTAGTGACGTTACACTCAGTTAATTCAAAGCTTTAACAATTGTTGGCAAGGGCCAGCGATGTTATACTCATGCTAGCTTCACTAAACTTAGGCGTTTTATCATGCACAAAACAGTAAAGAACCAGCATCCAGTACTGAATAGCATATTTTCATTGATCGGGCCCCTGAATGGGCGGAGTTTTTTGTACACGGGATGTAACTCCTGAAATGAGGAAGCTACACAAAGCAAATATACAAGTATACAAGTATGCACAAGAAGCATGAATATTTTGACAAATTAAATTTTGTACACATGTCGGCAACGGGATGCAGATGAACACCACGAACTGATCCTCCCATGACTCGCCCGACTCTAATGCTTTCCCGGTATCCCCACTTCTGAAGAGATCGTGTCTGATAACTGGCTCCTCAAATATATTCTCCCGCATTGATGCTCATTGCAATTCGGACCGCAGTCATTTGCTTTTCAAATCCCTAACTTTTGCGTGAACCGCCCTTTGCAGGTTTTCAGTTCACCGGGATACCCTTTTTTGCCGAAGCCGCCCAGTGTAGGTTTTCAACTTCGCGGGTGTACATTTTTTTCAATTTTATCCCTAACTTTTGCCCGAACCTTTCATTCTGTTTTTGGTTCGCCAGGATGCCCCATTTTTGCCTGGACTCTCTTTTTCTGTCCAGCGGGTCTATTTTAAGCAAAGTATTTTTTAACTGCGTCCGAATTCACAGGTGACGCAAAGTCTTCTCCGTCCATGGCGGACAACAACAACGCTCCTTCTGAAAAGACCTTACTGACAACGTATGGCCCTTCGTAGTTGGGGGTCCACTTGCCCCTGTGATCTGCTTGCGGCGGGAGGATCCTTTTCAGCACAAGGTCGCCCGTCTGAAAGCTTCGCGGAAGTATCTTCTTGTCGTACGCTTTCTTCATTCGTCTTTGGTACAAACGACCGTATGCCAGAGAAGCTAGCCTCTTCTCATCCATTAAGCTCAGTTGGTTCAATCTATTCGTTACCCATTCTGCCTCGTCCAGCTGAACGTCTCGCAATACCCTCAGAGAAGGGATCTCAACTTCCAATGGTAATACCGCTTCCATTCCGTATACCAACGAGAACGGAGTTGCCCCGGTTGATGTGCGTACCGTCGTACGATAACCGTGCAAAGCAAAAGGTAGCATTTCATGCCAATCCTTATAGGTCACCACCATTTTCTGAATAATTTTCTTGATATTCTTATTGGCCGCTTCGACAGCGCCATTCATCTTGGGTCGGTAAGGGGAGGAATTGTGATGTTCGATCTTGAAATTCTGACAGAGCTCCTTCATCATTTTGTTGTTCAGGTTAGAACCGTTGTCCGTGATTATCCGCTCGGGAATCCCATATCGGCAAATGATATCTCTCTTGATGAATCTGGCCACCACTTGCTTCGTTACATTCGCGTAAGACGCCGCTTCCACCCACTTGGTGAAATAATCGATTGCTACTAGGATGAACCGATGCCCGTTCGAAGCCGTCGGCTCGATCTTTCCGATCATATCGATTCCCCACATCGAGAATGGCCATGGAGATGACATCACATTCAGAGGACTCGGAGGCACGTGTATCTTGTCAGCATAGATTTGACACTTGTGGCACTTCCTCGCGAACTTGAAACAATCAGTTTCCATTGTCAGCCAAAAGTAACCTGCCCTCAGCAACTTTCTCGTCATAGCATGCCCACTAGCATGCGTACCAAAGGTACCTTCGTGAATTTCCTCCATGAGAAGCTTTGCCTCTTTCTCGTCCACACAATGCAACAATACCAAATCGTGGTTTCTTCTGTACAAGACGCCATCTGGATTCAAGTAGAAATTACCCGCTAATCTCCTGAGAGTCTTCTGATCCTGACTGGATGCCCCAGCCGGATACTCTTTATTCTTCAGGAAATTAAGGATATCAAAATACCACGGTTTATCGTCGGATGCTTCATCAATAGCAAATACATAAGCTGGCCTGTCCAACCGAGAGATAGTGATTTGGGGAGCTTCGTTCCAGAAGTTGACCTTGTACATGGAAGACAAAGTGGCAAGGGCGTCAGCCATTTGATTTTCTTCTCGCGGTACGTGATGCAATTCAACTTTGTCAAAGAAAGGCAACAATCTCCTTGCATAATTCATGTAATGTATCAAATTAGGCTGCCGTGTCTCCCATTCCCCTTTGATCTGATTCACTACCAGAGCTGAGTCTCCGTATACGTCGAGATGCTTGATTCGCAAATCAATGGCTTCTTCAAGCCCCATTATACAAGCTTCGTATTCGGCCTCATTGTTGGTAACGTCAAAGGTCAATCGAGCAGTAAACGGGATGTGCGACCCGTGTGGCGTCGTGATGATTGCCCCTATTCCGCTACCGTAAGCATTCACAGCTCCATCAAATATCATCTTCCATTTGGACCCCAACTCTGGTCCCTCGTCTGGCAACGGCTCTTCGCAATCTTTCATCTTTAGGTACATGATATCCTCGTCAGGAAAATCAAACCTCATCGATTGGTACTCTTCAATAGGCTGCTCCGCCAGATACTCAGACAGCACACTCCCCTTTATAGCCTTTTGCGAGACGTATTGGATATCATATTCAGTCAAGACCATCTGCCAACGGGCAATTCTACCTGACAACGCCTGCTTTTCGAATACATATTTGATAGGATCCATCTTCGAGATGAGCATGGTTGTATGATTCAGCATGTACTGCCTCAAACGCTTGGCGGCCCAGGCTAGCGCGCAACAAGTTTTCTCCAGCATTGAGTATCGAGATTCACAGTCTGTAAATTTCTTACTCAAGTAATAGATCGCATGCTCTTTTCTCCCCGTCTCGTCGTGTTGACCGAGAACACAACCCATGCTTCCCTCAAGAACCGTCAAATACATTATCAAGGGTCTACCTGTCACTGGGGGTATCAAAATAGGAGGCTCCTGCAAATACTGCTTTATTTTATCGAACGCCTTTTGACAATTTTCGTTCCACGTCACAGCTTGATCTTTCTTTAACAACTTGAATAATGGTTCACACGTGGCCGTTAGGTGAGATATGAACCGGGCGATGTAGTTCAACCTCCCTAAAAACCCGCGCACCTCTTTCTCTGTTTTAGGCGTCGGCATTTCTTGAATCGCTTTTATTTTAGCAGGATCGACCTCTATTCCTCTTTCGCTTACGATAAACCCCAGCAGTTTACCCGATCTCACCCCGAAGGTGCATTTATTAGGGTTCAGCCTCAGCCTGAACTTCCTAAGTCTTTTAAACAACTTCAGCAGATTCACCAGATGCTCTTCCTCCATCTGGGATTTGGCAATCCTATCGTCTACATATACTTCAATCTCTTTATGCATCATGTCATGGAAAAGAGTCGTCATAGCACGCTGATATGTTGCCCCAGCACTTTTCAAACCAAAGGGCATCACTTTGTAGCAAAATGTTCCCCAAGGCGTTATAAAAGTAGTCTTCTCCATATCCTCTGGCGCCATTTTAATTTGATTGTAGCCTGAAAAGCCATCCATGAAGGAGAATACGGAGTATTGAGCAGTATTATCAACTAACACGTCAATGTGAGGAAGTGGAAAATCGTCTTTTGGGCTTGCTTTATTCAAATCTCTATAATCCACGCACATTCGAACCTTGCCATCTTTCTTTGGCACTGGTACGATGTTGGCAACCCATGAAGGATACTTCGTCACAGCCAGGAAACCAGCGTCCCACTGTTTCTGCACCTCCTCTTTGATCTTCATTGCCATATCTGGTCGCGTTCTGCGAAGCTTTTGTTTGACCGGCGGGCAATCTTCTTTCAGTGGCAGGCGATGCACGACCATATCTGTATCGAGCCCTGGCATATCCTCATATGACCAAGCGAATACATCACTATACTCTTGGAGCATCTCAACCAGTCTTCGCTTGACCTCACTCTGCAGTGCGGCTCCGATACGAATATTCTTCTCAACCCCTTCCGACCTCAAATTGATAATTTCGATGACCTCGTCGTGAGGCAGAATGGCTCTTTCCTCTTGCTTCACTAACCAAGACAGTTCTTCAGGAACGTCGCTATCTTCGACAACCTCTTCTTCAGCCTGAAACACCGGGTGCTCAAAGTCGGGACGAGTCATAGGTGGTTCAAGGATGTCATCTGAAAATGTTATCCTGCAAAAGGAATGGTTAAGTGCTTCAAAATGCGTATAAAGCGAATAACCACGTTGCCATTTTATTGAAAAATATAAAACAAGAAGGACAGAGATTACAGTATTTGCACATGAAAAAAAACGCCATTTATTTAATGATTAACACGCAATGTTTATAACAACACAGCCCTAAGCAAATTCTGATGCCCCGGGCAAGACATCAGATTATTCAACAATTAATAAAGCAAAGCATTACTGTTTAAAAGTCACAGGAACAAACTCCTGAATAGACCAGTTGCACAGTCCTTGTCCTGGCGTGCTTGGCTGAATCCAGGCATCCATATCACAGTCGCTGTCTCCTTCATCAGACTCTGAAGCAGCATTGACAGTTTCATGACATACTCCACTGGCAGAGATGATAATTGGCTTTCTGAAACGGGGGGCCCCCACGGAAGGAGTTGATGACGACGGTCGGTACCCCAGCCCGAACCGGTCCATCTTCACAGGAATGTCCAGCACTTTGCCCCAGCCCTTGGCTTCTCCTGCTTCCACTAGAGCTTGAGCTTCCTTATACGATGAGACAGCTATCTCTGGCACTTTGCTCGGCCCGGGACCCTTGTCCGGACCCTTGTCCTTGATGCGCAAACCTTCGAATGCCTGGCATGGTGTCTCGTGGATCTCCCCGTCGACTTCCACATATTTAAACGAAGATAGATGGCTGACCAGGATGTCTTCTTCTCCGCACACGGTGACTACGCTGTCTCCGACCATATATTTCAACTTCTGATGCAGGGTAGACGTAACGGCCCCTGCCCCATGAATCCAGGGTCTTCCAAGCAAGCAGCTATACGCAGGCTGTATATCCATGATATAAAACTCCGTTGCAAACACTTCCGGCCCCACTTGCAGAGGCAAGGTAATCGATCCGAAGACTGTTCTCCGCGTGCCGTCAAATGCTCTGACTACCAAATCACTGGGTGTACACAAAATCCCTCGAACATCCAGCTTCATCATCGCCTTCTTGGGCAGCACATTCAAAGATGATCCGGTGTCAACCAATACGTGCGACATTACTGATCCTCTACACTCAACAGATACGTGTAATGCCATATTATGATCTCTCCCTTTCGGAGTCAAGTCAAAATCGGTAAAACCCAGACTGTGGCCTGCATTCACATGTGCCAATACTCCTTCTAGCTGATTTACGGAGACATCTTGGGGTACAAAAGAAGTGTCCAGGACTTTCAGCAAAGCATTTCTGTGAGCTTCCGAACACAACAGCAATGACAGGATAGATATTTTGGACGGTGTCTGCTGCAGATGCTCCACAATCTTATAATCACTTTTTCGAATTAAGCGCATGAACTCTTCTACATCCTTCGATGCCGCTTCTTTTTCACTTGCTTGTACCGGAACATTTTCAACCACTTTCCCTTTTCCTTTCGCTAGCCTTTCAGCCTCTACTTCAGGAGATATAAAGATCCTGCCACTCCTTGTCATGCCTCCTGAGCCAACAACATTATCCACAATCTCCGCCGGCTGCTTGTTAACATCAATCTTTATCCCATCACAATACACCTCTAGCCCATATGACCATGGGACTGCTTTCGTGTTCTCGTACGGGATTGGCCCGGCCTTAGTTATGGTGATCGGTGGGCGCTGAGCTGGTGCTGCAATAGTGATCGTCTTCCGAGGAATCGTCACAGTGGCCACATCGCTCCGATTATCCACTACTGCCCCTGCAGGCTCATCAGTTGCCGCTCGATCAAACTGCAATATGCCCTCATCAATTAAAGCCTGAATGCCTTTCTTCAAATCCTCACACCCCCCAGCCAGGGTCCAACAATCTAAGCAATACTCGTTAAATCCTAGGTAAACACCTCCTTGTAACAGTCGGCTCTTTACCTCGCTCAGCGGCGTCTTTAAATCTTCAACATTCATAATAAGATTCAGACCCTCCTCAGTCAGAATGGTGTTTGCCCCATGATTAGGCATGGGTTTCTGGACTATATTCGGACCGGCCGTTCCGAAATTGATAGTCTTGTTGTCTAAAAGATCCTGCATAACGTGCTTAAAAGCATGGCAACCTTCTATATCGTGACCCGGGGCCCCAGAATGAAACTCACAGTGTCTGCTTGCATCGTAGCCGAACGGGGGAGCTCCCGTTATCGGCGCCAGAGTTCTTTTCTCTACCAGATTCAATCCCAACAATGTCTGCAATAAATCAGCATAGGTTGAGGGAGGCTTCTCAAACATTCTTCTCGGTTTATTACCCTGGAATCTTCGTTGAGCCTGCTGTGCCCCCTGCTGAGGCTGCTGCTGCTGTGGCATTGGCTGTTGCTGAACCGGTTGTTGTTGCTGGAGTGGTTGTTGCTGATAGGGAATAGTAACACTCGACACCTGCTGCGGCTGACGATATTGACCTCGTCCCCTGCCTCGGCCTCGGCCTCGGCCTCCAAATACTGCGCTGGCTTCGCCCTGACGGCGCCCACCATAAGCTTTCCTATTACTGCCAGATGCAGTGGATTCCTCGACTTGGAACTTTCCTTGCTTAATATTACGTTCAATCTTTTCCCCCATCAGAATCAGGTCTGAAAAACTGGCCAGAGACGTATGAAACAGCATATCATGAAACAACCCTGTGAATGTGCCGACAAACATATCATTCATTTCCTTATCTTCCACCGGAGGACGGACCCTAGCAGCCATATCGCGCCACCTTTGCGCGTACTCTTTAAAACTCTCCCCCTTCTTCTGCGAAAGCCCGGCCAACTGGACCCGATTGGGTGCCAGGTCGCTATTATACTTGTAATGGGCTACAAATGCCTCCGCCAATTGCTTCCATGTCTTGATATCAGTTGGCTCCAACCCCATGTACCACTCTAGGGAAGGGCCCGATAGACTATCCTGAAAGAAATGCATTAGCATTCTTTCATCCGTGGAGTATGCAGACATCTTTCTGTAATAAGCTCGTACATGCACTTTCGGACATGTGTCTCCTTTGTACTTATCGAACGCAGGAGCTTTGAATTTTAATTGGCACCCTCAGGCCAGGTACCAGACCCATGGTCGTCATGTCCAATCCCACAGCACTTTGATTTAAGACTCCCTTCATCTGCTCTTCCAGCATTCTAATCTTTTGGGAATCATCCATCGGCCCTTCAAAACCTCCTCCGGAGAAGGCGTCCTCCTGCTGATCTTCTTGCCACATACCATTTCCAGCCCCATACCCATCATATCCATTATTACGTCCAGCTCTGATCTGATTCATCCCCGGACCTCGGCCTCTGTTGCCGTACCCTTGAACACCTCCAGCAGGACCAAAAGCCATAAATCCAGTACCGTTTTCGTTTCCAAAGCCTCCGTAACCCTGATTGACCATACCATAACCATCTTGCCCAAAGCCTTGAGCATTAAAGCCATACTTCCCAGTGTTATCGAATCCCTGATCGTTGAATCCGAATCCAGTATTGACAAAGCCATTGCCTCCTAGATTATCTCCCAAATTGACATCACCCAGCCCCGCATTATGGACAGCAGTCTCATTCCCCACTCCAACGTTACCATTCACAGCAGCGGTAGCGTTGTTGACGTTAGCAGCGGGTATATTGACTACAGGCGGAGCCACTGGCGTGGGAGTGCCGTCTCCATGAGCAGTATCGATCCGGACAGACTGATGATCTTCATTACCATGACCAGCGCTTCGGGCCAACAGAGGCTGGACCATGGCCTGCAAATTCTCTTGCCCTTTTGCTATAGCTTCCATAGTCTGCATGAAGAGGGCGAGCTTCTCGCGCACATCTTGCATCTCGTTCTGCATTTGGTCCATGATTTTTCGACAGTTGGAGCGTGTAGAATAGCGGTGCGGATGCTGATCTGCAATCCTGATAAGTACCTGATACAGAGCAGGAAATAAGACACCATCCAAAGATTACCTGTAATGCAATATGAATATGAATGCAATGCAATGTGTCTGTGCATTAGGGAAGTTCATTCCCCCAGTTCTAGTGCGAAGGTGCCGGTGCAGTGACAGTGTTGACAATAGGAATATCGGAGCTGAATCATAGAAAGTCTCATATACTGCAGGGAGAATCAATAAGCCCAGGGTACAAAATCACTGAGAATACAAAGAAGGCATGACCTCAACCAACAATCCTGGTGATGGTCAGCACTATGCAAATAGAGCATACAAGTTACTACATGAAATGATCAAATCCTCCCAAAAGTCTGGTACTCCTCTATCAACTTCTTGGTCTCCGGATGGCTTGGTCGATCAAGCAGCCCTTCAACAAGCTGGTTTCTCCTCTTAAGGACACGGCGTACGTCTTCAGCAGTTTCTTCCCATGTTGCTTCTCCGAAGCAATCCTCTAACTTTCGCTTCTGAGACACTGCTTCATCTCTGGATTTAATGGCCTTGTTCAGTGCATGCTGGACACTATACCGGGTCATCACTTCGTCCTCACACTTCTTGATGCTAGACTTCAACTTCTCTTCGAGGTCGGAGATTTGCTGCTTCAGCTTATCTTCCCTCTTCTTGTTGTTAGTGAGTGTAGCATTCCAAGTCTTATTGCAAGAGGAGATCTCTCGGTGTGCTGCGTCGAGCGCTTTCTTTTTGGCTTCCAGCATGTCATGGGAGCTTCTGAACTCTTGCCCCAGACGTTCGCGCTTCTTCCTCTCCTCATCCAACTCAGCCCGTAATCTGTTCATTAGCTCAATCTGCTGTTGGAAAGCATACACGGCCTTGTTTTTCTCACTGCGTACCTGGGCTAACTCTTGCTCTAACCCTTCATTAACCTTCACCAAGGCTTCCTTTTCCTTCACAACTTGCTCGTAGACTTCCCTAGAAACAGTAGTTGGCTCTTCTGCCGGGACGGGAACAATGACGGGTGCAGCTGGAAATGGCATTAATAACTGACTTGCTCGTTCCTGGATCCAAACTCTATAAGGTGCATAGGCCTGGCAATCGTTCTTACCTAACAGTGGTTTCCCCTTGCGGTTAATACGTGTCCATGCATGTTGCAACTCAGCTAGCAATTCTCCCTTCAAATCACCTGTGAAGTACAGAGATTCCTGTACTTCTTCCTCCTGAGGTGGATTCTTCAGTGCATATCCGAACTGGCGAATGAATAGAGAAGGGTTGTAATTGATACACCCTTTTCTTCCTATCAACGACACATTAGGGTACCCAGAACAGCTGAAGATGAGCTCGGATCCCAACAAATCTCGATCAAACCATACAACGTCTTCGGAAGATAGCCTCATCAGGCGCTCTGGCCAACCAACTGGAACTGTAGTCTCTGCAACAGATCTTCTCTTAGGAAGGTGACTCTCAAACCACATACTCAACAAGGGTACACAAAGATGAACATTCTTCCCTCTTCCTTTCTCATTCTTGTAATGCAGTGAGTGGTAGAGATCTCCGAGTAAGGTAGGTACAGGATTACCAGCGGCAAACAAGTAGAAAGCATCAAAGTCCACGAAATCCGGTATGTTGGGAAACAAAATTATGCCATAAATGCACAAGGCCAACACAGCATTGAAAGCAACCCAGCACCAGCTCTTGGCGTACTCTTGGGCTTTACCAACTAAGAACTGGAGTGAGAAGCCTGGAACTCCACGGGAGACAGTAGTCACAAGTTCAGAAGCGTCAATATGCAAGGCTTTTGCCAAATCCTCCGGCTTGGGCTTGGCGTCATAATGCATGAATGGAACCTGGTTCTGCACGGGCAGCTCAACATACTCAGCGTATTCCTCCAGGGTTGGTCCCATAATAAAGTCAGAGAACGTAAAGCACCTCAAAGCAGGGTCGTAGAATTGCATCAAAGCATACAGCCCATCTAACTCTACCTCTGTAGGTTTGCACACCAATCTCAGTAGTCTACCATAGCTCATCCGGAAGCTCCTACGAACACCCTCATCAGCAAGAGAGATCAACCCAAGTAGAGGAACAATATTAGGCGTAGGCAATTTGTAAGCAACCGTTCTCCTTAAGCTAGTCATGATCAAACACTCAGAAGTCTGGGCACTAGAACTAGGGAAATGCAAATGCGCCTGCAGCACAGACACACGTTAGTGAAATGCAAATGGTAATGGATATGCAGTGATGCAATGCAAGTAACATGCAACAGGGACCAAAGCTGTAGCTGAATAGCCTGAACCCAATCAAGAAAGGTCTCAGATAGACCATCCAGAAGTCCTCAAGCCCTGGTCTCAGATAGACCTAAAATAAAACTCCAACACTGGTCTCTGACAGACCTCAAACCATAACTCCAACTGGTCTCTGATAGACCTCAAATCACATCTCTAATTGGTCTCTGACAGACCTCATAACACATCTCCAAATGGTCTCTGACAGACCTCAATAACTCTCCATAAATACCCTGGATCTCTGATCGAGAACAAACCGGTATCTGAAGGTCTGGTTACCTGCATAACCCCAAATCCCCTCACAGGTGGGTGGCCCTATAACTGGCACAAGGTACGGCATCCTATGCGGTCGTCGGCGTCACAGACTTTCAGGGTTGATGATACGATTCCCAGAAGGAGTGGCATCATCAATTCCTGAAGAGGCCTCACTCAGCCAACTTCCAAATGATCGGTCCCCAGAGTCGACAATCCAACTAACCAGCAACCCACGCCAACCAAAGGAAGGGGCAGGAGGCCAACCAGAGGAACCTCGTCTGAGTGTAGATTTCATGGGACACCAAAGCAAGCAAAGCAAGCGGGCGCCCACTAATTTCTACTCTAATTCTAGGTGCACTCAAGCCCAGGTCCGGCTTATCTCTCAATATCAGAACACCCGTCACACCCCAGATACAGCAATAATAATCAATATATAAAGCTGAAAAATAGAAGGTTAGAAATATAAAATAACTCCATACAAAATCCTCGACGGGAAAACAAGCGCTAGGATTGACTCTCTTAAGGGACGTTGGATCCCAAATGCATAAGAACCATCGCAGTCCTTAGCAGCCAGGGGACGTTGGATCCCCAGCAGAGTCGCCAGCTGTCGCTACTGCGAAAATCGGCGCCGGCTGAACAGAAGAGTCGCCACCGTGCGTTATTTATCCCACGGGAGGGAAAGGAAAAGCTCAGAGTAAACCTCGCACAACACGGGAAAGGCATGGTCGTCGCAACCAAAACCTGGATTCGGGAGTCGGTTACGCAAGGGGAAGGTATTAGCACCCCTCACGTCCGTCGTACTCGACGGGATCCACGCTTGTTTTCGGGTATGGATTGTTACTCTATCTAAACTATAGGTCAGGGGTTAAAAAGAAAATAAAACGAAAATAAAAATGACTCGGCAAAGTATCGCACTTTATGCCTACGTATTCCCGCCTGGAACGAGAAATCAGAGTCAACGTAGTTCGCCTACCTACTGGAAAGGAGGGGAAGGTTGCTCGCTAGGATATCGCATCCTATGCCTACGTACTTTCATACAGCATGAAAGATCAGAGCAAACGTAGTTCAGGCCACGTACAACACAAGTCTGTCCTTGATTGATTTTATTCCTTCTGAAAAAGGTTTTTTTTGATTAAAAGTCCACGGCGGACAAAAATGACGTCTTGATGAGTTCACATTCTTTTACGGAAGAAGTGTATTTTATTGTGTTTGAAATCTTTATGTGTTTTTCTGTTTGTTTTGAGAAAGAAAGAGACAGAACTCTAACCTACGGTTGCAAAGGGAATCAAACTAACCTAATGTTATCATGCATGGGTTAAGACCTAGTGTCTATCATACTCCTCTCTTGCACAGAGAGAAACAGAGATCCTACGGGATAGGCAAAAACAGACAATAACAGATATATACAGTAAAGCAGTAAAATGCATGGATGCAACAGTACAAGCGAGGCAAGGGAGTCCCACTCAACCTCGAACCTAGAAAACAATAGGCGAAAGTGAAAAGGCTTCACTTTCAACCCAGCAGGGTAAACAGCAAACAATACAGTCCGGAAAACCAATCAATACATCAGCAATGAAATACAACAGCAAAAGAAACAACATCAGCAGCTCTGACTCAACATCTGGCTTCAAGTAATCTCCCATCAGCTACAGGCTTCAACAAGCATCAATCTCCATCTTCATGGCTTTCAGGCAAGGGCTTTGATCATCAGTCTTCTATCTGCAATGGCTTTTCTTCAAGTTCAAACCTCCAGGATGATGGATCAGTCACAAGAGTGAATTGGGTGTTAAGCAATCAGCTGACTACCAAGGGTGGTGAACAGACTGCTTCTAACACAAAAGACATTTTCTCTCAAGTGTTCTATCTCATAGACACTATCACCAAGCCTTCCAAAGGAAGGGGGTGAGTGTCTTAGAGAGACTCTGAATCACAGAGAAGAATGGATGCAGACAAGGCAATCCATGTTTGAGAAACAAGCTTTCTAATCTAGAGCTCTGCCTAGCTCCTAAACCCTAGTCTCCTCAGCAGCTGCTAGCAAGAACCTCCTCTCCAACTCTGGCAGTTGATCTTCAATCTTTGGATCTCCAATGGTCTTCATCTCCTCAAGTCTTCAGCTCTCCCAGGTCCCCAGACAAACCCAATACCCAAACAAGCAAGCAACAATCCCCAGAGGGCACACCACACCAGTCAATCAGACATTCACAGAGTATTAATAGCAGTAGGGGAATCCTGACTTTTTCTAAGGGGATCTAATAACTACCCATAACCCCTATAGTCCCATAACTAATCTAGTTAAACCCTAAGTCCTAAGGGAAATGAAATCAAACTTCTTAAGTCATCACCTAAAAACCCTAATTTGTTCATGTTGTTCAAGCCTACATTAAGCACCTAAAATCAATTTCTAAAAATGGGAACTAAATTGTTTCTACAAATTCAATATCTCATCTAAACAACCTAAAAAGAATGAACAAAAAAAAATGAAAGCATCTAATAGAACAAAAATTAATAAAATCATGCATGAAATGAAACTATTTAAAATGCCACTTATTGAGAAAATATGGAAAAAATATCAAATAAAAATAAAAATGCAATTTTATTTAATGACAATTTTCTACACATTCTAATGAAAATGATGTAAAAAGAATGAATTAAAAATGATTTTTTATCTATTTATTATGAATTTTTAAAGTTGGTAAAAATTAAAGTGGAATTAAAAAACTAAATTGAATAAAATGGGAGGAGGAGGTACTAATAGCAATCACGCTCAGTTAAAATCAGGATGGGCCAAGCAGTGGTGGGGTGCGCGTAGCAAATTTGGCTTAAGCCCAAAACAAGTCAGAATTAATAAAACTGAAAAAAACAAGCAGGGGTGCATTCAGCATTGGATTCACGTTCAAATTGATTGGGCCTAATAACTGGGGGGTGGGGATATCACTCAACACTCAGGCCCGCCCGTTTCATTAAATGAAACGGTGCGTTTAGGGCACCACTCTCTCCCTCCAAAATCTGAATTAAATGAGAGCCACAGGATTGGCTCTTTGGTCAAAAGTCTTGCAAGCAAGGGACGGCCAGGATTACGTCTTCTTCCTTGCGCCATGAAGCTAGGGTTTCACAGTCCATGGAAGCCATGCACACACTACTTTCAACCTCTCGGTTCTCCCTCTCCAGGCCATGGTTCAGCTCGATCCAAACATGAAAGTCACTCAGAATCTCTCCCTCTATACGTCTATGGTGGTAGTTTGCTTTGAAACTCAACAAATCACTCAACCCGATAGCAATAAGTTCTGACTCCATGAAAATACTCTGCAACTCACCAGCATAATTCTCAATCAAACCTAGACTAACCTCTTCCATGACTAATGGTGATCATTCTGCGCTAACAACCTAAGACTACCATGCACTCTACTGCAAGTTCTAAGTCCTAACAGTTCTAGCAACCTGTCAACAATCATCACTAAACTACTCCAAACTCATCCTAATTGCTCTACTAACATCCTACATCATATCTAAACTAACAAAACCATGCTAAACTAACTAAATCAAGTTGTGGCAGAGAAAATGCACCTGGTGTGAAATCTTGTGGATGATGATGAAACTTGTGGATCTGAGGCTTTTGAGGCTTGGATCTTGATCTACAATTGCACTACTTGATTCTGTATGCAACACTTTGAGGAGTCTTGCACTGGATCTTGAATTCCAACTGAATTTGCAGCTTGTGTGTTCTTGATGAAAGTGCACGAAATTGAGCTCTAACCACTAGGATATTGATTGAATTCTATGCCATGATGATGAATCAGTATGATGAAATTGATTTTGATGGTGATTGGTGAAGAATTTGAGAAATTGGAGTGAAAATGCAATGAGAAAGAATGGAGAGAATTTGTGAGATTTTGGTGAAAAATGAATCCAACCCTTGCTCAATCTTCATTTCATGTTTATATAGACTCCAATGGAAATTTCCAGAATGTTCATACACTTTCCCTTACATTCCACAAGTGATCCAACTTTGGTATGTTTCTTCAATTACAAGTAACCAAGGATAACTTTGAAATTTTGAACTAGGCTCAAAAAAGTACTTGAACCATTGTTCTTAGAATGTCTTTTCCATTCAAAATCATATATTGGAAGTCTCCATTTGGACTTATAAATCTCCCAAACCATTTTTCACTTTGACTTTATTCAAGTTATAAGCCATTTTAGTTCAAATTTTGACCAATCATGCAACTTCATGTTATGAGCTTTTCCAACAATTTGTGACCTTCTTTCTAGACTCAAAATGTCATTTGGAGCAAGTTTTATGTTGTAAGTTTTTCCATTTGAGGCTTCCTTGTATGAGTTTTGGACATGAGTTAAAATGACCTGTAATTCACAAATGCCCAAAATACCCTTTGCTTGCCAAGGCCATAAGTTGAGTTCCACACATCATATGAGGGCATGCTATACCATTCTAGAAATCTAAGACAATGAGGAACACTTCTTATGTTGACCAGAAATTCATTTGAAATCTCCTTGAGGGGCAAAACTAGCTTGGAAGTCAAGTCACTTTCACAGACAAAATTTCAGATACCTCAGATGACCTATAACTTGCAAGGACCATAACTTGAGTTCTATAAATCTCCTTGATGTCTTCCACCACTCAAATTAAAGGTCTTGAGATCCTCTACAAGTTTCATGTTGGCCAAGAAGCCATTTGAAGTTAGCATTTTGACTTATCTTGCTTGGAAATTTGACCTAAACTAGGGGATTTTACACAGAAACCCTAATTTAGAAACTCCTCTTCTCCTTGATTTCTCTTGAATTCTTCTTAGCACAACAACATATCCTTATTCTCCATGTCAAATGATGAACCCCACATCTCTTCAATAGCCCTTAATGCCTTTCAATCAGTCAATTGACCTAGGGTTGACCTAGGGTTGACCCAGATGAAACCCTAGTTGACTGTCTTCAACTGCAATTCTTGTGATCACCTCAACAACTTGTTTTCTTTCCCCAAATGACTTTCTAAGCCTCTCATGATGTCTAGATTCTCTCCATGCCTTCCATTCACAGCTCACAACCCCCTTGTTGACCCTCAGATACCCTCAGATAGGGGATAGGCTCAAGGCTTGATCTGCTGAACTCTCTGCTTTCAAATTCTTTCTTGATGACTTGAATGAGATGGAATTAAGATAATAACCTCTTGATAGGCTTCTAGAGATGAGAATAATGATTGGTCCCCTGTTGAATGACTTGCTATGCTTATGCTATGCAGATGATTAGTCTATGTACATGACTCTATATGCAAATGCTAATGACATTGAAACATAAACCAAATGAATAAGGTTGGGCAAATTTTAGGGTGCAACACACGCTCCGGTCATTTTCGTTGAGTATCCAGACTCCGGTCATTACATTGAGCGTTTAGGATCCAGTCATTTTTGTTGAGTATCATAACTCCATTTATTACGTTGAGCATTCAGGATCCGACCAGTTTCATTGAGTATCCATACTCCGGTCAATACGTTGAGCGTTCAGGCTCCGGTCATTTTCGTTGAGTATCCAGACTCCGGTCATTACATTGAGCGTTCAGGATCCAGTCATTTTTGTTGAGTATCATAACTCCATTTATTACGTTGAGTGTTCAGGATCCGATCAGTTTCGTTGAGTATCCAGACTCCAAATATTACATTGAGCGTTCAGGCTCCGGTCAATTTCGTTGGGTATCCAGACTCCGGTGATTACGTTGATCGTTCAGGCTCCGGTCATTTTTGTTCACTATCCAGAATCGGGTTATTATGTTAAGCGTTCAGGCTCCAGTCAGTTTCGTTGAGTATCCAGATTCCGATTATTACGTTGAGCGTTCAGGCTCCGGTCAGTTTCGTTGGGTATCCAGACTCCGGTTATTACATTGAGCGTTCAGTCTCCGGTCATTTTCGTTGAGTATCTAGACTCCTGTCATTACGTTGAATGTTCAGGCTCCGATCATTTTCTTTGAGTATCCATACTCTGGTCAATACGTTGAGCGTTCAGGCTCTGGTCATTTTCGTTGAGTATCCAGACTCCGGTCATTACATTGAGCGTTCAGGATCCAGTAATTTTCGTTGAGTATCTAGACTCCTGTCATTATGTTGAACGTTCAGGCTCCGATCATTTTCGTTGAGTATCCATACTCCAGTCAATACGTTGAGCGTTCAGGCTCTGGTCATTTTCCATGAGTATTTAGACTCCGGTCATTACATTGAGCGTTTAGGATCCAGTCATTTTTGTTGAGTATTATAACTCCATTTATTACGTTGAGCGTTCAGGATCCGATCAGTTTCGTTGAGTATCTAGACTCCAAATATTACGTTGAGCGTTCAGGCTCCGGTCAGTTTCGTTGGTTATCCAGACTCCGGTGATTACGTTGATCATTCAGGCTCCGGTCATTTTCGTTGACTATCCAAACTCGGGTTATTACGTTAAGCGTTCAAGCTCTGGTCAGTTTCTTTGAGTATCCAGATTCCGATTATTACATTGAGTGTTCAGGCTCCGGTCAGTTTCGTTGGGTATCCAGACTCCGATTATTACGTTGAGCGTTCAGGCTCCGGTCATTTTCGTTGAGTATCCAGACTCCGGTTATTACGTTGAGGGTTCAGACTCCGGTCATTTTTGTTGAGTATCTAGACTCATGTCATTACGTTGAACGTTCAGGCTCCGATCATTTTCGTTGAGTATCCATACTCCGGTCAATACGTTGAGCGTTCAGGCTCCGGTCATTTTTGTTGAGTATCCAGACTCTGGTCATTACATTGAGCGTTTAGGATCCAGTCATTTTTGTTGAGTATCATAACTCCATTTATTACGTTGAGCGTTCAGGATCCGGTCGGTTTCATTGAGTATCCATACTCCGGTCAATACGTTGAGCGTTCACGCTCCGGTCATTTTCGTTGAGTATCCAGACTCCGGTCATTACATTGAGCGTTTAGGATCCAGTCATTTTTGTTGAGTATCATAACTCCATTTATTACGTTGAGCGTTCAGGATCCGACCAGTTTCATTGAGTATCCATACTCCGGTCAATACGTTGAGCGTTCAGGCTCCGGTCATTTTCGTTGAGTATCCAGACTCCGGTCATTACATTGAGCGTTCAAGATCCAGTCATTTTTGTTGAGTATCATAACTCCATTTATTACGTTGCGCGTTCAGGATCCGATCAGTTTCGTTGAGCATCCAGACTCCAAATATTACGTTGAGCGTTCAGGCTCCGGTCAATTTCGTTGGTATCCTGACTCCGGTGATTATGTTGATCGTTCAGGCTCCGGTCATTTTTGTTCACTATCCAGAATCGGGTTATTATGTTAAGCGTTCAGGCTCCAGTCAGTTTCGTTGAGTATCCAGATTCCGATTATTACGTTGAGCGTTCAGGCTCCGGTCAGTTTCGTTGGGTATCCAGACTCCGGTTATTACATTGAGCGTTCAGTCTCCGGTCATTTTCGTTGAGTATCTAGACTCCTGTCATTAAGTTGAATGTTCAGGCTCCGATTATTTTCTTTGAGTATCCATACTCTGGTCAATACGTTGAGCGTTCAGGCTCTGGTCATTTTCGTTGAGTATTCAGACTCCGGTCATTACATTGAGCGTTCAGGATCCAGTCATTTTCGTTGAGTATCTAGACTCCTATCATTACGTTGAACGTTCAGGCTCCGATCATTTTCGTTGAGTATCCATACTCCAGTCAATACGTTGAGCGTTCAGGCTCTGGTCATTTTCCATGAGTATTTAGACTCCGGTCATTACATTGAGCGTTTAGGATCCAGTCATTTTTGTTGAGTATTATAACTCCATTTATTATGTTGAGCGTTCAGGATCCGATCAGTTTCGTTGAGTATCCAGACTCCAAATATTACGTTGAGCGTTCAGGCTCCGGTCAGTTTCGTTGGTTATCCAGACTCCGGTGATTACGTTGATCATTCAGGCTCCGGTCATTTTCGTTGACTAACCAAACTCGGGTTATTACGTTAAGCGTTCAAGCTCTGGTCAGTTTCATTGAGTATCCAGATTCCGATTATTACATTGAGCGTTCAGGCTCCGGTCAGTTTCGTTGGGTATCCAGACTCCGATTATTACGTTGAGCGTTCAGGCTCCGGTCATTTTCTTTGAGTATCCAGACTCCGGTTATTACGTTGAGGGTTCAGACTCCGGTCATTTTCGTTGAGTATCTAGACTCATGTCATTACGTTGAACGTTCAGGCTCCGATCATTTTCGTTGAGTATCCATACTCCGGTCAATACGTTGAGCGTTCAGGCTCCGGTCATTTTTGTTGAGTATCCAGACTCTGGTCATTACATTGAGCGTTTAGGATCCAGTCATTTTTGTTGAGTATCATAACTCCATTTATTACGTTGAGCGTTCAGGATCCGATCAGTTTCATTGAGTATCCATACTCCGGTCAATACGTTGAGCGTTCAGGCTCCGGTTATTTTCGTTGAGTATCCAGACTCCGGTCATTACATTGAGCGTTCAGGGTCCAGTCATTTTTGTTGAGTATCATAACTCCATTTATTACGTTGAGCGTTCAGGATCCGATCAGTTTCGTTGAGTATCCAGACTCCAAATATTACGTTGAGCGTTCAGGCTCCGGTCATTTTCGTTGAGTATCCAGACTCCGGTCATTACATTGAGCGTTCAGGATCCAGTCATTTTTGTTGAGTATCATAACTCCATTTATTACGTTGAGTGTTCAGGATCCGATCAGTTTCGTTGAGTATCCAGACTCCAAATATTACGTTGAGCGTTCAGGCTCCGGTCAATTTCGTTGGGTATCCAGACTTCGGTGATTACGTTAATCGTTCAGGCTCCGGTCATTTTTGTTCACTATCCAGACTCCGGTTATTACGTTAAGCGTTCAGGCTCCAGTCAGTTTCGTTGAGTATCCAGATTCCGATTATTACGTTGAGCGTTCAGGCTCCGGTCAGTTTTGTTGGGTATCCAGACTCCGATTATTACGTTGAGCGTTCAGGCTCCGGTCATTTTTGTTGAGTATCCAGACTCCGGTTATTAAGTTGAGCGTCAGGCTCCGATCATTTTCGTTGAGTATCCAGACTCTGATTATTACGTTGAGCGTTCAGGCTCCGGTTATTTTCGTTGAGTATCCTGACTCCGGTTATTACGTTGAGGGTTCAGACTCCGGTCATTTTTGTTGAGTATCTAGACTCTTGTCATTACGTTGAACGTTCAGGATCCGATCATTTTCATTGAGTATCTATACTGCGGTCAATACGTTGAGCGTGCAGGCTCCGGTCATTTTCGTTGAGTATCCAGTCTCCTGTCCGGTCATTACATTGTGCGTTTAGGATCCAGTCATTTTTTTTAGTATCATAACTCCATTTATTACGTTGAGCGTTCTGGATCCGATCAGTTTCGTTGAGTATCCAGACTCCAAATATTACATTGAGCGTTCAGGCTTCGGTCAGTTTCGTTGGGTATCCAGACTCCGGTGATTACGTTGATCGCTCAGGCTCCGGTCATTTTCGTTGACTATACAGACTCTGGTTATTACGTTGAGCGTCCAGGCTCCGGTCAGTTTCGTTGAGCATCCAGATTCCGATTATTACGTTGAGCGTTCAGGCTCCGGTCAGTTTCGTTGGGTATCCAGACTCCGATTATTACGTTGAGTGTTCAGGCTCTGGTCATTTTCATTGAGTATCCAGACTCCGGTTATTACGTTGAGGGTTCAGACTCCGGTCATTTTCGTTGAGTATCTAGACTCTTGTCATTACGTTGAACGTTCAGGCTCCGATCATTTTCGTTGAGTATCCATACTCCGGTCAATATGTTGAGCGTTAAGGCTCCGATCATTTTCGTTGGGTATCTAGACTCCGGTCATTACATTGTGCGTTTAGGATCCAGTCATTTTTTTTAGTATCATAACTCCAATTATTACGTTGAGCGTTCAGGATCCGATCAGTTTCGTTGAGTATCCAGACTCCAAATATTACGTTGAGCGTTCAGGCTCCGGTCAGTTTCGTTGGGTATCCAGACTCCGGTGATTACGTTGATCGTTCAGGCTCCGGTCATTTTCGTTGACTATCCAGACTCGGGTTATTATGTTAAGCGTTCAGGCTCCGGTCAGTTTCGTTGAGCATCCAGATTCCGATTATTACGTTGAGCGTTCAGGCTCCGGTCAGTTTCGTTGGGTATCCAGAGTCCGATTATTACGTTGAGCGTTCAGGCTCCGGTCATTTTCGTTGAGTATCTAGACTCCTGTCATTACGGTGAACGTTCAGCCTCCCATCATTTTCGTTGAGTATCCATACTCCGGTCAATACATTGAGCGTTCAGGCTCCGGTCATTTTCGTTGAGTATCCAGACTCCGGTCATTACATTGAGCGTTCAGGATCCAGTCATTTTTGTTGAGTATCATAACTCTATTTATTACGTTGAGCGTTTAGGATCCGATCTGTTTCGTTGAGTATCCAGACTCCAAATATTACATTGAGCGTTCAAGCTCCGGTCAGTTTCGTTGGGTATCCAGATTCCGATTATTAAGTTGAGCGTCAGGCTCCGATCATTTTCGTTGAGTATCCAGACTCCGATTATTATGTTGAGCGTTCAGGCTCTGGTCATTTTCGTTGAGTATCCAGACTCCAAATATTACGTTGAGCGTTCAGGCTTCGGTCAGTTTCGTTGGGTATCCAGACTCCGGTGATTACGTTGATCGCTCAGGCTCCGGTCATTTTCGTTGACTATACAGACTCTGGTTATTACGTTGAGCGTCCAGGCTCCGGTCAGTTTCGTTGAGCATCCAGATTCCGATTATTACGTTGAGCGTTCAGGCTCCGGTCAGTTTCGTTGGGTATCCAGACTCCGATTATTACGTTGAGCGTTCAGGCTCTGGTCATTTTCGTTGAGTATCCAGACTCCGGTTATTACGTTGAGGGTTCAGACTCCGGTCATTTTCGTTGAGTATCTAGACTCCTGTCATTACGTTGAATGTTCAGGCTCCGATCATTTTCGTTGAGTATCCATACTCCGGTCAATATGTTGAGCGTTAAGGCTCCGATCATTTTCGTTGGGTATCTAGACTCCGGTCATTACATTGTGCGTTTAGGATCCAGTCATTTTTTTTAGTATCATAACTCCATTTATTACGTTGAGCGTTCAGGATCCGATCAGTTTCGTTGAGTATCCAGACTCCAAATATTACGTTGAGCGTTCAGGCTCCGGTCAGTTTCGTTGGGTATCCAGACTCCGGTGATTACGTTGATCGTTCAGGTTCCGGTCATTTTCGTTGACTATCCAGACTCGGGTTATTATGTTAAGCGTTCAGGCTCCGGTCAGTTTCGTTGAGCATCCAGATTCCGATTATTACGTTGAGCGTTCAGGCTCCGGTCAGTTTCGTTGGGTATCCAGAGTCCGATTATTACGTTGAGCGTTCAGGCTCCGGTCATTTTCGTTGAGTATCTAGACTCCTGTCATTACGGTGAACGTTCAGCCTCCCATCATTTTCGTTGAGTATCCATACTCCGGTCAATACATTGAGCGTTCAGGCTCCGGTCATTTTCGTTGAGTATCCAGACTCCGGTCATTACATTGAGCGTTCAGGATCCAGTCATTTTTGTTGAGTATCATAACTCTATTTATTACGTTGAGCGTTTAGGATCCGATCTGTTTCGTTGAGTATCCAGACTCCAAATATTACGTTGAGCGTTCAAGCTCCGGTCAGTTTCGTTGGGTATCCAGATTCCGATTATTAAGTTGAGCGTCAGGCTCCGATCATTTTCGTTGGGTATCCAGACTCCGATTATTATGTTGAGCGTTCAGGCTCTGGTCATTTTCGTTGAGTATCCAGACTCCGGTTATTAAGTTGAGTGTCAGGCTCCGATCATTTTCGTTGAGTATCCAGACTCCGATTATTACGTTGTGCGTTCAGGCTCCGGTCATTTTCGTTGAGTATCCTGACTCTGGTTATTACGTTGAGGGTTCAGACTCCGGTCATTTTCGTTGAGTATCTAGACTCCTGTCATTACGTTGAATGTTCAGACTCCGATCATTTTCATTGAGTATCAATACTTCAGTCAATACGTTGAGCGTTCAGGCTCCGGTCATTTTCGTTGAGTATCCAGACTCCGGTTATTACATTGAGCGTTCAGGATCTAGTCATTTTTGTTGAGTATCATAACTCCATTTATTACGTTGAGCGTTCAGGATCCGATCAGTTTCGTTGAGTATCCAGACTCCAAATATTACGTTGAGCGTTCAGGCTTCGGTCAGTTTCGTTGGGTATCCAGACTCCGGTGATTACGTTGATCGCTCAGGCTCCGGTCATTTTTGTTGACTATACAGACTCTAGTTATTACGTTGAGCGTCCAGGCTCCGGTCAGTTTCGTTGAGCATCCAGATTCCGATTATTACGTTGAGCGTTCAGGCTCCGGTCAGTTTCATTGGGTATCCAGACTCCGATTATTACGTTGAGTGTTCAGGCTCTGGTCATTTTCGTTGAGTATCCAGACTCCGGTTATTACCTTGAGGGTTAAGACTCCGGTCATTTTCGTTGAGTATCTAGACTCCTGTCATTACGTTGAACGTTCAGGCTCCGATCATTTTCGTTGAGTATCCATACTCCGGTCAATATGTTGAGCGTTAAGGCTCCGGTCATTTTCGTTGGGTATCTAGACTCCGGTCATTACATTGTGCGTTTAGGATCCAGTCATTTTTTTTAGTATCATAACTCCATTTATTACGTTGAGCGTTCAGGATCCGATCAGTTTCGTTGAGTATTCAGACTCCAAATATTACGTTGAGCGTTCAGGCTCCGGTCAGTTTCGTTGGGTATCCAGACTCCGGTGATTACGTTGATCGTTCAGGCTCCGGTCATTTTCGTTGACTATCCAGACTCGGGTTATTATGTTAAGCGTTCAGGCTCCGGTCAGTTTCGTTGAGCATCCAGATTCCGATTATTACGTTGAGCGTTCAGGCTCCGGTTAGTTTCGTTGGGTATCCAGACTCCGATTATTACGTTGAGGGTTCAGGCTCTGGTCATTTTCGTTGAGTATCCAGACTCCGTTTATTACGTTGAGGGTTCAGACTCCGGTCATTTTCGTTGAGTATCTAGACTCCTGTCATTACGTTGAACGTTCAGGCTCCGATCATTTTCGTTGAGTATCCATACTCCGGTCATTACATTGAGCGTTCAGGATCCAGTCATTTTTGTTGAGTATCATAACTCCATTTATTACGTTGAGCGTTCAGGATCCGATCAGTTTCGTTGAGTATCCAGACTCCAAATATTACGTTGAGCGTTGAGGCTTCGGTCAGTTTCGTTCGGTATCCAGACTCCGGTGATTACGTTGATCGCTCAGGCTCCGGTCATTTTCGTTGACTATACAGACTCTGGTTATTACATTGAGCGTCCAGGCTCCGGTCAGTTTCGTTGAGTATCCAGATTCCGATTATTACGTTGAGCGTTCAGGCTCCGGTCAGGTTTGTTGGGTATCCAGACTCCGATTATTACGTTGAGCGTTCAGGCTCTGGTCATTTTCGTTGAGTATCCAGACTCTGGTTATTACGTTGAGGGTTCAGACTCCGGTCATTTTCGTTGAGTATCCTGACTCTGGTTATTACGTTGAGGGTTTAGACTCCGGTAATTTTCGTTGAGTATCTAGACTCCTGTCATTACGTTGAACGTTCAGGCTCCGATCATTTTCGTTGAGTATCCATACTTCGGTCAATATGTTGAGCGTTAAGGCTCCGGTCATTTTCGTTAGGTATCTAGACTCCGGTCATTACATTGTGCGTTTAGGATCCAGTCATTTTTTTTAGTATCATAACTCCATTTATTACGTTGAGCGTTCAGGATCCGATCAGTTTCGTTGAGTATCCAGACTCAAAATATTATGTTGAGCGTTCAGGCTCCGGTCAGTTTTGTTGGGTATCCAGACTCTAATGATTACGTTGATCGTTCAGGCTCTGGTCATTTTCGTTGACTATCCAAACTCGAGTTATTACGTTAAGCGTTCAGGCTCCGGTCAGTTTCGTTGAGTATCCAGATTCTGATTATTAAGTTGAGCGTCAGGCTCCGATCATTTTCGTTGAGTATCCAGACTCCGATTATTACGTTGAGCGTTCAGGCTCCGGTCATTTTTGTTGAGTATCTAGACTCCGGTTATTAAGTTGAGCGTCAGGCTCCGATCATTTTCGTTGAGTATCCAGACTCCGATTATTACGTTGAGCGTTCAGGCTCCGGTCATTTTCGTTGAGTATCCTGACTCTGGTTATTACGTTGAGGGTTCAGACTCCGGTCATTTTCGTTGAGTATCTAGACTCCTGTCATTACGTTGAATGTTCAGGCTCCGATCATTTTCATTGAGTATCAATACTCTGGTCAATACGTTGAGCGTTCAGGCTCCGGTCATTTTCGTTGAGTATCCAGACTCCGGTCATTACATTGAGCGCTCAGGATCCAGTCATTTTTGTTGAGTATCATAACTCCATTTATTACGTTGAGCGTTCAGGATCCGATCAGTTTCGTTGAGTATCCAGACTCCAAATATTACGTTGAGCGTTCAGGCTTCGGTCCGTTTCGTTGGGTATCCAGACTCCGGTGATTACGTTGATCGCTCAGGCTCCGGTCATTTTCGTTGACTATAAAGACTCTGGTTATTACGTTGAGCGTCCAGGCTACGGTCAGTTTCGTTGAGTATCCAGTTTCCGATTATTAAGTTGAGCGTTCAGGCTCCGGTCAGTTTCGTTGGGTATCCAGACTCCGATTATTACGTTGAGCGTTCAGGCTCTGGTCATTTTCGTTGAGTATCCAGACTCCGGTTATTACGTTGAGGGTTCAGACTCCGGTCATTTTCGTTGAGTATCTAGACTCCTGTCATTACGTTGAACGTTCAGGCTCCGATCATTTTCGTTGAGTATCCATACTCCGGTCAATATGTTGAGCGTTAAGGCTCCGATCATTTTCGTTGGGTATCTAGACTCCGGTCATTACATTGTGCGTTTAGGATCCAGTCATTTTTTTTAGTATCATAACTCCATTTATTACGTTGAGCGTTCAGGATCCGATCAGTTTCGTTGAGTATCCAGACTCCAAATATTACGTTGAGCGTTCAGGCTCCGGTCAGTTTCGTTGGGTATCCAGACTCCGGTGATTACGTTGATCGTTCAGGCTCCGGTCATTTTCGTTGACTATCCAGACTCGGGTTATTATGTTAAGCGTTCAGGCTCCGGTCAGTTTCGTTGAGCATCCAGATTCCGATTATTACGTTGAGCGTTCAGGCTCCGGTCAGTTTCGTTGGGTATCCAGAGTCCGATTATTACGTTGAGCGTTCAGGCTCCGGTCATTTTCGTTGAGTATCTAGACTCCTGTCATTACGGTGAACGTTCAGCCTCCCATCATTTTCGTTGAGTATCCATACTCCGGTCAATACATTGAGCGTTCAGGCTCCGGTCATTTTCGTTGAGTATCCAGACTCCGGTCATTACATTGAGCGTTCAGGATCCAGTCATTTTTGTTGAGTATCATAACTCTATTTATTACGTTGAGCGTTTAGGATCCGATCTGTTTCGTTGAGTATCCATACTCCAAATATTACGTTGAGCGTTCAAGCTCCGGTCAGTTTCGTTGGGTATCCAGATTCCGATTATTAAGTTGAGCGTCAGGCTCCGATCATTTTCGTTGAGTATCCAGACTCCGATTATTATGTTGAGCGTTCAGGCTCTGGTCATTTTCGTTGAGTATCCAGACTCCGGTTATTAAGTTGAGCGTCAGGCTCCGATCATTTTCGTTGAGTATCCAGACTCTGATTATTACGTTGGGCGTTCAGGCTCCGGTCATTTTTGTTGAGTATCCTGACTCTGGTTATTACGTTGAGGGTTCAGACTCCGGTCATTTTCGTTGAGTATCTAGACTCCTGTCATTACGTTGAATGTTCAGACTCCGATCATTTTCATTGAGTATCAATACTCCGGTCAATACGTTGAGCGTTCAGGCTCCGGTCATTTTCGTTGAGTATCCAGACTCCGGTTATTACATTGAGCGTTCAGGATCTAGTCATTTTTGTTGAGTATCATAACTCCATTTATTACGTTGAGCGTTCAGGATCCGATCAGTTTCGTTGAGTATCCAGACTCCAAATATTACGTTGAGCGTTCAGGCTTCGGTCAGTTTCGTTGGGTATCCAGACTCCGGTGATTACGTTGATCGCTCAGGCTCCGGTCATTTTCGTTGACTATACAGACTCTGGTTATTACGTTGAGCGTCCAGGCTCCGGTCAGTTTCGTTGAGCATCCAGATTCCGATTATTACGTTGAGCGTTCAGGCTCCGGTCAGTTTCGTTGGGTATCCAGACTCCGATTATTACGTTGAGTGTTCAGGCTCTGGTCATTTTCGTTGAGTATCCAGACTCCGGTTATTACGTTGAGGGTTCAGACTCCGGTCATTTTCATTGAGTATCTAGACTCCTGTCATTATGTTGAACGTTCAGGCTCCGATCATTTTCGTTGAGTATCCATACTCCGGTCAATATGTTGAGCGTTAAGGCTCCGGTCATTTTCGTTGGGTATCTAGACTCCGGTCATTACATTGTGCGTTTAGGATCCAGTCATTTTTTTTAGTATCATAACTCCATTTATTACGTTGAGCGTTCAGGATCCGATCAGTTTCGTTGAGTATCCAGACTCCAAATATTACGTTGAGCGTTCAGGCTCCGATCAGTTTCGTTGGGTATCCAGACTCCGGTGATTACGTTGATCGTTCAGGCTCCGGTCATTTTCGTTGACTATCCAGACTCGGGTTATTATGTTAAGCGTTCAGGCTCCAGTCAGTTTCGTTGAGCATCCAGATTCCGATTATTACGTTGAGCGTTCAGGCTCCGGTTAGTTTCGTTGGGTATCCAGACTCCGATTATTACGTTGAGGGTTCAGGCTCTGGTAATTTTCGTTGAGTATCCAGACTCCAGTTATTACGTTGAGGGTTCAGACTCCGGTCATTTTCGTTGAGTATCTAGACTCCTGTCATTACGTTGAACGTTCAGGCTCCGATCATTTTCGTTGAGTATCCATACTCCGGTCATTACATTGAGCGTTCAGGATCCAGTCATTTTTGTTGAGTATCATAACTCCATTTATTACGTTGAGCGTTCAGGATCCGATCAGTTTCGTTGAGTATCCAGACTCCAAATATTACGTTGAGCGTTGAGGCTTCGGTCAGTTTCGTTCGGTATCCAGACTCCGGTGATTACGTTGATCGCTCAGGCTCCGGTCATTTTCGTTGACTATACAGACTCTGGTTATTACATTGAGCGTCCAGGCTCCGGTCAGTTTCGTTGAGTATCCAGATTCCGATTATTACGTTGAGCGTTCAGGCTCCGGTCAGTTTTGTTGGGTATCCAGACTCCGATTATTACGTTGAGCGTTCAGGCTCTGGTCATTTTCGTTGAGTATCCAGACTCTGGTTATTACGTTGAGGGTTCAGACTCCGGTCATTTTCGTTGAGTATCCTGACTCTGGTTATTACGTTGAGGGTTTAGACTCCGGTAATTTTCGTTGAGTATCTAGACTCCTGTCATTACGTTGAACGTTCAGGCTCCGATCATTTTCGTTGAGTATCCATACTTCGGTCAATATGTTGAGCGTTAAGGCTCCGGTCATTTTCGTTGGGTATCTAGACTTCGGTCATTACATTGTGCGTTTAGGATCCAGTCATTTTTTTTAGTATCATAACTCCATTTATTACGTTGAGCGTTCAGGATCCGATCAGTTTCGTTGAGTATCCAGACTCAAAATATTATGTTGAGCGTTCAGGCTCCGATTAGTTTTGTTGGGTATCCAGA
Source organism: Lathyrus sativus (assembly GCA_963859935.3). Lineage (NCBI taxonomy): Eukaryota > Viridiplantae > Streptophyta > Magnoliopsida > Fabales > Fabaceae > Lathyrus > Lathyrus sativus. Next base: position 239,857,656 of record OZ012736.1, read on the forward strand.
CTCTAATGATTACGTTGATCGTTCAGGCTCTGGTCATTTTCATTGACTATCCAAACTCGAGTTATTACGTTAAGCGTTCAGGCTCCGGTCAGTTTCGTTGAGTATCCAGATTCCGATTATTAAGTTGAGCGTTAGGCTCCGATCATTTTCGTTGAGTATCCAGACTCCGATTATTACGTTGAGCGTTCAGGCTCCGGTCATTTTCGTTGAGTATCTAGACTCCGGTTATTAAGTTGAGCGTCAGGCTCCGGTCATTTTCGTTGAGTATCCAGACTCCGATTATTACGTTGAGCGTTCAGGCTCCGGTCATTTTCGTTGAGTATCCTGACTCTGGTTATTACGTTGAGGGTTCAGACTCCGGTCATTTTCGTTGAGTATCTAGACTCCTGTCATTACGTTGAATGTTCAGGCTCCGATCATTTTCATTGAGTATCAATACTCTGGTCAATACGTTGAGCGTTCAGGCTCCGGTCATTTTCGTTGAGTATCCAGACTCCGGTCATTACATTGAGCGCTCAGGATCCAGTCATTTTTGTTGAGTATCATAACTCCATTTATTACGTTGAGCGTTCAGGATCCGATCAGTTTCGTTGAGTATCCAGACTCCAAATATTACGTTGAGCGTTCAGGCTTCGGTCAGTTTCGTTGGGTATCCAGACTCCGGTGATTACGTTGATCGCTCAGGCTCCGGTCATTTTCGTTGACTATAAAGACTCTGGTTATTACGTTGAGCGTCCAGGCTACGGTCAGTTTCGTTGAGTATCCAGTTTCTGATTATTAATTTGAGCGTTCAGGCTCCGGTCAGTTTCGTTGGGTATCCAGACTCCGATTATTACGTTGAGCGTTCAGGCTCTGGTCATTTTCGTTGAGTATCCAGACTCCGGTTATTACGTTGAGGGTTGAGACTCCGGTCATTTTCGTTGAGTATCTAGACTCCTGTCATTACGTTGAACGTTCAGGCTCCGATTATTTTCGTTGAGTATCCATACTCCGGTCAATATGTTGAGCGTTAAGGCTCCGGTCATTTTCGTTGGGTATCTAGACTCCGGTCATTACATTGTGCGTTTAGGATCCAGTCATTTTTTTTTAGTATCATAACTCCATTTATTACGTTAAGCGTTCAGGTTCCGGTCAGTTTCGTTGAGTATCCAGACTCCGATTATTACGTTGAGCGTTCAGGCTCCGGTCAGTTTCGTTGGGTATCCAGAGTCCGATTATTACGTTGAGCGTTCAGGCTCCGGTCATTTTCGTTGAGTATCTAGACTCCTGTCATTACGTTGAACGTTCAGCCTCCCGTCATTTTCGTTGAGTATCCATACTCCGGTCAATACATTGAGCGTTCAGGCTTCGGTCATTTTCGTTGAGTATCCAGACTCCGGTCATTACATTGAGCGTTCAGGATCCAGTCATTTTTGTTGAGTATCATAACTCTATTTATTACGTTGAGCGTTTAGGATCCGATCTGTTTCATTGAGTATCCAGACTCCAAATATTACGTTGAGCGTTCAAGCTGCGGTCAGTTTCGTTGGGTATCTAGATTCCGATTATCAAGTTGAGCGTCAGGCTCCGATCATTTTCGTTGAGTATCCAGACTCCGGTTATTAAGTTGAGCGTCAGGCTCCGATCATTTTCGTTGAGTATCCAGACTCCAATTATTACGTTGGGCGTTCAGGCTCCGGTCATTTTCGTTGAGTATCCTGACTCTGGTTATTACGTTGAGGGTTCAGACTCCGGTCATTTTCGTTGAGTATCTAGACTCCTGTCATTACATTGAATGTTCAGGCTCCGATCATTTTCATTGAGTATCAATACTCCGGTCAATACGTTGAGCGTTCAGGCCCCGGTCATTTTCGTTGAGTATCCAGACTCCGGTTATTACATTGAGCGTTCAGGATCCAGTCATTTTTGTTGAGTATCATAACTCCATTTATTACGTTGAGCGTTCAGGATCCGATCAGTTTCGTTGAGTATCCAGACTCCAAATATTACGTTGAGCGTTCAGGCTTCGGTCAGTTTCGTTGGGTATCCAGACTCCGGTGATTACGTTGATCGCTCAGGCTCCGGTCATTTTCGTTGACTATAAAGACTCTGGTTATTACGTTGAGCGTCCAGGCTACGGTCAGTTTCGTTGAGTATCCAGTTTCCGATTATTAAGTTGAGCGTTCAGGCTCCGGTCAGTTTTGTTGGGTATCCAGACTCCGATTATTACGTTGAGCGTTCAGGCTCTGGTCATTTTCGTTGAGTATCCAGACTCCGGTTATTACGTTGAGGGTTCAGACTCCGGTCATTTTCGTTGAGTATCTAGACTCCTGTCATTACGTTGAACGCTCAGGCTCCGATCATTTTTGTTGAGTATCCATATTTCGGTCAATATGTTGAGCGTTAAGGCTCCGGTCATTTTCGTTGGGTATCTAGACTCCGGTCATTACATTGTGCGTTTAGGATCCAGTCATTTTTTTTAGTATCATAACTCCATTTATTACGTTAAGCGTTCAGTTTCCGGTCAGTTTCGTTGAGTATCCAGACTCCGATTATTACGTTGAGCGTTCAGGCTCCGGTCAGTTTCGTTGGGTATCCAGAGTCCGATTATTACGTTGAGCGTTCAGGCTCCGGTCATTTTCATTGAGTATCTAGACTCCTGTCATTACGTTGAACGTTCAGCCTCCCATCATTTTCGTTGAGTATCCATACTCCGGTCAATACATTGAGCGTTCAGGCTCCGGTCATTTTCGTTGAGTATCCAGACTCCGGTCATTACATTGAGCGTTCAGGATCCAGTCATTTTTGTTGAGTATCATAACTCTATTTATTACGTTGAGCGTTTAGGATCCGATCTGTTTCGTTGAGTATCCAGACTCCAAATATTACGTTGAGCGTTCAAGCTCCGGTCAGTTTCGTTGGGTATCCAGATTCCGATTATTAAGTTGAGCGTCAGGCTCCGATCATTTTCGTTGAGTATCCAGACTCCGATTATTACGTTGAGCGTTCATGCTCCGGTCATTTTTGTTGAGTATCCAGACTCCGGTTATTAAGTTGAGCGTCAGGCTCCGATCATTTTCGTTGAGTATCCAGACTCCGATTATTACGTTGGGCGTTCAGGCCCCGGTCATTTTCGTTGAGTATTCTGACTCTGGTTATTACGTTGAGGGTTCAGACTCCGGTCATTTTCGTTGAGTATCTAGACTCCTGTCATTACGTTGAATGTTCAGGCTCCGATCATTTTCATTGAGTATCAATACTCCGGTCAATACGTTGAGCGTTCAGGCTCCGGTCATTTTCGTTGAGTATCCAGACTCCGGTATTTACATTGAGCGTTCAGGATCCAGTCATTTTTGTTGAGTATCATAACTCCATTTATTAAGTTGAGCGTTCAGGATCCGATCAGTTTCGTTGAGTATCCAGACTCCAAATATTACGTTGAGCGTTCAGGCTTCGGTCAGTTTCGTTGGGTATCCAGACTCCGGTGATTACGTTGATCGCTCAGGCTCCGGTCATTTTCGTTGACTATAAAGACTCTTGTTATTACGTTGAGCGTCCAGGCTACGGTCAGTTTCGTTGAGTATCCAGTTTCCGATTATTAAGTTGAGCGTTCAGGCTCTGGTCAGTTTCGTTGGGTATCCAGACTCCGATTATTACGTTGAGCGTTCAGGCTCTGGTCATTTTCGTTGAGTATCCAGACTCCGGTTATTACGTTGAGGGTTCAGACTCCGGTCATTTTCGTTGAGTATCTAGACTCCTGTCATTACGTTGAACGTTCAGGCTCCGATCATTTTCGTTGAGTATCCATACTCCGGTCAATATGTTGAGCGTTAAGGCTCCAGTCATTTTCGTTGGGTATCTAGACTCCGGTCATTACATTGTGCGTTTAGGATCCAGTCATTTTTTTTAGTATCATAACTCCATTTATTACGTTGAGCGTTCAGGATCCGATCAGTTTCGTTGAGTATCCAGACTCCAAATATTACGTTGAGCGTTCAGGCTCCGGTCAGTTTCGTTGGGTATCCATACTCCGGTGATTACGTTGATCGTTCAGGCTCCGGTCATTTTCGTTGACTATCCAGACTCGGGTTATTATGTTATGCGTTCAGGCTCCGGTCAGTTTCGTTGAGCATCCAGATTCCGATTATTACGTTGAGCGTTCAGGCTCCGGTCTGTTTCGTTGGGTATCCAGACTCCGATTATTACGTTGAGCGTTCAGGCTCTGGTCATTTTCGTTGAGTATCTAGACTCCGGTTATTACGTTGAGGGTTCAGACTCCGGTCATTTTCGTTGAGTATCTAGACTCCTGTCATTACGTTGAACGTTCAGGCTCCGATCATTTTCGTTGAGTATCCATACTCCGGTCATTACATTGAGCGTTCAGGATCCAGTCATTTTTGTTGAGTATCATAACTCCATTTATTACGTTGAGCGTTCAGGATCCGATCAGTTTCGTTGAGTATCCAGACTCCAAATATTACGTTGAGCGTTCAGGCTTCGGTAAGTTTCGTTCGGTATCCAGACTCCGGTGATTACGTTGATCGCTCAGGCTCCGGTCATTTTCGTTGACTATACAGACTCTGCTTATTACATTGAGCGTCCAGGCTCCGGTCAGTTTCGTTGAGTATCCAGATTCCGATTATTACGTTGAGCGTTCAGGCTCCGGTCAGTTTTGTTGGGTATCCAGACTCCGATTATTACGTTGAATGTTCAGGCTCCGATCATTTTCATTGAGTATCAATACTCCGGTCAATACGTTGAGCGTTCAGGCTCCGGTCATTTTCGTTGAGTATCCAGACTCCGGTATTTACATTGAGCGTTCAGGATCCAGTCATTTTTGTTGAGTATCATAACTCCATTTATTAAGTTGAGCGTTCAGGATCCGATCAGTTTCGTTGAGTATCCAGACTCCAAATATTACGTTGAGCGTTCAGGCTTCGGTCAGTTTCGTTGGGTATCCAGACTCCGGTGATTACGTTGATCGCTCAGGCTCCGGTCATTTTCGTTGACTATAAAGACTCTGGTTATTACGTTGAGCGTCCAGGCTACAGTCAGTTTCGTTGAGTATCCAGTTTCCGATTATTAAGTTGAGCGTTCAGGCTCTGGTCAGTTTCGTTGGGTATCCAGACTCCGATTATTACGTTGAGCGTTCAGGCTCTGGTCATTTTCGTTGAGTATCCAGACTCCGGTTATTACGTTGAGGGTTCAGACTCCGGTCATTTTCGTTGAGTATCTAGACTCCTGTCATTACGTTGAACGTTCAGGCTCCGATCATTTTCGTTGAGTATCCATACTCCGGTCAATATGTTGAGCGTTAAGGCTCCAGTCATTTTCGTTGGGTATCTAGACTCCGGTCATTACATTGTGCGTTTAGGATCCAGTCATTTTTTTTAGTATCATAACTCCATTTATTACGTTGAGCGTTCAGGATCCGATCAGTTTCGTTGAGTATCCAGACTCCAAATATTACGTTGAGCGTTCAGGCTCCGGTCAGTTTCGTTGGGTATCCATACTCCGGTGATTACGTTGATCGTTCAGGCTCCGGTCATTTTCGTTGACTATCCAGACTCGGGTTATTATGTTATGCGTTCAGGCTCCGGTCAGTTTCGTTGAGCATCCAGATTCCGATTATTACGTTGAGCGTTCAGGCTCCGGTCTGTTTCGTTGGGTATCCAGACTCCGATTATTACGTTGAGCGTTCAGGCTCTGGTCATTTTCGTTGAGTATCTAGACTCCGGTTATTACGTTGAGGGTTCAGACTCCGGTCATTTTCGTTGAGTATCTAGACTCCTGTCATTACGTTGAACGTTCAGGCTCCGATCATTTTCGTTGAGTATCCATACTCCGGTCATTACATTGAGCGTTCAGGATCCAGTCATTTTTGTTGAGTATCATAACTCCATTTATTACGTTGAGCGTTCAGGATCCGATCAGTTTCGTTGAGTATCCAGACTCCAAATATTACGTTGAGCGTTCAGGCTTCGGTAAGTTTCGTTCGGTATCCAGACTCCGGTGATTACGTTGATCGCTCAGGCTCCGGTCATTTTCGTTGACTATACAGACTCTGCTTATTACATTGAGCGTCCAGGCTCCGGTCAGTTTCGTTGAGTATCCAGATTCCGATTATTACGTTGAGCGTTCAGGCTCCGGTCAGTTTTGTTGGGTATCCAGACTCCGATTATTACGTTGAATGTTCAGGCTCCGATCATTTTCATTGAGTATCAATACTCCGGTCAATACGTTGAGCGTTCAGGCTCCGGTCATTTTCGTTGAGTATCCAGACTCCGGTATTTACATTGAGCGTTCAGGATCCAGTCATTTTTGTTGAGTATCATAACTCCATTTATTAAGTTGAGCGTTCAGGATCCGATCAGTTTCGTTGAGTATCCAGACTCCAAATATTACGTTGAGCGTTCAGGCTTCGGTCAGTTTCGTTGGGTATCCAGACTCCGGTGATTACGTTGATCGCTCAGGCTCCGGTCATTTTCGTTGACTATAAAGACTCTGGTTATTACGTTGAGCGTCCAGGCTACAGTCAGTTTCGTTGAGTATCCAGTTTCCGATTATTAAGTTGAGCGTTCAGGCTCTGGTCAGTTTCGTTGGGTATCCAGACTCCGATTATTACGTTGAGCGTTCAGGCTCTGGTCATTTTTGTTGAGTATCCAGACTCCGGTTATTACGTTGAGGGTTCAGACTCCGGTCATTTTCGTTGAGTATCTAGACTCCTGTCATTACGTTGAACGTTCAGGCTCCGATCATTTTCGTTGAGTATCCATACTCCGGTCAATATGTTGAGCGTTAAGGCTCCAGTCATTTTCGTTGGGTATCTAGACTCCGGTCATTACATTGTGCGTTTAGGATCCAGTCATTTTTTTTAGTATCATAACTCCATTTATTACGTTGAGCGTTCAGGATCCGATCAGTTTCGTTGAGTATCCAGACTCCAAATATTACGTTGAGCGTTCAGGCTCCGGTCAGTTTCGTTGGGTATCCATACTCCGGTGATTACGTTGATCGTTCAGGCTCCGGTCATTTTCGTTGACTATCCAGACTCGGGTTATTATGTTATGCGTTCAGGCTCCGGTCAGTTTCGTTGAGCATCCAGATTCCGATTATTACGTTGAGCGTTCAGGCTCCGGTCTGTTTCGTTGGGTATCCAGACTCCGATTATTACGTTGAGCGTTCAGGCTCTGGTCATTTTCGTTGAGTATCTAGACTCCGGTTATTACGTTGAGGGTTCAGACTCCGGTCATTTTCGTTGAGTATCTAGACTCCTGTCATTACGTTGAACGTTCAGGCTCCGATCATTTTCGTTGAGTATCCATACTCCGGTCATTACATTGAGCGTTCAGGATCCAGTCATTTTTGTTGAGTATCATAACTCCATTTATTACGTTGAGCGTTCAGGATCCGATCAGTTTCGTTGAGTATCCAGACTCCAAATATTACGTTGAGCGTTCAGGCTTCGGTAAGTTTCGTTCGGTATCCAGACTCCGGTGATTACGTTGATCGCTCAGGCTCCGGTCATTTTCGTTGACTATACAGACTCTGCTTATTACATTGAGCGTCCAGGCTCCGGTCAGTTTCGTTGAGTATCCAGATTCCGATTATTACGTTGAGCGTTCAGGCTCCGGTCAGTTTTGTTGGGTATCCAGACTCCGATTATTACGTTGAATGTTCAGGCTCCGATCATTTTCATTGAGTATCAATACTCCGGTCAATACGTTGAGCGTTCAGGCTCCGGTCATTTTCGTTGAGTATCCAGACTCCGGTATTTACATTGAGCGTTCAGGATCCAGTCATTTTTGTTGAGTATCATAACTCCATTTATTAAGTTGAGCGTTCAGGATCCGATCAGTTTCGTTGAGTATCCAGACTCCAAATATTACGTTGAGCGTTCAGGCTTCGGTCAGTTTCGTTGGGTCTCCAGACTCCGGTGATTACGTTGATCGCTCAGGCTCCGGTCATTTTCGTTGACTATAAAGACTCTGGTTATTACGTTGAGCGTCCAGGCTACGGTCAGTTTCGTTGAGTATCCAGTTTCCGATTATTAAGTTGAGCGTTCAGGCTCTGGTCAGTTTCGTTGGGTATCCAGACTCCGATTATTACGTTGAGCGTTCAGGCTCTGGTCATTTTCGTTGAGTATCCAGACTCCGGTTATTACGTTGAGGGTTCAGACTCCGGTCATTTTCGTTGAGTATCTAGACTCCTGTCATTACGTTGAACGTTCAGGCTCCGATCATTTTCGTTGAGTATCCATACTCCGGTCAATATGTTGAGCGTTAAGGCTCCAGTCATTTTCGTTGGGTATCTAGACTCCGGTCATTACATTGTGCGTTTAGGATCCAGTCTTTTTTTTTAGTATCATAACTCCATTTATTACGTTGAGCGTTCAGGATCCGATCAGTTTCGTTGAGTATCCAGACTCCAAATATTACGTTGAGCGTTCAGGCTCCGGTCAGTTTCGTTGGGTATCCATACTCCGGTGATTACGTTGATCGTTCAGGCTCCGGTCATTTTCGTTGACTATCCAGACTCGGGTTATTATGTTATGCGTTCAGGCTCCGGTCAGTTTCGTTGAGCATCCAGATTCCGATTATTACGTTGAGCGTTCAGGCTCCGGTCTGTTTCGTTGGGTATCCAGACTCCGATTATTACGTTGAGCGTTCAGGCTCTGGTCATTTTCGTTGAGTATCTAGACTCCGGTTATTACGTTGAGGGTTCAGACTCCGGTCATTTTCGTTGAGTATCTAGACTCCTGTCATTACGTTGAACGTTCAGGCTCCGATCATTTTCGTTGAGTATCCATACTCCGGTCATTACATTGAGCGTTCAGGATCCAGTCATTTTTGTTGAGTATCATAACTCCATTTATTACGTTGAGCGTTCAGGATCCGATCAGTTTCGTTGAGTATCCAGACTCCAAATATTACGTTGAGCGTTCAGGCTTCGGTAAGTTTCGTTCGGTATCCAGACTCCGGTGATTACGTTGATCGCTCAGGCTCCGGTCATTTTCGTTGACTATACAGACTCTGCTTATTACATTGAGCGTCCAGGCTCCGGTCAGTTTCGTTGAGTATCCAGATTCCGATTATTACGTTGAGCGTTCAGGCTCCGGTCAGTTTTGTTGGGTATCCAGACTCCGATTATTACGTTGAATGTTCAGGCTCCGATCATTTTCATTGAGTATCAATACTCCGGTCAATACGTTGAGCGTTCAGGCTCCGGTCATTTTCGTTGAGTATCCAGACTCCGGTATTTACATTGAGCGTTCAGGATCCAGTCATTTTTGTTGAGTATCATAACTCCATTTATTAAGTTGAGCGTTCAGGATCCGATCAGTTTCGTTGAGTATCCAGACTCCAAATATTACGTTGAGCGTTCAGGCTTCGGTCAGTTTCGTTGGGTATCCAGACTCCGGTGATTACGTTGATCGCTCAGGCTCCGGTCATTTTCGTTGACTATAAAGACTCTGGTTATTACGTTGAGCGTCCAGGCTACGGTCAGTTTCGTTGAGTATCCAGTTTCCGATTATTAAGTTGAGCGTTCAGGCTCCGGTCAGTTTCGTTGGGTATCCAGACTCCGATTATTACGTTGAGCGTTCAGGCTCTGGTCATTTTCGTTGAGTATCCAGACTCCGGTTATTACGTTGAGGGTTCAGACTCCGGTCATTTTCGTTGAGTATCTAGACTCCTGTCATTACGTTGAACGTTCAGGCTCCGATCATTTTCGTTGAGTATCCATACTCCGGTCAATATGTTGAGCGTTAAGGCTCCAGTCATTTTCGTTGGGTATCTAGACTCCGGTCATTACATTGTGCGTTTAGGATCCAGTCATTTTTTTTAGTATCATAACTCCATTTATTACGTTGAGCGTTCAGGATCCGATCAGTTTCGTTGAGTATCCAGACTCCAAATATTACGTTGAGCGTTTAGGCTCCGGTCAGTTTCGTTGGGTATCCATACTCCGGTGATTACGTTGATCGTTCAGGCTCCGGTCATTTTCGTTGACTATCCAGACTCGGGTTATTATGTTATGCGTTCAGGCTCCGGTCAGTTTCGTTGAGCATCCAGATTCCGATTATTACGTTGAGCGTTCAGGCTCCGGTCTGTTTCGTTGGGTATCCAGACTCCGATTATTACGTTGAGCGTTCAGGCTCTGGTCATTTTCGTTGAGTATCCAGACTCCGGTTATTACGTTGAGGGTTCAGACTCCGGTCATTTTCGTTGAGTATCTAGACTCCTGTCATTACGTTGAACGTTCAGGCTCCGATCATTTTCATTGAGTATCCATACTCCGGTCATTACATTGAGCGTTCAGGATCCAGTCATTTTTGTTGAGTATCATAACTCCATTTATTACGTTGAGCGTTCAGGATCCGATCAGTTTCTTTGAGTATCTAGACTCCAAATATTACGTTGAGCGTTCAGGCTTCGGTCAGTTTCGTTCGGTATCCAGACTCCGGTGATTACGTTGATCGCTCAGGCTCCAGTCATTTTCGTTGACTATACAGACTCTGGTTATTACATTGAGCGTCCAGGCTCCGGTCAGTTTCGTTGAGTATCCAGATTCCGATTATTACGTTGAGCGTTCAGGCTCCGGTCAGTTTTGTTGGGTATCCAGACTCCGATTATTACGTTGAGCGTTCAGGCTCTGGTCATTTTCGTTGAGTATCCAGACTCCGGTTATTACGTTGAGGGTTCAGACTCCGGTCATTTTCGTTGAGTATCCTGACTCTGGTTATTACGTTGAGGGTTTAGACTCCGGTCATTTTCGTTGAGTATCTAGACTCCTGTCATTACGTTGAACGTTCAGGCTCCGATCATTTTCGTTGAGTATCCATACTTCGGTCAATATGTTGAGCGTTAAGGCTCCGGTCATTTTCGTTGGGTATCTAGACTCCGGTCATTACATTGTGCGTTTAGGATCCTGTCATTTTTTTTAGTATCATAACTCCATTTATTACGTTGAGCGTTCAGGATCCGATCAGTTTCGTTGAGTATTCAGACTCCAAATATTATGTTGAGCGTTCAGGCTCCGGTTAGTTTTGTTGAGTATCCAGACTCTAATGATTACGTTGATCGTTCAGGCTCTGGTCATTTTCGTTGACTATCCAGACTCGGGTTATTACGTTAAGCGTTCAGGCTCCGGTCAGTTTCGTTGAGTATCCAGATTCCGATTATTAAGTTGAGCGTCAGGCTCCGATCATTTTCGTTGAGTATCCAGACTCCGATTATTACGTTGAGCGTTCAGGCTCCGGTCATTTTCGTTGAGTATCCAGACTCCGGTTATTAAGTTGAGCGTCAGGCTCCGATCATTTTCGTTGAGTATCCAGACTCCGATTATTACGTTGAGCGTTCAGGCTCCGGTCATTTTCGTTGAGTATCCTGACTCTGGTTATTACGTTGAGGGATCAGACTCCGGTCATTTTCGTTGAGTATCTAGACTCCTGTCATTACGTTGAATGTTCAGGCTCCGATCATTTTCATTGAGTATCAATACTCTGGTCAATACGTTGAGCGTTCAGGCTTCGGTCAGTTTCGTTGGGTATCCAGACTCCGGTGATTACGTTGATCGCTCAGGCTCCGGTCATTTTCGTTGACTATAAAGACTCTGGTTATTACGTTGAGCGTCCAGGCTACGGTCAGTTTCGTTGAGTATCCAGTTTCTGATTATTAAGTTGAGCGTTCAGGCTCCGGTCAGTTTCGTTGGGTATCCAGACTCCGATTATTACGTTGAGCGTTCAGGCTCTGGTCATTTTCGTTGAGTATCCAGACTCCGGTTATTACGTTGAGGGTTCAGACTCCGGTCATTTTCGTTGAGTATCTAGACTCCTGTCATTACGTTGAACGTTCAGGCTCCGATCATTTTCGTTGAGTATCCATACTCCGGTCAATATGTTGAGCGTTAAGGCTCCGGTCATTTTCGTTGGGTATCTAGACTCCGGTCATTACATTGTGCGTTTAGGATCCAGTCATTTTTTTTAGTATCATAACTCCATTTATTAATTTAAGCATTCAGGTTCCGGTCAGTTTCGTTGAGTATCCAGACTCCGATTATTACGTTGAGCGTTCAGGCTACGGTCAGTTTCGTTGGGTATCCAGAGTCCGATTATTACGTTGAGCGTTCAGGCTCCGGTCATTTTCGTTGAGTATCTAGACTCCTGTCATTACGTTGAACGTTCAGCCTCCCATCATTTTCGTTGAGTATCCATACTCCGGTCAATACATTGAGCGTTCAGGCTCCGGTCATTTTCGTTGAGTATCCAGACTCCGGTCATTACATTGAGCGTTCAGGATCCAGTCATTTTTGTTGAGTATCATAACTCTATTTATTACGTTGAGCGTTTAGGATCCGATCTGTTTCGTTGAGTATCCAGACTCCAAATATTACGTTGAGCGTTCAAGCTCCGGTCAGTTTCGTTGGGTATCCAGATTCCGATTATTAAGTTGAGCGTCAGGCTCCGATCATTTTCGTTGAGTATCTAGACTCCGATTATTACGTTGAGCGTTCAGGCTCCGGTCATTTTCGTTGAGTATCCAGACTCCGGTTATTAAGTTGAGCGTCAGGCTCCGATCATTTTCGTTGAGTATCCAGACTCCGATTATTATGTTGGGCGTTCAGGCTCCGGTCATTTTCGTTGAGTATCCCGACTCTGCTTATTACGTTGAGGGTTCAGACACCGGTCATTTTCGTTGAGTATCTAGACTCCTGTCATTACTTTGAATGTTCAGGCTCCGATCATTTTCATTGAGTATCAATACTCCGGTCAATACGTTGAGCGTTCAGGCTCCGGTCATTTTCGTTGAGTATCCAGACTCCGGTCATTACATTGAGCATTCAGGATCCAGTCATTTTTGTTGAGTATCATAACTCCAATTATTACGTTGAGCGTTCAGGATCCGATCAGTTTCGTTGAGTATCCAGACTCCAAATATTACGTTGAGCGTTCAGGCTTCGGTCAGTTTCGTTGGGTATCCAGACTCCGTTGATTACGTTGATCGCTCAGGCTCCGGTCATTTTCGTTGAGTATACAGACTCTGGTTATTACGTTGAGCGTCCAGGCTCCGGTCAGTTTCGTTGAGCATCCAGATTCCGATTATTACGTTGAGCGTTCAGGCTCCTGTCAGTTTCGTTCGGTATCCAGACTCCGATTATTACGTTGAGCGTTCAGGCTCTGGTCATTTTCGTTGAGTATCCAGACTCCGGTTATTACGTTGAGGGTTCAGACTCCGGTCATTTTCGTTGAGTATCTAGACTCCTATCATTACGTTGAACGTTGAGGCTCCGATCATTTTCGTTGAGTATCCATACTCCGGTCAATATGTTGAGCGTTAAGGCTCCGATCATTTTCGTTGGGTATCTAGACTCCGGTCATTACATTGTGCGTTTAGGATCCAGTCATTTTTTTTGAGTATCATAACTCCATTTATTACGTTGAGCGTTCAGGATCCGATCAGTTTCGGTTAGTATCCAGACTCCAAATATTATGTTGAGCGTTCAGGCTCTGGTCAGTTTTGTTGGGTATCCAGACTCTGGTGATTACGTTGATCGTTCAGGCTCTGGTCATTTTCGTTGACTATCCAGACTCGGGTTATTACGTTAAGCGTTCAGGCTCCGGTCAGTTTCGTTGAGTATCCAGATTCCGATTATTACGTTGAGCGTTTAGGCTCCGGTCAGTTTTGTTGGGTATCCAGACTCCGATTATTACGTTGAGCGTTCAGGCTCTGGTCATTTTCGTTGAGTATCCAGACTCCGGTTATTACGTTGAGGGTTCAGACTCCGGTCATTTTCGTTGAGTATCCTGACTTTGGTTATTACGTTGAGGGTTTAGACTCCGGTCATTTTCGTTGAGTATCTAGACTCCTGTCGTTACGTTGAACGTTCAGGCTCCGATCATTTTCGTTGAGTATCCATACTTCGGTCAATATGTTGAGCGTTAAGGCTCCGGTCATTTTCGTTGGGTATCTAGGCTCCGGTCATTACATTGTGCGTTTAGGATCCAGTCATTTTTTTTAGTATCATAACTCCATTTATTACGTTGAGCGTTCAGGATCCGATCAGTTTCGTTGAGTATCCAGACTCCAAATATTATGTTGAGCGTTCAGGCTCCGGTTAGTTTTGTTGGGTATCCAGACTCTAATGATTACGTTGATCGTTCAGGCTCTGGTCATTTTCGTTGACTATCCAGACTCGGGTTATTACGTTAAGCGTTCAGGCTCCGGTCAGTTTCGTTGAGTATCCAGATTCCGATTATTAAGTTGAGCGTCAGGCTCCGATCATTTTCGTTGAGTATCCAGACTCCGATTATTACGTTGAGCGTTCAGGCTCCGGTCATTTTCGTTGAGTATCCAGATTCCGGTTATTAAGTTGAGCGTCAGGCTCCGATCATTTTCGTTGAGTATCCAGACTCCGATTATTACGTTGAGCGTTCAGGCTCCGGTCATTTTCGTTGAGTATCCTGACTCTGGTTATTACGTTGAGGGTTCAGACTCCGGTCATTTTCGTTGAGTATCTAGACTCCTGTCATTACGTTGAATGTTCAGGCTCCGATCATTTTCATTGAGTATCAATACTCTGGTCAATACGTTGAGCGTTCAGGCTCCGGTCATTTTCGTTGAGTATCCAGACTCCGGTCATTACATTGAGCGCTCAGGATCCAGTCATTTTTGTTGAGTATCATAACTCCATTTATTACGTTGAGCGTTCAGGATCCGATCAGTTTCGTTGAGTATCCAGACTCCAAATATTACGTTGAGCGTTCAGGCTTCGGTCAGTTTTGTTGGGTATCCAGACTCCGGTGATTACGTTGATCGCTCAGGCTCCGGTCATTTTCGTTGACTATAAAGACTCTGGTTATTACGTTGAGCGTCCAGGCTACGGTCAGTTTCGTTGAGTATCCAGTTTTTGATTATTAAGTTGAGCGTTCAGGCTCCGGTCAGTTTCGTTGGGTATCCAGACTCCGATTATTACGTTGAGCGTTCAGGCTCTGGTCATTTTCGTTGAGTATCCAGACTCCGGTTATTACGTTGAGGGTTTAGACTCCGGTCATTTTTGTTGAGTATCTAGACTCCTGTCATTATGTTGAACGTTCAGGCTCCGATCATTTTCGTTGAGTATCCATACTCCGGTCAATATGTTGAGCGTTAAGGCTCCGGTCATTTTCGTTGGGTATCTAGACTCCGGTCATTACATTGTGCGTTTAGGATCCAGTCATTTTTTTTAGTATCATAACTCCATTTATTACGTTAAGCGTTCAGGTTCCGGTCAGTTTCGTTGAGTATCCAGACTCCGATTATTACGTTGAGCGTTCAGGCTCCGGTCAGTTTCGTTGGGTATCCAGAGTCCGATTATTACGTTGAGCGTTCAGGCTCCGGTCATTTTCGTTGAGTATCTAGACTCCTGTCATTACGTTGAACGTTTAGCCTCCAATCATTTTCGTTGAGTATCCATACTCCGGTCAATACATTGAGCGTTCAGGCTCCGGTCATTTTCGTTGAGTATCCAGACTCCGGTCATTACATTGAGCGTTCAGGATCCAGTCATTTTTGTTGAGTATCATAACTCTATTTATTACGTTGAGCGTTTAGGATCCGATCTGTTTCGTTGAGTATCCAGACTCCAAATATTACGTTGAGCGTTCAAGCTCCGGTCAGTTTCGTTGGGTATCCAGATTCCGATTATTAAGTTGAGCGTCAGGCTCCGATCATTTTCGTTGAGTATCTAGACTCCGATTATTACGTTGAGCGTTCAGGCTCCGGTCATTTTCGTTAAGTATCCAGACTCCGGTTATTAAGTTGAGCGTCAGGCTCCGATCATTTTCGTTGAGTATCCAGACTCCGATTATTATGTTGGGCGTTCAGGCTCCGGTCATTTTCGTTGAGTATCCCGACTCTGCTTATTACGTTGAGGGTTCAGACACCGGTCATTTTCGTTGAGTATCTAGACTCCTGTCATTACTTTGAATGTTCAAGCTCCGATCATTTTCATTGAGTATCAATACTCCGGTCAATACGTTGAGCGTTCAGGCTCCGGTCATTTTCGTTGAGTATCCAGACTCCGGTCATTACATTGAGCGTTCAGGATCCAGTCATTTTTGTTGAGTATCATAACTCCAATTATTACGTTGAGCGTTCAGGATCCGATCAGTTTCGTTGAGTATCCAGACTCCAAATATTACGTTGAGCGTTCAGGCTTCGGTCAGTTTCGTTGGGTATCCAGACTCCGTTGATTACGTTGATCGCTCAGGCTCCGGTCATTTTCGTTGAGTATACAGACTCTGGTTATTACGTTGAACGTCCAGGCTCTGGTCAGTTTCGTTGAGCATCCAGATTCCGATTATTACGTTGAGCGTTCAGGCTCCTGTCAGTTTCGTTGTGTATCCAGACTCCGATTATTACATTGAGCGTTCAGGCTCTGGTCATTTTCGTTGAGTATCCAGACTCCGGTTATTACGTTGAGGGTTCAGACTCCGGTCATTTTCGTTGAGTATCTAGACTCCTGTCATTACGTTGAACGTTGAGGCTCCGATCATTTTCGTTGAGTATCCATACTCCGGTCAATATGTTGAGCGTTAAGGCTCCGATCATTTTCGTTGGGTATCTAGACTCCGGTCATTACATTGTGCGTTTAGGATCCAGTCATTTTTTTTGAGTATCATAACTCCATTTATTACGTTGAGCGTTCAGGATCCGATCAGTTTCGTTGAGTATCCAGACTCCAAATATTATGTTGAGCGTTCAGGCTCTGGTCAGTTTTGTTGGGTATCCAGACTCTGGTGATTACGTTGATCGTTCAGGCTCTGTTAAATTTCGTTGACTATCCAGACTCGGGTTATTACGTTAAGCGTTCAGGCTCCGGTCAGTTTCGTTGAGTATCCAGATTCCGATTATTAAGTTGAGCGTCAGGCTCCAATCATTTTTGTTGGGTATCCAGACTCCGATTATTACGTTGAGCGTTCAGGCTCCGGTCATTTTCGTTGAGTATCCAGACTCCGGTTATTAAGTTGAGCGTCAGGCTCCGATCATTTTCGTTGAGTATCCAGACTCCGATTATTACGTTGAGCGTTCAGGCTCTGGTCATTTTCGTTGAGTATCCTGACTCTGGTTATTACGTTGAGGGTTCAGACTCCGGTCATTTTCATTGAGTATCTAGACTCCTGTCATTACGTTGAACGTTCAGGCTCCGATCATTTTTGTTTAGTATCCATACTCCGGTCAATACGTTGAGCACTCAGGCTCCGGTCATTTTCGTTGGGTATCTAGACTCCGGTAATTACATTGTGCGTTTAGGATCCAGTCATTTTTTTTGAGTATCATAACTCCATTTATTACGTTGAGCGTTCAGGATCCGATCAGTTTGGTTGAGTATCCAGACTCCAAATATTACGTTGAGCGTTCAGGCTCCGGTCAGTTTCGTTGGGTATCCAGACTCCGGTGATTACGTTGAGCGTTCAGGCTCCGGTCATTTTTGTTGACTATCCAGACTTGGGTTATTACGTTAAGCGTTCAGGATCGGTTCAGTTTCGTTGAGTATCCAGATTCCGATTATTACGTTGAGCGTTCAGGCTCCGGTCAGTTTCGTTGGGTATCCAGACTCCGGTTACTACGTTGAGCGTTCTGGCTCCGATCATTTTCGTTGAGTATCCAGACTCTGGTTATTACGTTGAGGGTTAAGACTCCGGTCATTTTTGTTGAGTATCTCGACTCCTGTCATTACGTTGAACGTTCAGGCTCCGATCATTTTCGTTGAGTATCCCTACTCCGGTCAATACGTTGAGCGTTCAGGCTCCGGTCATTTTCGTTGAGTATCCAGACTCCGGTCATTACATTGAGCGTTCAGGATCCAGTCATTTTTGTTGAGTATCATAACTCCATTTATCACGTTGAGCGTTCAGGATCCGATCAGTTTCGTTGAGTATCCAGACTCCAAATATTACGTTGAGCGTTCAGGCTCCGGTCAGTTTCGTTGGGTATCCAGACTCTGGTGATTACGTTGATCGTTCAGGCTCCGGTCATTTTCGTTGACTATCCAGACTCGGGTTATTACGTTAAGCGTTCAGGCTCCGGTCAGTTTCGGTAAGTATCCAGATTCCGATTATTACGTTGAGCGTTCAGGCTCCGGTCAGTTTCGTTGGGTATCCAGACTCCGATTATTACGTTGAGCGTTCAGGCTCTGTTCATTTTCGTTGAGTATCCAGACTCCGGTTATTACGTTGAGGGTTCAGACTCCGGTCATTTTCGTTGAGTATCTAGACTCCTGTCATTACGTTGAACGTTCAGGCTCCGATCATTTTCGTTGAGTATCCATACTCCGGTCAATACGTTGAGCGTTAAGGCTCCGGTCATTTTCGTTGGGTATCCAGACTCCGGTCATTACATTGAGCGTTTAGGATCCAGTCAGTTTTTTTTTAGTATCATAACTCCATTTATTATGTTGAGCGTTCAGGATCCGATCAGTTTCGTTGAGTATCCAGACTCCAAATATTATGTTGAGCGTTCAGGCTTCGGTCAGTTTTGTTGGGTATCCAGACTCCGATTATTACGTTGAGCGTTCTGGCTCCGGTCATTTTTGTTGAGTATCCAGACTCCGGTTATTAGGTTGAGCGTCAGGCTCCGATCATTTTCGTTGAGTATCCAGACTCCAATTATTACGTTGAGCGTTCAGGCTCTGGTCATTTTCGTTGAGTATCCTGACTCTGGTTATTACGTTGAGGGTTCAGACTCCGGTCATTTTCGTTGAGTATCTAGACTTCTGTCATCACGTTGAATGTTCAGGCTCCGATCATTATCGTTGAGTATCAATACTTCGGTCAATACGTTGAGCGTTCAGGCTCCGGTCATTTTCGTTGAGTATCCAGACTCCGGTCATTACATTGAGCGTTCAGGATCCAGTCATTTTTGTTGAGTATCATAACTCCATTTATTACGTTGAGCGTTCAGGATCCGATCAGTTTCGTTAAGTATCCAGACTCTAAATATTACGTTGAGCGTTCAGGCTTCGGTCAGTTTCGTTGACTATACAGACTCTGGTTTTTACGTTAAGCGTTCAGGCTCCGGTCAGTTTCGTTGAGTATCCAGATTCCGATTATTACGTTGAGAGTTCAGGCTCCGGTCAGTTTCGTTGGGTATCCACACTCTGATTATTACGTTGAGCGTTCAGGCTCCGGTCATTTTTGTTGAGTATCCAGACTTCGGTTATTACGTTGAGGGTTCAGACTCCGGTCATTTTCGTTGAGTATCTAGACTCCTGTCATTACGTTGAACGTTCAGGCTCCGATCATTTTCGTTGAGTATCCATACTCCGGTCAATACGTTGAGCGTTAAGGCTCCGGTCATTTTCGTTGGGTATCCAGACTCCGGTCATTACATTGAGCGTTTAGGATCCAGTCATTTTTTTTAGTATCATAACTCCATTTATTACGTTGAGCGTTCAGGATCCGATCAGTTTCGTTGAGTATCCAGATTCCAAATATTATGTTGAGCGTTCAGGCTCCGGTCAGTTTCGTTGGGTATCCAGACTCTGGTAATTACGTTGATCGTTCAGGCTCTGGTCATTTTCGTTGGCTATCCAGACTCGGGTTATTACGTTAAGCGTTCAGGCTCCGGTCAGTTTAGTTGAGTATCCAGATTCCGATTATTAAGTTGAGCGTTCAGGCTCCGGTCAGTTTCGTTGGGTATCCAGACTCCGGTTGTTACGTTGAGCGTTCAGGCTCCAGTCATTTTCGTTGAGTATCCAGACTCCGGTTATTAAGTTGAGCGTCAGGCTCCGATCATTTTCGTTGAGTATCCAGACTCCAATTATTACGTTGAGCGTTCAGGCTCCGGTCATTTTCGTTGAGTATCCTGACTCTTGTTATTACGTTGAGGGTTCAGACTCTGGTCATTTTCGTTGAGTATCTAGACTTCTGTCATCACGTTAAATGTTCAGGCTCAGATCATTTTCGTTGAGTATCAATACTCCAGTCAATACGTTGAGCGTTCAGGCTCCGGTCATTTTCGTTGAGTATCCAGACTCCGGTCATTACATTGAGCGTTCAGGATCCAGTCATTTTTGTTGAGTATCATAACTCCATTTATTACGTTGAGCGTTCAGGATCCGATCAGTTTCGTTAAGTATCCAGACTCCAAATATTACGTTGAGTGTTCAGGCTTCGGTCAGTTTCGTTGGGTATCCAGACTATGGTGATTACGTTGATCGTTCAGGCTCCGGTCATTTTCGTTGACTCTACAGACTTTGGTTATTACGTTAAGCGTTCAGGCTCCGGTCAGTTTCATTGAGTATCCAGATTTGGATTATTACATTGAGCATTCAGGCTCCGGTCAGTTTCGTTGGGTATCCAGACTCCGATTATTACGTTGAGCGTTCAGGCTCTGGTCATTTTTGTTGAGTATCCAGACTCCGGTTATTACGTTGAGGGTTGAGACTCCGGTCATTTTCGTTGAGTATCTAGACTCCTGTCATTACGTTGAACGTTCAGGCTCCGATTATTTTCGTTGAGTATCCATACTCCGGTCAATATGTTGAGCGTTAAGGCTCCGGTCATTTTCGTTGGGTATCTAGACTCCGGTCATTACATTGTGCGTTTAGGATCCAGTCATTTTTTTTTAGTATCATAACTCCATTTATTACGTTAAGCGTTCAGGTTCCGGTCAGTTTCGTTGAGTATCCAGACTCCGATTATTACGTTGAGCGTTCAGGCTCCGGTCAGTTTCGTTGGGTATCCAGAGTCCGATTATTACGTTGAGCGTTCAGGCTCCGGTCATTTTCGTTGAGTATCTAGACTCCTGTCATTACGTTGAACGTTCAGCCTCCCGTCATTTTCGTTGAGTATCCATACTCCGGTCAATACATTGAGCGTTCAGGCTTCGGTCATTTTCGTTGAGTATCCAGACTCCGGTCATTACATTGAGCGTTCAGGATCCAGTCATTTTTGTTGAGTATCATAACTCTATTTATTACGTTGAGCGTTTAGGATCCGATCTGTTTCATTGAGTATCCAGACTCCAAATATTACGTTGAGCGTTCAAGCTCCGGTCAGTTTCGTTGGGTATCTAGATTCCGATTATCAAGTTGAGCGTCAGGCTCCGATCATTTTCGTTGAGTATCCAGACTCCGGTTATTAAGTTGAGCGTCAGGCTCCGATCATTTTCGTTGAGTATCCAGACTCCAATTATTACGTTGGGCGTTCAGGCTCCGGTCATTTTCGTTGAGTATCCTGACTCTGGTTATTACGTTGAGGGTTCAGACTCCGGTCATTTTCGTTGAGTATCTAGACTCCTGTCATTACATTGAATGTTCAGGCTCCGATCATTTTCATTGAGTATCAATACTCCGGTCAATACGTTGAGCGTTCAGGCCCCGGTCATTTTCGTTGAGTATCCAGACTCCGGTTATTACATTGAGCGTTCAGGATCCAGTCATTTTTGTTGAGTATCATAACTCCATTTATTACGTTGAGCGTTCAGGATCCGATCAGTTTCGTTGAGTATCCAGACTCCAAATATTACGTTGAGCGTTCAGGCTTCGGTCAGTTTCGTTGGGTATCCAGACTCCGGTGATTACGTTGATCGCTCAGGCTCCGGTCATTTTCGTTGACTATAAAGACTCTGGTTATTACGTTGAGCGTCCAGGCTACGGTCAGTTTCGTTGAGTATCCAGTTTCCGATTATTAAGTTGAGCGTTCAGGCTCCGGTCAGTTTTGTTGGGTATCCAGACTCCGATTATTACGTTGAGCGTTCAGGCTCTGGTCATTTTCGTTGAGTATCCAGACTCCGGTTATTACGTTGAGGGTTCAGACTCCGGTCATTTTCGTTGAGTATCTAGACTCCTGTCATTACGTTGAACGTTCAGGCTCCGATCATTTTTGTTGAGTATCCATATTTCGGTCAATATGTTGAGCGTTAAGGCTCCGGTCATTTTCGTTGGGTATCTAGACTCCGGTCATTACATTGTGCGTTTAGGATCCAGTCATTTTTTTTAGTATCATAACTCCATTTATTACGTTAAGCGTTCAGTTTCCGGTCAGTTTCGTTGAGTATCCAGACTCCGATTATTACGTTGAGCGTTCAGGCTCCGGTCAGTTTCGTTGGGTATCCAGAGTACGATTATTACGTTGAGCGTTCAGGCTCCGGTCATTTTCATTGAGTATCTAGACTCCTGTCATTACGTTGAACGTTCAGCCTCCCATCATTTTCGTTGAGTATCCATACTCCGGTCAATACATTGAGCGTTCAGGCTCCGGTCATTTTCGTTGAGTATCCAGACTCCGGTCATTACATTGAGCGTTCAGGATCCAGTCATTTTTGTTGAGTATCATAACTCTATTTATTACGTTGAGCGTTTAGGATCCGATCTGTTTCGTTGAGTATCCAGACTCCAAATATTACGTTGAGCGTTCAAGCTCCGGTCAGTTTCGTTGGGTATCCAGATTCCGATTATTAAGTTGAGCGTCAGGCTCCGATCATTTTCGTTGAGTATCCAGACTCCGATTATTACGTTGAGCGTTCATGCTCCGGTCATTTTTGTTGAGTATCCAGACTCCGGTTATTAAGTTGAGCGTCAGGCTCCGATCATTTTCGTTGAGTATCCAGACTCCGATTATTACGTTGGGCGTTCAGGCTCCGGTCATTTTCGTTGAGTATTCTGACTCTGGTTATTACGTTGAGGGTTCAGACTCCGGTCATTTTCGTTGAGTATCTAGACTCCTGTCATTACGTTGAATGTTCAGGCTCCGATCATTTTCATTGAGTATCAATACTCCGGTCAATACGTTGAGCGTTCAGGCTCCGGTCATTTTCGTTGAGTATCCAGACTCCGGTATTTACATTGAGCGTTCAGGATCCAGTCATTTTTGTTGAGTATCATAACTCCATTTATTAAGTTGAGCGTTCAGGATCCGATCAGTTTCGTTGAGTATCCAGACTCCAAATATTACGTTGAGCGTTCAGGCTTCGGTCAGTTTCGTTGGGTATCCAGACTCCGGTGATTACGTTGATCGCTCAGGCTCCGGTCATTTTCGTTGACTATAAAGACTCTTGTTATTACGTTGAGCGTCCAGGCTACGGTCAGTTTCGTTGAGTATCCAGTTTCCGATTATTAAGTTGAGCGTTCAGGCTCTGGTCAGTTTCGTTGGGTATCCAGACTCCGATTATTACGTTGAGCGTTCAGGCTCTGGTCATTTTCGTTGAGTATCCAGACTCCGGTTATTACGTTGAGGGTTCAGACTCCGGTCATTTTCGTTGAGTATCTAGACTCCTGTCATTACGTTGAACGTTCAGGCTCCGATCATTTTCGTTGAGTATCCATACTCCGGTCAATATGTTGAGCGTTAAGGCTCCAGTCATTTTCGTTGGGTATCTAGACTCCGGTCATTACATTGTGCGTTTAGGATCCAGTCATTTTTTTTAGTATCATAACTCCATTTATTACGTTGAGCGTTCAGGATCCGATCAGTTTCGTTGAGTATCCAGACTCCAAATATTACGTTGAGCGTTCAGGCTCCGGTCAGTTTCGTTGGGTATCCATACTCCGGTGATTACGTTGATCGTTCAGGCTCCGGTCATTTTCGTTGACTATCCAGACTCGGGTTATTATGTTATGCGTTCAGGCTCCGGTCAGTTTCGTTGAGCATCCAGATTCCGATTATTACGTTGAGCGTTCAGGCTCCGGTCTGTTTCGTTGGGTATCCAGACTCCGATTATTACGTTGAGCGTTCAGGCTCTGGTCATTTTCGTTGAGTATCTAGACTCCGGTTATTACGTTGAGGGTTCAGACTCCGGTCATTTTCGTTGAGTATCTAGACTCCTGTCATTACGTTGAACGTTCAGGCTCCGATCATTTTCGTTGAGTATCCATACTCCGGTCATTACATTGAGCGTTCAGGATCCAGTCATTTTTGTTGAGTATCATAACTCTATTTATTACGTTGAGCGTTTAGGATCCGATCTGTTTCATTGAGTATCCAGACTCCAAATATTACGTTGAGCGTTCAAGCTCCGGTCAGTTTCGTTGGGTATCTAGATTCCGATTATCAAGTTGAGCGTCAGGCTCCGATCATTTTCGTTGAGTATCCAGACTCCGGTTATTAAGTTTAGCGTCAGGCTCCGATCATTTTCGTTGAGTATCCAGACTCCAATTATTACGTTGGGCGTTCAGGCTCCGGTCATTTTCGTTGAGTATCCTGACTCTGGTTATTACGTTGAGGGTTCAGACTCCGGTCATTTTCGTTGAGTATCTAGACTCCTGTCATTACATTGAATGTTCAGGCTCCGATCATTTTCATTGAGTATCAATACTCCGGTCAATACGTTGAGCGTTCAGGCCCCGGTCATTTTCGTTGAGTATCCAGACTCCGGTTATTACATTGAGCGTTCAGGATCCAGTCATTTTTGTTGAGTATCATAACTCCATTTATTACGTTGAGCGTTCAGGATCCGATCAGTTTCGTTGAGTATCCAGACTCCAAATATTACGTTGAGCGTTCAGGCTTCGGTCAGTTTCGTTGGGTATCCAGACTCCGGTGATTACGTTGATCGCTCAGGCTCCGGTCATTTTCGTTGACTATAAAGACTCTGGTTATTACGTTGAGCGTCCAGGCTACGGTCAGTTTCGTTGAGTATCCAGTTTCCGATTATTAAGTTGAGCGTTCAGGCTCCGGTCAGTTTTGTTGGGTATCCAGACTCCGATTATTACGTTGAGCGTTCAGGCTCTGGTCATTTTCGTTGAGTATCCAGACTCCGGTTATTACGTTGAGGGTTCAGACTCCGGTCATTTTCGTTGAGTATCTAGACTCCTGTCATTACGTTGAACGTTCAGGCTCCGATCATTTTTGTTGAGTATCCATATTTCGGTCAATATGTTGAGCGTTAAGGCTCCGGTCATTTTCGTTGGGTATCTAGACTCCGGTCATTACATTGTGCGTTTAGGATCCAGTCATTTTTTTTAGTATCATAACTCCATTTATTACGTTAAGCGTTCAGTTTCCGGTCAGTTTCGTTGAGTATCCAGACTCCGATTATTACGTTGAGCGTTCAGGCTCCGGTCAGTTTCGTTGGGTATCCAGAGTACGATTATTACGTTGAGCGTTCAGGCTCCGGTCATTTTCATTGAGTATCTAGACTCCTGTCATTACGTTGAACGTTCAGCCTCCCATCATTTTCGTTGAGTATCCATACTCCGGTCAATACATTGAGCGTTCAGGCTCCGGTCATTTTCGTTGAGTATCCAGACTCCGGTCATTACATTGAGCGTTCAGGATCCAGTCATTTTTGTTGAGTATCATAACTCTATTTATTACGTTGAGCGTTTAGGATCCGATCTGTTTCGTTGAGTATCCAGACTCCAAATATTACGTTGAGCGTTCAAGCTCCGGTCAGTTTCGTTGGGTATCCAGATTCCGATTATTAAGTTGAGCGTCAGGCTCCGATCATTTTCGTTGAGTATCCAGACTCCGATTATTACGTTGAGCGTTCATGCTCCGGTCATTTTTGTTGAGTATCCAGACTCCGGTTATTAAGTTGAGCGTCAGGCTCCGATCATTTTCGTTGAGTATCCAGACTCCGATTATTACGTTGGGCGTTCAGGCTCCGGTCATTTTCGTTGAGTATTCTGACTCTGGTTATTACGTTGAGGGTTCAGACTCCGGTCATTTTCGTTGAGTATCTAGACTCCTGTCATTACGTTGAATGTTCAGGCTCCGATCATTTTCATTGAGTATCAATACTCCGGTCAATACGTTGAGCGTTCAGGCTCCGGTCATTTTCGTTGAGTATCCAGACTCCGGTATTTACATTGAGCGTTCAGGATCCAGTCATTTTTGTTGAGTATCATAACTCCATTTATTAAGTTGAGCGTTCAGGATCCGATCAGTTTCGTTGAGTATCCAGACTCCAAATATTACGTTGAGCGTTCAGGCTTCGGTCAGTTTCGTTGGGTATCCAGACTCCGGTGATTACGTTGATCGCTCAGGCTCCGGTCATTTTCGTTGACTATAAAGACTCTTGTTATTACGTTGAGCGTCCAGGCTACGGTCAGTTTCGTTGAGTATCCAGTTTCCGATTATTAAGTTGAGCGTTCAGGCTCTGGTCAGTTTCGTTGGGTATCCAGACTCCGATTATTACGTTGAGCGTTCAGGCTCTGGTCATTTTCGTTGAGTATCCAGACTCCGGTTATTACGTTGAGGGTTCAGACTCCGGTCATTTTCGTTGAGTATCTAGACTCCTGTCATTACGTTGAACGTTCAGGCTCCGATCATTTTCGTTGAGTATCCATACTCCGGTCAATATGTTGAGCGTTAAGGCTCCAGTCATTTTCGTTGGGTATCTAGACTCCGGTCATTACATTGTGCGTTTAGGATCCAGTCATTTTTTTTAGTATCATAACTCCATTTATTACGTTGAGCGTTCAGGATCCGATCAGTTTCGTTGAGTATCCAGACTCCAAATATTACGTTGAGCGTTCAGGCTCCGGTCAGTTTCGTTGGGTATCCATACTCCGGTGATTACGTTGATCGTTCAGGCTCCGGTCATTTTCGTTGACTATCCAGACTCGGGTTATTATGTTATGCGTTCAGGCTCCGGTCAGTTTCGTTGAGCATCCAGATTCCGATTATTACGTTGAGCGTTCAGGCTCCGGTCTGTTTCGTTGGGTATCCAGACTCCGATTATTACGTTGAGCGTTCAGGCTCTGGTCATTTTCGTTGAGTATCTAGACTCCGGTTATTACGTTGAGGGTTCAGACTCCGGTCATTTTCGTTGAGTATCTAGACTCCTGTCATTACGTTGAACGTTCAGGCTCCGATCATTTTCGTTGAGTATCCATACTCCGGTCATTACATTGAGCGTTCAGGATCCAGTCATTTTTGTTGAGTATCATAACTCCATTTATTACGTTGAGCGTTCAGGATCCGATCAGTTTCGTTGAGTATCCAGACTCCAAATATTACGTTGAGCGTTCAGGCTTCGGTAAGTTTCGTTCGGTATCCAGACTCCGGTGATTACGTTGATCGCTCAGGCTCCGGTCATTTTCGTTGACTATACAGACTCTGCTTATTACATTGAGCGTCCAGGCTCCGGTCAGTTTCGTTGAGTATCCAGATTCCGATTATTACGTTGAGCGTTCAGGCTCCGGTCAGTTTTGTTGGGTATCCAGACTCCGATTATTACGTTGAATGTTCAGGCTCCGATCATTTTCATTGAGTATCAATACTCCGGTCAATACGTTGAGCGTTCAGGCTCCGGTCATTTTCGTTGAGTATCCAGACTCCGGTATTTACATTGAGCGTTCAGGATCCAGTCATTTTTGTTGAGTATCATAACTCCATTTATTAAGTTGAGCGTTCAGGATCCGATCAGTTTCGTTGAGTATCCAGACTCCAAATATTACGTTGAGCGTTCAGGCTTCGGTCAGTTTCGTTGGGTATCCAGACTCCGGTGATTACGTTGATCGCTCAGGCTCCGGTCATTTTCGTTGACTATAAAGACTCTGGTTATTACGTTGAGCGTCCAGGCTACGGTCAGTTTCGTTGAGTATCCAGTTTCCGATTATTAAGTTGAGCGTTCAGGCTCTGGTCAGTTTCGTTGGGTATCCAGACTCCGATTATTACGTTGAGCGTTCAGGCTCTGGTCATTTTTGTTGAGTATCCAGACTCCGGTTATTACGTTGAGGGTTCAGACTCCGGTCATTTTCGTTGAGTATCTAGACTCCTGTCATTACGTTGAACGTTCAGGCTCCGATCATTTTCGTTGAGTATCCATACTCCGGTCAATATGTTGAGCGTTAAGGCTCCAGTCATTTTCGTTGGGTATCTAGACTCCGGTCATTACATTGTGCGTTTAGGATCCAGTCATTTTTTTTAGTATCATAACTCCATTTATTACGTTGAGCGTTCAGGATCCGATCAGTTTCGTTGAGTATCCAGACTCCAAATATTACGTTGAGCGTTCAGGCTCCGGTCAGTTTCGTTGGGTATCCATACTCCGGTGATTACGTTGATCGTTCAGGCTCCGGTCATTTTCGTTGACTATCCAGACTCGGGTTATTATGTTATGCGTTCAGGCTCCGGTCAGTTTCGTTGAGCATCCAGATTCCGATTATTACGTTGAGCGTTCAGGCTCCGGTCTGTTTCGTTGGGTATCCAGACTCCGATTATTACGTTGAGCGTTCAGGCTCTGGTCATTTTCGTTGAGTATCTAGACTCCGGTTATTACGTTGAGGGTTCAGACTCCGGTCATTTTCGTTGAGTATCTAGACTCCTGTCATTACGTTGAACGTTCAGGCTCCGATCATTTTCGTTGAGTATCCATACTCCGGTCATTACATTGAGCGTTCAGGATCCAGTCATTTTTGTTGAGTATCATAACTCCATTTATTACGTTGAGCGTTCAGGATCCGATCAGTTTCGTTGAGTATCTAGACTCCAAATATTACGTTGAGCGTTCAGGCTTCGGTAAGTTTCGTTCGGTATCCAGACTCCGGTGATTACGTTGATCGCTCAGGCTCCGGTCATTTTCGTTGACTATACAGACTCTGCTTATTACATTAAGCGTCCAGGCTCCGGTCAGTTTCGTTGAGTATCCAGATTCCGATTATTACGTTGAGCGTTCAGGCTCCGGTCAGTTTTGTTGGGTATCCAGACTCCGATTATTACGTTGAATGTTCAGGCTCCGATCATTTTCATTGAGTATCAATACTCCGGTCAATACGTTGAGCGTTCAGGCTCCGGTCATTTTCGTTGAGTATCCAGACTCCGGTATTTACATTGAGCGTTCAGGATCCAGTCATTTTTGTTGAGTATCATAACTCCATTTATTAAGTTGAGCGTTCAGGATCCGATCAGTTTTGTTGAGTATCCAGACTCCAAATATTACGTTGAGCGTTCAGGCTTCGGTCAGTTTCGTTGGGTCTCCAGACTCCGGTGATTACGTTGATCGCTCAGGCTCCGGTCATTTTCGTTGACTATAAAGACTCTGGTTATTACGTTGAGCGTCCAGGCTACGGTCAGTTTCGTTGAGTATCCAGTTTCCGATTATTAAGTTGAGCGTTCAGGCTCTGGTCAGTTTCGTTGGGTATCCAGACTCCGATTATTACGTTGAGCGTTCAGGCTCTGGTCATTTTCGTTGAGTATCCAGACTCCGGTTATTACGTTGAGGGTTCAGACTCCGGTCATTTTCGTTGAGTATCTAGACTCCTGTCATTACGTTGAACGTTCAGGCTCCGATCATTTTCGTTGAGTATCCATACTCCGGTCAATATGTTGAGCGTTAAGGCTCCAGTCATTTTCGTTGGGTATCTAGACTCCGGTCATTACATTGTGCGTTTAGGATCCAGTCTTTTTTTTTAGTATCATAACTCCATTTATTACGTTGAGCGTTCAGGATCCGATCAGTTTCGTTGAGTATCCAGACTCCAAATATTACGTTGAGCGTTCAGGCTCCGGTCAGTTTCGTTGGGTATCCATACTCCGGTGATTACGTTGATCGTTCAGGCTCCGGTCATTTTCGTTGACTATCCAGACTCGGGTTATTATGTTATGCGTTCAGGCTCCGGTCAGTTTCGTTGAGCATCCAGATTCCGATTATTACGTTGAGCGTTCAGGCTCCGGTCTGTTTCGTTGGGTATCCAGACTCCGATTATTACGTTGAGCGTTCAGGCTCTGGTCATTTTCGTTGAGTATCTAGACTCCGGTTATTACGTTGAGGGTTCAGACTCCGGTCATTTTCGTTGAGTATCTAGACTCCTGTCATTACGTTGAACGTTCAGGCTCCGATCATTTTCGTTGAGTATCCATACTCCGGTCATTACATTGAGCGTTCAGGATCCAGTCATTTTTGTTGAGTATCATAACTCCATTTATTACGTTGAGCGTTCAGGATCCGATCAGTTTCGTTGAGTATCCAGACTCCAAATATTACGTTGAGCGTTCAGGCTTCGGTAAGTTTCGTTCGGTATCCAGACTCCGGTGATTACGTTGATCGCTCAGGCTCCGGTCATTTTCGTTGACTATACAGACTCTGCTTATTACATTGAGCGTCCAGGCTCCGGTCAGTTTCGTTGAGTATCCAGATTCCGATTATTACGTTGAGCGTTCAGGCTCCGGTCAGTTTTGTTGGGTATCCAGACTCCGATTATTACGTTGAATGTTCAGGCTCCGATCATTTTCATTGAGTATCAATACTCCGGTCAATACGTTGAGCGTTCAGGCTCCGGTCATTTTCGTTGAGTATCCAGACTCCGGTATTTACATTGAGCGTTCAGGATCCAGTCATTTTTGTTGAGTATCATAACTCCATTTATTAAGTTGAGCGTTCAGGATCCGATCAGTTTCGTTGAGTATCCAGACTCCAAATATTACGTTGAGCGTTCAGGCTTCGGTCAGTTTCGTTGGGTATCCAGACTCCGGTGATTACGTTGATCGCTCAGGCTCCGGTCATTTTCGTTGACTATAAAGACTCTGGTTATTACGTTGAGCGTCCAGGCTACGGTCAGTTTCGTTGAGTATCCAGTTTCCGATTATTAAGTTGAGCGTTCAGGCTCCGGTCAGTTTCGTTGGGTATCCAGACTCCGATTATTACGTTGAGCGTTCAGGCTCTGGTCATTTTCGTTGAGTATCCAGACTCCGGTTATTACGTTGAGGGTTCAGACTCCGGTCATTTTCGTTGAGTATCTAGACTCCTGTCATTACGTTGAACGTTCAGGCTCCTATCATTTTCGTTGAGTATCCATACTCCGGTCAATATGTTGAGCGTTAAGGCTCCAGTCATTTTCGTTGGGTATCTAGACTCCGGTCATTACATTGTGCGTTTAGGATCCAGTCATTTTTTTTAGTATCATAACTCCATTTATTACGTTGAGCGTTCAGGATCCGATCAGTTTCGTTGAGTATCCAGACTCCAAATATTACGTTGAGCGTTTAGGCTCCGGTCAGTTTCGTTGGGTATCCATACTCCGGTGATTACGTTGATCGTTCAGGCTCCGGTCATTTTCGTTGACTATCCAGACTCGGGTTATTATGTTATGCGTTCAGGCTCCGGTCAGTTTCGTTGAGCATCCAGATTCCGATTATTACGTTGAGCGTTCAGGCTCCGGTCTGTTTCGTTGGGTATCCAGACTCCGATTATTACGTTGAGCGTTCAGGCTCTGGTCATTTTCGTTGAGTATCCAGACTCCGGTTATTACGTTGAGGGTTCAGACTCCGGTCATTTTCGTTGAGTATCTAGACTCCTGTCATTACGTTGAACGTTCAGGCTCCGATCATTTTCATTGAGTATCCATACTCCGGTCATTACATTGAGCGTTCAGGATCCAGTCATTTTTGTTGAGTATCATAACTCCATTTATTACGTTGAGCGTTCAGGATCCGATCAGTTTCTTTGAGTATCTAGACTCCAAATATTACGTTGAGCGTTCAGGCTTCGGTCAGTTTCGTTCGGTATCCAGACTCCGGTGATTACGTTGATCGCTCAGGCTCCAGTCATTTTCGTTGACTATACAGACTCTGGTTATTACATTGAGCGTCCAGGCTCCGGTCAGTTTCGTTGAGTATCCAGATTCCGATTATTACGTTGAGCGTTCAGGCTCCGGTCAGTTTTGTTGGGTATCCAGACTCCGATTATTACGTTGAGCGTTCAGGCTCTGGTCATTTTCGTTGAGTATCCAGACTCCGGTTATTACGTTGAGGGTTCAGACTCCGGTCATTTTCGTTGAGTATCCTGACTCTGGTTATTACGTTGAGGGTTTAGACTCCGGTCATTTTCGTTGAGTATCTAGACTCCTGTCATTACGTTGAACGTTCAGGCTCCGATCATTTTCGTTGAGTATCCATACTTCGGTCAATATGTTGAGCGTTAAGGCTCCGGTCATTTTCGTTGGGTATCTAGACTCCGGTCATTACATTGTGCGTTTAGGATCCTGTCATTTTTTTTAGTATCATAACTCCATTTATTACGTTGAGCGTTCAGGATCCGATCAGTTTCGTTGAGTATTCAGACTCCAAATATTATGTTGAGCGTTCAGGCTCCGGTTAGTTTTGTTGAGTATCCAGACTCTAATGATTACGTTGATCGTTCAGGCTCTGGTCATTTTCGTTGACTATCCAGACTCGGGTTATTACGTTAAGCGTTCAGGCTCCGGTCAGTTTCGTTGAGTATCCAGATTCCGATTATTAAGTTGAGCGTCAGGCTCCGATCATTTTCGTTGAGTATCCAGACTCCGATTATTACGTTGAGCGTTCAGGCTCCGGTCATTTTCGTTGAGTATCCAGACTCCGGTTATTAAGTTGAGCGTCAGGCTCCGATCATTTTCGTTGAGTATCCAGACTCCGATTATTACGTTGAGCGTTCAGGCTCCGGTCATTTTCGTTGAGTATCCTGACTCTGGTTATTACGTTGAGGGATCAGACTCCGGTCATTTTCGTTGAGTATCTAGACTCCTGTCATTACGTTGAATGTTCAGGCTCCGATCATTTTCATTGAGTATCAATACTCTGGTCAATACGTTGAGCGTTCAGGCTTCGGTCAGTTTCGTTGGGTATCCAGACTCCGGTGATTACGTTGATCGCTCAGGCTCCGGTCATTTTCGTTGACTATAAAGACTCTGGTTATTACGTTGAGCGTCCAGGCTACGGTCAGTTTCGTTGAGTATCCAGTTTCTGATTATTAAGTTGAGCGTTCAGGCTCCGGTCAGTTTCGTTGGGTATCCAGACTCCGATTATTACGTTGAGCGTTCAGGCTCTGGTCATTTTCGTTCAGTATCCAGACTCCGGTTATTACGTTGAGGGTTCAGACTCCGGTCATTTTCGTTGAGTATCTAGACTCCTGTCATTACGTTGAACGTTCAGGCTCCGATCATTTTCGTTGAGTATCCATACTCCGGTCAATATGTTGAGCGTTAAGGCTCCGGTCATTTTCGTTGGGTATCTAGACTCCGGTCATTACATTGTGCGTTTAGGATCCAGTCATTTTTTTTAGTATCATAACTCCATTTATTAATTTAAGCATTCAGGTTCCGGTCAGTTTCGTTGAGTATCCAGACTCCGATTATTACGTTGAGCGTTCAGGCTCCGGTCAGTTTCGTTGGGTATCCAGAGTCCGATTATTACGTTGAGCGTTCAGGCTCCGGTCATTTTCGTTGAGTATCTAGACTCCTGTCATTACGTTGAACGTTCAGCCTCCCATCATTTTCGTTGAGTATCCATACTCCGGTCAATACATTGAGCGTTCAGGCTCCGGTCATTTTCGTTGAGTATCCAGACTCCGGTCATTACATTGAGCGTTCAGGATCCAGTCATTTTTGTTGAGTATCATAACTCTATTTATTACGTTGAGCGTTTAGGATCCGATCTGTTTCGTTGAGTATCCAGACTCCAAATATTACGTTGAGCGTTCAAGCTCCGGTCAGTTTCGTTGGGTATCCAGATTCCGATTATTAAGTTGAGCGTCAGGCTCCGATCATTTTCGTTGAGTATCTAGACTCCGATTATTACGTTGAGCGTTCAGGCTCCGGTCATTTTCGTTGAGTATCCAGACTCCGGTTATTAAGTTGAGCGTCAGGCTCCGATCATTTTCGTTGAGTATCCAGACTCCGATTATTATGTTGGGCGTTCAGGCTCCGGTCATTTTCGTTGAGTATCCCGACTCTGCTTATTACGTTGAGGGTTCAGACACCGGTCATTTTCGTTGAGTATCTAGACTCCTGTCATTACTTTGAATGTTCAGGCTCCGATCATTTTCATTGAGTATCAATACTCCGGTCAATACGTTGAGCGTTCAGGCTCCGGTCATTTTCGTTGAGTATCCAGACTCCGGTCATTACATTGAGCATTCAGGATCCAGTCATTTTTGTTGAGTATCATAACTCCAATTATTACGTTGAGCGTTCAGGATCCGATCAGTTTCGTTGAGTATCCAGACTCCAAATATTACGTTGAGCGTTCAGGCTTCGGTCAGTTTCGTTGGGTATCCAGACTCCGTTGATTACGTTGATCGCTCAGGCTCCGGTCATTTTCGTTGAGTATACAGACTCTGGTTATTACGTTGAGCGTCCAGGCTCCGGTCAGTTTCGTTGAGCATCCAGATTCCGATTATTACGTTGAGCGTTCAGGCTCCTGTCAGTTTCGTTCGGTATCCAGACTCCGATTATTACGTTGAGCGTTCAGGCTCTGGTCATTTTCGTTGAGTATCCAGACTCCGGTTATTACGTTGAGGGTTCAGACTCCGGTCATTTTCGTTGAGTATCTAGACTCCTATCATTACGTTGAACGTTGAGGCTCCGATCATTTTCGTTGAGTATCCATACTCCGGTCAATATGTTGAGCGTTAAGGCTCCGATCATTTTCGTTGGGTATCTAGACTCCGGTCATTACATTGTGCGTTTAGGATCCAGTCATTTTTTTTGAGTATCATAACTCCATTTATTACGTTGAGCGTTCAGGATCCGATCAGTTTCGGTTAGTATCCAGACTCCAAATATTATGTTGAGCGTTCAGGCTCTGGTCAGTTTTGTTGGGTATCCAGACTCTGGTGATTACGTTGATCGTTCAGGCTCTGGTCATTTTCGTTGACTATCCAGACTCGGGTTATTACGTTAAGCGTTCAGGCTCCGGTCAGTTTCGTTGAGTATCCAGATTCCGATTATTACGTTGAGCGTTTAGGCTCCGGTCAGTTTTGTTGGGTATCCAGACTCCGATTATTACGTTGAGCGTTCAGGCTCTGGTCATTTTCGTTGAGTATCCAGACTCCGGTTATTACGTTGAGGGTTCAGACTCCGGTCATTTTCGTTGAGTATCCTGACTTTGGTTATTACGTTGAGGGTTTAGACTCCGGTCATTTTCGTTGAGTATCTAGACTCCTGTCGTTACGTTGAACGTTCAGGCTCCGATCATTTTCGTTGAGTATCCATACTTCGGTCAATATGTTGAGCGTTAAGGCTCCGGTCATTTTCGTTGGGTATCTAGGCTCCGGTCATTACATTGTGCGTTTAGGATCCAGTCATTTTTTTTAGTATCATAACTCCATTTATTACGTTGAGCGTTCAGGCTACGGTCAGTTTCGTTGAGTATCCAGTTTCCGATTATTAAGTTGAGCGTTCAGGCTCCGGTCAGTTTTGTTGGGTATCCAGACTCCGATTATTACGTTGAGCGTTCAGGCTCTGGTCATTTTCGTTGAGTATCCAGACTCCGGTTATTACGTTGAGGGTTCAGACTCCGGTCATTTTCGTTGAGTATCTAGACTCCTGTCATTACGTTGAACGTTCAGGCTCCGATCATTTTTGTTGAGTATCCATATTTCGGTCAATATGTTGAGCGTTAAGGCTCCGGTCATTTTCGTTGGGTATCTAGACTCCGGTCATTACATTGTGCGTTTAGGATCCAGTCATTTTTTTTAGTATCATAACTCCATTTATTACGTTAAGCGTTCAGTTTCCGGTCAGTTTCGTTGAGTATCCAGACTCCGATTATTACGTTGAGCGTTCAGGCTCCGGTCAGTTTCGTTGGGTATCCAGAGTACGATTATTACGTTGAGCGTTCAGGCTCCGGTCATTTTCATTGAGTATCTAGACTCCTGTCATTACGTTGAACGTTCAGCCTCCCATCATTTTCGTTGAGTATCCATACTCCGGTCAATACATTGAGCGTTCAGGCTCCGGTCATTTTCGTTGAGTATCCAGACTCCGGTCATTACATTGAGCGTTCAGGATCCAGTCATTTTTGTTGAGTATCATAACTCTATTTATTACGTTGAGCGTTTAGGATCCGATCTGTTTCGTTGAGTATCCAGACTCCAAATATTACGTTGAGCGTTCAAGCTCCGGTCAGTTTCGTTGGGTATCCAGATTCCGATTATTAAGTTGAGCGTCAGGCTCCGATCATTTTCGTTGAGTATCCAGACTCCGATTATTACGTTGAGCGTTCATGCTCCGGTCATTTTTGTTGAGTATCCAGACTCCGGTTATTAAGTTGAGCGTCAGGCTCCGATCATTTTCGTTGAGTATCCAGACTCCGATTATTACGTTGGGCGTTCAGGCTCCGGTCATTTTCGTTGAGTATCCTGACTTTGGTTATTACGTTGAGGGTTTAGACTCCGGTCATTTTCGTTGAGTATCTAGACTCCTGTCGTTACGTTGAACGTTCAGGCTCCGATCATTTTCGTTGAGTATCCATACTTCGGTCAATATGTTGAGCGTTAAGGCTCCGGTCATTTTCGTTGGGTATCTAGGCTCCGGTCATTACATTGTGCGTTTAGGATCCAGTCATTTTTTTTAGTATCATAACTCCATTTATTACGTTGAGCGTTCAGGCTACGGTCAGTTTCGTTGAGTATCCAGTTTCCGATTATTAAGTTGAGCGTTCAGGCTCCGGTCAGTTTTGTTGGGTATCCAGACTCCGATTATTACGTTGAGCGTTCAGGCTCTGGTCATTTTCGTTGAGTATCCAGACTCCGGTTATTACGTTGAGGGTTCAGACTCCGGTCATTTTCGTTGAGTATCTAGACTCCTGTCATTACGTTGAACGTTCAGGCTCCGATCATTTTTGTTGAGTATCCATATTTCGGTCAATATGTTGAGCGTTAAGGCTCCGGTCATTTTCGTTGGGTATCTAGACTCCGGTCATTACATTGTGCGTTTAGGATCCAGTCATTTTTTTTAGTATCATAACTCCATTTATTACGTTAAGCGTTCAGTTTCCGGTCAGTTTCGTTGAGTATCCAGACTCCGATTATTACGTTGAGCGTTCAGGCTCCGGTCAGTTTCGTTGGGTATCCAGAGTACGATTATTACGTTGAGCGTTCAGGCTCCGGTCATTTTCATTGAGTATCTAGACTCCTGTCATTACGTTGAACGTTCAGCCTCCCATCATTTTCGTTGAGTATCCATACTCCGGTCAATACATTGAGCGTTCAGGCTCCGGTCATTTTCGTTGAGTATCCAGACTCCGGTCATTACATTGAGCGTTCAGGATCCAGTCATTTTTGTTGAGTATCATAACTCTATTTATTACGTTGAGCGTTTAGGATCCGATCTGTTTCGTTGAGTATCCAGACTCCAAATATTACGTTGAGCGTTCAAGCTCCGGTCAGTTTCGTTGGGTATCCAGATTCCGATTATTAAGTTGAGCGTCAGGCTCCGATCATTTTCGTTGAGTATCCAGACTCCGATTATTACGTTGAGCGTTCATGCTCCGGTCATTTTTGTTGAGTATCCAGACTCCGGTTATTAAGTTGAGCGTCAGGCTCCGATCATTTTCGTTGAGTATCCAGACTCCGATTATTACGTTGGGCGTTCAGGCTCCGGTCATTTTCGTTGAGTATTCTGACTCTGGTTATTACGTTGAGGGTTCAGACTCCGGTCATTTTCGTTGAGTATCTAGACTCCTGTCATTACGTTGAATGTTCAGGCTCCGATCATTTTCATTGAGTATCAATACTCCGGTCAATACGTTGAGCGTTCAGGCTCCGGTCATTTTCGTTGAGTATCCAGACTCCGGTATTTACATTGAGCGTTCAGGATCCAGTCATTTTTGTTGAGTATCATAACTCCATTTATTAAGTTGAGCGTTCAGGATCCGATCAGTTTCGTTGAGTATCCAGACTCCAAATATTACGTTGAGCGTTCAGGCTTCGGTCAGTTTCGTTGGGTATCCAGACTCCGGTGATTACGTTGATCGCTCAGGCTCCGGTCATTTTCGTTGACTATAAAGACTCTTGTTATTACGTTGAGCGTCCAGGCTACGGTCAGTTTCGTTGAGTATCCAGTTTCCGATTATTAAGTTGAGCGTTCAGGCTCTGGTCAGTTTCGTTGGGTATCCAGACTCCGATTATTACGTTGAGCGTTCAGGCTCTGGTCATTTTCGTTGAGTATCCAGACTCCGGTTATTACGTTGAGGGTTCAGACTCCGGTCATTTTCGTTGAGTATCTAGACTCCTGTCATTACGTTGAACGTTCAGGCTCCGATCATTTTCGTTGAGTATCCATACTCCGGTCAATATGTTGAGCGTTAAGGCTCCAGTCATTTTCGTTGGGTATCTAGACTCCGGTCATTACATTGTGCGTTTAGGATCCAGTCATTTTTTTTAGTATCATAACTCCATTTATTACGTTGAGCGTTCAGGATCCGATCAGTTTCGTTGAGTATCCAGACTCCAAATATTACGTTGAGCGTTCAGGCTCCGGTCAGTTTCGTTGGGTATCCATACTCCGGTGATTACGTTGATCGTTCAGGCTCCGGTCATTTTCGTTGACTATCCAGACTCGGGTTATTATGTTATGCGTTCAGGCTCCGGTCAGTTTCGTTGAGCATCCAGATTCCGATTATTACGTTGAGCGTTCAGGCTCCGGTCTGTTTCGTTGGGTATCCAGACTCCGATTATTACGTTGAGCGTTCAGGCTCTGGTCATTTTCGTTGAGTATCTAGACTCCGGTTATTACGTTGAGGGTTCAGACTCCGGTCATTTTCGTTGAGTATCTAGACTCCTGTCATTACGTTGAACGTTCAGGCTCCGATCATTTTCGTTGAGTATCCATACTCCGGTCATTACATTGAGCGTTCAGGATCCAGTCATTTTTGTTGAGTATCATAACTCCATTTATTACGTTGAGCGTTCAGGATCCGATCAGTTTCGTTGAGTATCCAGACTCCAAATATTACGTTGAGCGTTCAGGCTTCGGTAAGTTTCGTTCGGTATCCAGACTCCGGTGATTACGTTGATCGCTCAGGCTCCGGTCATTTTCGTTGACTATACAGACTCTGCTTATTACATTGAGCGTCCAGGCTCCGGTCAGTTTCGTTGAGTATCCAGATTCCGATTATTACGTTGAGCGTTCAGGCTCCGGTCAGTTTTGTTGGGTATCCAGACTCCGATTATTACGTTGAATGTTCAGGCTCCGATCATTTTCATTGAGTATCAATACTCCGGTCAATACGTTGAGCGTTCAGGCTCCGGTCATTTTCGTTGAGTATCCAGACTCCGGTATTTACATTGAGCGTTCAGGATCCAGTCATTTTTGTTGAGTATCATAACTCCATTTATTAAGTTGAGCGTTCAGGATCCGATCAGTTTCGTTGAGTATCCAGACTCCAAATATTACGTTGAGCGTTCAGGCTTCGGTCAGTTTCGTTGGGTATCCAGACTCCGGTGATTACGTTGATCGCTCAGGCTCCGGTCATTTTCGTTGACTATAAAGACTCTTGTTATTACGTTGAGCGTCCAGGCTACGGTCAGTTTCGTTGAGTATCCAGTTTCCGATTATTAAGTTGAGCGTTCAGGCTCTGGTCAGTTTCGTTGGGTATCCAGACTCCGATTATTACGTTGAGCGTTCAGGCTCTGGTCATTTTCGTTGAGTATCCAGACTCCGGTTATTACGTTGAGGGTTCAGACTCCGGTCATTTTCGTTGAGTATCTAGACTCCTGTCATTACGTTGAACGTTCAGGCTCCGATCATTTTCGTTGAGTATCCATACTCCGGTCAATATGTTGAGCGTTAAGGCTCCAGTCATTTTCGTTGGGTATCTAGACTCCGGTCATTACATTGTGCGTTTAGGATCCAGTCATTTTTTTTAGTATCATAACTCCATTTATTACGTTGAGCGTTCAGGATCCGATCAGTTTCGTTGAGTATCCAGACTCCAAATATTACGTTGAGCGTTCAGGCTCCGGTCAGTTTCGTTGGGTATCCATACTCCGGTGATTACGTTGATCGTTCAGGCTCCGGTCATTTTCGTTGACTATCCAGACTCGGGTTATTATGTTATGCGTTCAGGCTCCGGTCAGTTTCGTTGAGCATCCAGATTCCGATTATTACGTTGAGCGTTCAGGCTCCGGTCTGTTTCGTTGGGTATCCAGACTCCGATTATTACGTTGAGCGTTCAGGCTCTGGTCATTTTCGTTGAGTATCTAGACTCCGGTTATTACGTTGAGGGTTCAGACTCCGGTCATTTTCGTTGAGTATCTAGACTCCTGTCATTACGTTGAACGTTCAGGCTCCGATCATTTTCGTTGAGTATCCATACTCCGGTCATTACATTGAGCGTTCAGGATCCAGTCATTTTTGTTGAGTATCATAACTCCATTTATTACGTTGAGCGTTCAGGATCCGATCAGTTTCGTTGAGTATCCAGACTCCAAATATTACGTTGAGCGTTCAGGCTTCGGTAAGTTTCGTTCGGTATCCAGACTCCGGTGATTACGTTGATCGCTCAGGCTCCGGTCATTTTCGTTGACTATACAGACTCTGCTTATTACATTGAGCGTCCAGGCTCCGGTCAGTTTCGTTGAGTATCCAGATTCCGATTATTACGTTGAGCGTTCAGGCTCCGGTCAGTTTTGTTGGGTATCCAGACTCCGATTATTACGTTGAATGTTCAGGCTCCGATCATTTTCATTGAGTATCAATACTCCGGTCAATACGTTGAGCGTTCAGGCTCCGGTCATTTTCGTTGAGTATCCAGACTCCGGTATTTACATTGAGCGTTCAGGATCCAGTCATTTTTGTTGAGTATCATAACTCCATTTATTAAGTTGAGCGTTCAGGATCCGATCAGTTTCGTTGAGTATCCAGACTCCAAATATTACGTTGAGCGTTCAGGCTTCGGTCAGTTTCGTTGGGTATCCAGACTCCGGTGATTACGTTGATCGCTCAGGCTCCGGTCATTTTCGTTGACTATAAAGACTCTGGTTATTACGTTGAGCGTCCAGGCTACGGTCAGTTTCGTTGAGTATCCAGTTTCCGATTATTAAGTTGAGCGTTCAGGCTCTGGTCAGTTTCGTTGGGTATCCAGACTCCGATTATTACGTTGAGCGTTCAGGCTCTGGTCATTTTTGTTGAGTATCCAGACTCCGGTTATTACGTTGAGGGTTCAGACTCCGGTCATTTTCGTTGAGTATCTAGACTCCTGTCATTACGTTGAACGTTCAGGCTCCGATCATTTTCGTTGAGTATCCATACTCCGGTCAATATGTTGAGCGTTAAGGCTCCAGTCATTTTCGTTGGGTATCTAGACTCCGGTCATTACATTGTGCGTTTAGGATCCAGTCATTTTTTTTAGTATCATAACTCCATTTATTACGTTGAGCGTTCAGGATCCGATCAGTTTCGTTGAGTATCCAGACTCCAAATATTACGTTGAGCGTTCAGGCTCCGGTCAGTTTCGTTGGGTATCCATACTCCGGTGATTACGTTGATCGTTCAGGCTCCGGTCATTTTCGTTGACTATCCAGACTCGGGTTATTATGTTATGCGTTCAGGCTCCGGTCAGTTTCGTTGAGCATCCAGATTCCGATTATTACGTTGAGCGTTCAGGCTCCGGTCTGTTTCGTTGGGTATCCAGACTCCGATTATTACGTTGAGCGTTCAGGCTCTGGTCATTTTCGTTGAGTATCTAGACTCCGGTTATTACGTTGAGGGTTCAGACTCCGGTCATTTTCGTTGAGTATCTAGACTCCTGTCATTACGTTGAACGTTCAGGCTCCGATCATTTTCGTTGAGTATCCATACTCCGGTCATTACATTGAGCGTTCAGGATCCAGTCATGTTTGTTGAGTATCATAACTCCATTTATTACGTTGAGCGTTCAGGATCCGATCAGTTTCGTTGAGTATCCAGACTCCAAATATTACGTTGAGCGTTCAGGCTTCGGTAAGTTTCGTTCGGTATCCAGACTCCGGTGATTACGTTGATCGCTCAGGCTCCGGTCATTTTCGTTGACTATACAGACTCTGCTTATTACATTGAGCGTCCAGGCTCCGGTCAGTTTCGTTGAGTATCCAGATTCCGATTATTACGTTGAGCGTTCAGGCTCCGGTCAGTTTTGTTGGGTATCCAGACTCCGATTATTACGTTGAATGTTCAGGCTCCGATCATTTTCATTGAGTATCAATACTCCGGTCAATACGTTGAGCGTTCAGGCTCCGGTCATTTTCGTTGAGTATCCAGACTCCGGTATTTACATTGAGCGTTCAGGATCCAGTCATTTTTGTTGAGTATCATAACTCCATTTATTAAGTTGAGCGTTCAGGATCCGATCAGTTTTGTTGAGTATCCAGACTCCAAATATTACGTTGAGCGTTCAGGCTTCGGTCAGTTTCGTTGGGTCTCCAGACTCCGGTGATTACGTTGATCGCTCAGGCTCCGGTCATTTTCGTTGACTATAAAGACTCTGGTTATTACGTTGAGCGTCCAGGCTACGGTCAGTTTCGTTGAGTATCCAGTTTCCGATTATTAAGTTGAGCGTTCAGGCTCTGGTCAGTTTCGTTGGGTATCCAGACTCCGATTATTACGTTGAGCGTTCAGGCTCTGGTCATTTTCGTTGAGTATCCAGACTCCGGTTATTACGTTGAGGGTTCAGACTCCGGTCATTTTCGTTGAGTATCTAGACTCCTGTCATTACGTTGAACGTTCAGGCTCCGATCATTTTCGTTGAGTATCCATACTCCGGTCAATATGTTGAGCGTTAAGGCTCCAGTCATTTTCGTTGGGTATCTAGACTCCGGTCATTACATTGTGCGTTTAGGATCCAGTCTTTTTTTTTAGTATCATAACTCCATTTATTACGTTGAGCGTTCAGGATCCGATCAGTTTCGTTGAGTATCCAGACTCCAAATATTACGTTGAGCGTTCAGGCTCCGGTCAGTTTCGTTGGGTATCCATACTCCGGTGATTACGTTGATCGTTCAGGCTCCGGTCATTTTCGTTGACTATCCAGACTCGGGTTATTATGTTATGCGTTCAGGCTCCGGTCAGTTTCGTTGAGCATCCAGATTCCGATTATTACGTTGAGCGTTCAGGCTCCGGTCTGTTTCGTTGGGTATCCAGACTCCGATTATTACGTTGAGCGTTCAGGCTCTGGTCATTTTCGTTGAGTATCTAGACTCCGGTTATTACGTTGAGGGTTCAGACTCCGGTCATTTTCGTTGAGTATCTAGACTCCTGTCATTACGTTGAACGTTCAGGCTCCGATCATTTTCGTTGAGTATCCATACTCCGGTCATTACATTGAGCGTTCAGGATCCAGTCATTTTTGTTGAGTATCATAACTCCATTTATTACGTTGAGCGTTCAGGATCCGATCAGTTTCGTTGAGTATCCAGACTCCAAATATTACGTTGAGCGTTCAGGCTTCGGTAAGTTTCGTTCGGTATCCAGACTCCGGTGATTACGTTGATCGCTCAGGCTCCGGTCATTTTCGTTGACTATACAGACTCTGCTTATTACATTGAGCGTCCAGGCTCCGGTCAGTTTCGTTGAGTATCCAGATTCCGATTATTACGTTGAGCGTTCAGGCTCCGGTCAGTTTTGTTGGGTATCCAGACTCCGATTATTACGTTGAATGTTCAGGCTCCGATCATTTTCATTGAGTATCAATACTCCGGTCAATACGTTGAGCGTTCAGGCTCCGGTCATTTTCGTTGAGTATCCAGACTCCGGTATTTACATTGAGCGTTCAGGATCCAGTCATTTTTGTTGAGTATCATAACTCCATTTATTAAGTTGAGCGTTCAGGATCCGATCAGTTTCGTTGAGTATCCAGACTCCAAATATTACGTTGAGCGTTCAGGCTTCGGTCAGTTTCGTTGGGTATCCAGACTCCGGTGATTACGTTGATCGCTCAGGCTCCGGTCATTTTCGTTGACTATAAAGACTCTGGTTATTACGTTGAGCGTCCAGGCTACGGTCAGTTTCGTTGAGTATCCAGTTTCCGATTATTAAGTTGAGCGTTCAGGCTCCGGTCAGTTTCGTTGGGTATCCAGACTCCGATTATTACGTTGAGCGTTCAGGCTCTGGTCATTTTCGTTGAGTATCCAGACTCCGGTTATTACGTTGAGGGTTCAGACTCCGGTCATTTTCGTTGAGTATCTAGACTCCTATCATTACGTTGAACGTTCAGGCTCCTATCATTTTCGTTGAGTATCCATACTCCGGTCAATATGTTGAGCGTTAAGGCTCCAGTCATTTTCGTTGGGTATCTAGACTCCGGTCATTACATTGTGCGTTTAGGATCCAGTCATTTTTTTTAGTATCATAACTCCATTTATTACGTTGAGCGTTCAGGATCCGATCAGTTTCGTTGAGTATCCAGACTCCAAATATTACGTTGAGCGTTTAGGCTCCGGTCAGTTTCGTTGGGTATCCATACTCCGGTGATTACGTTGATCGTTCAGGCTCCGGTCATTTTCGTTGACTATCCAGACTCGGGTTATTATGTTATGCGTTCAGGCTCCGGTCAGTTTCGTTGAGCATCCAGATTCCGATTATTACGTTGAGCGTTCAGGCTCCGGTCTGTTTCGTTGGGTATCCAGACTCCGATTATTACGTTGAGCGTTCAGGCTCTGGTCATTTTCGTTGAGTATCCAGACTCCGGTTATTACGTTGAGGGTTCAGACTCCGGTCATTTTCGTTGAGTATCTAGACTCCTGTCATTACGTTGAACGTTCAGGCTCCGATCATTTTCATTGAGTATCCATACTCCGGTCATTACATTGAGCGTTCAGGATCCAGTCATTTTTGTTGAGTATCATAACTCCATTTATTACGTTGAGCGTTCAGGATCCGATCAGTTTCTTTGAGTATCTAGACTCCAAATATTACGTTGAGCGTTCAGGCTTCGGTCAGTTTCGTTCGGTATCCAGACTCCGGTGATTACGTTG
This sequence comes from Lathyrus sativus, assembly GCA_963859935.3. Lineage (NCBI taxonomy): Eukaryota > Viridiplantae > Streptophyta > Magnoliopsida > Fabales > Fabaceae > Lathyrus > Lathyrus sativus. The sequence goes on from OZ012736.1 coordinate 239,902,271, forward strand.
ATCGCTCAGGCTCCAGTCATTTTCGTTGACTATACAGACTCTGGTTATTACATTGAGCGTCCAGGCTCCGGTCAGTTTCGTTGAGTATCCAGATTCCGATTATTACGTTGAGCGTTCAGGCTCCGGTCAGTTTTGTTGGGTATCCAGACTCCGATTATTACGTTGAGCGTTCAGGCTCTGGTCATTTTCGTTGAGTATCCAGACTCCGGTTATTACGTTGAGGGTTCAGACTCCGGTCATTTTCGTTGAGTATCCTGACTCTGGTTATTACGTTGAGGGTTTAGACTCCGGTCATTTTCGTTGAGTATCTAGACTCCTGTCATTACGTTGAACGTTCAGGCTCCGATCATTTTCGTTGAGTATCCATACTTCGGTCAATATGTTGAGCGTTAAGGCTCCGGTCATTTTCGTTGGGTATCTAGACTCCGGTCATTACATTGTGCGTTTAGGATCCTGTCATTTTTTTTAGTATCATAACTCCATTTATTACGTTGAGCGTTCAGGATCCGATCAGTTTCGTTGAGTATTCAGACTCCAAATATTATGTTGAGCGTTCAGGCTCCGGTTAGTTTTGTTGAGTATCCAGACTCTAATGATTACGTTGATCGTTCAGGCTCTGGTCATTTTCGTTGACTATCCAGACTCGGGTTATTACGTTAAGCGTTCAGGCTCCGGTCAGTTTCGTTGAGTATCCAGATTCCGATTATTAAGTTGAGCGTCAGGCTCCGATCATTTTCGTTGAGTATCCAGACTCCGATTATTACGTTGAGCGTTCAGGCTCCGGTCATTTTCGTTGAGTATCCAGACTCCGGTTATTAAGTTGAGCGTCAGGCTCCGATCATTTTCGTTGAGTATCCAGACTCCGATTATTACGTTGAGCGTTCAGGCTCCGGTCATTTTCGTTGAGTATCCTGACTCTGGTTATTACGTTGAGGGATCAGACTCCGGTCATTTTCGTTGAGTATCTAGACTCCTGTCATTACGTTGAATGTTCAGGCTCCGATCATTTTCATTGAGTATCAATACTCTGGTCAATACGTTGAGCGTTCAGGCTTCGGTCAGTTTCGTTGGGTATCCAGACTCCGGTGATTACGTTGATCGCTCAGGCTCCGGTCATTTTCGTTGACTATAAAGACTCTGGTTATTACGTTGAGCGTCCAGGCTACGGTCAGTTTCGTTGAGTATCCAGTTTCTGATTATTAAGTTGAGCGTTCAGGCTCCGGTCAGTTTCGTTGGGTATCCAGACTCCGATTATTACGTTGAGCGTTCAGGCTCTGGTCATTTTCGTTGAGTATCCAGACTCCGGTTATTACGTTGAGGGTTCAGACTCCGGTCATTTTCGTTGAGTATCTAGACTCCTGTCATTACGTTGAACGTTCAGGCTCCGATCATTTTCGTTGAGTATCCATACTCCGGTCAATATGTTGAGCGTTAAGGCTCCGGTCATTTTCGTTGGGTATCTAGACTCCGGTCATTACATTGTGCGTTTAGGATCCAGTCATTTTTTTTAGTATCATAACTCCATTTATTAATTTAAGCATTCAGGTTCCGGTCAGTTTCGTTGAGTATCCAGACTCCGATTATTACGTTGAGCGTTCAGGCTCCGGTCAGTTTCGTTGGGTATCCAGAGTCCGATTATTACGTTGAGCGTTCAGGCTCCGGTCATTTTCGTTGAGTATCTAGACTCCTGTCATTACGTTGAACGTTCAGCCTCCCATCATTTTCGTTGAGTATCCATACTCCGGTCAATACATTGAGCGTTCAGGCTCCGGTCATTTTCGTTGAGTATCCAGACTCCGGTCATTACATTGAGCGTTCAGGATCCAGTCATTTTTGTTGAGTATCATAACTCTATTTATTACGTTGAGCGTTTAGGATCCGATCTGTTTCGTTGAGTATCCAGACTCCAAATATTACGTTGAGCGTTCAAGCTCCGGTCAGTTTCGTTGGGTATCCAGATTCCGATTATTAAGTTGAGCGTCAGGCTCCGATCATTTTCGTTGAGTATCTAGACTCCGATTATTACGTTGAGCGTTCAGGCTCCGGTCATTTTCGTTGAGTATCCAGACTCCGGTTATTAAGTTGAGCGTCAGGCTCCGATCATTTTCGTTGAGTATCCAGACTCCGATTATTATGTTGGGCGTTCAGGCTCCGGTCATTTTCGTTGAGTATCCCGACTCTGCTTATTACGTTGAGGGTTCAGACACCGGTCATTTTCGTTGAGTATCTAGACTCCTGTCATTACTTTGAATGTTCAGGCTCCGATCATTTTCATTGAGTATCAATACTCCGGTCAATACGTTGAGCGTTCAGGCTCCGGTCATTTTCGTTGAGTATCCAGACTCCGGTCATTACATTGAGCATTCAGGATCCAGTCATTTTTGTTGAGTATCATAACTCCAATTATTACGTTGAGCGTTCAGGATCCGATCAGTTTCGTTGAGTATCCAGACTCCAAATATTACGTTGAGCGTTCAGGCTTCGGTCAGTTTCGTTGGGTATCCAGACTCCGTTGATTACGTTGATCGCTCAGGCTCCGGTCATTTTCGTTGAGTATACAGACTCTGGTTATTACGTTGAGCGTCCAGGCTCCGGTCAGTTTCGTTGAGCATCCAGATTCCGATTATTACGTTGAGCGTTCAGGCTCCTGTCAGTTTCGTTCGGTATCCAGACTCCGATTATTACGTTGAGCGTTCAGGCTCTGGTCATTTTCGTTGAGTATCCAGACTCCGGTTATTACGTTGAGGGTTCAGACTCCGGTCATTTTCGTTGAGTATCTAGACTCCTATCATTACGTTGAACGTTGAGGCTCCGATCATTTTCGTTGAGTATCCATACTCCGGTCAATATGTTGAGCGTTAAGGCTCCGATCATTTTCGTTGGGTATCTAGACTCCGGTCATTACATTGTGCGTTTAGGATCCAGTCATTTTTTTTGAGTATCATAACTCCATTTATTACGTTGAGCGTTCAGGATCCGATCAGTTTCGGTTAGTATCCAGACTCCAAATATTATGTTGAGCGTTCAGGCTCTGGTCAGTTTTGTTGGGTATCCAGACTCTGGTGATTACGTTGATCGTTCAGGCTCTGGTCATTTTCGTTGACTATCCAGACTCGGGTTATTACGTTAAGCGTTCAGGCTCCGGTCAGTTTCGTTGAGTATCCAGATTCCGATTATTACGTTGAGCGTTTAGGCTCCGGTCAGTTTTGTTGGGTATCCAGACTCCGATTATTACGTTGAGCGTTCAGGCTCTGGTCATTTTCGTTGAGTATCCAGACTCCGGTTATTACGTTGAGGGTTCAGACTCCGGTCATTTTCGTTGAGTATCCTGACTTTGGTTATTACGTTGAGGGTTTAGACTCCGGTCATTTTCGTTGAGTATCTAGACTCCTGTCGTTACGTTGAACGTTCAGGCTCCGATCATTTTCGTTGAGTATCCATACTTCGGTCAATATGTTGAGCGTTAAGGCTCCGGTCATTTTCGTTGGGTATCTAGGCTCCGGTCATTACATTGTGCGTTTAGGATCCAGTCATTTTTTTTAGTATCATAACTCCATTTATTACGTTGAGCGTTCAGGATCCGATCAGTTTCGTTGAGTATCCAGACTCCAAATATTATGTTGAGCGTTCAGGCTCCGGTTAGTTTTGTTGGGTATCCAGACTCTAATGATTACGTTGATCGTTCAGGCTCTGGTCATTTTCGTTGACTATCCAGACTCGGGTTATTACGTTAAGCGTTCAGGCTCCGGTCAGTTTCGTTGAGTATCCAGATTCCGATTATTAAGTTGAGCGTCAGGCTCCGATCATTTTCGTTGAGTATCCAGACTCCGATTATTACGTTGAGCGTTCAGGCTCCGGTCATTTTCGTTGAGTATCCAGATTCCGGTTATTAAGTTGAGCGTCAGGCTCCGATCATTTTCGTTGAGTATCCAGACTCCGATTATTACGTTGAGCGTTCAGGCTCCGGTCATTTTCGTTGAGTATCCTGACTCTGGTTATTACGTTGAGGGTTCAGACTCCGGTCATTTTCGTTGAGTATCTAGACTCCTGTCATTACGTTGAATGTTCAGGCTCCGATCATTTTCATTGAGTATCAATACTCTGGTCAATACGTTGAGCGTTCAGGCTCCGGTCATTTTCGTTGAGTATCCAGACTCCGGTCATTACATTGAGCGCTCAGGATCCAGTCATTTTTGTTGAGTATCATAACTCCATTTATTACGTTGAGCGTTCAGGATCCGATCAGTTTCGTTGAGTATCCAGACTCCAAATATTACGTTGAGCGTTCAGGCTTCGGTCAGTTTTGTTGGGTATCCAGACTCCGGTGATTACGTTGATCGCTCAGGCTCCGGTCATTTTCGTTGACTATAAAGACTCTGGTTATTACGTTGAGCGTCCAGGCTACGGTCAGTTTCGTTGAGTAGCCAGTTTTTGATTATTAAGTTGAGCGTTCAGGCTCCGGTCAGTTTCGTTGGGTATCCAGACTCCGATTATTACGTTGAGCGTTCAGGCTCTGGTCATTTTCGTTGAGTATCCAGACTCCGGTTATTACGTTGAGGGTTTAGACTCCGGTCATTTTTGTTGAGTATCTAGACTCCTGTCATTATGTTGAACGTTCAGGCTCCGATCATTTTCGTTGAGTATCCATACTCCGGTCAATATGTTGAGCGTTAAGGCTCCGGTCATTTTCGTTGGGTATCTAGACTCCGGTCATTACATTGTGCGTTTAGGATCCAGTCATTTTTTTTAGTATCATAACTCCATTTATTACGTTAAGCGTTCAGGTTCCGGTCAGTTTCGTTGAGTATCCAGACTCCGATTATTACGTTGAGCGTTCAGGCTCCGGTCAGTTTCGTTGGGTATCCAGAGTCCGATTATTACGTTGAGCGTTCAGGCTCCGGTCATTTTCGTTGAGTATCTAGACTCCTGTCATTACGTTGAACGTTTAGCCTCCAATCATTTTCGTTGAGTATCCATACTCCGGTCAATACATTGAGCGTTCAGGCTCCGGTCATTTTCGTTGAGTATCCAGACTCCGGTCATTACATTGAGCGTTCAGGATCCAGTCATTTTTGTTGAGTATCATAACTCTATTTATTACGTTGAGCGTTTAGGATCCGATCTGTTTCGTTGAGTATCCAGACTCCAAATATTACGTTGAGCGTTCAAGCTCCGGTCAGTTTCGTTGGGTATCCAGATTCCGATTATTAAGTTGAGCGTCAGGCTCCGATCATTTTCGTTGAGTATCTAGACTCCGATTATTACGTTGAGCGTTCAGGCTCCGGTCATTTTCGTTAAGTATCCAGACTCCGGTTATTAAGTTGAGCGTCAGGCTCCGATCATTTTCGTTGAGTATCCAGACTCCGATTATTATGTTGGGCGTTCAGGCTCCGGTCATTTTCGTTGAGTATCCCGACTCTGCTTATTACGTTGAGGGTTCAGACACCGGTCATTTTCGTTGAGTATCTAGACTCCTGTCATTACTTTGAATGTTCAAGCTCCGATCATTTTCATTGAGTATCAATACTCCGGTCAATACGTTGAGCGTTCAGGCTCCGGTCATTTTCGTTGAGTATCCAGACTCCGGTCATTACATTGAGCGTTCAGGATCCAGTCATTTTTGTTGAGTATCATAACTCCAATTATTACGTTGAGCGTTCAGGATCCGATCAGTTTCGTTGAGTATCCAGACTCCAAATATTACGTTGAGCGTTCAGGCTTCGGTCAGTTTCGTTGGGTATCCAGACTCCGTTGATTACGTTGATCGCTCAGGCTCCGGTCATTTTCGTTGAGTATACAGACTCTGGTTATTACGTTGAACGTCCAGGCTCTGGTCAGTTTCGTTGAGCATCCAGATTCCGATTATTACGTTGAGCGTTCAGGCTCCTGTCAGTTTCGTTGGGTATCCAGACTCCGATTATTACATTGAGCGTTCAGGCTCTGGTCATTTTCGTTGAGTATCCAGACTCCGGTTATTACGTTGAGGGTTCAGACTCCGGTCATTTTCGTTGAGTATCTAGACTCCTGTCATTACGTTGAACGTTGAGGCTCCGATCATTTTCGTTGAGTATCCATACTCCGGTCAATATGTTGAGCGTTAAGGCTCCGATCATTTTCGTTGGGTATCTAGACTCCGGTCATTACATTGTGCGTTTAGGATCCAGTCATTTTTTTTGAGTATCATAACTCCATTTATTACGTTGAGCGTTCAGGATCCGATCAGTTTCGTTGAGTATCCAGACTCCAAATATTATGTTGAGCGTTCAGGCTCTGGTCAGTTTTGTTGGGTATCCAGACTCTGGTGATTACGTTGATCGTTCAGGCTCTGGTCAATTTCGTTGACTATCCAGACTCGGGTTATTACGTTAAGCGTTCAGGCTCCGGTCAGTTTCGTTGAGTATCCAGATTCCGATTATTAAGTTGAGCGTCAGGCTCCAATCATTTTTGTTGGGTATCCAGACTCCGATTATTACGTTGAGCGTTCAGGCTCCGGTCATTTTCGTTGAGTATCCAGACTCCGGTTATTAAGTTGAGCGTCAGGCTCCGATCATTTTCGTTGAGTATCCAGACTCCGATTATTACGTTGAGCGTTCAGGCTCTGGTCATTTTCGTTGAGTATCCTGACTCTGGTTATTACGTTGAGGGTTCAGACTCCGGTCATTTTCATTGAGTATCTAGACTCCTGTCATTACGTTGAACGTTCAGGCTCCGATCATTTTTGTTTAGTATCCATACTCCGGTCAATACGTTGAGCACTCAGGCTCCGGTCATTTTCGTTGGGTATCTAGACTCCGGTAATTACATTGTGCGTTTAGGATCCAGTCATTTTTTTTGAGTATCATAACTCCATTTATTACGTTGAGCGTTCAGGATCCGATCAGTTTGGTTGAGTATCCAGACTCCAAATATTACGTTGAGCGTTCAGGCTCCGGTCAGTTTCGTTGGGTATCCAGACTCCGGTGATTACGTTGAGCGTTCAGGCTCCGGTCATTTTTGTTGACTATCCAGACTTGGGTTATTACGTTAAGCGTTCAGGATCGGTTCAGTTTCGTTGAGTATCCAGATTCCGATTATTACGTTGAGCGTTCAGGCTCCGGTCAGTTTCGTTGGGTATCCAGACTCCGGTTACTACGTTGAGCGTTCTGGCTCCGATCATTTTCGTTGAGTATCCAGACTCTGGTTATTACGTTGAGGGTTAAGACTCCGGTCATTTTTGTTGAGTATCTCGACTCCTGTCATTACGTTGAACGTTCAGGCTCCGATCATTTTCGTTGAGTATCCCTACTCCGGTCAATACGTTGAGCGTTCAGGCTCCGGTCATTTTCGTTGAGTATCCAGACTCCGGTCATTACATTGAGCGTTCAGGATCCAGTCATTTTTGTTGAGTATCATAACTCCATTTATCACGTTGAGCGTTCAGGATCCGATCAGTTTCGTTGAGTATCCAGACTCCAAATATTACGTTGAGCGTTCAGGCTCCGGTCAGTTTCGTTGGGTATCCAGACTCTGGTGATTACGTTGATCGTTCAGGCTCCGGTCATTTTCGTTGACTATCCAGACTCGGGTTATTACGTTAAGCGTTCAGGCTCCGGTCAGTTTCGGTAAGTATCCAGATTCCGATTATTACGTTGAGCGTTCAGGCTCCGGTCAGTTTCGTTGGGTATCCAGACTCCGATTATTACGTTGAGCGTTCAGGCTCTGTTCATTTTCGTTGAGTATCCAGACTCCGGTTATTACGTTGAGGGTTCAGACTCCGGTCATTTTCGTTGAGTATCTAGACTCCTGTCATTACGTTGAACGTTCAGGCTCCGATCATTTTCGTTGAGTATCCATACTCCGGTCAATACGTTGAGCGTTAAGGCTCCGGTCATTTTCGTTGGGTATCCAGACTCCGGTCATTACATTGAGCGTTTAGGATCCAGTCAGTTTTTTTTTAGTATCATAACTCCATTTATTATGTTGAGCGTTCAGGATCCGATCAGTTTCGTTGAGTATCCAGACTCCAAATATTATGTTGAGCGTTCAGGCTTCGGTCAGTTTTGTTGGGTATCCAGACTCCGATTATTACGTTGAGCGTTCTGGCTCCGGTCATTTTTGTTGAGTATCCAGACTCCGGTTATTAGGTTGAGCGTCAGGCTCCGATCATTTTCGTTGAGTATCCAGACTCCAATTATTACGTTGAGCGTTCAGGCTCTGGTCATTTTCGTTGAGTATCCTGACTCTGGTTATTACGTTGAGGGTTCAGACTCCGGTCATTTTCGTTGAGTATCTAGACTTCTGTCATCACGTTGAATGTTCAGGCTCCGATCATTATCGTTGAGTATCAATACTTCGGTCAATACGTTGAGCGTTCAGGCTCCGGTCATTTTCGTTGAGTATCCAGACTCCGGTCATTACATTGAGCGTTCAGGATCCAGTCATTTTTGTTGAGTATCATAACTCCATTTATTACGTTGAGCGTTCAGGATCCGATCAGTTTCGTTAAGTATCCAGACTCTAAATATTATGTTGAGCGTTCAGGCTTCGGTCAGTTTCGTTGACTATACAGACTCTGGTTTTTACGTTAAGCGTTCAGGCTCCGGTCAGTTTCGTTGAGTATCCAGATTCCGATTATTACGTTGAGAGTTCAGGCTCCGGTCAGTTTCGTTGGGTATCCACACTCTGATTATTACGTTGAGCGTTCAGGCTCCGGTCATTTTTGTTGAGTATCCAGACTTCGGTTATTACGTTGAGGGTTCAGACTCTGGTCATTTTCGTTGAGTATCTAGACTCCTGTCATTACGTTGAACGTTCAGGCTCCGATCATTTTCGTTGAGTATCCATACTCCGGTCAATACGTTGAGCGTTAAGGCTCCGGTCATTTTCGTTGGGTATCCAGACTCCGGTCATTACATTGAGCGTTTAGGATCCAGTCATTTTTTTTAGTATCATAACTCCATTTATTACGTTGAGCGTTCAGGATCCGATCAGTTTCGTTGAGTATCCAGATTCCAAATATTATGTTGAGCGTTCAGGCTCCGGTCAGTTTCGTTGGGTATCCAGACTCTGGTAATTACGTTGATCGTTCAGGCTCTGGTCATTTTCGTTGGCTATCCAGACTCGGGTTATTACGTTAAGCGTTCAGGCTCCGGTCAGTTTAGTTGAGTATCCAGATTCCGATTATTAAGTTGAGCGTTCAGGCTCCGGTCAGTTTCGTTGGGTATCCAGACTCCGGTTGTTACGTTGAGCGTTCAGGCTCCAGTCATTTTCGTTGAGTATCCAGACTCCGGTTATTAAGTTGAGCGTCAGGCTCCGATCATTTTCGTTGAGTATCCAGACTCCAATTATTACGTTGAGCGTTCAGGCTCCGGTCATTTTCGTTGAGTATCCTGACTCTTGTTATTACGTTGAGGGTTCAGACTCTGGTCATTTTCGTTGAGTATCTAGACTTCTGTCATCACGTTAAATGTTCAGGCTCAGATCATTTTCGTTGAGTATCAATACTCCGGTCAATACGTTGAGCGTTCAGGCTCCGGTCATTTTCGTTGAGTATCCAGACTCCGGTCATTACATTGAGCGTTCAGGATCCAGTCATTTTTGTTGAGTATCATAACTCCATTTATTACGTTGAGCGTTCAGGATCCGATCAGTTTCGTTAAGTATCCAGACTCCAAATATTACGTTGAGTGTTCAGGCTTCGGTCAGTTTCGTTGGGTATCCAGACTATGGTGATTACGTTGATCGTTCAGGCTCCGGTCATTTTCGTTGACTCTACAGACTTTGGTTATTACGTTAAGCGTTCAGGCTCCGGTCAGTTTCATTGAGTATCCAGATTTGGATTATTACATTGAGCATTCAGGCTCCGGTCAGTTTCGTTGGGTATCCAGACTCCGATTATTACGTTGAGCGTTCAGGCTCCGGTCATTTTTGTTGAGTATCCAGACTCCGGTTATTACATTGAGGGTTCAGACTCCGGTCATTTTCGTTGAGTATCCAGACTCCGATTATTACGTTGAGCGTTCAGGCTCCGGTCATTTTCGTTGAGTATCCTGACTCTGGTTATTACGTTGAAGGTTCAGACTTCGGTCATTTTCGTTGAGTATCTAGACTCCTGACATTACGTTGAATGTTCAGGCTCCGATCATTTTCGTTGAGTATCAATACTCCGGTCAATACGTTGAGCGTTCAGGCTCCGGTCATTTTCGTTGAGTATCCAGACTCCGGTCATTACATTGAGCGTTCAGGATCCAGTCATTTTTGTTGAGTATCATAACTCCATTTATTACGTTGAGCGTTCAGGATCCGATCAGTTTCGTTGAGTATCTAGACTCCAAATATTACGTTGAGCGTTCAGGCTTCGGTCAGTTTCGTTGGGTATCCAGACTCCGGTGATTACGTTGATCGTTCAAGCTCCGGTCATTTTCGTTGACTATACAGACTCTGGTTATTACGTTAAGCGTTCAGGCTCCGGTCAGTTTCGTTGAGTATCCAGATTCCGATTATTACGTTGAACGTTCAGGCTCCGGTCAGTTTCGTTGGGTATCCAGACTCCGATTATTACGTTGAGCGTTCAGGCTCCGGTCATTTTCGTTGAGTATCCAGACTCCGGTTATTACGTTGAGGGTTCAGACTCCGGTCATTTTCGTTGAGTTTCTAGACTCCTGTCATTACGTTGAACGTTCAGACTCCGATCATTTTCGTTGAGTATCCATACTCCGGTGAATATGTTGAGCGTTCAGGCTCCGGTCATTTTCGTTCGGCATCCAGACTCCGGTCATTACATTGAGCGTTCAGGATCCAGTCATTTTTGTTGAGTATCATAACTCCATTTATTACGTTGAGCGTTCAGGATCCGATCAGTTTCGTTGAGTATCCAGACTCCAAATATTACGTTGAGTGTTCAGGCTTCGGTCAGTTTCGTTGGGTATCCAGACTCTGGTGATTACGTTGATCGTTCAGGCTCCTGTCATTTTCGTTGACTATACAGACTTTGGTTATTACGTTAAGCGTTCAGGCTCCGGTCAGTTTCGTTGAGTATCCAGATTCGGATTATTACATTGAGCGTTCAGGCTCCGGTCAGTTTCGTTGGGTATCCAGACTCCGATTATTACGTTGAGCGTTCAGGCTCCGGTCATTTTTGTTGAGTATCCAGACTCCGGTTATTACATTGAGGGTTCAGACTCCGGTCATTTTCGTTGAGTATCCAGACTCCGATTATTACGTTGAGCGTTCAGGCTCCGGTCATTTTCATTGAGTATCCTGACTCCGGTTATTACGTTGAGGGTTCAAACTTCGGTCATTTTCGTTGAGTATCTAGACTCCTGTCATTACGTTGAATGTTCAGGCTCCGATCATTTTCGTTGAGTATCAATACTCCGGTCAATACGTTGAGCGTTCAGGCTCCGGTCATTTTCGTTGAGTATCCAGACTCCGGTCATTACATTGAGCGTTCAGGATCCAGTCATTTTTGTTGAGTATCATAACTCCATTTATTACGTTGAGCGTTCAGGATCCGATCAGTTTCGTTGAGTATCCAGACTCCAAATATTACGTTGAGCGTTCAGGCTTCGGTCAGTTTCGTTGGGTATCCAGACTCTGGTGATTACGTTGATCGTTCAGGCTCTGGTCATTTTCGTTGACTATCCAGACTCGGGTTATTACGTTAAGCGTTCAGGCTCTGGTCAGTTTCGTTGAGTATCCAGATTCCGATTATTAAGTTGATCGTTCAGGCTCCGGTCAGTTTCGTTGGGTATCCAGACTCCGGTTATTACGTTGAGCCTTCAGCCTCTGGTCATTTTCGTTGAGTATCGAGACTCCGGTTATTAAGTTGAGCGTCAGGCTCCGATCATTTTCGTTGAGTATCCAGACTCCGGTTATTACGTTGAGCGTTCAGGCTCCGGTCATTTTCGTTGAGTATCCTAACTCTGGTTATTACGTTGAGGGTTCAGACTCCGGTCATTTTCGTTGAGTATCTAGACTCCTGTCATTACATTGAATGTTCAGGCTCCGATCATTTTCGTTGAGTATCAATACTCTAGTCAATACGTTGAGCGTTCAGGCTCCGGTCATTTTCGTTGAGTATCCAGACTCCGGTCATTACATTGAGCGTTCAAGACCCAGTCATTTTTTTTAGTATCATAACTCTATTTATTACGTTGAGCGTTCAGGATCCGATCAGTTTCGTTGAGTATCCAGACTCCAAATATTATGTTGAGCGTTCAGGCTCCGGTCAGTTTCGTTTGGTATCCAGACTCTGGTGATTACGTTGATCGTTCAGGCTCTGGTCAGTTTCGTTGACTATCCAGACTCGGGTTATTACGTTAAGCGTTCAGGCTCCAGTCAGTTTCATTGAGTATGCAGATTCCGATTATTAAGTTGAGCGTTCAGGCTCCGGTCAGTTTCGTTGGGTATCCAGACTCCAGTAATTACGTTGAGCCTTCAGCCTCTGGTCATTTTCGTTGAGTATCCAGACTCCGGTTATTAAGTTGAGCGTCAGGCTCCGATCATTTTCGTTGAGTATCCAGACTCCGGTTATTACGTTGAACGTTTAGGCTTCGGTCATTTTCGTTGAGTATCCTGACTCCGGTTATTACGTTGAGGGTTCAGACTTCGGTCATTTTCATTGAGTATCTAGACTCCTGTCATTACGTTGAATGTTCAGGCTCCGATCATTTTCGTTGAGTATCAATACTCCGGTCAATACGTTGAGTGTTCAGGCTCCGGTCATTTTCGTTGAGTATCCAGACTCCGGTCATTACATTGAGCGTTCAGGATCCAATCATTTTTGTTGAGTATCATTACTCCATTTATTACGTTGAGCGTTCAGGATCCGATCAGTTTCGTTGAGTATCCAGACTCCAAATATTACGTTGAGCGTTCAGGCTTCGGTCAGTTTCGTTGGGTATCCAGACTCCGGTGATTACGTTGATCCTTCATGCTCCGGTCATTTTCGTTGACTATACAGACTCTGGTTATTACGTTAAGCGTTCAGGCTCCGGTCAGTTTCGTTGAGTATCCAGATTCCGATTGTTACGTTGAGCGTTCAGGCTCCGGTCAGTTTCGTTGGGTATCCAGACTCCGATTATTACGTTGAGCATTCAGGCTCCGGTCATTTTCGTTTAGTATCCAGACTCTGGTTATTACGTTGAGGTTTCAGACTCCGGTCATTTTCGTTGAGTATCTAGACTCCTGTAATTACGTTGAACTTTCAGGCTCCGATCATTTTCGTTGAGTATCCATACTCCGGTCAATACGTTGAGTGTTAAGGCTCCGGTCATTTTCGTTGGGCATCCAGACTCCGGTCATTACATTGAGCGTTCAGGATCCAGTCATTTTTGTTGAGTATCATAACTCCATTTATTACGTTGAGTGTTCAGGATCCGATCTGTAACACCCCCTTTCTATACCCCCAAATTAATACATTTAACCAATTAGGCACTTAGAAAATTTATTTCATCAGATTTTAATTAAAACATGGTATATAAGAGGCGCATCACATTATCATGAAATTAAACACATACGATACCTGCTCAAAATAGATATGCAACAATGGGTAACCCACATCTCAATATTTAGAATAAAAGCGGAAACATCCAAATATTGAATCGATCACATACATAAAAGTATATACAACCATTCAATCAATTCATGCTTTACAAAATATCCACAGCAGATACATACGCATATGTATCACAAAAGAATCAAAACAAAATAGCTTCAAAAGAGCCAAAGGCTTCCTAACTACCCAGATGTTACATATCAGAGCCATTGACCAAAAGAATGAAGACCTCGCTTCACAAAAAGAACCTCCAGCTTCCTACTCTGCAATGCCTCATAGAGCATTATAAAACAGCAGAAGGGTGAGAAACAATATCATAACAGTTAATGCATAAAATTGTATATATACATATACTCATATTGGTACAAGTTATACTCAAATTATGTTCTCACCACATTAAGCATATACAATTAATCATGCCTCTACACATGCTCATGAACATTCACTATATGTTCCTTCAAACAGTCATATATAACATACACAGATGACTCATGCAACTCATAGAGACCGACACACGACTCTATGCAGATGCAAATGCGGTACCGACTCATTTCAACAGATTCTCTAAGGAATCGAGTATTAAGCAGATTCTCCACGGAATCAAGTACTCAGCAGATTCTCCACGGAATCAAATATTCATCAGATTCTCCACGGAATCGAATATTCAGTAGATTCTCCACGGAATCAAGTACTCAGCAGATTCTCCACGGAATCAAATACTCTAATCAATCCTCCACGGGATTACATGTTATGACCGATTCTCCGAGGAATCACACAATGCAACCGATTCTCCAAGGAATCAAATGTAACCAACGTATCATACGAGGTTCTGCAAATCCTCCGAGGGATCATTCAACACAAAAATGCATACTAAGATGCTACACAATGCTAATCCTCTGAGGGATCGATCAACACAGAATGCATACTATGTTCACAAACATACTCATTGCATTTATCACATATATCGCATGTATTCATCATGCATTCACATTATACACCATTTCACACAAGGTTTACATACCTATTAATCCATCAATGCATTTCTATCTAATTCGAGCAAACGCACAACATTATCAAACGATCAAGATTCACCATTGGTTCTACAATCTAGGATTCACGCCTTTCGGCCACCCACAGCACGACATGTCAATACAGTTCATACATCAATCATTCATATAGGCATTAATCATAATTTAATCAACCAAACATCATGCTATGAACAAACAGCAAAACAAACAACACTGTCAGATTCGCCAACCTTCGCCTGGCGAAGCCACGCAGCGAATGCTCGCTGGCCTTCGCCTGGCGAACTTCCCAGCGAAGTCCACTGGGAGTAATTATGGAATTACTCGCTGAGGCTCTCTACACACTCTCCTGGCGAACCTTCGCCAACTAACCTTGCCTGGCGAACTTGCCAGCGAATACAGGGTGTTAGCTTCTGACTTGCTTCGCTACAGTTCGCTGGGCTTCGCCTGGCGAAGCTTCACTGCCATTCGCCTGGCGAGCCTGCGAAGACAGAACTTCCATGGCTGTTCCAAAGCCCAAACTCCACAAAATCAACCGATTAAATCCAAACCAGTCTCAGTGGCACAACCCAACCATCACCCGACTAAACTACATCGTCTAATCCGAGTTCTAACCGATTAAAACCTCATTCTACTCACAAAACCAACTTCTAACCTAAGTGGAAAAAGAGTAGAAACTCTACAAAATCCAAACACATACACATACAATCATATACATTAAAGAGATGATAGAGTTTCACACCCTTACCGATCGATTGCAAGCTTTGGTGATGATCCCTTGATGATTCTAGGTTTTCCTCTCCACTTTCTCTTCTCTTTCTCTTCTCCTCTTTTCTTTCTCTTGTTTTTCTTCTTATGTTACTATCTTTCTTTCTTTTCCTCTCTTATTCTATTTCTATCTCTATTTCTTTCCTCTCAAATTCTTTCCAACACTTACCAACCAATTCTCACACTAAATTGCTAAATGTCTAAAATTCCCTTTTTACTCTAATTCCCCGAAAACTCTCTGAATCGGTAAAAATAGATAAAATAAGCAAACACCACATAATAATATATAATTTCTCAATTTAAAACAAACATCAATTAAATAAATTAAAAGACTCAACAATTAATGGGAATTCAGAGTCGGGGCGTTACAACTCTCCCCCACTTTAGAAATTTTCGTCCTCGAAAATATTACCTTATTCAAACAACTCTGGATGCGATTCTCGCATCCTGCTCTCCAATTCCCAAGTCATGTTGCCTTCCGCGGCACCTCCCCAGGACACTTTCACAAGCGCAATATCCTTGCCTCTTAGTTTCTTAACTTCACGGTCCAAAATACTAACCGGTAAAACTTCAACTGTAAGTTATCTCTTACTTCAACTTCATCCATTGGGATAACATGTGACGGATCCGAAACATACTTCCGAAGTTGCGAGACATGGAATACATCATGCAAATTCGAAAGGTTCGGAGGCAACGCCACACGATAAGCCACAGCACCAACTCGTGCGACAATCTGATACGGGCCAATAAAACGAGAAGTCAACTTTCTCGACTTCAAAGCACGACCCACACCCGTAACCGGTGTAACTCTCAAAAACACATGGTCGCCTTCTTGAAACTCGAGATCCTTTCTCCTTTTATCATGATAACTTTTCTGTCTACTCTGAGAAGCCCTCATCTTTTCCCGAATAAATTTCACCTTTTCCGTCGTTTGCTGTACCATTTCCGGACCAACTACCGACTTTTCACCTGTCTCATGCCAACACAGAGGTGTTCGACATCTCCGACCATATAAAGCCTCAAATGGCGCCATACCAATACTCGAATGGAAACTGTTATTATAGGTGAACTCAATCAACGCTAAATAATCGTCCCACGCACCACCTTGTTCAAGCACACAAGCACGCAACAAATCTTCTAACGATTGAATCGTCCTCTCGGTTTGACCATCTGTTTGCGGATGATATGCCGAACTCAATCTCAACTTAGAACCCAAGGCACCTTGCAAACTCTCCCAAAATCTTGAAGTAAATCTAGGATCTCTATCCGACACAATACTCTTAGGAACTCCATGAAGCTTCACAATAGTGCCAACATAAATCTCGGCCAACCTTTCCAAAGAATAAGTAATATCAATCGGAATAAAGTGAGCCGATTTAGTAAGCCTATCAACAATCACCCAAATAGCATTATGTCCTCTTTGCGTATTCGGCAATCCCGTAACAAAATCCATCGATATACTATCGCATTTCCATTCCGGAATATC
The DNA here is from genome assembly GCA_963859935.3 of Lathyrus sativus. Lineage (NCBI taxonomy): Eukaryota > Viridiplantae > Streptophyta > Magnoliopsida > Fabales > Fabaceae > Lathyrus > Lathyrus sativus. The sequence continues at coordinate 239,919,087 of OZ012736.1, forward strand.
CAACGGTTGCATCAATCCACTAGGCTTCTGATGCTCCACCTTAGACTTCTGGCAAGTCAAACACGAGTACACAAAACGAGCAACATCGCTTTTCAATCCAGACCACCAAAAGATCTTTTTCAAATCCTGATACATCTTATTCGCTCCCGGATGAATACTCAAGTTACTCCGATGTCCCTCTTCCAATATCATCTTTTTCAAATCCGCATCATCGGGAATACAAATACGACCTCGAAACCTCAAAACTCCTAATTCATCAACTTTGAAATCTTCATTTCCATTCGTCATCAAATCCACAAATTTCAAATCCAACTTTTGCTTTTCACACACCGTAGCAAGGAAATCATTCGTGACATGCAACATACCAAGCTTCACACTACTCGGCGTTAACTCACAAACCAAACTCAAATCTCTAAAGTTCTCCAAAAGTTCCCACTTTCTAACCATTAAAGTAGACACGTGCAACGACTTCCGACTTAAGGCATCGGCTACCACATTCGCCTTACCCGGATGATAATTTAAACCAAAATCATAGTCCTTCAAAAGTTCTAGCCATCTCCTTTGCCTCATATTCAATTCTTTTTGATCAAACAAATACTTCAAACTCTTGTGATCGCAAAAAACTTCAAATCTTGCACCATAAAGATAGTGCCTCCAAATTTTCAAAACGAACACTACGGCCGCTAACTCCAAATCATGAGTAGGATAATTATTTTCATGTACTCTCAACTGTCTAGAAGCATACGCCACGACCTTCCCATCTTGCATCAATACACCACCCAATCCTGACAAAGAAGCATCGCAATAAACCACAAAAGGTTCCGTAGGATTCGGCAAAATCAAAACTGGCGCTGTTGTTAACCTTCTCTTTAATTCCATGAAACTCTCTTCACAATTAACATCCCAAATAAAAGCCTTTCCTTTACAAGTCAACTGCGTTAACGGAAGTGCTAACTTTGAAAATCCTTAGATAAACCTCCGGTAGTAACCGGCCAAGCCCAAAAAGCTTCGAATTTCCGTAACCGATCTTGGAGTCTCCCATTGCATTACCGCATCGATCTTGGATGGATCCACACTAATACCATTGCCGGAAATAATATGTCCGAGAAAACTCACCTCCGACAACCAAAACTCACACTTAGACAACTTCGTGTACAACTTCTTCTCTTTCAAAATCCGCAACACAATCCTTAAATGTTCTTCGTGTTCCTCTCAAGACTTAGAATAAATCAAAATGTCATCGATAAACACTACCACAAAACGATCCAACTGCTCGTGGAAGATACAGTTCATATATTCCATGAAAACACCCGGCGCATTAGAAACTCTGAATGGCATCACCGTATACTCATAGTGACCATATCGTGTTCTAAAAGCCGTCTTCGAAATATCTTCTTCCTTAACCCGAATCTGGTGATAACCGGATCTCAAATCAATCTTACTAAAAACACGGGCTCCAACTAATTGATCCATCAAATCATCGATTCTTGGAAGCGGATACTTGTTCTTAATCGTCACCTTATTCAACTGCCGATAATCAATACACAATCGCATACTACCATCCTTCTTCTTTACCAACAATACCGGCGCACCCCAAGGAGAAACACTTGGTCTTACAAATCTCTTATCCAACAAATCATTCAACTGCTTCTTCAATTCCACCAACTCCGATGCCGACATCCGATACGGGGCCATCGAAATCGGTCTAGTACCCGGAACTAGATCAATAGAAAATTCAACCTCTCTCTTTGGCGGCACATCCGCAACATCTTCTGGAAACACTTCAGGAAATTCACAAACCACAGGAAACACGTCGAGCTCAACTTTGCTCTCCACCGACAACGATGCAAACAAACCAAACAACTGAGCTTCGTCCGCTAAAAGTTTCTTCAACTCTTTAGTGGAAAGAAAACTCTCGTCTTCACCATCTTCCAAAGAAGGAAACCTTACTAACTTGTGATAGCAATCCAGATGAACTCTATTAAATTGCAACCAGTTCATACCCAAGATTACGTCCAAACCTTCCAACGGCAAACACACTAAATCCATAACGAAGTCCTTACCATACATGGTCAAAGGACAACTTGCACACACAAAAGAAGTAGTTACCGACCCCGAAGCGGGAGTCCCAATAACCATACCACTACTCAAAGAAACCATACACAAATCCAACCGCTTAGCACACGCAAGAGAGATGAACGAGTGAGTCGCTCCAGTATCAATAATAGCAACTAAAGGCATATCATTAATAAAGAATGTACCTTTAATCAAACGATTCGCCGCATTAGTAGCGTCTGAACCTGCTAATGCGAATACTTTTCCGCCCGCCTGAGCTTGCTTCGGTTTGGTACAATTCGGGCTAATGTGACCCACCTCGCCACAATTAAAACACTTCACAGCATTCTTTCTACACTCTGCTGCATCATGTCCAAGGAGCCCACAGTTGGAACACTTCGCCTTGAACTTTCCACAATCATAAGACTTGTGGCCCATCACACCACACTTAAAACATTTGATCGTACCGGAACCTCCTCCGGGTCTCCTATCAAAGTTCCCCCTATGTTTGCCCTTATCAGCAGGCGTCACATAAGGTCCGCTTCGTACTTGCTGCTTCCCTCTCCTCTCGCTCAAACTCTTATAATGAGTAGAACGAGCTCTACTGTCTTCCTCATAAATCCTACAGCACTCGGTCAAATCCGAAAATCTTCGTATCCTTTGATAACCCACCGCTTGCTTTATCTCAGGACGCAAGCCATTCTCATACTTGATACATTTGGAAAATTCTGCCGTAACCGCATCATAGTGAGGGTGAAACATCACTAACTCAGTAAACTTAGCGGTGTAGTCCACCACCGACATATTACCTTGTAACAACTCCAGAAATTCCATTTCTATCTTTCCTTTAACACTTTCGGGATAATACTTCCTTAGAAACTCAGTACGAAATAAATCCCACGTAATCTCCTCATCGTCGACCTCAAGAATTTGTCTCACGCTGACCCACCAGTCATCAGCCTCTTCTCTCAGCATGTGAGTCCCTAGTCTCACCTTGTTCCCTTCAGCACAATCCATCATCCTAAAGATCCTCTCAATTTCCTTTAACCATATCTGAGCATCATCCGGATCAAATCTCCCTTTGAACACCGGTGGTTGGTTCTTCCTGAACTCATCATTCGCATTCACGTTAGGTGCACCCTGCACAGCTCTGGCCATAGCCTCTAACGCCGCTGTCATAGCATTGTCATTACGACCTGCCATATTCTGAGGATTCCCAAAAATAACAACAAGGTTAAACAACCGTTCAACCAACACAACAACAAGACAAACACGACTGACTCAACACTGGCTCTGATACCACTTAATGTAACACCCCCTTTCTATACCCCCAAATTAATACATTTAATCAATTAGGCACTTAGAAAATTTATTTCATCAGAGTTTAATTAAAACATGGTATATAAGAGGCGCATCACATTATCATGAAATTAAACACATACGATACCTGCTCAAAATAGATATGCAACAATGGGTAACCCACATCTCATTATTTAGAATAAAAGCGAAAACATCCAAATATTGAATCGATCACATACATAAAAGTATATACAACCATTCAATCAATTCATGCTTTACAAAATATCCACAGCAGATACATACGCATATGTATCACAAAAGAATCAAAACAAAATAGCTTCAAAAGAGCCAAAGGCTTCCTAACTACCCAGATGTTACATATCAGAGTCATTGACCAAAAGAATGAAGACCTCGCTTCACAAAAAGAACTTCCAGCTTCCTACTCTGCAATGCCTCATAGAGCATTATAAAACAGCAGAAGGGTGAGAAACAATATCATAATAGTTAATGCATAAAATTGTATATATACATATACTCATATTGGTACAAGTTATACTCAAATTATGTTCTCACCACATTAAGCATATACAATTAATCATGCCTCTACACATGCTCATGAACATTCACTATATGTTCCTCCAAACAGTCATATATAACATACACAGTTATATTCATTCAATTAATGCATCATGCACAGATGACTCATGCAACTCATAGAGACCGACACACGACTCTATGCAGATGCAAATGCGGTACCGACTCATTTCAACAGATTCTCTAAGGAATCGAGTATTCAGCAGATTCTCCACGGAATCAAGTACTCAGCAGATTCTCCACAGAATCAAATATTCATCAGATTCTCCACGGAATCGAATATTCAGCAGATTCTCCACGGAATCAAGTACTCAGCAGATTCTCCATGGAATCAAATACTCTAATCAATCCTCCACGGGATTACATGTTATGACCGATTATCCGAGGAATCACACAATGCAACCGATTCTCCAAGGAATCAAATGTAACCAATGTATTCATCATGCATTCACATTATACACCATTTCACACAAGGTTTACATACCTATTAATCCATCAATGCATTTCTATCTAATTCGAGCAAACGCACAACATTATCAAACGATCAAGATTCACCATTTGTTCTACAATCTAGGATTCACGCCTTTCGGCCACCCACAACACGACATGTCAATACAGTTCATACATCAATCATTCATATATGCATTAATCATAATTGAATCAACCAAACATCATGCTATGAACAAACAGCAAAACAAACAACACTGTCAGATTCGCCAACCTTCGCTTGGCGAAGCCACGCAGCGAATGCTCGCTGGCCTTCGCCTGGCGAACTTCCCAGCGAAGTCCACTGGGAGTAATTCTGGAATTACTCGCTGAGGCTCGCTACACACTCGCCTGGCGAACCTTCGCCAACTAACCTCGCCTGGCGAACTTGCCAGCGAATACAGGGTGTTAGCTTCTGACTTGCTTCGCTACAGTTCGCTGGGCTTCGCCTGGCGAGCCTGCGAAGACAGAACTTCCATGGCTGTTCCAAAGCCCAAACTCCACAAAATCAACCGATTAAATCCAAACCAGTCTCAGTGGAACAACCCAACCATCACCCGACTAAACTACATCGTCTAATCCGAGTTCTAACCGATTAAAACCTCATTCTACTCACAAAACCAACTTCTAACCTAAGTGGAAAAAGAGTAGAAACTCTACAAAATCCAAACACATACACATACAATCATATACATTAAAGAGATGATAGAGTTTCACACCCTTACCGATCGATTGCAAGCTTTGGTGATGATCCCTTGATGATTCTAGGTTTTCCTCTCCACTTTCTCTTCTCTTTCTCTTCTCCTCTTTTCTTTCTCTTGTTTTTCTTCTTATGTTACTATCTTTCTTTCTTTTCCTCTCTTATTCTATTTCTATCTCTATTTCTTTCCTCTCAAATTCTTTCCAACACTTACCAACCAATTCTCACACTAAATTGCTAAATGTCTAAAATGCCCTTTTTACTCTAATTCCCCGAAAACTCTCCGAATCGGTAAAAATAGATAAAATAAGCAAACACCACATAATAATATATAATTTCTCAATTTAAAACAAACATCAATTAAATAAATTAAAATACTCAACAATTAATGGGAATTCAGAATCGGGGTGTTACACGATCAATTTGGTTGAGTATCCAGACTCCAAATATTATGTTCAGCGTTCAGGCTCCGGTCAGTTTCGTTGGATATCCAGACTCTGGTGATTACGTTGATCGTTCAGGCTCTGGTCATTTTCGTTGACTATCTAGACTCGGGTTATTACGTTAAGCGTTCAGGCTCCGGTCAGTTTCGTTGAGTATCCAGATTCCGATTATTAAGTTGAGCGTTCAGGCTCCGGTCAGTTTCGTTGAGTATCCAGACTCCGGTTATTACGTTGAGCCTTCAGCCTCCGGTCATTTTCGTTGAGTATCCAGACTCCGATTATTAAGTTGAGCGTCAGGCTCCGATCATTTTCGTTGAGTATCCAGACTCTGATTATTACGTTGAGCGTTCAGGCTCCGGTCATTTTCGTTGAGTATCCTGACTCCGGTTATTACGTTGAGGGTTCAGACTCCGGTCATTTTCTTTGAGTATCTAGACTCCTATAATTACGTTGAATGTTCAGGCTCCAATCATTTTCGTTGAGTACCAATACTCCGGTCAATATGTTGAGCGTTCAGGCTCCGGTCATTTTCGTTGAGTATCCAGACTCCGGTCATTACATTGAGCATTCAGGATCCAGTCATTTTTGTTGAGTATCATAACTCCATTTATTACGTTGAGCGTTCAGGATCCGATCAGTTTCGTTGAGTATCCAGACTCCAAATATTACGTTGAGCGTTCAGGCACCGGTCAGTTTTGTTGGGTATCCAGACTCCGGTGATTACGTTGATCGTTCAGGCTACGGTCATTTTCATTAACTATACAGACTCTGGTTATTACGTTAAGCATTCAGGCTCCGGTCAGTTTCGTTGAGTATCCAGATTCCGATTATTACGTTGAGCGTTCAAGCTCCGGTCAGTTTCGTTGGGTATCCAGACTCCGATTATTACGTTGAGCGTTCAGGCTCCAGTCATTTTTGTTGAGTATCCAGACTCCGGTTATTACGTTGAGGGTTCAGACTCCGGTCATTTTCGTTGAGTATCTAGACTCCGATTATTACGTTGAGCGTTCAGGCTCCGGTCATTTTCGTTGAGTATCCTGACTCCGGTTATTACTTTGAGGGTTCAGACTCCGGTTATTTTCGTTGAGTATCCAGACTTCGATTATTACGTTGAATGTTCAGGCTCCGATCATTTTCGTTGAGTATCCATACTCCGGTCAATACGTTGAGCGTTCAGGCTCTGGTCATTTTCGTTGAGTATCCAGACTCCGGTCATTACATTGAGCGTTCCGGATCCAGTCATTTTTGTTGAGTATCAAAACTCCATTTATTACGTTGAGCGTTCAGGCTCCGGTCAGTTTCGTTGGGTATCCAGACTCCGATTATTACGTTGAGCGTGCAGGCTCCGGTCATTTTCGTTGAGTATCCAGACTCCGATTATTACATTGAGGGTTCAGACTCCGGTCATATTTGTTGAGTATCTAGACTCCTGTCATTACGTTGAACGTTCAGGCTCCGATCATTTTCGTTGAGTATCCATACTCTGGTCAATACGTTGAGCGTTCAGGCTCCTGTCAGTTTCTTTGAGTAACCAGATTCCGATTGTTACTTTGAGCGTTCAGGCTCCGGTCAGTTTCGTTGGGTATCCAGACTCCGGTTATTACGTTGAGCGTTCAGGACCACGTCATTTTCGTTGAGTATCCAGACTCCAGTTATTACGTTGAGGGTTCAGACTCCGGTCATTTTCGTTGAGTATCTAGACTATGATTATTACGTTGAGCGTTCAGGCTCCAGTTATTTTCGTTGAGTATCCTAACTCCGGTTATTACGTTGAGGGTTCAGACTCCGGTCATTTTCGTTGAGTATCTAGACTCTTGTCATTATGTTGAATGTTCAGGCTCCGATCATTTTCGTTGAGTATCCATACTCCGGTCAATATGTTGAGCGTTCAGGCTCTGGTCATTTTCGTTGAGTATCCAGACTCCGGTCATTACATTGAGCGTTCAGGATCCAGTCATTTTTGTTGAGTATCATAACTCGATTTATTACGTTGAGCGTTCAGGATCCGATCAGCTTCGTTGAGTATCCAGACTCCAAATATTACGTTGAGCGTTCAGGCTCCGGTCAGTTTCGTTGGGTATCCAGACTCCGGTGATTACGTTGATCGTTCAGGCTCCGGTCATTTTCGTTGACTATCCAGACTCGGGTTATTACGTTAAGCAATCAGGCTTCGGTCAGTTTCGTTGAGTATCCATATTCCGATTATTACGTTGAGCGTTCAGGCTCCGGTCAGTTTCGTTGGGTATCCAGACTCCGGTTATTACGTTGAGCGTTCAGGACCACGTCATTTTTGTTGAGTATCCAGACTCCGGTTATTACGTTGAGGGTTCAGACTCCGGTCATTTTCGTTGAGTATCTAGACTCCGATTATTACGTTGAGCGTTCAGGCTCCGGTTATTTTCGTTGAGTATCCTGACTCCGGTTATTACGTTGAGGGTTCAGACTCCGGTCATTTTCGTTGAGTATCTAGACTCTTGTCATTACATTGAATGTTCAGGCTCCGATCATTTTTATATAGTATCCATACTCGGGTCAATACGTTGAGCGTTCAGGCTCCGGTCATTTTCGTTGACTATCCAGACTCCAGTCATTACATTGAGCGTTCAGGATCCAGTCATTTTTGTTGAGTATCATAACTCCATTTATTACGTTGAGCATTCAGGATCCGATCAGTTTCGTTGAGTATCCAGACTTCAAATATTACGTTGAGCGTTCAGGCTCCGGTCAGTTTCATTGGGTATCCAGACTCCGGTGATTACGTTGATTGTTCAGGCTCCGGTCATTTTCGTTGACTATCCAGACTCGGGTTATTACGTTAAGCGTTCAGGCTCCGATTAGTTTCGTTGAGTATCCAGATTCCGATTATTACGTTGAGCGTTCATGTAACGCCCCGATTCTGAATTCCCATTAATTGTTGAGTCTTTTAATTTATTTAATTGATGTTTGTTTTAAATTGAGAAATTATATATATTGTTATGTGGTGTTTGCTTATTTTATCTATTTTTACCGATTCAGAGAGTTTTCGGGGAATTAGAGTAAAAAGGGCATTTTAGACATTTAGCAATTTAGTGTGAGAATTGATTGGTAAGTGTTGGAAAGAATTTGAGAGGAAAGAAATAGAGATAGAAATAGAATAAGAGAGGAAAAGAAAGAAAGATAGTAACATAAGAAGAAAAACAAGAGAAAGAAAAGAGGAGAAGAGAAAGAGAAGAGAAAGTGGAGAGGAAAACCTAGAATCATCAAGGGATCATCACCAAAGCTTGCAATCGATCGGTAAGGGTGTGAAACTCTATCATCTCTTTAATGTATACAATTGTATGTGTATGTGTTTGGATTTTGTAGAGTTTCTACTCTTTTTCCACTTAGGTTAGAAGTTGGTTTTGTGAGTAGAATGAGGTTTTAATCGGTTAGAACTCGGATTAGACGATGTAGTTTAGTCGGGTGATGGTTAGGTTGTGCCACTGAGACTGGTTTGGATTTAACCGGTTGATTTTGTGGAGGTTGGGCTCTTGAGGCAGCCATGGAAGTTCTGTCTTCGCAGGCTCGCCAGGCGAATGCCAGCGAAGCTTCGCCAGGCGAAGCCCAGCGAGCTGTAGCGAAGCAAGTCAGAAGCTAACACCCTGTATTCGCTGGCAAGTTCGCCAAGCGAAGCGAGTAATTCCAGAATTACTCCCAGTGGACTTCGCTGGGAAGTTCGCCAGGCGAAGGCCAGCGAGCATTCGCTGCGTGGCTTCGCCAGGAGAAAGTTGGCGAATCTGGCAGTGTTATTTGTTTTGCTGTTTATTCATAGCATGATTTTCTTGGCCGATTCAATTACGATTAATGCATATATGAATGATTGATGTGTAAACTGTTTTGACATGTCGTGCTGTGGGTGGCCGAAAGGCGTGAATCCTAGATTGTAGAACCAATTGTGAATCTTAATCGTTTGATAATGTTTTGCGTTTGCTCAAATTAGATAGAAATGCATTGATGGATTAATAGGTATGTAAACCATGTGTGAAATGGTGCATAATGTGAATGCATGATAGATATATGTGATGTATGTGATAAATGCAATGAGTATGTTTGTGAACATAGTAGGCATTCTGTTTTGAATGATCCCTCGGAGGATTAGTATCGTGTAGCATCTTAGTATGCATTTTTGTGTTGAATGATCCCTCGGAGGATTTGCAGAACCTCGTATGATACGATGGTTATATTAGATTCCTTGGAGAATCGGTTGCATTGTGTGATTCCTTGGAGAATCGGTCATAACATGTAATCCCGTGGAGGATTGATTAGAGTATTTGATTCCATGGAGAATCTGCTGAGTACTTGATTCCATGGAGAATCTGCTGAATATTCGATTCCGTGGAGAATCTGATGAATATTTGATTCCGTGGAGAATCTGCTGAGTACTTGATTCCGTGGAGAATCTGCTGAATACTCGATTCCTTAGAGAATCTGTTGAAATGAGTCGGTACCGCATTTGCATCTGCATAGAGTCGTGTGTCGGTCTCTATGAGTTGCATGAGTCATCTGTGCGTGATGCATTAGTTGTATGAATGTAACTGTGTATGTTATATATGATTGTTTGGAGGAACATATAGTGAATGTTTATGAGCATGTGTAGAGACATGATTAATTGTATATGCTTAATGTGGTGAGAACATAATTTGTGTATGACTTGTACCAATATGAGTATATGTATATATACAATTTTATGCATTAACTGTTATGATATTGTTTCTCACCCTTCTGCTGTTTTATAATGCTCTACGAGGCATTGCAGAGTAGGAAGCTGGAGGTTCTTTTTGTGAAGCGATGTTTTCATTCTTTTTGGTCAATGGCTCTGATATGTAACATCTGGGTAGTTAGGAAGCCTTTGACTCTTTTGAAGCTATTCAGTTTTGATTCTTTTGTGATACATATGTGTATGTATCTGCTGTGGATATGTTGTAAAGCATGAATTAACTGATGGTTGTATATACTTTTATGAATGTGATCGATTCAATATTTGGATGTTTCCGCTTTTATTCTAAATATTGAGATGTGGGTTACCCATTGTTGCATATCTATTTTGAGCAGGTATCGTATGTGTTTAATTTTACGATAATGTGATGCGCCTCTTGTATACCATGTTTAATTAAACTCTGATGAAATAAATTTTCTAAGTGCCTAATTGATTTATTTGATTTATTTTGGGGGTATAGAAAGGGGGTGTTACATTAAGTGGTATCAGAGCCAGTGTTGAGTCAGTCGTATCTGTCTTGTTGTTGTGTTGGTTGAACGGTTGTTTAACCTTGTTGTTATTTTTCGGAATCCTCAGAATATGGCAGGTCGTAATGACAATGCTATGGCAGCGGCGTTAGAGGCTATGGCCAGAGCTGTGCAGGGTGCACCTAACGTGAATGTGAATGATGAGTTCAGGAAGAACCAACCACCGGTGTTCAAAGGGAGATTTGATCCGGATGGTGCTCAGATATGGTTAAAGGAAATTGAGAGGATCTTTAGGGTGATGGATTGTGCTGAAGGGAACAAGGTGAGGTTAGGGACTCACATGCTGAGAGAAGAGGCTGATGACTGGTGGGTCAGCGTGAGGCAAGTTCTTGAGGTCGACGATGAGGAGATTACGTGGGATTTATTTCGTATTGAGTTTATAAGGAAGTACGATCCCGAAAGTGTTAAAGGGAAGAGAGAAATGGAATTTCTGGAGTTGAAACAAGGTAATATGTCGGTGGTGGACTACACCGCTAAGTTTACTGAGTTAGTGAAGTTTCACCCTCACTATGATGCGGTTACGGCGGAATTTTCCAAATGTATCAAGTATGAGAATGGCTTGCGTCCTGAGATAAAGCAAGCGATGGGTTATCAAAGAATACGAAGATTTTCGGATTTGACCGAGTGCTGTAGGATTTATGAAGGAGACAGTAGAGCTCGTTCTACTCATTATAAGGGTTTGAGCGAGAGGAGAGGGAAGCAGCAAGTACGAAGCGGACCTTATGTGACGCCTGCTGAGAAGGGCAAACATAGGGGAAACTTTGATAGGAGACCCGGAGGAGGTTCCGGTGCGATCAAATGTTTTAAGTGTGGCGTGATGGGCCACAAGTCTTATGATTGTGGAAAGTTCAAGGCGAAGTGTTCCAACTGTGGGCTCCTTGGACATGATGCAGCAGAGTGTAGAAAGAATGCTGTGAAGTGTTTTAATTGTGGTGAGGTGGGTCACATTAGCCCGAATTGTACCAAACCGAAGCAAGCTCCGGCGGGCGGAAAAGTTTTCGCATTAGTAGGTTCAGACGCTACTAATGCGGCGGATCGTTTGATTAAAGGTACATGCTTTATTAATGATATGCTTTTAGTTGCTATTATTGATACTGGAGCGACTCACTCGTTCATGTCTCTTGCGTGTGCTAAGCGGTTGGATTTGTGTATGGTTTCTTTGAGTAGTGGTATGGTTATTGGGACTCCCGCTTCAGGGTCGGTAACTACTTCTTTGGTGTGTGCAAGTTGTCCTTTGACCATGTATGGTAAGGACTTCGTTATGGATTTAGTGTGTTTGCCGTTGGAAGGTTTGGACGTAATCTTGGGTATGAACTGGTTGCAATTTAATAGAGTTCATCTGGATTGCTATCACAAGTTAGTAAGGTTTCCTTCTTTGGAAGATGGTGAAAACGAGAGTTTTCTTTCCACTAAAGAGTTGAAGAAACTTTTAGCGGACGAAGCTCAGTTGTTTGGTTTGTTTGCATCGTTGTCGGTGGAGAGAAAAGTTGAGCTCGACGTGTTTCCTGTGGTTTGTGAATTTCCTGAAGTGTTTCCGGAAGATGTTGCGGATGTGCTGCCAAAGAGAGAGGTTGAATTTTCTATTGATCTAGTTCCGGGTACTAGACCGATTTCGATGGCCCCGTATCGGATGTCGGCATCGGAGTTGGTGGAATTGAAGAAGCAGTTGAATGATTTGTTGGATAAGAGATTTGTAAGACCAAGTGTTTCTCCTTGGGGTGCGCCGGTATTGTTGGTAAAGAAGAAGGATGGTAGTATGCGATTGTGTATTGATTATCGGCAGTTGAATAAGGTGACAATTAAGAACAAGTATCCGCTTCCAAGAATCGATGATTTGATGGATCAATTAGTTGGAGCCCGTGTTTTTAGTAAGATTGATTTGAGATCCGGTTATCACCAGATTCGGGTTAAGGAAGAAGATATTTCGAAGACGGCTTTTAGAACACGATATGGTCACTATGAGTATACGGTGATGCCATTCGGTGTTTCTAATGCGCCGGGTGTTTTCATGGAATATATGAACCGTATCTTCCACGAGCAGTTGGATCGTTTTGTGGTAGTGTTTATCGATGGCATTTTGATTTATTCTAAGTCTCGAGAGGAACACGAAGAACATTTAAGGATTGTGTTGCGGATTTTGAAAGATAAGAAGTTGTACGCAAAGTTGTCTAAGTGTGAGTTTTGGTTATCGAAGGTGAGTTTTCTTGGGCATATTATTTCCGGAAATGGTATTAGTGTGGATCCATCCAGGATCGATGCGGTAATGCAATGGGAGACTCCAAGATCGGTTACGGAAATTCGAAGCTTTTTGGGCTTGGCCGGTTACTACCGGAGGTTTATCGAAGGATTTTCAAAGTTAGCACTTCCGTTAACGCAGTTGACTTGTAAAGGAAAGGATTTTATTTGGGATTTTAATTGTGAAGAGAGTTTCATGGAATTAAAGAGAAGGTTAACGACAGCGCCAGTTTTGATTTTGTCGAATCCTACGGAACCTTTTGTGGTTTATTGTGATGCTTCTTTGTCAGGATTGGGTGGTGTATTGATGCAAGATGGGAAGGTCGTGGCGTATGCTTCTAGACAGTTGAGAGTACATGAAAAGAATTATCCTACTCATGATTTGGAGTTAGCTGCCGTAGTGTTCGTTTTGAAAATTTGGAGGCACTATCTTTATGGTGCAAGATTTGAAGTTTTTAGCGATCACAAGAGTTTGAAGTATTTGTTTGATCAAAAAGAATTGAATATGAGGCAAAGGAGATGGCTAGAACTTTTGAAGGACTATGATTTTAGTTTAAATTATCATCCGGGTAAGGCGAATGTGGTAGCCGATGCCTTAAGTCGGAAGTCGTTGCACGTATCTACTTTGATGGTTAGAGAGTGGGAACTCTTGGAGAACTTTAGAGATTTGAGTTTGGTTTGTGAGTTATCACCGAGTAGTGTGAAGCTGGGTATGTTGCATGTCACGAATGATTTCCTTGCTACGGTGTGTGAAAAGCAAAAGTTGGATTTGAAATTTGTGGATTTGATGACGAATGGAAATGAAGATTTCAAAGTTGATGAATTAGGAGTTTTGAGGTTTCGAGGTCGTATTTGTATTCCCCATGATGCAGATTTGAAAAAGATGATATTGGAAGAGGGACATCGGAGTAACTTGAGTATTCATCCGGGAGCGAATAAGATGTATCAGGATTTGAAGAAGATCTTTTGGTGGTCTGGATTGAAAAGCGATGTTGCTCGTTTTGTGTACTCGTGTTTGACTTGCCAGAAGTCTAAGGTGGAGCATCAGAAGCCTAGTGGATTGATGCAACCGTTGGATATTCCGGAATGGAAATGGGATAGTATATCGATGGATTTTGTTACGGGATTGCCGAATACGCAAAGAGGACATAATGCTATTTGGGTGATTGTTGATAGGCTTACTAAATCGGCTCACTTTATTCCGATTGATATTACTTATTCTTTGGAAAGGTTGGCCGAGATTTATGTTGGCACTATTGTGAAGCTTCATGGAGTTCCTAAGAGTATTGTGTCGGATAGAGATCCTAGATTTACTTCAAGATTTTGGGAGAGTTTGCAAGGTGCCTTGGGTTCTAAGTTGAGATTGAGTTCGGCATATCATCCGCAAACAGATGGTCAAACCGAGAGGACGATTCAATCGTTAGAAGATTTGTTGCGTGCTTGTTTGCTTGAACAAGGTGGTGCGTGGGACGGTTATTTAGCGTTGATTGAGTTCACCTATAATAACAGCTTCCATTCGAGTATTGGTATGGCGCCATTTGAGGCTTTATATGGTCGGAGATGTCGAACACCTCTGTGTTGGCATGAGACAGGTGAAAAGTCGGTAGTTGGTCCTGAAATGGTACAATAAACGACGGAAAAGGTGAAATTTATTCGGGAAAAGATGAGAGCTTCTCAGAGTAGACAGAAAAGTTATCATGATAAAAGGAGAAAGGATCTCGAGTTTCAAGAGGGCGACCATGTGTTTTTGAGAGTTACACCGGTTACGGGTGTGGGTCGTGCTTTGAAGTCGAGGAAGTTGACTTCTCGTTTTATTGGCCCGTATCAGATTGTCGCACGAGTTGGTGTTGTGGCTTATCGTGTGGCGTTACCTCCGAACCTTTCGAATTTGCATGATGTATTCCATGTCTCGCAACTTCGGAAGTATGTTCCGGATCCGTCACATGTGATCCCGATGGATGAAGTTGAAGTAAGAGATAACCTTACAGTTGAAGCTTTACCGGTTAGTATTTTGGACCACGAAGTTAAGAAACTAAGAGGCAAGGATATTGCGCTTGTGAAAGTGTCCTGGGGAGGTGCCGCGGAAGGCAACATGACTTGGGAATTGGAGAGCAAGATGCGAGAGTCGCATCCGGAGTTGTTTGAATCAGGTGATATTTTCGAGGACGAAAATTTCTAAAGTGGGGGAGAGTTGTAACGCCCCGATTCTGAATTCCCATTAATTGTTGAGTCTTTTAATTTATTTAATTGATGTTTGTTTTAAATTGAGAAATTATATATATTGTTATGTGGTGTTTTCTTATTTTATCTATTTTTACCGATTCGGAGAGTTTTCGGGGAATTAGAGTAAAAAGGGCATTTTAGACATTTAGCAATTTAGTGTGAGAATTGGTTGGTAAGTGTTGGAAAGAATTTGAGAGGAAAGAAATAGAGATAGAAATAGAATAAGAGAGGAAAAGAAAGAAAGATAGTAACATAAGAAGAAAAACAAGAGAAAGAAAAGAGGAGAAGAGAAAGAGAAGAGAAAGTGGAGAGGAAAACCTAGAATCATCAAGGGATCATCACCAAAGCTTGCAATCGATCGGTAAGGGTGTGAAGCTCTATCATCTCTTTAATGTATACAATTGTATGTGTATGTGTTTGGATTTTGTAGAGTTTCTACTCTTTTTCCACTTAGGTTAGAAGTTGGTTTTGTGAGTAGAATGAGGTTTTAATCGGTTAGAACTCGGATTAGACGATGTAGTTTAGTCGGGTGATGGTTGGGTTGTGCCACTGAGACTGGTTTGGATTTAACCGGTTGATTTTGTGGAGGTTGGGCTCTTGAGGCAGCCATGGAAGTTCTGTCTTCGCAGGCTCGCCAGGCGAATGGCAGCGAAGCTTCTCCAGGCGAAGCCCAGCGAGCTGTAGCGAAGCAAGTCAGAAGCTAACACCCTGTATTCGCTGGCAAGTTCGCCAAGCGAAGTGAGTTGGCGAGGGTTCGCCAGGCGAGTGTGTAGCGAGCCTCAGCGAGTAATTCCAAAATTACTCCCAGTGGACTTCGCTGGGAAGTTCGCCAGGCGAAGGCCAGCGAGCATTCGCTGTGTGGCTTCGCCAGGCGAAGGTTGGTGAATCTGGCAGTGTTATTTGTTTTGCTGTTTATTCATAGCATGATTTTCTTGGCCGATTCAATTACGATTAATGCATATATGAATGATTGATGTGTAAACTGTTTTGACATGTCGTGCTGTGGGTGGCCGAAAGGCGTGAATCCTAGATTGTAGAACCAATTGTGAATCTTAATCGTTTGATAATGTTGTGCGTTTGCTCGAATTAGATAGAAATGCATTGATGGATTAATAGGTATGTAAACCTTGTGTGAAATGGTGCCTAATGTGAATACATGATAGATATATGTGATGTATGTGATAAATGCAATGAGTATGTTTGTGAACATAGTAGGAATTCTGTGTTGAATGATCCCTCGAAGGATTAGTATCGTGTAGCATCTTAGTATGCATTTTTGTGTTGAATGATCCCTCGGAGGATTTGCAGAACCTCGTATGATACGATGGTTATATTAGATTCCTTGGAGAATCGGTTGCATTGTGTGATTCCTTGGAGAATCGGTCATAACATGTAATCCCGTGGAAAATTGATTAGAGTATTTGATTCCGTGGAGAATCTGCTGAGTACTTGATTCCATGGAGAATCTGCTGAATATTCGATTCCGTGGAGAATCTGATGAATATTTGATTCCGTGGAGAATCTGCTGAGTACTTGATTCCGTGGAGAATCTGCTGAATACTCGATTCCTTAGAGAATCTGTTGAAATGAGTCGGTACCGCATTTGCATCTGCATAGAGTCGTGTGTCGGTCTCTATGAGTTGCATGAGTCATCTGTGCGTGATGCATTAGTTGTATGAATGTAACTGTGTATGTTATATATGATTGTTTGGAGGAACATATAGTGAATGTTTATGAGCATGTGTAGAGACATGATTAATTGTATATGCTTAATGTGGTGAGAACATAATTTGTGTATGACTTGTACCAATATGAGTATATGTATATATACAATTTTATGCATTAACTGTTATGATATTGTTTCTCACCCTTCTGCTGTTTTATAATGCTCTACGAGGCATTGCAGAGTAGGAAGCTGGAGGTTCTTTTTGTGAAGCGATGTTTTCATTCTTTTTGGTCAATGGCTCTGATATGTAACATCTGGGTAGTTAGGAAGCCTTTGACTCTTTTGAAGCTATTCAGTTTTGATTCTTTTGTGATACATATGTGTATGTATCTGCTGTGGATATGTTGTAAAGCATGAATTAACTGATGTTTGTATATACTTTTATGAATGTGATCGATTCAATATTTGGATGTTTCCGCTTTTATTCTAAATATTGAGATGTGGGTTACCCATTGTTGCATATCTATTTTGAGCAGGTATCGTATGTGTTTAATTTCATGATAATGTGATGCGCCTCTTGTATACCATGTTTAATTAAACTCCGATGAAATAAATTTTCTAAGTGCCTAATTGATTTATTTGATTTATTTTGGGGGTATAGAAAGGGGGTGTTACATTAAGTGGTATCAGAGCCAGTGTTGAGTCAGTCGTGTCTGTCTTGTTGTTGTGTTGGTTGAACGGTTGTTTAACCTTGTTGTTATTTTTGGGAATCCTCAGAATATGGCAGGTCGTAATGACAATGCTATGGCAGCGGCGTTAGAGGCTATGGCCAGAGCTGTGCAGGGTGCACCTAACGTGAATGCGAATGATGAGTTCAGGAAGAACCAACCACCGGTGTTCAAAGGGAGATTTGATCCGGATGGTGCTCAAATATGGTTAAAGGAAATTGAGAGGATCTTTAGGGTGATGGATTGTGCTGAAGGGAACAAGGTGAGGTTAGGGACTCACATGCTGAGAGAAGAGGCTGATGACTGGTTGGTCAGCGTGAGGCAAGTTCTTGAGGTCGACGATGATGAGATTACGTGGGATTTATTTCGTATTGAGTTTCTAAGGAAGTACTATCCCGAAAGTGTTAAAGGGAAGAGAGAAATGGAATTTCTGGAGTTGAAACAAGGTAATATGTCGGTGGTGGACTACACCGCTAAGTTTACTGAGTTAGTGAAGTTTCACCCTCACTATGATGCGGTTACGGCGGAGTTTTCCAAATGTATCAAGTATGAGAATGGCTTGCGTCCTGAGATAAAGCAAGCGGTGGGTTATCAAAGAATACGAAGATTTTCGGATTTGACCGAGTGCTGTAGGATTTATGAAGAAGACAGTAGAGCTCGTTCTACTCATTATAAGGGTTTGAGCGAGAGGAGAGGGAAGCAACAAGTATGAAGCGGACCTTATGTGACGCCTGCTGAGAAGGGCAAACATAGGGGAAACTTTGATAGGAGACCCGGAGGAGGTTCCGGTGCGATCAAATGTTTTAAGTGTGGCGTGATGGGCCACAAGTCTTATGATTGTGGAAAGTTCAAGGCGAAGTGTTCCAACTGTGGGCTCCTTGGACATGATGCAGCAGAGTGTAGAAAGAATGCTGTGAAGTGTTTTAATTGTGGCGAGGTGGGTCACATTAGCCCGAATTGTACCAAACCGAAGCAAGCTCCGGAGGGCGGAAAAGTTTTCGCATTAGCAGGTTCAGACGCTACTAATGCGGCGGATCGTTTGATTAAAGGTACATGCTTTATTAATGATATGCCTTTAGTTGCTATTATTGATACTGGAGCGACTCACTCGTTCATCTCTCTTGTGTGTGCTAAGCGGTTGGATTTGTGTATGGTTTCTTTGAGTAGTGGTATGGTTATTGGGACTCCCGCTTCGGGGTCGGTAACTACTTCTTTGGTGTGTGCAAGTTGTCCTTTGACCATGTATGGTAAGGACTTCGTTATGGATTTAGTGTGTTTGCCGTTGGAAGGTTTGGACGTAATCTTGGGTATGAACTGGTTGCAATTTAATAGAGTTCATCTGGATTGCTATCACAAGTTAGTAAGGTTTCCTTCTTTGGAAGATGGTGAAAACGAGAGTTTTCTTTCCACTAAAGAGTTGAAGAAACTTTTAGCGGACGAAGCTCAGTTGTTTGGTTTGTTTGCATCGTTGTCGGTGGAGAGCAAAGTTGAGCTCGACGTGTTTCCTGTGGTTTGTGAATTTCCTGAAGTGTTTCCGGAAGATGTTGTGGATGTGCCGCCAAAGAGAGAGGTTGAATTTTCTATTGATCTAGTTCCGGGTACTAGACCGATTTCGATGGCCCCGTATCGGATGTCGGCATCGGAGTTGGTGGAATTGAAGAAGAAGTTGAATGATTTGTTGGATAAGAGATTTGTAAGACCAAGTGTTTCTCCTTGGGGTGCGCCGGTATTGTTTGTAAAGAAGAAGGATGGTAGTATGCGATTGTGTATTGATTATCGGCAGTTGAATAAGGTGACAATTAAGAACAAATATCCGCTTCCAAGAATCGATGACTTGATGGATCAATTAGTTGGAGCCCGTGTTTTTAGTAAGATTGATTTGAGATCCGGTTATCACCAGATTCAGGTTAAGGAAGAAGATATTTCGAAGACGGCTTTTAGAACACGATATGGTCACTATGAGTATACGGTGATGCCATTCGGAGTTTCTAATGCGCCGGGTGTTTTCATGGAATATATGAACCGTATCTTCCACGAGCAGTTGGATCGTTTTGTGGTAGTGTTTATCGATGACATTTTGATTTATTCTAAGTCTCGAGAGGAACACGAAGAACATTTAAGGATTGTGTTGCGGATTTTGAAAGAGAAGAAGTTGTACGCAAAGTTGTCTAAGTGTGAGTTTTGGTTATCGAAGGTGAGTTTTCTTGGGCATATTATTTCCGGAAATGGTATTAGTGTGGATCCATCCAAGATCGATGCGTTAATGCAATGGGAGACTCCAAGATCGGTTACGGAAATTCGAAGCTTTTTGGGCTTGGCCGGTTACTACCGGAGGTTTATCAAAGGATTTTCAAAGTTAGCACTTCCGTTAACGCAGTTGACTTGTAAAGGAAAGGCTTTTATTTGGGATGTTAATTGTGAAGAGAGTTTCATGGAATTAAAGAGAAGGTTAACGACAGCGCCAGTTTTGATTTTGCCGAATCCTACGGAACCTTTTGTGGTTTATTGCGATGCTTCTTTGTCAGGATTGGGTGGTGTATTGATGCAAGATGGGAAGGTCGTGGCGTATGCTTCTAGACAGTTGAGAGTACATGAAAATAATTATCCTACTCATGATTTGGAGTTAGCGGCCGTAGTGTTTGTTTTGAAAATTTGGAGGCACTATCTTTATGGTGCAAGATTTGAAGTTTTTAGCGATCACAAGAGTTTGAAGTATTTGTTTGATCAAAAAGAATTGAATATGAGGCAAAGGAGATGGCTAGAACTTTTGAAGGACTATGATTTTAGTTTAAATTATCATCCGGGTAAGGCGAATGTGGTAGCCGATGCCTTAAGTCGGAAGTCGTTGCACGTATCTACTTTGATGGTTAGAGAGTGGGAACTCTTGGAGAACTTTAGAGATTTGAGTTTGGTTTGTGAGTTATCACCGAGTAGTGTGAAGCTGGGTATGTTGCATGTCACGAATGATTTCCTTGCTACGGTGTGTGAAAAGCAAAAGTTGGATTTGAAATTTGTGGATTTGATGACGAATGGAAATGAAGATTTCAAAGTTGATGAATTAGGAGTTTTGAGGTTTCGAGGTTGTATTTGTATTCCCGATGATGCGGATTTGAAAAAGATGATATTGGAAGAGGGACATCGGAGTAACTTGAGTATTCATCTGGGAGCGAATAAGATGTATCAGGATTTGAAGAAGATCTTTTGGTGGTCTGGATTGAAAAGCGATGTTGCTCGTTTTGTGTACTCGTGTTTGACTTGCCAGAAGTCTAAGGTGGAGCATCGGAAGCCTAGTGGAGTGATGCAACCGTTGGATATTCCAGAATGGAAATGGGATAGTATATCGATGGATTTTGTTACGGGATTGCCGAATACGCAAAGAGGACATAATGCTATTTGGGTGATTGTTGATAGGCTTACTAAATCGGCTCACTTTATTCCGATTGATATTACTTATTCTTTGGAAAGGTTGGCCGAGATTTATGTTGGCACTATTGTGAAGCTTCATGGAGTTCCTAAGAGTATTGTGTCGGATAGAGACCCTAGATTTACTTCAAGATTTTGGGAGAGTTTGCAAGGTGCCTTGGGTTCTAAGTTGAGATTGAGTTCGGCATATCATCCGCAAACAGATGGTCAAACCGAGAGGACGATTCAATCGTTAGAAGATTTGTTGCGTGCTTGTATGCTTGAACAAGGTGGTGCGTGGGACGGTTATTTAGCGTTGATTGAGTTCACCTATAATAACAACTTCCATTCGAGTATTGGTATGGCGCCATTTGAGGCTTTATATGGTCGGAGATGTCGAACACCTCTGTGTTGGCATGAGACAGGTGAAAAGTCGGTAGTTGATCCTGAAATGGTACAACAAACGACGGAAAAGGTGAAATTTATTCGGGAAAAGATGAGAGCTTCTCAGAGTAGACAGAAAAGTTATCATGATAAAAGGAGAAAGGATCTCGAGTTTCAAGAGGGAGACCATGTGTTTTTGAGAGTTACACCGGTTACGGGTGTGGGTCGTGCTTTGAAGTCGAGGAAGTTGACTTCACGTTTTATTGGCCCATATCAGATTGTCGCACGAGTTGGTGCTGTGGCTTATCGTGTGGCGTTACCTCCGAACCTTTCGAATTTGCATGATGTATTCCATGTCTCGCAACTTCGGAAGTATGTTCCGGATCCGTCACATGTGATCCCGATGGATGAAGTTGAAGTAAGAGATAACCTTACAGTTGAAGCTTTACCGGTTAGTATTTTGGACCACGAAGTTAAGAAACTAAGAGGCAAGGATATTGCGCTTGTGAAAGTGTCCTGGGGAGGTGCCGCGGAAGGCAACATGACTTGGGAATTGGAGAGCAAGATGCGAGAGTCGCATCCGGAGTTGTTTGAATCAGGTGATATTTTCGAGGACGAAAATTTCTAAAGTGGGGGAGAGTTGTAACGCCCCGATTCTGAATTCCCATTAATTGTTGAGTCTTTTAATTTATTTAATTGATGTTTGTTTTAAATTGAGAAATTATATATTGTTATGTGGTGTTTTCTTATTTTATCTATTTTTACCGATTCGGAGAGTTTTCGGGGAATTAGAGTAAAAAGGGCATTTTAGACATTTAGCAATTTAGTGTGAGAATTGATTGGTAAGTGTTGGAAAGAATTTGAGAGGAAAGAAATAGAGATAGAAATAGAATAAGAGAGGAAAAGAAAGAAAGATAGTAACATAAGA
This sequence comes from Lathyrus sativus, assembly GCA_963859935.3. Classification (NCBI taxonomy): domain Eukaryota; kingdom Viridiplantae; phylum Streptophyta; class Magnoliopsida; order Fabales; family Fabaceae; genus Lathyrus; species Lathyrus sativus. Next base: position 239,941,492 of record OZ012736.1, read on the forward strand.
AGAAAAACAAGAGAAAGAAAAGAGGAGAAGAGAAAGAGAAGAGAAAGTGGAGAGGAAAACCTAGAATCATCAAGGGATCATCACCAAAGCTTGCAATCGATCGGTAAGGGTGTGAAACTCTATCATCTCTTTAATGTATACAATTGTATGTGTATGTGTTTGGATTTTGTAGAGTTTCTACTCTTTTTCCACTTAGGTTAGAAGTTGGTTTTGTGAGTAGAATGAGGTTTTAATCGGTTAGAACTCGGATTAGACGATGTAGTTTAGTCGGGTGATGGTTGGGTTGTGCCACTGAGACTGGTTTGGATTTAACCGGTTGATTTTGTGGAGGTTGGGCTCTTGAGGCAGCCATGGAAGTTCTGTCTTTGCAGGCTCGCCAGGCGAAGCCCAGCGAGCTGTAGCGAAGCAAGTCAGAAGCTAACACCCTGTATTCGCTGGCAAGTTCGCCAAGCGAAGTGAGTTGGCGAGGGTTCTCCAGGCGAGTGTGTAGCGAGCCTCAGCGAGTAATTCCAGAATTACTCCCACTGGACTTCGCTGGGAAGTTCGCCAGGCGAAGGCCAGCGAGCATTCGCTGCGTGGCTTCGCCAGGCGAAGGTTGGCGAATCTGGCAGTGTTATTTGTTTTGCTGTTTATTCATAGCATGATTTTCTTGGCCGATTCAATTACTATTAATGCATATATGAATGATTGATGTGTAAACTGTTTTGACATGTCGTGCTGTGGGTGGCCGAAAGGCGTGAATCCTAGATTGTAGAACCAATTGTGAATCTTAATCGTTTGATAATGTTGTGCGTTTGCTCGAATTAGATAGAAATGCATTGATGGATTAATAGGTATGTAAACCTTATGTGTAATGGTGCATAATGTGAATGCATGATAGATATATGTGATGTATGTGATAAATGCAATGAGTATGTTTGTGAACATAGTAGGCATTCTGTGTTGAATGATCCCTCGGAGGATTAGTATCGTGTAGCATCTTAGTATGCATTTTTGTGTTGAATGATCCCTCGGAGGATTTGCAGAACCTCGTATGATACGATGGTTATATTAGATTCCTTGGAGAATCGGTAGCATTGTGTGATTCCTTGGAGAATCGGTCATAACATGTAATCCCGTGGAGGATTGATTAGAGTATTTGATTCCATGGAGAATCTGCTGAGTACTTGATTCCGTGGAGAATCTGTTGAATATTCGATTCCGTGGAGAATCTGATGAATATTTGATTCCGTGGAGAATCTGCTGAGTACTTGATTCCATGGAGAATCTGCTGAATACTCGATTCCTTAGAGAATCTGTTGAAATGAGTCGGTACCGCATTTGCATCTGCATAGAGTCGTGTGTCGGTCTGTATGAGTTGCATGAGTCATCTGTGCGTGATGCATTAGTTGTATGAATGTAACTGTGTATGTTATATATGATTGTTTGGAGGAACATATAGTGAATGTTTATGAGCATGTGTAGAGACATGATTAATTGTATATGCTTAATGTGGTGAGAACATAATTTGTGTATGACTTGTACCAATATGAGTATATGTATATATACAATTTTATGCATTAACTGTTATGATATTGTTTCTCACCCTTCTGCTGTTTTATAATGCTCTACGAGGCATTGCAGAGTAGAAGCTGTAGGTTCTTTTTGTGAAGCGATGTTTTCATTCTTTTTGGTCAATGGCTCTGATATGTAACATCTGGGTAGTTAGGAAGCCTTTGACTCTGTTGAAGCTATTCAGTTTTGATTCTTTTGTGATATATATGTGTATGTATCTGCTGTGGATATGTTGTAAAGCATGAATTAACTGATGGTTGTATATACTTTTATGAATGTGATCGATTCAATATTTGGATGTTTCCGCTTTTATTCTAAATATTGAGGTGTGGGTTACCCATTGTTGCATATCTATTTTGAGCAGGTATCGTATGTGTTTAATTTCATGATAAAGTGATGCGCCTCTTGTATACCATGTTTAATTAAACTCTGATGAAATAAATTTTCTAAGTGTATTACATTGAGCGTTGGGTATCGTTGGGTATCCAGACTCCGATTATTACATTGAGCGTTCAGGCTCCGGTCATTTTCGTTGAGTATCCAAACTCCGGTTATTACGTTGAGGGTTCAGACTCCAGTCATTTTCGTTGAGTATCTAGACTCCTGTCATTACGTTGAACGTTCAGGCTCCAATCATTTTCGTTGAGTATCCATACTCCGGTCAATACGTTGAGCGTTCAGGCTCCGGTCATTTTCGTTGATTATCCAGACTCTGGTCATTACATTGAGCGTTCAGGATCTAGTACTTTTTGTTGAGTATCATAACTCCATTTATTACGTTGAGCGTTCAGGATCCGATCAATTTCGTTGAGTATCCAGACTCCAAATATTACGTTGAGCGTTCAGGCTCCGGTCAGTTTCGTTGGGTATCCAGACTCCGGTGATTACGTTGATCGTTCAGGCTCCGGTCATTTTCGTTGACTATCCAGACTCGGGTTATTACGTTAAGCGTTCAGGCTCCGGTCAGTTTCGTTGAGTATCCAGATTCCAATTGTTACGTTGAGCGTTCAGGCTCCGGTCAGTTTCGTTGGGTATCCAGACTCCGGTTATTACGTTGAGCATTCAGGACCACGTCATTTTTGTTGAGTATCCAGACTCCGATTATTAAGTTGAGCATTCAGGCTCCGGTTATTTTCGTTGAGTATCCTGACTCCGGTTATTACGTTGATGGTTCAGACTCCGGTCATTTTCGTTGAGTATCTAGACTCCTGTCATTACGTTGAATGTTCAGGCTCCGATCATTTTCGTTGAGTATCCATACTCGGGTCAATACGTCTAGCGTTCAGGCTCCGGTCATTTTCGTTGACTATCCAGACTCCGGTCATTACATTGAGCGTTCAGGATCCAGTCATTTTTGTTGAGTATCATAACTCCATTTATTACGTTGAGCATTCAGGATCCGATCAGTTTCGTTGAGTATCCAGACTCCAAATATTACGTTGAGCGTTCAGGCTCCGGTCAGTTTCGTTGGGTATACAGACTTCGGTGATTACGTTGATTGTCCAGGCTCCGGTGATTTTCGTTGACTATCCAGACTCGGGTTATTACGTTAAGCGTTCAGGCTCCGATCAGTTTCGTTGAGTATCCAGGTTCCGATTATTACGTTGAGCGTTCAGGCTCCGGTCAGTTTCGTTGGGTATCCAGACTCCGATTATTACATTGAGCGTTCAGGCTCCGGTCATTTTCGTTGAGTATCCAGACTCCGGTTATTACGTTGAGGGTTCAGACTCCGGTCATTTTCGTTGAGTATCTAGACTCCTGTCATTACGTTGAACGTTCAGGCTCCGATCATTTTCGTTGAGTATCCATACTCCGGTCAATACGTTGAGCGTTCAGGCTCCGGTCATTTTCGTTGAGTATCCAGACTCTGGTCATTACATTGAGCGTTCAGGATCTAGTACTTTTTGTTGAGTATCATAACTCCATTTATTACGTTGAGCGTTCAGGATCCGATCAGTTTCGTTGAGTATCCAGACTCCAAATATTACGTTGAGCGTTCAGGCTCCGGTCAGTTTCGTTGGGTATCCAGACTCCGGAGATTACGTTGATCGTTCAGGCTCCGGTCATTTTCGTTGACTATCCAGACTCGGGTTATTACGTTAAGCGTTCAGGCTCCGGTTAGTTTCGTTGAGTATCCAGATTCCAATTGTTACACTGAGCGTTCAGGCTCCGGTCAGTTTCGTTGGGTATCTAGACTCCGGTTATTACGTTAAGCGTTCAGGACCACGTCATTTTCGTTGAGTATCCAGACTCCGGTTACTATGTTGAGGGTTCAGACTCCGGTCATTTTCGTTGAGTATCTAGACTCCGATTATTACGTTGAGCATTCAGGCTCCGGTTATTTTCGTTGAGTATCCTGACTCCGGTTATTACGTTGAGGGTTCAGACTCCGGTCATTTCCGTTGAGTATCTAGACACCTGTCATTACGTTGAATGTTCAGGCTCCGATCATTTTCGTTGAGTATCCATACTCTGGTCAATATGTTGAGCGTTCAGGCTCCGGTCATTTTCGTTGACTATCCAAACTCCGGTCATTACATTGAGCGTTCAGGATACAGTCATTTTTGTTGAGTATCATAACTCCATTTATTACGTTGAGCATTCAGGATCCGATCAGTTTCGTTGAGTATCCAAACTCCACATATTACATTGAGCGTTCAGGCTCCGGTCAGTTTCGTTGGGTATCCAGACTCCGGTGATTACGTTGATTGTTCAGGCTCCGGTGTTGCACCCTAAAATTTTACCAACCGGGTCCCGTATCTGGCTCGAAGTTTCGACGCATAACCGCATTCGCATCCACGCATTGCATACAGTGCATTTTTCAGTTGTTTTGATTTTATCGGGATCACAGCTCTCGTTTCGCGTCTCAGGTGTTTTTTAATCAGTTCAGATAGGTAGAATCGTATTTTTTGGAAGTCGTGCTATTCCCGGTGTTTTCAGCTCGCGCTGTTGTTTTTAGGGATATTTCGGTGTCCGTTTATTTTTATTGGCTATTTTGGTGCGCTCTCGCAGTGTTATTTGTCGTTCGGTGCTATTTTTGTTCCTTCGGGAATTATTTGTGATTTTTCTGGATTTTATTAGGCATTATTAGGGTTTTAATAGATTTTTTAATCATTTTAGGATAATATAGAATATTAATAGTTTTTTAATATTTTTAATAGTATTAATCTCATTTTTAGAATATAATAGATTTTAATAGGATCTCTTTAATAGGGTATAGAATAAATAATTTTTTAGAATAAATATTTTCTTTAAATATAGAAACATTATAGATTTTTATCTTGGTTTTATAGAATATAATAAATTTTCTTTTAGATAGTATAGAATTTACTAGATTTTCTTAATTTTAATAGATATTAGAATATTAGGTTTTAATCTAGAATTTAATTGATTTCATTTTGCTTATAGGATTTTCTAGATTTAATTAGTTAGATATAGTTTTCAGATTTAATTAGATTAATTAGGTCTTAGTTAATTAGGGTTAATCATTTTAGTTTACTAATCAATCAGTTTTAATCATTTTTTTTTCATTTCAATTCAGAATTCTGGGTTTTTTGATCTCATTCTCGTATTGGGCCCAGTAGTGTTTGGAGGCCCAGAGTTTTTGGCCATTTTTGTCCATTTTTAGGTCCAGAATTATCCATATATATTCAGCATACACGTGTTGCATCGGAGGAGAAGCCACGTTTTTTCATCCAAGGGACCCACGTCAATTTTCCACTTCCCTCAGAGCCAACACGCCACCCCACACGTGGCCTCCCTCCGTTTTCCCTTCCCACTCACCACCGCCACGCGTCTCCCATGCAGGCTTTCCCCCTCTGCATGATTGCCAACACATCACGCCATCTGTCCTCGCCGGAAATCCTCATCGGCCGGCATGCATGGCCGGCGGCCACCGTAACTGACCAGTAACTTCTTCCGGCCACCGCAGCAACTCGCCGGAAACTGGAAAAAATCCAGGAATGCACCCTCTTCTCCAATCATTTTCTTCTCCGACCGATATTCATCATCAATAATCCCCAGATCGCCACCGGAAAATGCAAGAAACTTCATCCAGATTTCCAGACTCGTTCATCAGACTCCAAGAATATTCATCTTCATTCTCCGATCTTCATCATCTTAGTGATTGTCAGCGCTTCCAGAAATTCCTTCAAACATCTCCGTTAATCTCGATCGTCCTTCATGGATCTCCATCATCTCTTCAGAATTCATCAGATTACTAGATCCCAAGGAGATTTATCGCGTTCGAGATGACGCCATGTTCATCGTGTTCGTTAGAACCTTCACACGTTCATCAATGTCTTCTTGGAACATTCAAACGCCGTTCATCAACACCTTCAATATTTCTGCAAGAATGCTCGAGGATCTTCATCCGAGATCGTCCACTGAGAGTTTCGTCGTGTTCGTATACCATTTCCAGAAATCATCAGGCCACGCATCTTCATCATCCACGAATCAAACCCCAACAACCTCAAGATCTGCGAAGATCTTTGAAGATCTTCGTCTATGGCGTTTTTTTTCCAGAACTTCATCAGAAAACGGCACGAACTCATCCTCACCAACCTTCAGGATCTTTTACCAGATTTTATGCAAACATAACGTCAGCATCCATCAGTTTCAAGATCCATCCACAGAAACGTTCAGGATCTTCATTGTTTTTCCAGAAGCATAACCGATCATCAGCAAACCTCCATTTTCGTGTCCGCGAACCACTTCGTCGAAGATCTTCCACGATCTGATGATGATGATGTTTGAGAGAAGCTGGAGTAAACTGAGAATTGCTTGCCCAGACAAGACGGAAGGATGGACGGAGGAAGAAGTAGAGAGAGTTGAGACGGCGAGGTAAGGGAGACGGAGGAGTTTGGTCGGCGGCGCTGCGAAGGGAGAAAGGAGAATTAGGGTTTCGATGCAGAGGAGAGTGAGAGTGAGAAGAGGAAGGTCATTGGCTTGATTTCGGATTGGGCTTCTTGGGCCCAAAGTTTTTCTCAACATACCCCCTCAATTTCCTATTCCCTCCCCTCCGTGTGGATCCTGGGTCAGTGGGCTAGGCCCAACGAGCTTCTTGCTGATTCCACCCTCCTATTTTCAACTGCACCCCCTCCCCAGTTTTTTTTCTTCTGTTTGTTATTTTTTTTCTGGGCTGGGCCCAATGTGTTTTACTTACTGTATCATCCCTTGTAAACATACCCCCCCCCCCCCCCCTTGTATTTTGTTTTTTTTCTTATTTTCTTTGAATAGAAAAAAAAAGAATAAAGAATATTGAATAGAAAAAAGAAAAAATATTGAATAAGAAAAATAGTAAAAAAATATAGAAAAAAATATTTGGAAAATATTTGAAAAGAGGAGAAAAAGAATATTTTGAAAAAATATGTAAAAGAAATATAAAAAAAAAGAAGAAGAGAAAAAATATGTGAGAGAAATATTGAAAAAAAGAGAATATTGAGAAAAAAGAAGAAAATAGTTGAAAAAGAAAATAGAAGTATGAAAAAGAGAAAAATATTAGTGTAGATTTAATATTTTTTTAGAGTACATTCTTTCATAGAGTTTATTTTTACCTTTTAGATGTAGGTTTAGAAGTCCACTTGTTAGGGGACTTTTTCATTTGATTTTTCCATTATAGACGGATAGGATAGTATTTTCTAGAAGTTTATTTTCTCGTATTCAACCATTGTAATCATTTTTAGAATGTTAATAAAACGAGATTTGAGCTGTGGTCCCGAAAGTAGCCGAACTACAGCTGCTCTGATTTCTCGTACCAGACGAGAATATGTAGGCATAGGATGCGATATCCTAGCGAGCACACTAACAACTAACCTTTGGTTCTCTCGCTGCTGTGCGATCGAGACTTTCCCGCTGACGACTGATTGTTATCCCTTTTCTCTTGCCCGAGTGCATTTGAGACCAGACCGTAGTTTTTCCCATAGGTTCCCGTACCTTTGAAACCAGTTTGATTTCTCACTGCTGTGTGAGAATACCCTGTTTAGCCGTAGTTAGCCTGAACTACGTAAAGCTCTGATCTTCCATGCAGTGTGGAAGTACGTAGGCACAAGACGCGAGGTCTTGGCGAGCCAATTTTCCCGTAGTCCCGAACTACGTTGACTCTGACTTTCTCTCTTGAGAATACGTAGGCGTAGAGTGCGACGCTCTATCGAGTCAATTCCCTTCCGTTTAGATTTAGCAACCATAGATAGATTGTTTTTGCATCCTTTAGACAACCCAAGCAAGCGTGGATCCCATCGAGTACGATGGACGTGAGGGGTGCTAATACCTTCCCCTTGCGTAACCGACTCCCGAACCCAGGTTTTGGTTGCGATGACCATACCTTTTCCCGTTTTTTGCGAGGTTTACTTCGAGCGTTTCCTTTCCCTCCGTTGGGATAAATAACGCACGGTGGCGACTCTTCTGTCAGCCGGCGCCGATTTTCGCAGTAGCGACAGCTGGCGACTCTGCTGGGGAATGCGATAGTTCCCTATTCGAGTCTCGCCTTAGGTTTTTTTCCTGGCTGTTTGGGGTCATCCCCAGCAGCTGGCGACTCTGCTGGGGATCCAGCGTCCCCTGGCTGCTAAGGACTGCGATAGTTCCTTATGCATGTGGGATCCAACGTCCCCTAAGAGAGTCAATCCTAGCGCTTGTTTTCTTGTCTATTGGTGTTTATTTATTGATATTATCTGTTGCTGTTGGGGTGTGACGGGTGTTCTATGATTGAGTGAGAAGCCGGACCTGGGCTTGAGTGCACCTTAGACTTAGAGTAGAGATTAGTGGGCGCGCACATGCTTTGCATGTCCTAGTGTCCCGCGAAATCTACACTCAGACGAGGTTCTTCTGGTTGGCCTCTTGTCCCACCCTTTGGGTGGCTCGGGTTGCTGGTTAGTTGGATTGTCGACTCTGGGAACCGATCATTTGGAAGTTAGCTAAGTGAGGCCTCTTCAAGACTTGATGATGCCATTCCTTCTGGGAATCGTATCGTCAGTTTTGAAAGTCTGTGACGCTGACGACCGCATAGGATGTCGTACCTTGTCAGATATAGGTCCATACCTGTGAGTAGGGGTTTTTTTTGCAGGAAACTTGACTTCCAACCTACCCGTTATTTTGGTCTTCTCTTCAGAGCGAACGTACTCCGTCAGCAGCGCAGTAGTATTCAGATTTGTGTGTGGGGGCTGTGGTCCCGTTGTTTGCTGCATCTTGCATATCATGTGCATATCAGTGTTGCATCATATTGCATATCATCCTCCAGTTAGCCAGAGTTCTGATCCAGGCTTTGTTTCCTTAAGGTGATTACTCGGGATTTGGATTGAGCAGTTGTTGATTGTCAGAAGACCTACCTAGGGGTTGAGTAGATTTGAGCAGAATCAAGCATTGAAGTCAGCTGAAGACTATTGGTAGCTATGTCTGAAGGCAATTTCCAGTCTCCTAACACCTTGACGGGGTTCACTATGACGTCCAACCCTCTGTATGATTCTATGGAAGACTTCCCGCAAGTGAACAACATTACTGCAGACCAAGTTGTACAGCCTTCTGTTGAGAACCGAGATCGACATGAGCAGTTTGGTGCCTGGAATGAGCGTCCTCCTCCTGTTAACAATCAAGGTGTTGTTTTCCCTGGGATGAATTACCGAAGAGATATTCCAATAGCCAGGATGGTAGATCCAAGAGCTCTTGAAAAGGATAGAAGACTCCAAGTGTTGGAAGAGAAAGTTGAAGCTTTGAAAGTCAAAGATGCTGTTAACCTGGATGCTGTAGACATGTGTTTGGTTCCTGACCTGGTGTTGCCTTATAAGTTCAAAGTGCCGACATTTGAGAAGTACATGGGAGATAGTTGTCTGAAGCAACATTTGATGATGTTCTGTCGAAGAATGACTTCGTTTGTGCGAGATGACAAACTGATGATCCATTGCTTTCAAGATAGTCTGACTGGGGCATCTTTGAGGTGGTATATGCAGTTAGAGAGAAATCAGATTCAGTCATGGATGGATTTAGCCAGAGCTTTCCTGAAGTAGTACGATTATAATTTAGACATAGCTCCCCATCGCATGCAGTTGCAAGAATTGTCTCAAGAGAACAATGAACCTATCAGGAAGTATGCTCAGAGATGGAGAGAATTTGCTGCTAGAGTGCATCCACCGCTGTTAGACCAAGAGTTGACCAACATGTTTGTAGACTCCCTACAAGATCCGTACTTCGAAAGATTGCTTGGACTTCCATTAAGTTTCTCTGACGTGGTAACATTAGGAGAACGCCTTGAGTATGCCATAAGAATTGGGAAAATTCAGATTACTTCAAACGATCAAGCTGGTGAAACTGAATATCCTTGTGACTATCAGAGGGAAGAAGGAGTTGTGATCAATGCAGTCATGCCAAAGGTTGAATATCCTCGAAGCGAATCAGTGAATGTTGTTGGTTCTTCATCTTATCAGAGATCAGTACCTCTTGTGGCTTGTTATACTGAACAGACAGCCGTGCCTGGGGCACCATATCAGGAACCTTATGTCGCTTCCATTGCAAAGCAGCGAACTCGTGGTCGAGGTTATCAGAATCAGCGTCAGAATCAGAACAGACCTCGTAGCAACTTGGAACGAAGGAATGGTCCTTTTCATCCAGTTCCTGTGCCGTACAGTCATCTTTTGCCATCTTTGATCCAGAGTTCTTTGGTGGAGCCGAAAGCTCTCAAGCCTGTGCCAGAACCTTACCCTCCTGGGTATAATCCCCATGTTCAGTGTGGTTATCATGGTGGCTCTCCCGGGCATGCAACTGAAGATTGTAAAGCATTTCAGGCGAAGATACAACAGTTGATCGACCAGGACTGCATTTCCTTTCGAGAAGGACTTCTGTTTGTTCATACCAACCGCTCAGCTGTCTAAGCCCGTAGACTCGGAAAGTGTTCCCCAGCAAAAGCCAGTGGTTCAGACAGGCAGGCGCCCTCAGCATTGGCGGTCCTCATACCTTTATATCATTTGCATTTGTAGTTTACTTTCTGTTAGTTACTACTTGCTTTTAAACATTGTACGGTTCGAATGGTGATAATAATAAAGTGACTATGCATTTTTCTGAATTAATCATGTCGCTGTCGCTCATTTACTGCATTGCACTAACACTTGCATTTTATTTACTCCACTTTATCATTGTGACTAGCAAAGATTGGAGGGAGGATGACGAGCTAAACTCATAACCGATGATCGTATGCTTTCGGATAAGACCTTACCGATGACGTACAAGGCATTGTTTCAAATTCCCCAAACACTGGAGATATAAGGAGTTTGTCCCTTGTTAACCACTTCGATCCAGGAAGTAGAAGTTTTTTCGGACTTTTAAACCCTCACATCTAAACCCGGGGCAGCAGGGTAGTTGTCAGTTAGCTTGACCGAGCATTCAAGTCTTACAGAGGAGTGTTGTCTTTCGAGGACCAAACAATTTATACCACAGTAGTTAAAACCTCACCAATCAGGAGTGAGACAGTTACAATCCTTTCGGAGCAATCAAGACAACCAGTGTCACACGACTTTGTTCCAAAAGAAAGTAGAAAGAAAGCCCGCTAAGTAAAAAGAAAGAAAAAGCTGGAAGGCTAATACTTAGGCAAAAATCAGGGCATCCCGCTGGACTTCAAAATGAAAAAACGAAAAGAACTCAAAAGGAGTCGGTCCAGGCAAAAGTTAGGGAATCAAAAGAATGAAAAAGAAGGGATAGAAAAAAATTTCTTCCCCAGCAAGTCACAAAGTCGTGTACACAGACACCGAAAGCGAAGAAGGAGTGACTGCCATTCCGGAACGGCCTTGTGAGTTCCTTAATTGTGGTTCTTACCATTCAACATACCTCTCGAAGAGGCGAGCGCTTGTGCTAGGTTAACTGAACCTTAGGATCGGAGATCATCACGTAGAAGGGGTGGGCACAAATCAAAATTTGAGCCAAATATCCTTTGTTTCACGAACCGTGAACCCGACCACGATACAACCCTTAAAAGACCTAATTGAGGTAGGGTTTATTCCGAAAGCGCATTACGATAAGGTTGAGTAACCTGACTCCTTCTTGACTTGCTAGTCACATCCTTGTTGTATTTTTCACTGACCACGTAAGCACTACGTTTGAACTTTGGTTCGTTCGTCACTCTCAATCATGACATGTAAATGAGTGACAGCTCAAAGTTTTTCAAAATCTGCATGAGCACTGCATTAAGATTACCATTCGTGAATAGACAATTTTAATTGCAGGTTAGTAGTTGGCATGAAAGAAATTCCAGTAGGGAATAATCGAGCAGGACCGAATAATTCAGCAGTCTGAACCAGGATGGTGTATGTTGTGAAGACCTGTGAATCAGGGGCATTGACTTCCAGTAAGTTCAGAATCAGCTAGTCTGAGGACAAGTCCCGAAGCTTCAGTTGATCAGGGGCAGTTTATTTGAGAAGCAGTCGATCAGAAACGAATCTTCTCGAGAGCCAATCAGGGGCAATCATTCAGAACGTGGAGATTTGAAAGCAGATACTTCAGGTGGATAATCAGATCAGATTAAGTCGCTAGAACGCTCATTCAGGGGCAAGTCACCGCAGAGAATGTTGAAACCAGCTGGGTTAATAGGGGTCTAATGGAGATTGAATTCTGTTGGTGTACAGATACCGGGGCAAGTAATCTCGAGGTCGTCTCGTAGCAAGCTGTTCAGAGCAGGTATTCCCAAGAGTTAGATTGGGGCAAGTTGAGTGTACTGGGGCAAGTTGTTCAAGCCAGTCTTTTATCCCCAGCTGAGTGTACTGGGGCAAGTTATTCAAACCAGTCTATTTATCCCCAGCCGGAGTTGAGTATCGGGGAATCATGTCATTACCCTTATCAAAAACCTTAACATTCCGAAAAAGGTCTTGCTGTCGTTGGATCATTGACCTACAGTTTAAACCTGTTGCGTGTCAGTAACCAGTCGTTTCCAGAGTCCAGTTCTCGCCTGGCAAACCGGTAACCAGTTCTCGTCTGGCCCACTCTTCCGTAAGCATCAGTTCCCGTCTGGTGTAGTTTATTGTAAGCATCAGTTCCCGTCTGGTGTAGTTTATTATAACCAGTTCTCGTCTGGTCACCGTTTCTTCAAGTGTTGTATCAGTTCTCGTCTGGTATATGTCAGCTTTCAATCAGTTCTCGTCTGGTTGTCTATACCTCAGTCTGTTATCCAGCCAGCCCTGTCTGATGTCAAAACCAAATCAATTCTCGTCCGATAACCTATTTTCCTATCAGTTCTTGCCTGGTAGTCTACCTTTGAATGCTAGTTCTCGTCTAGTATTTTCCATATCTTCCACTGTGTACATAGTCCATGTTCATCCTAAACCAGAAAAACAAAAACCTAAAGGTATCTGACACAGTAATTCCCAATGACTCGCATGTTGTCATGTTCCCCGATACGAAGCTCGACGGATACTAGTGCTCCGATTAATGTTTGAATTCCTTGTGGAGGTTATTAAATCAGAATTGCTACTCTTCAGCAGATGAAAGTTGCGTATTATCCCCGGAAGAGTCGAGATTGTATTGTTACCCCGTATCAGAGTAGGATCAGGAGTATCCCCGAGCAGATTAAGATTGATATCCTTGATAGTAGGGGCATTTCCAGCAGTGTGCTGCGCGCAATCAACCCTTGTTTTGATCAATCCCCGCAGAGCAATCAGTTGCTAATGGTTTGAAGAGAGCATCCCCGAGCAGAGTTGTTCGTTCTTTCTCCCCAAGCAGGGTTGCCTTTCCATTTCTCCAGCAGGACGGTTATCCCCAGCGGATTTGATTTCTCTTTTCCAGCATTTATTTTGCTGAGATGATTCTGTGATATCAGGTTACCTTCAGTGGAGTTGACGTTGCCTTCGGCATTTATTTTGCCAAGTGGTTTTAGACCTGGTGTTCTCCGGCAGCTTGAGCCTGCATTAGCATTTGCATATATCGTCATAGCATTTATGCAAACATATAGCATTTCCATGCCGTCTGGGCCTCGCATTTTCAAACAGAACGCATATCATATTCATGTCATATAGGGCATTGTATCATTCTCAAGCATACGCATTTCGAAGCATGGACCAGGTTGGTTACCTCATTGGATTTCGAGTTTGTTCCCCTGCAGAGTTGTTTGGTTCAGCTTCTCTTCTTCCCCAGCAGAGTGATTCTTCATTTGGTTGTTACGTCAGCACTGAAAAAAAGATTGACATATATCAGATTTCTGAAGCCGCCTCCTGTTGTCAGAATGGGTGCCGAGCAGTCGATTCAGAAGTTCCCCAGGAGGATTGTCCTCAAGTTCGCTGTGAACTGTGAGTTGACAGGATTTGATCCCATAAGAGAGATGGGAATCAAGTTGTTTGCTTTCCGAAGCATTATTCCAATACTTGTGGTGTCGCACAGGTGATTGGTGTTGAAAAGGAGAGAATTTATCAGATAATTGACCAGTCGTTGCCGTGACAACCAAACTTCAGTTCATTGGAGGCTATTCCTCAATTAGCTTTGCAGTATATTCCCGCGGTTGGCAAATTTCAGGGTTTCATTTGTATTCAACCGTCATCTACCTTTGAATGTTTGAAGGCTGAGCGCTCTCCAACCATTCAGGTCCAAGCCGCTTGAATAGGGGCAGCTGTTGCACCCTAAAATTTGACCAACCGGGTCCCGTATCTGGCTCGATGTTTCGACGCATAACCGCAATCGCATCCACGCATTGCATACAGTGCATTTTTCAGTTGTTTTGATTTTATCGGGATCACAGCTCTCGTTTCGCGTCTCAGGTGTTTTTTAATCAGTTCAGATAGGTAGAATCGTATTTTTTTGGAAGTCGTGCTATTCCCGGTGTTTTCAGCTCGCGCTGTTGTTTTTAGGGATATTTCGGTGTCCGTTTATTTTTACCGGCTATTTTGGTGCGCTCTCGCAGTGTTATTTGTCGTTCGGTGCTATTTTTGTTCCTTCGGGAATTATTTGTGATTTTTCTGGATTTTATTAGGCATTATTAGGGTTTTAATAGATTTTTTAATCATTTTAGGATAATATAGAATATTAATAGTTTTTTTAATATTTTTAATAGTTTTAATCTCATTTTTAGAATATAATAGATTTTAATAGGATCTCTTTAATAGGGTATAGAATAAATAGTTTTTTAGAATAAATATTTTCTTTAAATATAGAAACATTATAGATTTTTATCTTGGTTTTATAGAATATAATAAATTTTCTTTTAGATAGTATAGAATTTACTAGATTTTCTTAATTTTAATAGATATTAGAATATTAGGTTTTAATCTAGAATTTAATTGATTTCATTTTGCTTATAGGATTTTCTAGATTTAATTAGTTAGATATAGTTTTTAGATTTAATTAGATTAATTAGGTCTTAGTTAATTAGGGTTAATCATTTTAGTTTACTAATCAATCAGTTTTAATCATTTTTTTTTCATTTCAATTCAGAATTTTGGGTTTTTTGATCTCATTCTCGTATTGGGCCCAGTAGTGTTTGGAGGCCCAGAGTTTTTGGCCATTTTTGTCCATTTTTAAGTCCAGAATTATCCATATATATTCAGCATACACGTGTTGCATCAGAGGACAAGCCACGTTTTTTCATCCAAGGGACCCACGTCAATTTTCCACTTCCCTCAGAGCCAACACGCCACCCCACACGTGGCCTCCCTCCGTTTTCCCTTCCCATTCACCACCGCCACGCGTCTCCCATGCAGGCTTTCCCCCTCTGCATGATTGCCAACACACATCACGCCATCTGTCCTCGCCGGAAATCCTCACCGGCCGGCATGCATGGCCGGCGACCACCGTAACTGACCAGTAACTTCTTCTGGCCACCGCAGCAACTCTCCGGAAACTGGAAAAAATCCAGGAATGCACCCTCTTCTCCAATCATTTTCTTCTCCGACCGATATTCATCATCAATAATCCCCAGATCGCCACCGGAAAATGCAAGAAACTTCATCCAGATTTCCAGACTCGTTCATAAGACTCCAAGAATATTCATCTTCATTCTCCGATCTTCATCATCTTAGTGATTGTCAGCGCTTCCAGAAATTCCTTCAAACATCTCCGTCAATCTCGATCGTCCTTCATGGATCTCCATCATCTCTTCAGAATTCATCAGATTACCAGATCCCAAGGAGATTTATCGCGTTCGAGATGACGCCATGTTCATCGTGTTCGTTAGAACCTTCACACGTTCATCAATGTCTTCTTGGAACATTCAAACGCCGTTCATCAACACCTTCAATATTTCTGCAAGAATGCTCGAGGATCTTCATCCGAGATCGTCCACTGAGAGTTTCGTCGTGTTCGTATACCATTTCCAGAAATCATCAGGCCACGCATCTTCATCATCCACGAATCAAACCCCAACAACCTCAAGATCTGCGAAGATCTTTGAAGATCTTCGTCTATGGCGTTTTTTTTCCAGAACTTCATCAGAAAACGGCACGAACTCATCCTCACCAACCTTCAGGATCTTTTACCAGATTTTATGCAAACATAACGTCAGCATCCATCAGTTTCAAGATCCATCCACAGAAACGTTCAGGATCTTCATTGTTTTTCCAGAAGCATAACCGATCATCAGCAAACCTCCATTTTCGTGTCCGCGAACCACTTCGTCGAAGATCTTCCACGATCTGATGATGATGATGTTTGAGAGAAGCTGGAGTAAACTGAGAATTGCTTGCCCAGACTAGACTGAAGGATGGACGGAGGAAGAAGTAGAGAGAGTTGAGACGGCGAGGTAAGGGAGACAGAGGAGTTTGGTCGGCGGCGCTGCGAAGGGAGAAAGGAGAATTAGGGTTTCGATGCAGAGGAGAGTGAGAGTGAGAAGAGGAAGGTCATTGGCTTGATTTCAGATTGGGCTTCTTGGGCCCAAAGTTTTTCTCAACATACCCCCTCAATTTCCTATTCCCTCCCCTCCGTGTGGATCCTGGGTCAGTGGGCTAGGCCCAACGAGCTTCTTGCTGATTCCACCCTCCTATTTTCAACTGCACCCCCTCCCCAGTTTTTTTTTTCTGTTTGTTATTTTTTTCTGGGCTGGGCCCAATGTGTTTTACTTACTGTATCATCCCTTGTAAACATACCCCCCCCCCCCCCCTTGTATTTTGTTTTTTTTTCTTATTTTCTTTGAATAGAAAAAAAAGAATAAAGAATATTGAATAGAAAAAAGAAAAAATATTGAATAAGAAAAATAGTAAAAAAATATAGAAAAAATATATGGAAAATATTTGAAAAGAGGAGAAAAAGAATATTTTGAAAAAATATGTAAAAGAAATATAAAAAAAAAAAGAAGAAGAGAAAAAATATGTGAGAGAAATATTGAAAAAAAGAGAATATTGAGAAAAAAGAAGAAAATAGTTGAAAAAGAAAATAGAAGTATGAAAAAGAGAAAAATATTAGTGTAGATTTAATATTTTTTAGAGTATATTCTTTCATAGAGTTTATTTTTACCTTTTAGATGTAGGTTTAGAAGTCCACTTGTTAGGGGACTTTTTCATTTGATTTTTCCATTATAGACGGATAGGATAGTATTTTTTAGAAGTTTATTTTCCCGTATTCAACCATTGTAATCATTTTCAGAATGTTAATAAAACGAGATTTGAGTTGTGGTCCCGAAAGTAGCCGAACTACAGCTGCTCTGATTTCTCGTATCAGACGAGAATATGTAGGCATAGGATGCGATATCCTAGCGAGCACACTAACAACTAACCTTTGGTTCTCTCGCTGCTGTGCAATCGAGACTTTCCCGCTGACGACTGATTGTTATCCCTTTTCTCTTGCCCGAGTGCATTTGAGACCAGACCGTAGTTTTTCCCATAGGTTCCCGTACCTTTGAAACCAGTTTGATTTCTCACTGCTGTGTGAGAATACCCTGTTTAGCCGTAGTTAGCCTGAACTACGTAAAGCTCTGATCTTCCATGCAGTGTGGAAGTACGTAGGCACAAGACGCGAGGTCTTGGCGAGCCAATTTTCCCGTAGTCCCGAACTACGTTGACTCTGACTTTCTCTCTTGAGAATACGTAGGCGTAGAGTGCGACGCTCTATCGAGTAAATTCCCTTCCGTTTAGATTTAGCAACCATAGATAGATTGTTTTTGCATCCTTTAGACAACCCAATCAAGCGTGGATCCCATCGAGTACGATGGACGTGAGGGGTGCTAATACCTTCCCTTTGCGTAACCGACTCCCGAACCCAGGTTTTGGTTGCGATGACCATACCTTTTCCCGTTTTTTGCGAGGTTTACTTCGAGCGTTTCCTTTCCCTCCGTTGGGATAAATAATGCACGGTGGCAACTCTTCTGTCAGCCGGCGCCGATTTTCGCAGTAGCGACATACGGTCATTTTCGTTGACTATCCAGACTCGGGTTATTACGTTAAGTGTTCAGGCTCTGATCAGTTTCGTTGAGTATCCAGATTTCGATTATTACATTGAGCGTTAAGGCTCCGGTCAGTTTCGTTGGGTATCCAGACTCCGAATATTACATTGAGCGTTCAGGCTCAGGTCATTTTCGTTGAGTATCCAGACTCCGGTTATTACGTTGAGGGGTCAGACTCCGGTCATTTTCGTTGAGTATCTAGACTCCTGTCATTACGTTGAACGTTCAGGCTCCGATCATTTTCGTTGAGTATCCATACTCCGGTCAATACGTTGAGCATTCAGGCTCCGGTCATTTTCATTGAGTATCCAGACTCCGGTCATTACATTGAGCGTTCAGGATCCAGTCCTTTTTGTTGAGTATCATAACTCCATTTCTTACGTTGAGCGTTCAGGATCCGATCAGTTTCGTTGAGTATCCAGACTCCAAATATTACGTTGAGCGTTCAGGCTCCGGTCAGTTTCGTTTGGTATCCAGACTCCGGTGATTACGTTGATCGTTCAGGCTCCGGTCATTTTCGTTGACTATCCAGACTCGGGTTATTACGTTAAGCGTTCAGGCTCCGGTCAGTTTCGTTGAGTATCCAGATTCCGATTATTACGTTGAGCGTTCAGGCTCCGGTCAGTTTCGTTGGCTATCCAGACTCTGGTTATTACGTTGAGCGTTCAGGACCACGTCATTTTCGTTGAGTATCCAGACTCCGGTTATTAAGTTAAGTGTCAAGCTCCGATCATTTTTGTTGAGTATCCAGACTCTGATTATTACGTTGAGCGTTCAGGCTCCGGTTATTTTCGTTGAGTATCCTGACTCCGGTTATTACGTTGAGGGTTCAGACTCCGGTCATTTTCGTTGAGTATCTAGACTCCTGTCATTACGTTGAACTTTCGGGCTCCAATCATTTTTGTTGAGTATCCATACTCCGGTCAATACGTTGAGCGTTCAGGCTCCGGTCATTTTCGTTGAGTATCCAGACTCTGGTCATTACATTGAGCGTTCAAGATCCAGTCATTTTTGTTGAGTATCATCAATCCATTTATTACTTTGAGCGTTCAGGATCCGGTCAGTTTCGTTGAGTATCCAGACTCTAAATATTATATTGAGCATTCAGGCTCCAGTCAGTTTCGTTGGGTATCCAGACTCCGGTGATTACGTTGATCGTTCAGGCTACGATCATTTTCGTTGACTATCCAGACTCAGGTTATTATGTTGAGCGTTCAGGCTCCGGTCAGTTTCGTTGAGTATCCAGATATAAGTTATTATGTTGAGCGTTCAGGCTCCGGTCAGTTTTGTTGGGTATCCAGACTCCGGTTATTACGTTGAGCGTTCAGGCTCCGGTCAGTTTCGTTAGGTATCCAGACTCCGGTGATTACGTTGATCGTTCAGGCTCCGGTCATTTTCGTTAACTATCCAGACACGGGTTATTACGTTAAGCGTTCAGGCTCCGGTCAGTTTCGTTGAGTATCCAGATTCCGATTATTACGTTGAGCGTTCAGGCTCCGGTCAGTTTCTTTGGGTATCCAGACTCCGATTATTACGTTGAGTGTTCAGGCTCCGGTCATTTTCGTTGAGTATCCAGACTCCGGTTATTACGTTGTGGGTTCAGACTCCGGTCATTTTCGTTGCGCGTTCAGGATCCAGTCCTTTTTGTTGAGTATCATAACTCCATTTATTACGTTGAGCGTTCAGGATTCGATCAGTTTCGTTGAGTATCCAGACTCCAAATATTACGTTGAGCGTTCAGGCTCCAGTCAGTTTCGTTGGGTATCCAGACTCCGGTGATTACGTTGATCGTTCAGGCTCCGGTCATTTTCGTTGACTATCCAGACTCGGGTTATTACGTTAAGCGTTCAGGCTCCGGTCAGTTTCGTTGAGTATCCAGATTCCGATTATTACGTTGAGCATTCAGGCTCTGGTCAGTTTCGTTGGGTATCCAGACTCCGGTTATTACGTTGAGCGTTCAGGACCACGTCATTTTCGTTGAGTATCCAGACTCCAGTTATTAAGTTAAGCGTCAGGTTCCAATCATTTTCGTTGAGTATCCAGACTCCGATTATTACGTTGATCGTTCAGGATCCAATCCTTTTTGTTAAGTATCATAACTCCATTTATTACGTTGAGCATTCAGGATCCGATCAGTTTCGTTGAGTATCCAGACTCCAAATATTACGTTGAGCGTTCAGGCTCCGGTCAGTTTCGTTGGGTATCCAGACTCCGGTGATTACATTGATCGTTCAGGCTCCGGTCATTTTCGTTGACTATCCAGACTCGGGTTATTACGTTAAACGTTCAGGCTCCGGTCAGGTTCGTTGAGTATCCAGATTCACATTATTTCGTTGAGCGTTCAGGCTCCGGTCAGTTTCGTTGGGTATCCAGACTCCGGTTATTACGTTGAGCGTTCAGGACCACGTCATTTTCGTTGAGTATCCAGACTCCGGTTATTAAGTTAAGCGTCAGGCTCCGATCATTTTCGTTGAGTATCCAGACTCCGATTATTACGTTAAGCGTTCAGGCTCCAGTTATTTTCGTTGAGTATCCTGACTTCGGTTATTACGTTGAGGGTTCAGACTCCGGTCATTTTCGTTGAGTATCTATACTCCTGTCATTACGTTGAGCATTCAGGCTCCGGTAATTTTCGTTGAGTATCCAGACTCCGGTCATTACATTGAGCGTTCAGGATCTAGTCATTTTCGTTGAGTATCATCAATCCATTTATTATGTTGAGCGTTCAGGATCCGGTCAGTTTCGTTGAGTATCCAGACTCCAAATATTACGCTGAGCGTTCAAGCTCCAGTCAATTTCGTTGAGTATCCAGATTCTGATTATTACGTTGAGCGTTCAGGCTCCGGTCAGTTTCTTTGGGTATCCAGACTCCGATTATTACGTTGAGTGTTCAGGCTCCGGTCATTTTCGTTGAGTATCCAGACTCCGGTTATTACGTTGTGGGTTCAGACTCCGGTCATTTTCGTTGCGCGTTCAGGATCCAGTCCTTTTTGTTGAGTATCATAACTCCATTTATTACGTTGAGCGTTCAGGATTCGATCAGTTTCGTTGAGTATCCAGACTCCAAATATTACGTTGAGCGTTCAGGCTCCAGTCAGTTTCGTTGGGTATCCAGACTCCGGTGATTACGTTGATCGTTCAGGCTCCGGTCATTTTCGTTGACTATCCAGACTCGGGTTATTACGTTAAGCGTTCAGGCTCCGGTCAGTTTCGTTGAGTATCCAGATTCCGATTATTACGTTGAGCATTCAGGCTCTGGTCAGTTTCGTTGGGTATCCAGACTCCGGTTATTACGTTGAGCGTTCAGGACCACGTCATTTTCGTTGAGTATCCAGACTCCAGTTATTAAGTTAAGCGTCAGGTTCCAATCATTTTCGTTGAGTATCCAGACTCCGATTATTACGTTGATCGTTCAGGATCCAATCCTTTTTGTTGAGTATCATAACTCCATTTATTACGTTGAGCATTCAGGATCCGATCAGTTTCGTTGAGTATCCAGACTCCAAATATTACGTTGAGCGTTCAGGCTCCGGTCAGTTTCGTTGGGTATCCAGACTCCGGTGATTACATTGATCGTTCAGGCTCCGGTCATTTTCGTTGACTATCCAGACTCGGGTTATTACGTTAAACGTTCAGGCTCCGGTCAGGTTCGTTGAGTATCCAGATTCACATTATTTCGTTGAGCGTTCAGGCTCCGGTCAGTTTCGTTGGGTATCCAGACTCCGGTTATTACGTTGAGCGTTCAGGACCACGTCATTTTCGTTGAGTATCCAGACTCCGGTTATTAAGTTAAGCGTCAGGCTCCGATCATTTTCGTTGAGTATCCAGACTCCGATTATTACGTTAAGCGTTCAGGCTCCAGTTATTTTCGTTGAGTATCCTGACTTCGGTTATTACGTTGAGGGTTCAGACTCCGGTCATTTTCGTTGAGTATCTATACTCCTGTCATTACGTTGAGCATTCAGGCTCCGGTAATTTTCGTTGAGTATCCAGACTCCGGTCATTACATTGAGCGTTCAGGATCTAGTCATTTTCGTTGAGTATCATCAATCCATTTATTATGTTGAGCGTTCAGGATCCGGTCAGTTTCGTTGAGTATCCAGACTCCAAATATTACGCTGAGCGTTCAAGCTCCAGTCAATTTCGTTGAGTATCCAGATTCTGATTATTACGTTGAGCGTTCAGGCTCCGGTCAGTTTCTTTGGGTATCCAGACTCCGATTATTACGTTGAGCGTTCAGGCTTCGGTCATTTTCGTTGAGTATCCAGACTCCGGTTATTACGTTGAGGGTTCAGACTCCGGTCATTTTCGTTGAGCGTTCAGGATCCAGTACTTTTTTTGAGTATCATAACTCCATTTATTACGTTGATCGTTCAGGATCTGATCAGTTTCGTTGAGTATCCACACTCCAAATATTACGTTGAGCGTTCAGGCTCCGGTCAGTTTCGTTGGGTATCCAGACTCCGGTGATTACGTTGATCGTTCAGGCTCCGATCATTTTCGTTGACTATCCAGACTCGGGTTATTACGTTAAGCGTTCAGGCTCCGGTCAGTTTCGTTGAGTATCCAGATTCCGATTATTTCGTTGAGCGTTCAGGCTCCGGTCAGTTTCGTTGGGTATCCAGACTCCGGTTATTACGTTGAGCGTTCAGGACCACGTCATTTTCGTTGA
Source organism: Lathyrus sativus (assembly GCA_963859935.3). NCBI lineage: Eukaryota > Viridiplantae > Streptophyta > Magnoliopsida > Fabales > Fabaceae > Lathyrus > Lathyrus sativus. Next base: position 239,964,048 of record OZ012736.1, read on the forward strand.
GTATCCAGACTCCGGTTATTAAGTTAAGCGTCAGGTTCCGATCATTTTCGTTGAGTATCCAGACTCCGATTATTACGTTGATCGTTCAGGATCCAATCCTTTTTGTTGAGTATCATAACTCCATTTATTACGTTGAGCATTCAGGATCCGATCAGTTTCGTTGAGTATCCAGACTCCAAATATTACGTTGAGCGTTCAGGCTCCGGTCAGTTTCGTTGGGTATCCAGACTCCGGTGATTACATTGATCGTTCAGGCTCCGGTCATTTTCGTTGACTATCCAGACTCGGGTTATTACGTTAAACGTTCAGGCTCCGGTCAGGTTCGTTGAGTATCCAGATTCACATTATTTCGTTGAGCGTTCAGGCTCCGGTCAGTTTCGTTGGGTATCCAGACTCCGGTTATTACGTTGAGCGTTCAGGACCACGTCATTTTCGTTGAGTATCCAGACTCCGGTTATTAAGTTAAGCGTCAGGCTCCGATCATTTTCGTTGAGTATCCAGACTCCGATTATTACGTTAAGCGTTCAGGCTCCAGTTATTTTCGTTGAGTATCCTGACTTCGGTTATTACGTTGAGGGTTCAGACTCCGGTCATTTTCGTTGAGTATCTATACTCCTGTCATTACGTTGAGCATTCAGGCTCCGGTAATTTTCGTTGAGTATCCAGACTCCGGTCATTACATTGAGCGTTCAGGATCTAGTCATTTTCGTTGAGTATCATCAATCCATTTATTATGTTGAGCGTTCAGGATCCGGTCAGTTTCGTTGAGTATCCATACTCCAAATATTACGCTGAGCGTTCAAGCTCCAGTCAATTTCGTTGAGTATCCAGATTCTGATTATTACGTTGAGCGTTCAGGCTCCGGTCAGTTTCTTTGGGTATCCAGACTCCGATTATTACGTTGAGCGTTCAGGCTTCGGTCATTTTCGTTGAGTATCCAGACTCCGGTTATTACGTTGAGGGTTCAGACTCCGGTCATTTTCGTTGAGCGTTCAGGATCCAGTACTTTTTTTGAGTATCATAACTCCATTTATTACGTTGATCGTTCAGGATCTGATCAGTTTCGTTGAGTATCCACACTCCAAATATTACGTTGAGCGTTCAGGCTCCGGTCAGTTTCGTTGGGTATCCAGACTCCGGTGATTACGTTGATCGTTCAGGCTCCGATCATTTTCGTTGACTATCCAGACTCGGGTTATTACGTTAAGCGTTCAGGCTCCGGTCAGTTTCGTTGAGTATCCAGATTCCGATTATTTCGTTGAGCGTTCAGGCTCCGGTCAGTTTCGTTGGGTATCCAGACTCCGGTTATTACGTTGAGCGTTCAGGACCACGTCATTTTCGTTGAGTATCCAGACTCCGGTTATTAAGTTAAGCGTCAGGTTCCGATCATTTTCGTTGAGTATCCAGACTCCGATTATTACATTGATCGTTCAGGATCCAGTCCTTTTTGTTGAGTATCATAACTCCATTTATTACGTTAAGCGTTCAGGATCCGATCAGTTTTGTTGAGTATCCAGACTCCAAATATTACGTTGAGCGTTCAGGCTCCGGTCAGTTTCGTTGGGTATCCAGACTCCGGTGATTACGTTGATCGTTCAGGCTCCGGTCATTTTTGTTGACTATCCAGACTCGGGTTATTACGTTGAGCGTTCAGGCTCCGGTCAGTTTCGTTGAGTATCCAGATTCCGATTATTTCGTTGAGCGTTCAGGCTCTGGTCAGTTTCGTTGGATATCAAGACTCCGGTTATTACGTTGAGCGTTCAGGACCACGTCATTTTCGTTAAGTATCCAGACTCCGGTTATTAAGTTAAGCGTCAGGCTCCGATCTATTTCGTTGAGTATCCAGACTCCGATTATTACGTTAAGCGTTCAGGCTCCGGTTATTTTCGTTGAGTATCCTAACTTAGGTTATTACGTTGAGGGTTCAGACTCCGGTCATTTTCGTTGAGTATCTATACTCCTGTCATTACGTTGAGCATTCAGGCTCCGGTAATTTTCGTTGAGTATCCAGACTCTGGTCATTACATTGAGCGTTTAGGATCTAGTCATTTTCATTGAGTATCATCAATCCATTTATTATGTTGAGCGTTCAGGATCCGGTCAGTTTCGTTGAGTATCCAGACTCCAAATATTACGCTGAGCGTTCAAGCTCCAGTCAATTTCGTTGAGTATCCAGATTCCGATTATTACGTTGAGCGTTCAGGCTCCGGTCAGTTTCTTTGGGTATCCAGACTCCGATTATTACGTTGAGCGTTCAGGCTCCGGTCATTTTCGTTGAGTATCCAGACTCTGGTTATTACGTTGAGGGTTCAGACTCCGGTCATTTCGTTGAGCGTTCAGGATCCAGTCCTTTTTGTTGAGTATCATAACTCCATTTATTACGTTGATCGTTAAGGATCCAATCAATTTCGTTGAGTATCCATACTCCGGTGATTACGTTGATCGTTCAGGCTCCGGTCATTTTTGTTGACTATCCAGACTCGGGTTATTACGTTGAGCGTTCAGGCTCCGGTCAGTTTCATTGGGTATCCAGACTCCGGTGATTACGTTGATTGTTCAGGCTCCGGTCATTTTCGTTAACTATCCAGACTCGGGTTATTACGTTAAGCGTTCAGGCTCCGATCAGTTTCGTTGAGTATCCAGATTCCGATTATTACGTTGAGCGTTCAGGCTCCGGTCAGTTTCGTTGGGTATCCAGACTCCGATTATTACATTGAGCGTTCAGGCTCCGGTCATTTTCGTTGAGTATCCAGACTCCGGTTATTACGTTGAGGGTTCAGACTCCGGTCATTTTCGTTGAGTATCTAGACTCCTGTCATTACGTTGAACGTTCAGGCTTCGATCATTTTCGTTGAGTATCCATACTCCGGTCAATACGTTGAGCGTTCAGGCTCCGGTCATTTTCGTTGAGTATCCAGACTCTGGTCATTACATTGAGTGTTCAGGATCCAGTACTTTTTGTTGAGTATCATAACTCCATTTATTACGTTGAGCGTTCAGGATCCGATCAGTTTCGTTGAGTATCCAGACTCCAAATATTACGTTGAGCGTTCAGGCTCCGGTCAGTTTCGTTGGGTATCCAGACTCGGGTGATTACGTTGATCGTTCAGGCTCCGGTCATTTTCGTTGACTATCCAGACTCGGGTTATTACGTTAAGCGTTCAGGCTCCGGTCAGTTTCGTTGAGTATCCAGATTCCAATTGTTACGTTGAGCGTTCAGGCTCCAGTCAGTTTCGTTGGGTATCCAGACTCCGGTTATTACGTTTAGCGTTCAGGACCATGTCATTTTTGTTGAGGGTTCAGACTCCGGTTATTATGTTGAGGGTTCAGACTCCGGTCATTTTCGTTGAGTATCTAGACTCCGATTATTACGTTGAGCATTCAGGCTCCGGTTATTTTCGTTGAGTATCCTGACTCCGGTTATTACGTTGATGGTTCAGACTCCGGTCATTTTCGTTGAGTATCTAGACTCCTGTCATTACGTTGAATGTTCAGGCTCCGATCATTTTCGTTGAGTATCCATACTCGGGTCAATACATTGAGCGTTCAGGCTCCGGTCATTTTCGTTGACTATCCAGACTCCGATCATTACATTGAGCGTTCAGGATCCAGTCATTTTTGTTGAGTATCATAACTCCATTTATTACGTTGAGCATTCAGGATCCGATCAGTTTCGTTGAGTATCCAGACTCCAAATATTACGTTGAGCGTTCAGGCTCCGGTCAGTTTCGTTGGGTATACAGACTCCGGTGATTACGTTGATTGTTCAGGCTCCGGTCATTTTCGTTGACTATCCAGACTCGGGTTATTACGTTAAGCGTTCAGGCTCCGTTCAGTTTCGTTGAGTATCCAGATTCCGATTATTACGTTGAGCGTTCAGGCTCCGGTCATTTTCGTTGACTATCCAGACTCGGGTTATTACGTTAAGCGTTCAGGCTCCGATCAGTTTCGTTGAGTATCCAGACTCCGGTTGTTAAGTTAAGCGTCAGGTTCCGATCATTTTCGTTGAGTATCCAGACTCCGATTATTACGTTGATCGTTCAGGATCCAGTCCTTTTTGTTGAGTATCATAACTCCATTTATTTCGTTGAGCGTTCAGGATCCGATCAGTTTCGTTGAGTATCCAGACTCAAAATATTACGTTGAGCGTTCAGGCTCCGGTCAGTTTCATTGTGTATCCAGACTCCGGTGATTACGTTGAGCGTTCAGGCTCCGGTCAGTTTCTTTGGGTATCCAGACTCCGATTATTACGTTGAGCGTTCAGGCTCCGGTCATTTTCGTTGAGTATCCAGACTCCGGTTATTACGTTGAGGGTTCAGACTCCTGTCATTTTCGTTGAGCGTTCAGGATCCAGTCCTTTTTGTTGAGTATCATAACTCCATTTATTACGTTGAGCGTTCAGGATCCGATCAGTTTCGTTGAGTATCCAGACTCCAAATATTACGTTGAGCGTTCAGGCTCCGGTCAGTTTCTTTGGGTATCCAGACTCCGGTGATTACGTTGATCGTTCAGGCTCCGGTCATTTTCGTTGACTATCCAGACTCGGGTTATTACGTTAAGCGTTCAGGCTCCGGTCAGTTTCGTTGAGTATCCAGATTCCGATTATTACGTTGAGCGTTCAGGCTCCGGTTATTTTCGTTGACTATCCAGACTCGGGCTATTGCGTTAAGCGTTCAGGCTCCGATCAGTTTCGTTGAGTATCCAGACTCCGGTTATTAAGTTAAGCGTCAGGTTCCGATCATTTTCGTTGAGTATCCAGACTCCGATTATTACGTTGATCGTTCAGGATCCAGTCCTTTTTGTTGAGTATCATAACTCCATTTATTTCGTTGAGCGTTCAGGATCCGATCAGTTTCGTTGAGTATCCAGACTCCAAATATTACGTTGAGCGTTCAGGCTCCGGTCAGTTTCGTTGGGTATCCAGACTCCGGTGATTACGTTGATCGTTCAGGCTCCGGTCAGTTTCGTTGACTATCCAGACTCGGGTTATTACGTTAAGCGTTCAGGCTCCGGTCAGTTTCGTTGAGTATCCAGATTCCGATTATTTCGTTGAGCGTTCAGGCTCCGGTCAGTTTCGTTGGGTATCCAGACTCCGGATATTACGTTGAGCGTTCAGGACCACGTCATTTTCATTGAGTATCCAGACTCCGGTTATTAAGTTAAGCGTCAGGCTCCGATCATTTTCGTTGAGTATCCAAACTCCGATTATTACGTTAAGCGTTCAGGCACCGGTTATTTTCGTTGAGTATCCTGACTTCGGTTATTACGTTGAGGGTTCAAACTCCGGTCATTTTCGTTGAGTATCTATACTCCTGTCATTACGTTGAGCATTCAGGCTCCGGTAATTTTTGTTGAGTATCCAGACTCCGGTCATTACATTGAGCGTTCAGGATCTAGTCATTTTCGTTGAGTATCATCAATCCATTTATTATGTTGAGCGTTCAGGATCCGGTCAGTTTCGTTGAGTATCCAGACTCCAAATATTACGCTGAGCGTTCAGGCTCCAGTCAGTTTCGTTGAGTATCCAGATTCCGATTATTACGTTGAGCGTTCAGGCTCCGGTCAGTTTCTTTGGGTATCCTGACTCCGATTATTACGTTGAGCGTTCAGGCTCCAGTCAGTTTCGTTGAGTATCCAGACTCCTGTTATTACGTTGAGGGTTCAGACTCCGGTCATTTTCGTTGAGCGTTCAGGATCCAGTCCTTTTTGTTGAGTATCATAATTCCATTTATTACATTGAGCGTTCAGTATCCGATCAGTTTCGTTGAGTATCCAGACTCCAAATATTACGTTGAGCGTTCAGGCTCCGGTCAGTTTCATTGGGTATCCAGACTCCGGTGATTACGTTGATCGTTCAGGCTCCGATCATTTTCGTTGACTATCCAGACTCGGGTTATTACGTTAAGCGTTCAGGCTCCGGTCAGTTTCGTTGAGTATCCAGATTCCGATTATTTCGTTGAGCGTTCAGGCTCCGGTCAGTTTCGTTGGGTATCCAGACTCCGGTTATTACGTTGAGCGTTCAGGACCACGTCATTTTCGTTGAGTATCCAGACTCCGATTATTAAGTTAAGCGTCAGGCTCCGATCATTTTCGTTGAGTATCCAGACTCCGATTATTACGTTAAGCGTTCAGGCTCCAGTTATTTTCGTTGAGTATCCTGACTTCGGTTATTACGTTGAGGGTTCAGACTCCGGTCATTTTCGTTGAGTATCTATACTCCTGTCATTACGTTGAGCATTCAGGCTCCGGTGATTTTCGTTGAGTATCCAGACTCCGGTCATTACATAGAGCGTTCAGGATCTAGTCATTTTCGTTGAGTATCATCAATCCATTTATTATGTTGAGCGTTCAGGATCCGGTCAGTTTCGTTGACTATCTAGACTCCAAATATTACGCTGAGCGTTCAGGCTCCAGTCAGTTTCGTTGAGTACCCAGATTCCAATTATTACGTTGAGCGTTCAGGCTCCGGTCAGTTTCTTTGGGTATCCAGACTCCGATTATTACGTTGAGCGTTCAGGCTCCGGTCATTTTCGTTGAGTATCCAGACTCTAGTTATTACGTTGAGGGTTCAGACTCCGGTCATTTTCGTTGAGCGTTCAGGATCCAGTCCTTTTTGTTGAGTATCATAACTCAATTTATTACGTTGAGCGTTCAGGATCCGATCAGTTTCGTTGAGTATCCAGACTCCAAATATTACGTTGAGCGTTCAGGCTCCGGTCAGTTTCGTTGGGTATCCAGACTCCGGTGATTACGTTGATCGTTCAGGCTCCGATCATTTTCGTTGACTATCCAGACTCGGGTTATTACGTTAAGCGTTCAGGCTCCGGTCAGTTTCGTTGAGTATCCAGATTCCGATTATTTCGTTGAGCGTTCAGGCTCCGGTCAGTTTCGTTGGGTATCCAGACTCCGGTTATTACGTTGAGCGTTCAGGACCACGTCATTTTCGTTGAGTATCCAGACTCCGATTATTAAGTTAAGCGTCAGGCTCCGATCATTTTCGTTGAGTATCCAGACTCCGATTATTACGTTGATCGTTCAGGATCCAGTCCTTTTTGTTGAGTATCATGACTCCATTTATTACGTTGAGCGTTCAGGATCCGATCAGTTTCGTTGAGTATCCAGACTCCAAATTTTACGTTGAGCGTTCAGGCTGTGGTCAGTTTCGTTGGGTATCCAGAATCCGGTGATTACGTTGATCGTTCAGGCTCCGGTCATTTTCGTTGACTATCCAGACTCGGGTTATTACGTTAAGCGTTCAGGCTCCGGTCAGTTTCGTTGAGTATCCAGATTCCGATTATTTCGTTGAGCGTTCAGGCTCCGGTCAGTTTCGTTGGGTATCGAGACTCCGGTTTTTACGTTGAGCATTCAGGACCACGTCATTTTCGTTGAGTATCCAGACTCCGGTTATTAAGTTAAGCGTTAGGCTCCGATTATTTTCGTTGAGTATCCAGACTCCGATTTTCACCTTAAGCGTTCAGGCTCCAGTTATTTTCGTTGAGTATCCTGACTTCGGTTATTACGTTGAGGGTTCAGACTCCGGTCATTTTCGTTGAGTATCTATACTCCTGTCATTACGTTGAGCATTCAGGCTCCGGTAATTTTCGTTGAGTATCCAGACTCCGGTCATTACATTGAGCGTTCAGGATCTAGTCATTTTCGTTGAGTATCATCAATCCATTTATTATGTTGAGCGTTCAGGATCCGGTCAGTTTCGTTGAGTATCCAGACTCCAGATATTACGCTGAGCGTTTAAGCTCCAGTCAGTTTCGTTGAGTATCCAGATTCCGATTATTACGTTGAGCGTTCAGGCTCTGGTCAGTTTCTTTGGGTATCCAGACTCCGATTATTACGTTGAGCGTTCAGGCTCCGGTCATTTTCGTTGAGTATCCAGACTCCGGTTATTACGTTGAGGGTTCAGACTCCGATCATTTTAGTTGAGCGTTCAGGATCCAGTCCTTTTTGTTGAGTATCATAACTCCATTTATTACGTTGAGCGTTCAGGATCCGATCAGTTTCGTTGAGTATCCAGACTCCAAATATTACGTTGAGCGTTCAGGCTCCGGTCAGTTTCGTTGGGTATCCAGACTCCGGTGATTACGTTGATCGTTCAGGCTCTGATCATTTTCGTTGACTATCGAGAATCGGGTTATTACGTTAAGCGTTCAGGCTCCGGTCAGTTTCGTTGAGTATCTAGATTCCGATTATTTCGTTGAGCGTTCAGGCTCCGGTCAGTTTCGTTGGGTATCCAGACTCCGGTTATTACGTTGAGCGTTCAGGACCACGTCAGTTTCGTTGAGTATCCAGACTCCGATTATTACGTTGATCGTTCAGGATCCAGTCCTTTTTGTTGAGTATCATAACTCCATTTATTACGTTGAGCATTCAGGATCCGATCAGTTTCGTTGAGTATCCAGACTCCAAATATTACATTGAGCGTTCAGGCTCCGGTCAGTTTCGTTGGGTATCCAGACTCTGGTGATTACGTTGATCGTTCAGGCTCCGGTCATTTTTGTTAACTATCCAGACTCGGGTTATTACGTTAAGCGTTCAGGCTCCGGTCAATTTCGTTGAGTATCCAGATTCCGATTATTTCGTTGAGTGTTCAGTATCCGGTCAGTTTCGTTGGGTATCCAGACTCCGGTTATTACGTTGAGCGTTCAGGACCACGTCATTTTCGTTGAGTATTCAGACTCCGGTTATAAAGTTAAGCGTCAGGCTCTGATCATTTTCGTTGAGTATCCAGACTCCGATTATTACGTTAAGCGTTCAGGCTCCAGTTATTTTCGTTGAGTATCCTGACTTCGGTTATTACGTTGAGGGTTCAGACTCCGGTCATTTTCGTTGAGTATCTATACTCCTGCCATTATGTTGAGCATTCAGGCTCCGGTAATTTTCGTTGAGTATCCAGACTCCGGTCATTACATTGAGCGTTCAGGATCTAGTCATTTTCGTTGAGTATCATCAATCCATTTATTATGTTGAGCGTTCAGGATCCGAACAGTTTCGTTGAGTATCCAGACTCCAAATATTACGCTGAGCGTTCAGGCTCCCGTCAGTTTCGTTGGGTATCCAGACTCTGGTGATTACGTTGATCGTTCAAGCTCCGGTCATTTTTGTTGACTATCCAGACTCGGGTTATTAAGTTGAGCGTTCAGGCTCCGGTCAGTTTCGTTGAGTATCCAGATACCGGTTATTACGTTTAGCGTTCAGGCTCCGGTCAGTTTCGTTAGGTATCCAGACTCCGGTTATTACGTTGAGCGTTCTGGCTCCGGTCAGTTTCGTTGGGTATCCAGACTCCGGGGATTATGTTGATCGTTCAGGCTCTGGTCAGTTTCATTGAGTATCCAGATTCCGATTATTACGTTGAGCGTTCCGGCTCCGGCCAGTTTCTTTGGGTATCCAGACTCCGATTATTACGTTGAGCGTTCAGGCTCCGGTAATTTTCGTTGAGTATCCAGACTCCGGTTATTACGTTAAGGGTTCAGGCTCCGGTCATTTTCGTTGATTATCCAGACTCCGGTCATTACATTGAGCGTTTAAGATCCAGTCATTTTTCTTGAGTATCATAACTCCATTTATTACGTTGAGCGTTCAGGATCCGATCAGTTTCGTTGAGTATCTAGACTCCAACTATTACGTTGAGCGTTCAGGCTCCGGTCAGTTTCGTTGGGTATCCAGACTCCGGTGATTACGTTGATCGTTCAGGCTCCGGTCATTTTCGTTGACTATCCAGACTCGGGTTATTACTTTAAGCGTTCAGGCTCCGGTCAGTTTTGTTGAGTATCCAGATTCCGATTATTACATTGAGCGTTCAGGCTCCGGTCAGTTTCGTTGGGTATCCAGACTCCGGTTATTACGTTGAGCGTTCAGGACCACATCATTTTCATTGAGTATCCAGACTCCGGTTATTAAGTTAAGCGTCAGGCTCCGATCATTTTCGTTGAGTTTCCAGACTCCGATTATTACGTTGAGCGTTCAGGCTCCGGTCATTTTTGTTGAGTATCCTGAATTCGGTTATTACGTTGAGGGTTCAGACTCCGGTCATTTTCGTTGAGTATCTATACTCGTGTTATTACGTTGAACGTTCAGGCTCCGATCATTTTCGTTGAGTATCCATACTCCGGTCAATACGTTGAGCGTTCAGGCTCCGTTAATTTTCGTTGAGTATCCAGACTCCGGTCATTACATTGAGCGTTCAGGATCCAGTCATTTTCGTTGAGTATCATAAATCCATTTATTATGTTGAGTGTTCAGGATCCGGTCAGTTTCGTTGAGTATCCAGACTCCAAATATTATGTTGAGCGTTTAGGCTCCAGTCAGTTTCGTTTGGTATCCAGACTCCGGTGATTACGTTGATCGTTCAGGCTCAGGTCATTTTCGTTGACTATCCAGACTCGGGTTATTACGGTGAGCGTTCAGGCTCCAGTCAGTTTCGTTGAGTATCCAGATACCGGTTATTATGTTGAGCGTTCAGGCTCCGGTCAGTTTCGTTGGGTATCCAGACTCTGGTTATTACGTTGAGCGTTCAGGCTCCGGTCAGTTTCGTTGGGTATCCAGACTCCGGTTATTACGTTGAGCATTCAGGCTCCAGTCATTTTTGTTGAGTATCCAGACTCCTGTTATTACGTTGAGCGTTCAGGCTCCGGTCATTTTCATTGAGTATCCAGACTCTGGTTCTTACGTTGAGCGTTCAGGCTCCGGTTAGTTTCGTGGGTATCCAGACTCCGGTTATTACGTTGAGCGTTCAGGCTCCGGTCATTTTCATTGAGTATCCAAACTCGGGTTTTTGCATTGAGCGTTCAGGCTCCGGCCAGTCTCGTTGAGTATCCAGATTCTGATTATTACGCTGAGCGTTCAGGCTCCGGTCAGTTTCGTTGGGTATACAGACTCCGGTTATTACGTTGAGCGTTCAGGCTCCGGTCATTTTTATTGAGTATCTAGACTCCGGTTATTAAGTTGAGTGTCAGGCTCCGATCATTTTCATTGAGTATCCATACTCTGGTCAATACGTTGAGCGTTCAGGCTCCGGTCATTTTCGTTGAGTATCCAGACTCCGGTTATTACGTTGAGGGTTCAGGATCCAATCATTTTTGTTGAGTATCATAACTCCATTTATTATGTTGAGCATTCATGATCCGTTCAATTTCGTTGAGTATCCAGACTCCAAATATCACGTTGAGCGTTCAGGCTCTGGTCAGTTTCATTGGGTATCCAGACTCCGGTGATTACGTTGATCGTTCAGGCTCCGGTCATTTTTGTTGACTATCTAGACTCGGGTTATTCCGTTGAGCGTTCAGGCTCCGGTCAGTTTCGTTGAGTATCCAGATTCCGATTATTACGTTGAGCATTCAGGCTCCGGTCAGTTTCGTTGGGTATCCAGACTCCGGTTATTACGTTCAGCGTTCAGGCTCCGGTCATTTTCGTTTAGTATCCAGACTCCGGTTATTAAGTTGAGCGTCAGACTCCGATCATTTTCGTTGAGTATCCAGACTCCGATTATTACGTTGAGCGTTCAGGCTCCGGTTATTTTCGTTGAGTATCGAGACTCCGGTTATTATGTTGAGGGTTCAGACTCTGGTCAGTCTCGTTGAGTATCCAGATTCTGATTATTACGTTGAGCGTTCAGGCTCCGGTCAGTTTCATTGGGTATACAGACTCCGGTTATTACGTTGAGTGTTCAGGCTCTGGTGATTTTCGTTGAGTATCCAGACTCCGGTAATTAAGTTGAGCGTCAAGCTCCGATCATTTTCGTTGAGTATCCAGACTTCGATTATTACGTTGAGCGTTCAGGCTCCGGTCATTTTCGTTGAGTATCCAGACTCCGGTTATTACGTTGAGGGTTCAGACTCCGGTCATTTTCGTTGAGTATCTAGACTCCTGTCATTATGTTGAACGTTCCGGCTCCGATCATTTTTGCTGAGTATCCATACTCCGGTCAATACGTTGAGCGTTCAGGTTCCGGTCATTTTCGTTGAGTATCCAGACTCCGGTCATTACATTGAGCGTTCAGGATCCAGTCATTTTTGTTGAGTATCATAACTGCATTTATTACGTTGAGTGTTCAGGATCCGTTCAGTTTCGTTGAGTATCCAGACTCCAAATATCACGTTGAGCGTTCAGGCTCCGGTCAGTTTCGTTGGGTATCCAGACTCCGGTGATTACGTTGATCGTTCAGGCTCCGGCCATTTTCGTTGATTATCCAGACTCGGGTTATTACGTTGAGCGTTCAGGCTCCAGTCAGTTTCGTTGAGTATCCAGATTCCGATTATTACATTGAGCGTTCAGGCTCCGGTCAGTTTCGTTGGGTATCCAGACTCCGGTTATTACGTTGAGTGTTCAGGCTCCGGTCATTTTCGTTGAGTATCCAGACTCCGGTTATTAAGTTGAGCGTCAGGCTCCGATCATTTTCGTTGAGTATCCAGACTCCGATTATTACGTTGAGCGTTCAGGCTCCGGTTATTTTCGTTGAGTATCCTGACTCCGGTTATTACGTTGAAGGTTCAAACTCCGGTCAGTCTTGTTGAGTATCCAGATTCCGATTATTACGTTGAGCGTTCATGCTCCGGTCAGTTTCGGTCATTTTCGTTGAGTATCCACACTCCAGTTATTAAGTTGAGCGTCAGGCTCCGATCACTTTCGTTGAGTATCCAGACTCCGATTATTACGTTGAGCGTTCAAGCTCCGGTCATTTTCGTTGAGTATCCAGACTCCGGTTATTACGTTGAGGTTTCAGACTCCGGTCATTTTCGTTGAGTATCTAGACTCCTGTCATTACGTTGAACGTTCAGGCTCCGCTCATTTTCGTTGAGTATCCATACTCCTGTCAATACGTTGAGCGTTCAAGCTCCGGTCATTTTTGTTGAGTATCCAGACTCCGGTCATTACATTGAGCGTTCAGGATCCAGTAATTTTTGTTGAGTATCATAACTCCATTTATTACGTTGAGCGTTCAGGATCCGTTCAGTTTCGTTGAGTATCCAGACTCCAAATATCACGTTGAGCGTTCAGGCTCCGGTCAGTTTCGTTGGGTATCCAGACTTGGGTGATTACGTTGATCGTTCAGGCTTCGGTCATTCTCGTTGACTATCCAGACTCGAGTTATTACATTGAGCGTTCAGGCTCCAGTCAGTTTCGTTGAGTATCCAAACTCCGGTTATTAAGATGAGCGTCAGGCTCCGATCATTTTCGTTGAGTATCCAGACTCCGATTATTATGTTGAGCGTTCAGGCTCCGGTTATTTTCGTTTAGTATCCAGACTCCAGTTATTACGTTGAGGGTTCAGACTCCGGTCAGTCTCGTTGAGTATCCAGATTTCGATTATTACGTTGAGCGTTTAGGCTCCGGTCAATTTCATTGGGTATACAGACTCCGGTTATTACGTTGAGTGTTCAGGCTCCGGTGATTTTCGTTGACTATCCAGACTCCGGTTATTACGTTGAGGGTTCAGACTCCGGTCATTTTCGTTGAGTATCTAGACTCCTGTCATTACGTTGAACGTTCAGGCTCCGATCATTTTCGTTGAGTATCCATACTCCGGTCATTACATTGAGCGTTTAGGATCCAGTCATTTTTGTTGAGTATCATAACTCCATTTATTACGTTGAGCGTTCATGATCCGTTCAATTTAGTTGAGTATCCAGACTCCAAATATCACGTTGAGCGTTCAGGCTCCGGTCAGTTTCGTTGGGTATCCAGACTCCGGTGATTACGTTGATCGTTCAGGCTCCGGTCATTTTTGTTGACTATCCAGACTCGGGTTATTACGTTGAGCGTTCAGGCTCCGGTCAGTTTCGTTGAGTATCCAGATTCCGATTATTACGTTGAGCGTTCAGGCTCCGGTCAGTTTCGTTGGGTATCCAGACTCCGGTTATTACGTTGAGCGTTCAGGCTCCGGTCATTTTCGTTGAGTATCCAGACTCCGGTTATTAAGTTGAGCGTCAGGCTCCGATCATTTTCGTTGAGTATCCAGACTCCGATTATTACGTTGAGCGTTCAGGCTCTGGTTATTTTCGTTGAGTATCCAGACTCCGGTTATTACGTTGAGGGTTCAGACTCCGGTCAGTCTTGTTGAGTATCCAGATTCCGATTATTACGTTGAGCATTCATGCTCCGGTCAGTTTTGTTGGGTATACAGACTCTGGTTATTACGTTGAGCGTTCAGGCTTCGGTCATTTTCGTTGAGTATCCACACTCCAGTTATTAAGTTGAGCGTCAGGCTCCGATCATTTTCGTTGAGTATCCAGACTCCGATTATTACGTTGAGCGTTCAAGCTCCGGTCATTTTCGTTGAGTATCCAGACTCCGGTTATTACGTTGAGGGTTCAGACTCCGGCATTTTCGTTGAGTATCTAGACTCCTGTCATTACGTTGAACGTTCAGGCTCCGCTCATTTTTGTTGAGTATCCATACTCCGGTCAATACGTTGAGCGTTCAAGCTCCGGTCATTTTCGTTGAGTATCCAGACTCCGGTCATTACATTGAGCGTTCAGGATCCAGTCATTTTTGTTGAGTATCATAACTCCATTTATTACGTTGAGCGTTCAGGATCCGTTCAGTTTCGTTGAGTATCCAGACTCCAAATATCACGTTGAGCGTTCAGGCTCCGGTCAGTTTCGTTGGGTATCCAGACTCGGGTGATTACGTTGATCGTTCAGGCTTCGGTCATTCTCGTTGACTATCCAGACTCGAGTTATTACATTGAGCGTTCAGGCTCCGGTCAGTTTCGTTGAGTATCCAGACTCCGGTTATTAAGTTGAGCGTCAGGCTCCGATCATTTTCGTTGAGTATCCAGACTCCGATTATTACGTTGAGCGTTCAGGCTCCGGTTATTTTCGTTTAGTATCCAGACTCCGGTTATTACGTTGAGGGTTCAGACTCCGGTCAGTCTCGTTGAGTATCCAGATTCCGATTATTACGTTGAGCGTTCAGGCTCCGGTCAGTTTCATTGGGTATACAGACTCCGGTTATTACGTTGAGTGTTCAGGCTCCGGTGATTTTTGTTGACTATCCAGACTTCGGTTATTACGTTGAGGGTTCATACTCCGGTCATTTTCGTTGAGTATCTTGACTCCTGTCATTACGTTGAACGTTCAGGCTCCGATCATTTTCGTTGAGTATCCATACTCCGGTCATTACATTGAGCGTTTAGGATCCAGTCATTTTTGTTGAGTATCATAACTCCATTTATTACGTTGAGCGTTCATGATCCGTTCAATTTAGTTGAGTATCCAAACTCCAAATATCACGTTGAGCGTTCAGGCTCCGGTCAGTTTCGTTGGGTATCCAGACTCTGGTGATTACGTTGATCGTTCAGGCTCCGGTCATTTTTGTTGACTATCCAGACTCGGGTTATTACGCTGAGCGTTCAGGCTCCAATCAGTTTCGTTGAGTATCCAGATTCCGATTATTACGTTGAGCGTTCAGGCTCCGGTCAATTTCGTTGGGTATCCAGACTCCGGTTATTATGTTGAGCGTTCAAGCTCCGGTCATTTTCGTTGAGTATCCAGACTCCGGTTATTAAGTTAAGCGTCAGGCTCCGATCATTTTCGTTGAGTATCCAGACTCCGATTATTACGTTGATCGTTCAGGCTCCGGTTATTTTCGTTGAGTATCCAGACTCCGGTTATTACGTTGAGGGTTCAGACTCCGGTCAGTCTTGTTGAGTATCTAGATTCCGATTATTACGTTGAGCGTTCATGCTCCGGTCAGTTTTGTTGGGTATACAGACTCTGGTTATTACGTTGAGCGTTCAGGCTTCGGTCATTTTCGTTGAGTATCCACACTCCAATTATTAAGTTGAGCGTCAAGCTCCGATCATTTTCGTTGAGTATCCAGACTCTGATTATTACGTTGAGCGTTCAAGCTCCGGTCATTTTCGTTGAGTATCCAGACTCCGGTTATTACGTTGAGGGTTCAGACTCCGGTCATTTTCGTTGAGTATCTAGACTCCTGTCATTACGTTGAACGTTCAGGCTCCGCTCATTTTCGTTGAGTATCCATACTCCGGTCAATACGTTGAGCGTTCAAGCTCCGGTCATTTTCGTTGAGTATCCAGACTCCGGTCATTACATTGAGCGTTCAGGATCCAGTCATTTTTGTTGAGTATCATAACTCCATTTATTACGTTGAGCGTTCAGGATCCGTTCAGTTTCGTTGAGTATCCAGACTCCAAATATCACGTTTAGCGTTCAGGCTCCGGTCAGTTTCGTTGGGTATCCAGGCTCGGGTGATTACGTTGATCGTTCTGGCTTCAGTCATTCTCGTTGACTATCCAGACTCGAGTTATTACATTGAGCGTTCAGGCTCCGGTCAGTTTCGTTGAGTATCCAGACTCCGGTTATTAAGTTGAGCTTCAGGCTCCGATCATTTTCGTTGAGTATCCAGACTCCGATTATTACGTTGAGCGTTCAGGCTCCGGTTATTTTCGTTTAGTATCCAGACTCCGGTTATTACGTTGAGGGTTCAGACTCTGGTCAGTCTCGTTGAGTATCCAGATTCCGATTATTACGTTGAGCGTTCAGGCTCCGATCAGTTTCATTGGGTATACAGACTCCGGTTATTACGTTGACTGTTCAGGCTCCGGTGATTTTCGTTGACTACCCAGACTTCGGTTATTACGTTGAGGGTTCAGACTCCGGTCATTTTCGTTGAGTATCTAGACTCCTATCATTACGTTGAACGTTCAGGCTCCGATCATTTTCGTTGAGTATCCATACTCCGGTCATTACATTGAGCGTTTAGGATCCAGTCATTTTTGTTGAGTATCATAACTCCATTTATTACGTTGAGCGTTCATGATCCGTTCAATTTAGTTGAGTATCATGACTCCAAATATCACGTTGAGCGTTCAGCCTCCGGTCAGTTTCGTTGGGTATCCAAACTCCGGTGATTACGTTGATCGTTCAGGCTTAGGTCATTTTTGTTGACTATCCAGACTCGGGTTATTACGCTGAGCGTTAAGGCTCCGGTCAGTTTCGTTGAGTATCCAGATTCCGATTATTACATTGAGCGTTCAGGCTCCGGTCAGTTTCGTTGGGTATCCAGACTCCGGTTATTACGTTGAGCGTTCAGGCTCCGGTCATTTTCGTTGAGTATCCAGACTCCGGTTATTAAGTTGAGCGTCAGGCTCCGATCATTTTCGTTGAGTATCTAGACTCCGATTATTACGTTGAGCGTTCAGGCTCCGGTTATTTTCGTTGAGTATCCAGACTCCGGTTATTACGTTGAGGGTTCAGACTCCGGTCAGTCTTGTTGAGTATCCAGATTCCGATTATTACGTTGAGCGTTCATGCTCCGGTCAGTTTTGTTGGGTATACAGACTCTGGTTATTACGTTGAGCGTTCAGGCTTCGGTCATTTTCGTTGAGTATCCACACTCCAGTTATTAAGTTGAGCGTCAGGCTCCGATCATTTTCGTTGAGTATCCAGACTCCGATTATTACGTTGAGCGTTCAAGCTCCGGTCATTTTCGTTGAGTATCCAGACTCCGGTTATTACGTTGAGGTTTCCGACTCCGGTCATTTTCGTTGAGTATCTAGACTCCTGTCATTACGTTGAACGTTCAGGCTCCGCTCATTTTCGTTGAGTATCCATACTCCGGTCAATACGTTGAGCGTTCAAGCTCCGGTCATTTTCGTTGAGTATCCAGACTCCGGTCATTACATTGAGCATTCAGGATCCAGTCATTTTTGTTGAGTATCATAACTCCATTTATTACGTTGAGCGTTCAGTATCCGTTCAGTTTCGTTGAGTATCCAGACTCCAAATATCATGTTGAGCGTTCAGGCTCCGGTCAGTTTCGTTGGGTATCCAGACTCGGGTGATTACGTTGATCGTTCAGGCTTCGTTCATTCTCGTTGACTATCCAGACTCGAGTTATTACATTGAGCGTTCAGGCTCCGGTCAGTTTCGTTGAGTATCCAGACTCCGGTTATTAAGTTGAGCGT
This sequence comes from Lathyrus sativus, assembly GCA_963859935.3. Lineage (NCBI taxonomy): Eukaryota > Viridiplantae > Streptophyta > Magnoliopsida > Fabales > Fabaceae > Lathyrus > Lathyrus sativus. Next base: position 239,981,992 of record OZ012736.1, read on the forward strand.
CAAGCTCCGATCATTTTCGTTGAGTATCCAGACTCCGATTATTACGTTGAGCGTTCAGGCTCCGGTTATTTTCGTTTAGTATCCAGACTCCGGTTATTACGTTGAGGGTTCAGACTCTGGTCAGTCTCGTTGAGTATCCAGATTCCGATTATTACGTTGAGCGTTCAGGCTCCGATCAGTTTCATTGGGTATACAGACTCCGGTTATTACGTTGACTGTTCAGGCTCCGGTGATTTTCGTTGACTACCCAGACTTCGGTTATTACGTTGAGGGTTCAGACTCCGGTCATTTTCGTTGAGTATCTAGACTCCTATCATTACGTTGAACGTTCAGGCTCCGATCATTCTCGTTGAGTATCCATACTCCGGTCATTACATTGAGCGTTTAGGATCCAGTCATTTTTGTTGAGTATCATAACTCCATTTATTACGTTGAGCGTTCATGATCCGTTCAATTTAGTTGAGTATCATGACTCCAAATATCACGTTGAGCGTTCAGCCTCCGGTCAGTTTCGTTGGGTATCCAAACTCCGGTGATTACGTTGATCGTTCAGGCTTAGGTCATTTTTGTTGACTATCCAGACTCGGGTTATTACGCTGAGCGTTCAGGCTCCGGTCAGTTTCGTTGAGTATCCAGATTCCGATTATTACATTGAGCGTTCAGGCTCCGGTCAGTTTCGTTGGGTATCCAGACTCCGGTTATTACGTTGAGCGTTCAGGCTCCGGTCATTTTCGTTGAGTATCCAGACTCCGGTTATTAAGTTGAGCGTCAGGCTCCGATCATTTTCGTTGAGTATCTAGACTCCGATTATTACGTTGAGCGTTCAGGCTCCGGTTATTTTCGTTGAGTATCCAGACTCCGGTTATTACGTTGAGGGTTCAGACTCCGGTCAGTCTTGTTGAGTATCCAGATTCCGATTATTACGTTGAGCGTTCATGCTCCGGTCAGTTTTGTTGGGTATACAGACTCTGGTTATTACGTTGAGCGTTCAGGCTTCGGTCATTTTCGTTGAGTATCCACACTCCAGTTATTAAGTTGAGCGTCAGGCTCCGATCATTTTCGTTGAGTATCCAGACTCCGATTATTACGTTGAGCGTTCAAGCTCCGGTCATTTTCGTTGAGTATCCAGACTCCGGTTATTACGTTGAGGGTTCAGACTCCGGTCATTTTCGTTGAGTATCTAGACTCCTGTCATTACGTTGAATGTTCAGGCTCCGCTCATTTTCGTTGAGTATCCATACTCCGGACAATACGTTGAGCGTTCAAGCTCCGGTCATTTTAGTTGAGTATCCAGACTCAGGTCATTACATTGAGCGTTCAGGATCTAGTCATTTTTGTTGAGTATCATAACTCCATTTATTACGTTGATCGTTCAAGATCCGTTCAGTTTCGTTGAGTATCCAGACTCCAAATATCACGTTGAGCGTTCAGGCTCCGGTCAGTTTCGTTGGGTATCCAGACTCGGGTGATTACGTTGATCGTTCAGGCTTCGGTCATTCTCGTTGACTATCCAGACTCAAGTTATTACATTGAGCGTTCAGGCTCCGGTCAGTTTCGTTGAGTATCCAGACTCCGGTTATTAAGTTGAGCGTCAGGCTCCGATCATTTTCATTGAGTATCCGGACTCCGATTATTACGTTGAGCGTTCAGGCTCCGGTTATTTTCGTTTAGTATCTAGACTCCGATTATTACGTTGAGGGTTCAGACTCCGGTCAGTCTCGTTGAGTATCCAGATTCCGATTATTACGTTGAGCGTTCAGGCTCCGGTCAGTTTCATTGGGTATACAGACTCCGGTTATTACGTTGAGTGTTCAGGCTCCGGTGATTTTCGTTGACTATCCAGACTCCGGTTATTACGTTGAGGGTTCATACTCCGGTCATTTTCGTTGAGTATCTAGACTCCTATCATTACGTTGAACGTTTAGGCTCCGATCATTTTCGTTAAGTATCCATACTCCGGTCATTACATTGAGCGTTTAGGATCCAGTCATTTTTGTTGAGTATCATAACTCCATTTATTATGTTGAGCGTTCATGATCCGTTCAATTTGGTTGAGTATCCAGACTCCAAATATCACGTTGAGCGTTCAGGCTCCGGTCAGTTTCGTTGGGTATCCAGACTCCGGTGATTACGTTGATCGTTCAGGCTCCGGTCATTTTTGTTGACTATCCAGACTCGGGTTATTACATTGAGCGTTCAGGCTCCGGTCAGTTTCGTTGAGTATCCAGATTCCGATTATTACGTTGAGCGTTCAGGCTCCGGTCAGTTTCGTTGGGTATACAGACTCCGGTTATTACGTTGAGCGTTCAGGCTCCGGTCAGTTTCGTTGAGTATCCAGATTCCGATTATTACGTTGAGCGTTCAGGCTCCGATCATTTTCGTTGAGTATCCAGACTTCGATTATTACGTTGAGCGTTCAGGCTCCGGTCATTTTCATTGAGTATCCAGACTCCGGTTATTACGTTGAGGGTTCAGACTCCGGTCATTTTCGTTGAGTATCTAGACTCCTGTCATTATGTTGAACGTTCAGGCTCTGATCATTTTTGCTGAGTATCCATACTCCGGTCAATACGTTGAGCGTTCAGGCTCCGGTCATTTTTGTTGAGTATCCAGACTCCGGTCATTACATTGAGCGTTCAGGATCCAGTCATTTTTGTTGAGTATCATAACTCCATTTATTACGTTGAGCGTTCAGGATCCGTTCAGTTTCGTTGAGTATCCAGACTCCAAATATCACGTTGAGCGTTCAGGCTCCGGTCAGTTTCGTTGGGTATCCAGACTCCGGTGATTACGTTGATCGTTCAGGCTCCGGTCATTTTCGTTGACTATCCAGACTCGGGTTATTACATTGAGCGTTCAGGCTCCGGTCAGTTTCGTTAAGTATCCAGATTCCGATTATTACATTGAGCGTTCAGGCTCCGGTCAGTTTCGTTGGGTATCCAGACTCCGGTTATTACGTTGAGTGTTCAGGCTCCGGTCATTTTCGTTGAGTATCCAGACTCCGGATATTAAGTTGAACGTCAGGCTCCGATCATTTTCGTTGAGTATCCAGACTCCGATTATTACGTTGAGCATTCAGGCTCCGGTTATTTTCGTTGAGTATCCAGACTCCGGTTATTACGTTGAGGGTTCAGACTCCGGTCAGTCTTTTTGAGTATCCAGATTCCGATTATTACGTTGAGCGTTCATGCTCCGGTCAGTTTCGTTGGGTATTCAGACTCTGGTTATTACGTTGAGTGTTCAGGCTCCGGTGATTTTCGTTGAGTATCCAGACTCCAGTTATTAAGTTGAGCGTCAGGCTCCGATCATTTTCGTTGAGTATCCAGACTCCGATTATTACGTTGAGCGTTCAAGCTCCGGTCATTTTCGTTGAGTATCCAGACTCCGGTTATTACATTGAGGTTTCAGACTCCGGTCATTTTCGTTGAGTATCTAGACTCCTGTCATTACGTTGAACGTTCAGGCTCCGCTCATTTTCGTTGAGTTTCCATACTCCGGTCAATACGTTGAGCGTTTAAGCTCCGGTCATTTTCGTTGAGTATCCAGACTCCGGTCATTACATTGAACGTTCAGGATCCAGTCATTTTTGTTGAGTATCATAACTTCATTTATTACGTTGAGCGTTCAGGATCCGTTAAGTTTCGTTGAGTATCCAGACTCCAAATATCACGTTGAGCGTTCAGGCTCCGGTCAGTTTCGTTGGGTATCCAGAATCGGGTGATTACGTTGATCGTTCAGGCTTCGGTCATTCTCGTTGACTATCCAGACTCGAGTTATTACATTGAGCGTTCAGGCTCCGGTCAGTTTCGTTGAGTATCCAGACTCCGGTTATTAAGTTGAGCGTCAGGCTCCGATCATTTTCGTTGAGTATCTAGACTCCGATTATTACGTTGAGCATTCAGGCTCCGGTTATTTTCGTTTAGTATCCAGACTCCGGTTATTACGTTGAGAGTTCAGACTCCGGTCAGTCTCGTTGAGTATCCAGATTCCGATTATTACATTGAGCGTTCAGGCTCCGGTCAGTTTCATTGGGTATACAGACTCCGGTTATTACGTTGAGTGTTCAGGCTCCGGTGATTTTCGTTGACTATCCAGACTCCGGTTATTACATTGAGGGTTCAGACTCCGGTCATTTTCGTTGAGTATCTAGACTCCTGTCATTACGTTGAACGTTCAGGCTCCGATCATTTTCGTTGAGTATCCATACTCTGGTCAATACATTGAGCGTTTAGGATCCGTTCAGTTTCGTTGAGTATCCAGACTCTGGTCATTACATTGAGCGTTCAGGATCCAGTCATTTTTGTTGAGTATCATAACTCCAATTATAAGGTTGAGCGTTTAGGATCCGTTCAGTTTCGTTGAGTATCCAGACTCCAAATATCACGTTGAGCGTTCAGGCTCCGGTCAGTTTCGTTAGGTATCCAGACTCCGATGATTACGTTGATCGTTCAGGCTCCGGTCATTTTCGTTGACTATCCAGACTCGGGTTATTACGTTGAGCGTTAAGGCTCCGGTCAGTTTTGTTGAGTATCCAGATTCCGATTATTACGTTGAGCGTTCAGGCTCCGGTCAGTTTCGTTGGGTATCTAGACTCCGGTTATTACGTTGAGGGTTCAGGCTCCGGTCATTTTCGTTGAGTATCCAGACTCCGGTTATTAAGTTGAGCGTCAGGCTCCGATCATTTTCGTTGAGTATCCAGACTCCGATTATTACGTTGAGCGTTCAGGCTCCGGTTATTTTCGTTGAGTATCCAGACTCCGGTTATTACGTTGAGGGTTCAGACTCCGGTCAGTCTCGTTGAGTATCCAGAATCCGATTATTACGTTAAGCGTTCAGGCTCCGGTCAGTTTCGTTGGGTATCCAGACTCCGGTTATTACGTTCAGCGTTCAGGCTCCGGTCATTTTCGTTTAGTATCCAGACTCCGGTTATTACGTTGAGGGTTCAGACTCCGGTCATTTTCGTTAAGTATCTAGACTCCTGTCATTACGTTGAACGTTCAGGCTCCGATCATTTTTGCTGAGTATCCATACTTCGGTCAATACGTTGAGCGTTCAGGCTCCGGTCATTTTCGTTGAGTATCCAGACTCCGGTCCTTACATTGAGCGTTCAGGATCCAGTCATTTTTATTGAGTATCATAACTCCATCTATTACGTTGAGCGTTCAGGATCCGTTCTGTTTCGTTGAGTATCCAGACTCCAAATATCACGTTGAGCGTTCAGGCTCCGGTCAGTTTCGATGGGTATCCAGACTCCGGTGATTACGTTGGTCGTTCAGGCTCTGGTCATTTTCGTTGACTATCCAGACTCGGGTTATTACGTTGAGCGTTCAGGCTCCGGTCAGTTTCGTTAAGTATCCAGATTTCGATTATTACATTGAGCGTTCAGGCTCCGGTCAGTTTCGTTGGGTATCCAGACTCCGGTTATTAAGTTGAGCGTCAGGCTCCGATCATTTTCGTTGAGTATCCAGACTCCGATTATTACGTTGAGCGTTCAGGCTCCGGTCATTTTTGTTGAGTATCCAGACTCCGGTTATTACGTTGAGGGTTCAGACTCCGGTCAGTCTTGTTGAGTATCCAGATTCCGATTATTACGTTGAGCGTTCATGCTCCGGTCAATTTCGTTGGGTATACAGACTCTGGTTATTACGTTCAGCGTTCAGGCTTCGGTCTTTTCGTTGAGTATCCACACTCCAGTTATTAAGTTGAGCGTCAGGCTCCGATCATTTTCGTTGAGTATCCAGACTCCGATTATTACGTTGAGCGTTCAAGCTCCGGTAATTTTCGTTGAGTATCCAGACTCCGGTTATTACGTTGAGGTTTCAGACTCCGGTCATTTTCGTTGAGTATCTAGACTCCTGTCATTACGTTGAACGTTCAGGCTCCGCTCATTTTCGTTGAGTATCCATACTCCGGTCAATACGTTGAACGTTCAAGCTCCGGTCATTTTCGTTTAGTATCCAGACTCCGGTCATTACATTGAGCGTTCAGGATCCAGTCATTTTTGTTGAGTATCATAACTCCATTTATTACGTTGAGCGTTCAGGATCCGTTCAGTTTCGTTGAGTATCCAGACTCCAAATATCACGTTGAGCGTTCAGGCTCCGGTCAGTTTCGTTGGGTATCCAGACTCGGGTGATTACGTTGATCGTTCAGGCTTCGGTCATTCTCGTTGACTATCCAGGTTCCGATTATTACGTTGAGCGTTCAGGCTCCGGTCAGTTTTGTTGAGAGTCCAGACTCCGGTTATTAAGTTGAGCGTCAGGCTCCGATCATTTTCGGTTAGTATCCAGACTCCGATTATTACGTTGAGCGTTCAGGCTCCGGTTATTTTCGTTTAGTATCCAGACTCCGGTTATTACGTTGAGGGTTCAGACTCCGGTCAGCCTCGTTGAGTATCCAGATTCCGATTATTACGTTGAGCGTTCAGGCTCCGGTCAGTTTCATTGGGTATACAGACTCCGGTTATTACGTTGAGTGTTCAGGCTCCGGTGATTTTCGTTGACTATCCAGACTCCGGTTATTACGTTGAGGGTTCATACTCCGGTCATTTTCGTTGAGTATCTAGACTCCTGTCATTACGTTGAACGTTCAGGCTCCGATCATTTTCGTTGAGTATCCATACTCTGGTTAATACGTTGAGCGTTTAGGATCCGTTCAGTTTCGTTGAGTATCCAGACTCTGGTCATTACATTGAGCGTTCAGGATCCAGTCATTTTTGTTGAGTATCATAACTCCATTTATAAGGTTGAGCGTTTAGGATCCGTTCAGTTTCGTTGAGTATCCAGACTCCAAATATCACGTTGAGCGTTCAGGCTCCGGTCAGTTTCGTTGGGTATCCAGACTCCGATGATTACGTTGATCGTTCAGGCTCCGGTCATTTTCGTTTAGTATCCAGACTCCTGTTATTACGTTGAGGTTTCAGACTCCGGTAATTTTCGTTGAGTATCTAGACTCTTGTCATTACGTTGAACGTTCAGGCTCCGATCATTTTCGTTGAGTATCCATACTCCGGTCAATACGTTGGGCGTTCAGGCTCCAGTCATTTTCGTTGAGTATCCAGACTCCGGTCATTACATTGAGCGTTCAGGATCCAGTCATTTTTGTTGAGTATCATAACTCCATTTATTATGTTGAGCGTTCAAGATCCGATCAGTTTCGTTGAATATCCAAACTCCAAATATTATGTTTAGCGTTCAGGCTCCGGTCAGTTTCGTTGAGTATCCAGACTCCGATTATTACGTTGAGCGTTCAGGCTCCGGTTATTTTCGTTGAGTATCCAGACTCCGGTTATTACGTTGAGGGTTCAGACTTCGGTCAGTCTCGTTGAGTATCCAGATTCCGATTATTACGTTAAGCGTTCAGGCTCAGGTCGGTTTCGTTGGGTATACAAACTCTGGTTATTACGTTGGGCGTTCAGGCTTCGGTCATTTTCGTTGAGTATCCAGACTCCGGTTATTAAGTTGAGCGTCAGGCTCCGATCATTTTTGTTGAGTATCCAGACTCCGATTATTACGTTGAGCGTTCAGGCTCCGGTCATTTTCGTTGAGTATCCAGACTCCGGTTATTACGTTGAGGTTTCAGACTCCGGTCATTTTCGTTGAGTATCTAGACTCCTCTCATTACGTTGAACGTTCAGGCTCCGCTCATTTTCGTTGAGTATCCATACTCAGGTCAATACGTTGAGCGTTCAGGCTCCGGCCATTTTCGTTGAGTATCCAGACTCCGGTCATTACATTGAGCATTTGGGATACATGCATTTTTGTTGAGTATCATAACTCCATTTATTACATTGAGCGTTCAGGATCCGTTCAGTTTCGTTAAGTATCCAGACTCCAAATATCACGTTGAGCGTTCAGGCTCCGGTCAGTTTAGTTGGGTATCCAGATTCCGATTATTACGTTGAGCGTTCAGGCTCCGGTTATTTTCGTTGAGTATCTAGACTCCGGTTATTACGTTGAGGGTTCAGAATCCGGTCAGTCTCGTTGAGTATCCAGATTCCGATTATTACGTTGAGCGTTTAGGCTCCGGTCAGTTTCATTGGGTATAAACACTCCGGTTATTACATTGAGTGTTCAGGCTCCGGTGATTTTCGTTGAGTATCCAGACTCCGGTTATTAAGTTGAGCGTCAAGCTCCGATCATTTTCGTTGAGTATCCAGACTCCGATTATTACGTTGAGCGTTCAGGCTCCGGTCATTTTCGTTGAGTATCCAGACTCCTGTTATTACGTTGAGGTTTCAGACTCCGGTAATTTTCGTTGAGTATCTAGGCTCTTACAATTACGTTGAACGTTCAGGCTCCAATCATTTTCGTTGAGTATCCATACTCCGGTCAATAGGTTGGGCGTTCAGGCTCCAGTCATTTTCATTGAGTATCCAGACTCCGGTCATTACATTGAGCGTTCAGGATCCAATCATTTTTGTTGAGTATCATAAATCCATTTATTATGTTGAGCGTTCAAGATCCGATCAGTTTCATTGAGTATCCAAACTCCAAATATTACGTTTAGCCTTCAGGCTCCGGTCAGTTTCGTTGAGTATCCAGACTCCGATTATTACGTTGAGCGTTCAGGCTCCGGTTATTTTCGTTGAGTATCCAGACTCCGGTTATTACATTGAGGGTTCAGACTTCGGTCAGTCTCATTGAGTATCCAGATTCCGATTATTACGTTAAGCGTTCAGGCTCAGGTCGGTTTCGTTGGGTATACAGACTCTGGTTATTACGTTGAGCGTTCAGGCTTCGGTCATTTTTGTTGAGTATCCAGACTCCGGTTATTAAGTTGAGCGTCAGGCTCCGATCATTTTCTTTGAGTATCCAGACTCCGATTATTACGTTGAGCGTTCAGGCTCTGGTCATTTTCCTTGAGTATCCAGACTCCGGTTATTAAGTTGAGCGTCAGGCTCCGATCATTTTCGTTGAGTATCCAGACTCCGATTATTACGTTGAGCGTTCAGGCTCCGGTCATTTTCGTTGAGTATCCAGACTCCGGTTATTACGTTGAGGTTTCAGACTCCGGTCATTTTCGTTGAGTATCTAGACTCCTGTCATTACGTTGAACGTTCGGGCTCCGCTCATTTTCGTTGAGTATCCATACTCAGGTCAATACGTTGAGCGTTCAGGCTCCGGTCATTTTCGTTGAGTATCCAGACTCCGGTCATTACATTGAGCATTTGGGATCCAATCATTTTTGTTGAGTATCATAACTCCATTTATTACGTTGAGCGTTCAGGATCCGTTCAGTTTCGTTGAGTATCCAGACTCCAAATATCACGTTGAGCGTTCAGGCTCCGGTCAGTTTCGTTGGGTATCCAGATTCCGATTATTACGTTGAGCGTTCAGGCTCCGGTTATTTTTGTTGAGTATCCAGACTCCGGTTATTACGTTGAGGATTCAGACTCCGGTCAGTCTCGTTGAGTATCCAGATTCCGATTATTACGTTGAGCGTTCAGGCTCCGGTCAATTTCATTGGGTATAAAGACTCTGGTTATTACGTTGAGTGTTCAGGCTCCGGTGATTTTCGTTGAGTGTTCAGACTCCGGTGATTAAGTTGAGCGTCAAGCTCCGATCATTTTCGTTGAGTATCCAGACTCCGATTATTACGTTGAACGTTCAGGCTCCGGTCATTTTCGTTGAGTATCCAGACTCTTGTTATTACGTTGAGGTTTCAGACTCCGGTCATTTTCGTTGAGTATCTAGACTCCTCTCATTACGTTGAACGTTCGGGCTCCGCTCATTTTCGTTGAGTATCCATACTCAGGTCAATACGTTGAGCGTTCAGGCTCCGGCCATTTTCGTTGAGTATCCAGACTCCGGTCATTACATTGAGCATTTGGGATACAGTCATTTTTGTTGAGTATCATAACTCCATTTATTACATTGAGCGTTCAGGATCCGTTCAGTTTCGTTAAGTATCCAGACTCCAAATATCACGTTGAGCGTTCAGGCTCCGGTCAGTTTCGTTGGGTATCCAGATTCCGATTATTACGTTGAGCGTTCAGGCTCCGGTTATTTTCGTTGAGTATCCAGACTCCGGTTATTACGTTGAGGGTTCAGACTCCGGTCAGTCTCGTTGAGTATCCAGATTCCGATTATTACGTTGAGCGTTCAGGCTCCGGTCAGTTTCATTGGGTATAAACACTCCGGTTATTACATTGAGTGTTCAGGCTCCGGTGATTTTCGTTGAGTATCCAGACTCCGGTTATTAAGTTGAGCGTCAAGCTCCGATCATTTTCGTTCAGTATCCAGACTCCGATTATTACGTTGAGCATTCAGGCTCCGGTCATTTTCGTTGAGTATCCAGACTCCTGTTATTACGTTGAGGTTTCAGACTCCGGTAATTTTTGTTGAGTATCTAGACTCTTGCAATTACGTTGAACGTTCAGGCTCCAATCATTTTCGTTGAGTATCCATACTCCGGTCAATACGTTGGGCGTTCAGGCTCCAGTCATTTTCATTGAGTATCCAGACTCCGGTCATTACATTGAGCGTTCAGGATCCAGTCATTTTTGTTGAGTATCATAACTCCATTTATTATGTTGAGCGTTCAAGATCCGATAAGTTTCATTGAGTATCCAAACTCCAAATATTACGTTTAGCGTTCAGGCTCCGGTCAGTTTCGTTGAGTATCCAGACTCCGATTATTACGTTGAGCGTTCAGGCTCCGGTTATTTTCGTTGAGTATCCAGACTCCGGTTATTACGTTGAGGGTTCAGACTTCGGTCAGTCTCATTGAGTATCCAGATTCCGATTATTACGTTAAGCGTTCAGGCTCAGGTCGGTTTCGTTGGGTATACAGACTCTGGTTATTACGTTGAGCGTTCAGGCTTCGGTCATTTTTGTTGAGTATCGAGACTCCGGTTATTAAGTTGAGCGTCAGGCTCCGATCATTTTCGTTGAGTATCCAGACTCCGATTATTACGTTGAGCGTTCAGGCTCCGGTCATTTTCGTTGAGTATCCAGACTCCGGTTATTAAGTTGAGCGTCAGGCTCCGATCATTTTCGTTGAGTATCCAGACTCCGATTATTACGTTTAGCATTCAGGCTCCGGTCATTTTCGTTGAGTATCCAGACTCCTGTTATTACGTTGAGGTTTCAGACTCCGGTAATTTTCGTTGAGTATCTAGACTCTTGCAATTACGTTGAACGTTCAGGCTCCAATCATTTTCGTTGAGTATCCATACTCCGGTCAATACGTTGGGCGTTCAGGCTCCAGTCATTTTCATTGAGTATCCAGACTCCGGTCATTACATTGAGCGTTCAGGATCCAGTCATTTTTGTTGAGTATCATAACTCCATTTATTATGTTGAGCGTTCAAGATCCGATCAGTTTCATTGAGTATCCAAACTCCAAATATTACGTTTAGCGTTCAGGCTCCGGTCAGTTTCGTTGAGTATCCAGACTCCGATTATTACGTTGAGCGTTCAGGCTCCGGTTATTTTCGTTGAGTATCCAGACTCCGGTTATTACGTTGAGGGTTCAGACTTCGGTCAGTCTCATTGAGTATCCAGATTCCGATTATTACGTTAAGCGTTCAGGCTCAGGTCGGTTTCGTTGGGTATACAGACTCTGGTTATTACGTTGAGCGTTCAGGCTTCGGTCATTTTCGTTGAGTATCCAGACTCCGGTTATTAAGTTGAGCGTCAAGCTCCGATCATTTTCGTTGAGTATCCAGACTCCGATTATTACGTTGAGCGTTCAGGCTCCGGTCATTTTCGTTGAGTATCCAGACTCCGGTTATTAAGTTGAGCGTCAGGCTCTGATCATTTTCGTTGAGTATCCAGACTCCGATTATTACGTTGAGCGTTCAGGCTCCGGTCATTTTCGTTGAGTATCCAGACTCCGGTTATTACGTTGAGGTTTCAGACTCCGGTCATTTTCGTTGAGTATCTAGACTCCTGTCATTACGTTGAACGTTCGGGCTCCGCTCATTTTCGTTGAGTATCCATACTCAGGTCAATACGTTGAGCGTTCAGGCTCCGGTCATTTTCGTTGAGTATCTAGACTCCGGTCATTACATTGAGCATTTGGGATCCAGTCATTTTTGTTGAGTATCATAACTCCATTTATTACGTTGAGCGTTCAGGATCCGTTCAGTTTCGTTGAGTATCCAGACTCCAAATATCACGTTGAGCGTTCAGGCTCCGGTCTGTTTCGTTGGGTATCCAGATTCCGATTATTTTGTTGAGCGTTCAGGCTCCAGTTATTTTCGTTGAGTATCCAGACTCCGGTTATTACGTTGAGGATTCAGACTCCGGTCAGTCTCGTTGAGTATCCAGATTCCGATTATTACGTTGAGCGTTCAGGCTCCGGTCAGTTTCATTGGGTATAAAGACTCTGGTTATTACGTTGAGTGTTCAGGCTCCGGTGATTTTCGTTGAGTATCCAGACTCCGGTTATTAAGTTGAGCGTCAAGCTCCGATCATTTTCGTTGAGTATCCAGACTCCGATTATTACGTTGAACGTTCAGGCTCCGGTCATTTTCGTTGAGTATCCAGACTCCTGTTATTACGTTGAGGTTTCAGACTCCAGTAATTTTCGTTGAGTATCTAGACTCTTGTCATTACGTTGAACGTTCAGGCTCCGATCATTTTCGTTGAGTATCCATACTCCGGTCAATACGTTGGGCGTTCAGGCTCCAGTCATTTTCGTTGAGTATCCAGACTCCGGTCATTACATTGAGCGTTCAGGATCCAGTCATTTTTGTTGAGTATCATAACTCCATTTAATATGTTGAGCGTTCAAGATCCGATCAGTTTCGTTGAGTATCCAAACTCCAAATATTATGTTTAGCGTTCAGGCTCCGGTCAGTTTCGTTGAGTATCCAGACTCCGATTATTACGTTGAGCGTTCAGGATCCAGTCATTTTTGTTGAGTATCATAACTCCATTTATTATGTTGAGCGTTCAAGATCCGATCAGTTTCGTTGAGTATCCAAACTCCAAATATTACGTTTAGCGTTCAGGCTCCGGTCATTTTCGTTGAGTATCCAGATTCCGGTTATTACGTTGAGGTTTCAGACTCCGGTCATTTTCGTTGAGTATCTAGACTCCTGTCATTACGTTGAATGTTCGGGCTCCGCTCATTTTCGTTGAGTATCCATACTCAGGTCAATACGTTGAGCGTTCAGGCTCCGGTCATTTTCGTTGAGTATCCAGACTCCTGTCATTACATTGAGCATTTGGGATCCAGTCATTTTTGTTGAGTATCATAACTCCATTTATTACGTTGAGCGTTCAGGATCCGTTCAGTTTCGTTAAGTATCCAGACTCCAAATATCACGTTGAGCGTTCAGGCTCCGTCAGTTTCGTTGGGTATCCAGATTCCGATTATTACGTTGAGGTTTCAGACTCCGGTAATATTCGTTGAGTATCTAGACTCTTGCAATTACGTTGAACGTTCAGGCTCCGATCATTTTCGTTGAGTATCCATACTCCGGTCAATACGTTGGGCGTTCAGGCTCCAGTCATTTTCGTTGAGTATCCGGACTCCGGTCATTACATTGAGCGCTCAGGATCCAATCATTTTTGTTGAGTATCATAACTCCATTTATTATGTTGAGTGTTCAAGATCCGATCAGTTTCGTTGAGTATCCAAACTCCAAATATTACGTTTAGCGTTCAGGCTCCGGTCAGTTTCGTTGAGTATCCAGACTCCGATTATTACGTTGAGCATTCAGGCTCCGGTTATTTTCGTTGAGTATCCAGACTCCGGTTATTACGTTGAGGGTTCAGACTCCGGTCAGTCTCGTTGAGTATCCAGATTCTGATTATTACGTTAAGCGTTCAGGCTCAGGTCGGTTTCGTTGGGTATACAGACTCTGGTTATTACGTTGAGCGTTCAGGCTTCGGTCATTTTCGTTGAGTATCCAGACTCCGGTTATTAAGTTGAGCGTCAGGCTCCGATCATTTTTGTTGAGTATCCAGACTCCGATTATTACGTTGAGCGTTCAGGCTCCGGTCATTTTCGTTGAGTATCCAGACTCCGGTTATTAAGTTGAGCGTCAGGCTCCGATCATTTTCGTTGAGTATCCAGACTCCGATTATTACATTGAGCGTTCAGGCTCCGGTCATTTTTGTTGAGTATCCAGACTCCGGTTATTAAGTTGAGCGTCAGGCTCCGATCATTTTCGTTGAGTATCCAGACTCCGATTATTACGTTGAGCGTTCAGGCTCCGGTTATTTTCGTTGAGTATCCAGACTCCGGTTATTACGTTGAGGTTTCAGACTCCGGTCATTTTCGTTGAGTATCTAGACTCCTGTCATTACGTTGAACGTTCGGGCTCCGCTCATTTTTGTTGAGTATCCATACTCAGGTCAATACGTTGAGCGTTCAGGCTCCGATCATTTTCGTTGAGTATCCAGACTCCGATTATTACGTTGAGCGTTCAGGATCCGTTCAGGGTCGTTAAGTATCCAGACTCCAAATATCACGTTGAGCGTTCAGGCTCCGGTCAGTTTCGTTGGGTATCCAGATTCCGATTATTACGTTGAGCGTTCAGGCTCCGGTTATTTTCGTTGAGTATCCAGACTCCGGTTATTACGTTGAGGATTCAGACTCCGGTCAGTCTCGTTGAGTATCCAGATTCCGATTATTACGTTGAGCGTTCAGGCTCCGGTCAGTTTCATTGGGTATAAAGACTCCGGTTATTACGTTGAGTGTTCAGGCTCCGGTGATATTCGTTGAGTATCCAGAATCCGATTATTAAGTTGAGCGTCAAGCTCCGATCATTTTCGTTGAGTATCCAGACTCCGATTATTACGTTGAGCGTTCAGGCTCCGGTCATTTTCGTTGAGTATCCAGACTCCTGTTATTACGTTGAGGTTTCAGACTCCGGTAATTTTCAGTGAGTATCTAGACTCTTGCAATTACGTTGAACGTTCAGGCTCCGATCATTTTCGTTGAGTATCCATACTCCGGTCAATACGTTGGGGGTTCAGGCTCCAGTCATTTTCGTTGAGTATCCGGACTCCGGTCATTACATTGAGCGTTCAGGATCCAGTCATTTTTGTTGAGTATCATAACTCCATTTATAATGTTGAGCGTTCAAGATCCGATCAGTTTCGTTGAGTATCCAAACTCCAAATATTACGTTTAGCGTTCAGGCTCCGGTCAGTTTCGTTGAGTATCCAGACTCCGATTATTACGTTGAGCGTTCAGGCTCCGGTTATTTTCGTTGAGTATCCAGACTCCGGTTATTACGTTGAGGGTTCAGACTCCGGTCAGTCTCGTTGAGTATCCAGATTCCGATTATTACGTTAAGCGTTCAGGCTCAGGTCGGTTTCGTTGGGTATACAGACTCTGGTTATTACGTTGAGCATTCAGGCTTCGGTCATTTTCGTTGAGTATCCAGACTCCGGTTATTAAGTTGAGCGTCAGGCTCCGATCATTTTCGTTGAGTATCCAGACTCCGATTATTACGTTGAGCGTTCAGGCTCCGGTCATTTTCGTTGAGTATCCAGACTTCGGTTATTAAGTTGAGCGTCAGGCTCCGATCATTTTCGTTGAGTATCCAGACTCCGATTATTACGTTGAGCGTTCAGGCTCCAGTCATTTTCGTTGAGTATCCAGACTCCGGTTATTAAGTTGAGCGTCAGGCTCCGATCATTTTCATTGAGTATCCAGACTCCGATTATTACGTTGAGCGTTCAGGCTCCGGTCATTTTCGTTGAGTATCCAGACTCCGGTTATTACGTTGAGGTTTCAGACTCCGGTCATTTTCGTTGAGTATCTAGACTCCTGTCATTACGTTGAACGTTCGGGCTCCGCTCATTTTCTTTGAGTATCCATACTCAGGTCAATACGTTGAGCGTTCAGGCTCCGGTCATTTTCGTTGAGTATCCAGACTCCGATTATTATGTTGAGCGTTCTGGATCCGTTCAGGGTCGTTAAGTATCCAGACTCCAAATATCACGTTGAGCGTTCAGGCTCCGGTCAGTTTCGTTGGGTATCCAGATTCCGATTATTACGTTGAGCGTTCAGGCTCCGGTTATTTTCGTTGAGTATCTAGACTCCGGTTATTACGTTGAGGGTTCAGACTCCGGTCAGTCTCGTTGAGTATCCAGATTCCGATTATTACGTTGAGCGTTCAGGCTCCGGTCAGTTTCATTGGGTATAAAGACTTCGGTTATTACGTTGAGTGTTCAGGCTCCGGTGATTTTCGTTGAGTATCCAGAATCCGGTTATTAAGTTGAGCGTCAAGCTCCGATCATTTTCGTTGAGTATCCAGACTCCGATTATTACGTTGAGCGTTCAGGCTCCGGTCATTTTCGTTGAGTATCCAGACTCCTGTTATTACGTTGAGGTTTCAGACTCCGGTAATTTTCGTTGAGTATCTAGACTCTTGCAATTACGTTGAACGTTCAGGCTCCAATCATTTTCGTTGAGTATCCATACTCCGGTCAATACGTTGGACGTTCAGGCTCCAGTCATTTTCATTGAGTATCCAGACTCCGGTCATTACATTGAGCGTTCAGGATCCAGTCATTTTTGTTGAGTATCATAACTCCATTTATTATGTTGAGGGTTCAAGATCCGATCAGTTTCATTGAGTATCCAAACTCCAAATATTACGTTTAGCGTTCAGGCTCCGGTCAGTTTCGTTGAGTATCCAGACTCCGATTATTACGTTGAGCGTTCAGGCTCCGGTTATTTTCGTTGAGTATCCAGACTCCGGTTATTACGTTGAGGGTTCAGACTTCGGTCAGTCTCATTGAGTATCCAGATTTCGATTATTACGTTAAGCGTTCAGGCTCAGGTCGGTTTCGTTGGGTATACACACTCTGGTTATTACGTTGAGCGTTCAGGCTTCGGTCATTTTTGTTGAGTATCCAGACTCCGGTTATTAAGTTGAGCGTCAGGCTCCGATCATTTTCGTTGAGTATCCAGACTCCGATTATTACGTTGAGCGTTCAGGCTCCGGTCATTTTCGTTGAGTATCCAGACTCCGGTTATTAAGTTGAGCGTCAGGCTCCGATCATTTTCGTTGAGTATCCAGACTCCGATTATTACGTTTAGCATTCAGGCTCCGGTCATTTTCGTTGAGTATCCAGACTCCTGTTATTACGTTGAGGTTTCAGACTCCGGTAATTTTCGTTGAGTATCTAGACTCTTGCAATTACGTTGAACGTTCAGGCTCCAATCATTTTCGTTTAGTATCCATACTCCGGTCAATACGTTGGGCGTTCAGGCTCCAGTCATTTTCATTGAGTATCCAGACTCCGGTCATTACATTGAGCGTTCAGGATCCAGTCATTTTTGTTGAGTATCATAACTCCATTTATTATGTTGAGCGTTCAAGATCCGATCAGTTTCATTGAGTATCCAAACTCCAAATATTACGTTTAGCGTTCAGGCTCCGGTCAGTTTCGTTGAGTATCCAGACTCCGATTATTACGTTGAGCGTTCAGGCTCCGGTTATTTTCGTTGAGTATCCAGACTCCGGTTATTACGTTGAGGGTTCAGACTTCGGTCAGTCTCATTGAGTATCCAGATTCCGATTATTACGTTAAGCGTTCAGGCTCAGGTCGGTTTCGTTGGGTATACAGACTCTGGTTATTACGTTGAGCGTTCAGGCTTCGGTCATTTTCGTTGAGTATCCAGACTCCGGTTATTAAGTTGAGCGTCAAGCTCCGATCATTTTCGTTGAGTATCCAGACTCCGATTATTACGTTGAGCGTTCAGGCTCCGGTCATTTTCGTTGAGTATCCAGACTCCGGTTATTAAGTTGAGCGTCAGGCTCTGATCATTTTCGTTGAGTATCCAGACTCCGATTATTACGTTGAGCGTTCAGGCTCCGGTCATTTTCGTTGAGTATCCAGACTCCGGTTATTACGTTGAGGTTTCAGACTCCGGTCATTTTCGTTGAGTATCTAGACTCCTGTCATTACGTTGAACGTTCGGGCTCCGCTCATTTTCGTTGAGTATCCATACTCAGGTCAATACGTTGAGCGTTCAGGCTCCGGTCATTTTCGTTGAGTATCTAGACTCCGGTCATTACATTGAGCATTTGGGATCCAGTCATTTTTGTTGAGTATCATAACTCCATTTATTACGTTGAGCGTTCAGGATCCGTTCAGTTTCGTTGAGTATCCAGACTCCAAATATCACGTTGAGCGTTCAGGCTCCGGTCTGTTTCGTTGGGTATCCAGATTCCGATTATTACATTGAGCGTTCAGGCTCCGGTTATTTTCGTTGAGTATCCAGACTCCGGTTATTACGTTGAGGATTCAGACTCCGGTCAGTCTCGTTGAGTATCCAGATTCCGATTATTACGTTGAGCGTTCAGGCTCCGGTCAGTTTCATTGGGTATAAAGACTCTGGTTATTATGTTGAGTGTTCAGGCTCCGGTGATTTTCGTTGAGTATCCAGACTCCGGTTATTAAGTTGAGCGTCAAGCTCCGATCATTTTCGTTGAGTATCCAGACTCCGATTATTACGTTGAACGTTCAGGCTCCGGTCATTTTCGTTGAGTATCCAGACTCCTGTTATTACGTTGAGGTTTCAGACTCCAGTAATTTTCGTTGAGTATCTAGACTCTTGTCATTACGTTGAACGTTCAGGCTCCGATCATTTTCGTTGAGTATCCATACTCCGGTCAATACGTTGGGCGTTCAGGCTCCAGTCATTTTCGTTGAGTATCCAGACTCCGGTCATTACATTGAGCGTTCAGGATCCAGTCATTTTTGTTGAGTATCATAACTCCATTTAATATGTTGAGCGTTCAAGATCCGATCAGTTTCGTTGAGTATCCAAACTCCAAATATAATGTTTAGCGTTCAGGCTCCGGTCAGTTTCGTTGAGTATCCAGACTCCGATTATTACGTTGAGCGTTCAGGATCCAGTCATTTTTGTTGAGTATCATAACTCCATTTATTATGTTGAGCGTTCAAGATCCGATCAGTTTCGTTGAGTATCCAAACTCCAAATATTACGTTTAGCGTTCAGGCTCCGGTCATTTTCGTTGAGTATCCAGATTCCGGTTATTACGTTGAGGTTTCAGACTCCGGTCATTTTCGTTGAGTATCTAGACTCCTGTCATTACGTTGAATGTTCGGGCTCCGCTCATTTTCGTTGAGTATCCATACTCAGGTCAATACGTTGAGCGTTCAGGCTCCGGTCATTTTCGTTGAGTATCCAGACTCCTGTCATTACATTGAGCATTTGGGATCCAGTCATTTTTGTTGAGTATCATAACTCCATTTATTACGTTGAGCGTTCAGGATCCGTTCAGTTTCGTTAAGTATCCAGACTCCAAATATCACGTTGAGCGTTCAGGCTCCGTCAGTTTCGTTGGGTATCCAGATTCCGATTATTACGTTGAGGTTTCAGACTCCGGTAATATTCGTTGAGTATCTAGACTCTTGCAATTACGTTGAACGTTCAGGCTCCGATCATTTTCGTTGAGTATCCATACTCCGGTCAATACGTTGGGCGTTCAGGCTCCAGTCATTTTCGTTGAGTATCCGGACTCCGGTCATTACATTGAGCGTTCAGGATCCAATCATTTTTGTTGAGTATCATAACTCCATTTATTATGTTGAGTGTTCAAGATCCGATCAGTTTCGTTGAGTATCCAAACTCCAAATATTACGTTTAGCGTTCAGGCTCCGGTCAGTTTCGTTGAGTATCCAGACTCCGATTATTACGTTGAGCATTCAGGCTCCGGTTATTTTCGTTGAGTATCCAGACTCCGGTTATTACGTTGAGGGTTCAGACTCCGGTCAGTCTCGTTGAGTATCCAGATTCCGATTATTACGTTAAGCGTTCAGGCTCAGGTCGGTTTCGTTGGGTATACAGACTCTGGTTATTACGTTGAGCGTTCAGGCTTCGGTCATTTTCGTTGAGTATCCAGACTCCGGTTATTAAGTTGAGCGTCAGGCTCCGATCATTTTCGTTGAGTATCCAGACTCCGATTATTACGTTGAGCGTTCAGGCTCCGGTCATTTTCGTTGAGTATCCAGACTCCGGTTATTAAGTTGAGCGTCAGGCTCCGATCATTTTCGTTGAGTATCCAGACTCCGATTATTACATTGAGCGTTCAGGCTCCGGTCATTTTTGTTGAGTATCCAGACTCCGGTTATTAAGTTGAGCGTCAGGCTCCGATCATTTTCGTTGAGTATCCAGACTCCGATTATTACGTTGAGCGTTCAGGCTCCGGTTATTTTCGTTGAGTATCCAGACTCCGGTTATTACGTTGAGGTTTCAGACTCCGGTCATTTTCGTTGAGTATCTAGACTCCTGTCATTACGTTGAACGTTCGGGCTCCGCTCATTTTTGTTGAGTATCCATACTCAGGTCAATACGTTGAGCGTTCAGGCTCCGATCATTTTCGTTGAGTATCCAGACTCCGATTATTACGTTGAGCGTTCAGGATCCGTTCAGGGTCGTTAAGTATCCAGACTCCAAATATCACGTTGAGCGTTCAGGCTCCGGTCAGTTTCGTTGGGTATCCAGATTCCGATTATTACGTTGAGCGTTCAGGCTCCGGTTATTTTCGTTGAGTATCCAGACTCCGGTTATTACGTTGAGGATTCAGACTCCGGTCAGCCTCGTTGAGTATCCAGATTCCGATTATTACGTTGAGCGTTCAGGCTCCGGTCAGTTTCATTGGGTATAAAGACTCCGGTTATTACGTTGAGTGTTCACGCTCCGGTGATATTCGTTGAGTATCCAGAATCCGATTATTAAGTTGAGCGTCAAGCTCCGATCATTTTCGTTGAGTATCCAGACTCCGATTATTACGTTGAGCGTTCAGGCTCCGGTCATTTTCGTTGAGTATCCAGACTCCTGTTATTACGTTGAGGTTTCAGACTCCGGTAATTTTCGTTGAGTATCTAGACTCTTGCAATTACGTTGAACGTTCAGGCTCCGATCATTTTCGTTGAGTATCCATACTCCGGTCAATACGTTGGGGGTTCAGGCTCCAGTCATTTTCGTTGAGTATCCGGACTCCGGTCATTACATTGAGCGTTCAGGATCCAGTCATTTTTGTTGAGTATCATAACTCCATTTATAATGTTGAGCGTTCAAGATCCGATCAGTTTCGTTGAGTATCCAAACTCCAAATATTACGTTTAGCGTTCAGGCTCCGGTCAGTTTCGTTGAGTATCCAGACTCCGATTATTACGTTGAGCGTTCAGGCTCCGGTTATTTTCGTTGAGTATCCAGACTCCGGTTATTACGTTGAGGGTTCAGACTCCGGTCAGTCTCGTTGAGTATCCAGATTCCGATTATTACGTTAAGCGTTCAGGCTCAGGTCGGTTTCGTTGGGTATACAGACTCTGGTTATTACGTTGAGCGTTCAGGCTTCGGTCATTTTCGTTGAGTATCCAGACTCCGGTTATTAAGTTGAGCGTCAGGCTCCGATCATTTTCGTTGAGTATCCAGACTCCGATTATTACGTTGAGCGTTCAGGCTCCGGTCATTTTCGTTGAGTATCCAGACTTCGGTTATTAAGTTGAGCGTCAGGCTCCGATCATTTTCGTTGAGTATCCAGACTCCGATTATGACGTTGAGCGTTCAGGCTCCAGTCATTTTCGTTGAGTATCCAGACTCCGGTTATTAAGTTGAGCGTCAGGCTCCGATCATTTTCGTTGAGTATCCAGACTCCGATTATTACGTTGAGCGTTCAGGCTCCGGTCATTTTCGTTGAGTATCCAGACTCCGGTTATTACGTTGAGGTTTCAGACTCCGGTCATTTTCGTTGAGTATCTAGACTCCTGTCATTACGTTGAACGTTCGGGCTCCGCTCATTTTCTTTGAGTATCCATACTCAGGTCAATACGTTGAGCGTTCAGGCTCCGGTCATTTTCGTTGAGTATCCAGACTCCGATTATTATGTTGAGCGTTCTGGATCCGTTCAGGGTCGTTAAGTATCCAGACTCCAAATATCACGTTGAGCGTTCAGGCTCCGGTCAGTTTCGTTGGGTATCCAGATTCCGATTATTACGTTGAGCGTTCAGGCTCCGGTTATTTTCGTTGAGTATCTAGACTCCGGTTATTACGTTGAGGGTTCAGACTCCGGTCAGTCTCGTTGAGTATCCAGATTCCGATTATTACGTTGAGCGTTCAGGCTCCGGTCAGTTTCATTGGGTATAAAGACTTCGGTTATTACGTTGAGTGTTCAGGCTCCGGTGATTTTCGTTGAGTATCCAGAATCCGGTTATTAAGTTGAGCGTCAAGCTCCGATCATTTTCGTTGAGTATCCAGACTCCGATTATTACGTTGAGCGTTCAGGCTCCGGTCATTTTCGTTGAGTATCCAGACTCCTGTTATTACGTTGAGGTTTCAGACTCCGGTAATTTTCGTTGAGTATCTAGACTCTTGCCATTACGTTGACTGTTCAGGCTCCGATCATTTTCGTTGAGTATCCATACTCCGGTCAATACGTTGGGCGTTCAGGCTCCAGTCATTTTCGTTGAGTATCCGGACTCCGGTCATTACATTGAGCGTTCAGGATCCAATCATTTTTGTTGAGTATCATAACTCCATTTATTATGTTGAGTGTTCAAGATCCGATCAGTTTCGTTGAGTATCCAAACTCCAAATATTACGTTTAGCGTTCAGGCTCCGGTCAGTTTCGTTGAGTATCCAGACTCCGATTATTACGTTGAGTGTTCAGGCTCCGGTTATTTTCGTTGAGTATCCAGACTCCGGTTATTACGTTGAGGGTTCAGACTCCGGTCAGTCTCGTTGAGTATCCAGATTCCGATTATTACGTTAAGCGTTCAGGCTCAGGTCGGTTTCGTTGGGTATACAGACTCTGGTTATTACGTTGAGCGTTCAGGCTTCGGTCATTTTCGTTGAGTATCCAGACTCCGGTTATTAAGTTGAGCGTCAGGCTCCGATCATTTTCGTTGAGTATCCAGACTCCGATTATTACGTTGAGCGTTCAGGCTCCGGTCATTTTCGTTGAGTATCCAGACTCCGGTTATTAAGTTGAGCGTCAGGCTCCGATCATTTTCGTTGAGTATCCAGACTCCAATTATTACATTGAGCGTTCAGGCTCCGGTCATTTTCGTTGAGTATCCAGACTCCGGTTATTAAGTTGAGCGTCAGGCTCCGATCATTTTCGTTGAGTATCCAGACTCCGATTATTACGTTGAGCGTTCAGGCTCCGGTTATTTTCGTTGAGTATCCAGACTCCGGTTATTACGTTGAGGTTTCAGACTCCGGTCATTTTCGTTGAGTATCTAGACTCCTGCCATTACGTTGAACGTTCGGGCTCCGCTCATTTTTGTTGAGTATCCATACTCAGGTCAATACGTTGAGCGTTCAGGCTCCGATCATTTTCGTTGAGTATCCAGACTCCGATTATTACGTTGAGCGTTCAGGATCCGTTCAGGGTCGTTAAGTATCCAGACTCCAAATATCACGTTGAGCGTTCAGGCTCCGGTCAGTTTCGTTGGGTATCCAGATTCCGACTATTACGTTGAGCGTTCAGGCTCCGGTTATTTTCGTTGAGTATCCAGACTCCGGTTATTACGTTGAGGATTCAGACTCCGGTCAGTCTCGTTGAGTATCCAGATTCCGATTATTACGTTGAGCGTTCAGGCTCCGGTCAGTTTCATTGGGTATAAAGACTCCGGTTATTACGTTGAGTGTTCAGGCTCTGGTGATATTCGTTGAGTATCCAGAATCCGGTTATTAAGTTGAGCGTCAAGCTCCGATCATTTTCGTTGAGTATCCAGACTCCGATTATTACGTTGAGCGTTCAGGCTCCGGTCATTTTCGTTGAGTATCCAGACTCCTGTTATTACGTTGAGGTTTCAGACTCCGGTAATTTTCGTTGAGTATCTAGACTCTTGCAATTACGTTGAACGTTCAGGCTCCGATCATTTTCGTTGAGTATCCATACTCCGGTCAATACGTTGGGGGTTCAGGCTCCAGTCATTTTCGTTGAGTATCCGGACTCCGGTCATTACATTGAGCGTTCAGGATCCAGTCATTTTTGTTGAGTATCATAACTCCATTTATTATGTTGAGCGTTCAAGATCCGATCAGTTTCGTTGAGTATCCAAACTCCAAATATTACGTTTAGCGTTCAGGCTCCGGTCAGTTTCGTTGAGTATCCAGACTCCGATTATTACGTTGAGCGTTCAGGCTCCGGTTATTTTCGTTGAGTATCCAGACTCCGGTTATTACGTTGAGGGTTCAGACTCCGGTCAGTCTCGTTGAGTATCCAGATTCCGATTATTACGTTAAGCGTTCAGGCTCAGGTCGGTTTCGTTGGGTATACAGACTCTGGTTATTACGTTGAGCGTTCAGGCTTCGGTCATTTTCGTTGAGTATCCAGACTCCGGTTATTAAGTTGAGCGTCAGGCTCCGATCATTTTCGTTGAGTATCCAGACTCCGATTATTACGTTGAGCGTTCAGGCTCCGGTCATTTTCGTTGAGTATCCAGACTCCGGTTATTAAGTTGAGCGTCCGGCTCCGATCATTTTCGTTGAGTATCCAGACTCCGATTATTACGTTGAGCGTTCAGGCTACGGTCATTTTCGTTGAGTATCCAGACTCCGGTTATTAAGTTGAGCGTCAGGCTCCGATCATTTTCGTTGAGTATCCAGACTCCGATTATTACGTTGAGCGTTCAGGCTCCGGTCATTTTCGTTGAGTATCCAGACTCCGGTTATTACGTTGAGGTTTCAGACTCCGGTCATTTTCGTTGAGTATCTAGACTCCTGTCATTACGTTGAACGTTCGGGCTCCGCTCATTTTCGTTGAGTATCCATACTCAGGTCAATACGTTGAGCGTTCAGGCTCCGGTCATTTTCGTTGAGTATCCAGACTCCGATTATTACGTTGAGCGTTCTGGATCCGTTCAGGGTCGTTAAGTATCCAGACTCCAAATATCACGTTGAGCGTTCAGGCTCCGGTCAGTTTCGTTGGGTATCCAGATTCCGATTATTACGTTGAGCGTTCAGGCTCCGGTTATTTTCGTTGAGTATCTAGACTCCGGTTAGTACGTTGAGGGTTCAGACTCCGGTCAGTCTCGTTGAGTATCCAGATTCCGTTTATTACGTTAAGCGTTAAGGCTCAGGTCGGTTTCGTTGGGTATACAGACTCTGGTTATTACGTTGAGCGTTCAGGCTTCGGTCATTTTCGTTGAGTATCCAGACTCCGGTTATTAAGTTGAGCGTCAGGCTCCGATCATTTTCGTTGAGTATCCAGACTCCGATTATTACGTTGAGCGTTCAGGCTCCGGTCATTTTCGTTGAGTATCCAGACTCTGGTTATTAAGTTGAGCGTCAGGCTCCGATCATTTTCGTTGAGTATCCAGACTCCGATTATTACGTTGAGCGTTCAGGCTCCGGTCATTTTCGTTGAGTATCCAGACTCCGGTTATTAAGTTGAGCGTCAGGCTCCGATCATTTTCGTTGAGTATCCAGACTCCGATTATTACATTGAGCGTTCAGGCTCCGGTCATTTTCGTTGAGTATCCAGACTCCGGTTATTACGTTGAGGTTTCAGACTCCGGTCATTTTCGTTGAGTATCTAGACTCCTGTCATTACGTTGAACGTTCGGGCTCCGCTCATTTTCGTTGAGTATCCATACTCAGGTCAATACGTTGAGCGTTCAGGCTCCGGTCATTTTCGTTGAGTATCCAGACTCCGATTGTTACGTTGAGCGTTCTGGATCCGTTCAGGGTCGTTAAGTATCCAGACTCCAAATATCACGTTGAGCGTTCAGGCTCCGGTCAGTTTCGTTGGGTATCCAGATTCCGATTATTACGTTGAGCATTCAGGCTCCGGTTATTTTCGTTGAGTATCTAGACTCCGGTTATTACGTTGAAGATTCAGACTCCGGTCAGTCTCGTTGAGTATCCAGATTCCGATTATTACGTTGAGCGTTCAGGCTCAGGTCAGTTTCATTGGGTATAAAGACTCCGGTTATTACGTTGAGTGTTCAGGCTCCGGTGATTTTCGTTGAGTATCCAGAATCCGGTTATTAAGTTGAGCGTCAAGCTCCGATCATTTTTGTTGAGTATCCAGACTCCGATTATTACGTTGAGCGTTCAGGCTCCGGTCATTTTCGTTGAGTATCCAGACTCCTGTTATTACGTTGAGGTTTCAGACTCCGGTAATTTTTGTTGAGTATCTAGACTCTTGCAATTACATTGAACGTTCAGGCTCCGATCATTTTTGTTGAGTATCCATACTCTGGTCAATACGTTGGGCGTTCAGGCTCCAGTCATTTTCGTTGAGTATCCGGACTCCGGTCATTACATTGAGCGTTCAGGATCCAATCATTTTTGTTGAGTATCATAACTCCATTTATTATGTTGAGTGTTCAAGATCCGATCAGTTTCGTTGAGTATCCAAACTCCAAATATTACGTTTAGCGTTCAGGCTCCGGTCAGTTTCGTTGAGTATCCAGACTCCGATTATTACGTTGAGCGTTCAGGCTCCGGTTATTTTTGTTGAGTATCCAGACTCTGGTTATTACGTTGAGGGTTCAGACTCCGGTCAGTCTCGCTGAGTATCCAGATTCCGATTATTACGTTAAGCGTTCAGGCTCAGGTCGATTTCGTTGGGTATACAGACTCTGGTTATTACGTTGAGCGTTCAGGCTTCGGTCATTTTCGTTGAGTATCCAGACTCCGGTTATTAAGTTGAGCGTCAGGCTCCGATCATTTTCGTTGAGTATCCAGACTCCGATTATTACGTTGAGCGTTCAGGCTCCGGTCATTTTCGTTGAGTATCCAGACTCCGGTTATTAAGTTGATCGTCAGGCTCCGATCATTTTCGTTGAGTATCCAGACTCCAATTATTACATTGAGCGTTCAGGCTCCGGTCATTTTCGTTGAGTATCCAGACTCCGGTTATTAAGTTGAGCGTCAGGCTCCGATCATTTTTGTTGAGTATCCAGACTCCGATTATTACGTTGAGCGTTCAGGCTCCGGTTATTTTCGTTGAGTATCCAGACTCCGGTTATTACGTTGAGGTTTCAGACTCCGGTCATTTTCGTTGAGTATCTAGACTCCTGTCATTACGTTGAACGTTCGGGCTCCGCTCATTTTTGTTGAGTATCCATACTCAGGTCAATACGTTGAGCGTTCAGGCTCCGATCATTTTTGTTGAGTATCCAGACTCCGATTATTACGTTGAGCGTTCAGGATCCGTTCAGGGTCGTTAAGTATCCAGACTCCAAATATCACGTTGAGCGTTCAGGCTCCGGTCAGTTTCGTTGGGTATCCAGATTCCGATTATTACGTTGAGCGTTCAGGCTCCGGTTATTTTCGTTGAGTATCTAGACTCCGGTTATTACGTTGAGGGTTCAGACTCCGGTCAGTCTCGTTGAGTATCCAGATTCCGATTATTACGTTAAGCATTCAGGCTCAGGTCGGTTTCGTTGGGTATACAGACTCTGGTTATTACGTTGAGCGTTCAGGCTTCGGTCATTTTCGTTGAGTATCCAGACTCCGGTTATTAAGTTGAGCGTCAGGCTCCGATCATTTTCGTTGAGTATCCAGACTCCGATTATTACGTTGAGCGTTCAGGCTCCGGTCATTTTCGTTGAGTATCCAGACTCTGGTTATTAAGTTGAGCGTCAGGCTCCGATCATTTTCGTTGAGTATCCAGACTCCGATTATTACGTTGAGCGTTCAGGCTCCGGTCATTTTCGTTGAGTATCCAGACTCCGGTTATTAAGTTGAGCGTCAGGCTCCGATCATTTTCGTTGAGTATCCAGACTCCGATTATTACATTGAGCGTTCAGGCTCCGGTCATTTTCGTTGAGTATCCAGACTCCGGTTATTACGTTGAGGTTTCAGACTCCGGTCATTTTCGTTGAGTATCTAGACTCCTGTCATTACGTTGAACGTTCGGGCTCCGCTCATTTTCGTTGAGTATCCATACTCAGGTCAATACGTTGAGCGTTCAGGCTCCGGTCATTTTCGTTGAGTATCCAGACTCCGATTGTTACGTTGAGCGTTCTGGATCCGTTCAGGGTCGTTAAGTATCCAGACTCCAAATATCACGTTGAGCGTTCAGGCTCCGGTCAGTTTCGTTGGGTATCCAGATTCCGATTATTACGTTGAGCATTCAGGCTCCGGTTATTTTCGTTGAGTATCTAGACTCCGGTTATTACGTTGAAGATTCAGACTCCGGTTAGTCTCGTTGAGTATCCAGATTCCGATTATTACGTTGAGCGTTCAGGCTCCGGTCAGTTTCATTGGGTATAAAGACTCCGGTTATTACGTTGAGTGTTCAGGCTCCGGTGATTTTCGTTGAGTATCCAGAATCCGGTTATTAAGTTGAGCGTCAAGCTCCGATCATTTTCGTTGAGTATCCAGACTCCGATTATTACGTTGAGCGTTCAGGCTCCGGTCATTTTCGTTGAGTATCCAGACTCCTGTTATTACGTTGAGGTTTCAGACTCCGGTAATTTTCGTTGAGTATCTAGACTCTTGCAATTACATTGAACGTTCAGGCTCCGATCATTTTCGTTGAGTATCCATACTCTGGTCAATACGTTGGGCGTTCAGGCTCCAGTCATTTTCGTTGAGTATCCGGACTCCGGTCATTACATTGAGCGTTCAGGATCCAATCATTTTTGTTGAGTATCATAACTCCATTTATTATGTTGAGTGTTCAAGATCCGATCAGTTTCGTTGAGTATCCAAACTCCAAATATTACGTTTAGCGTTCAGGCTCCGGTCAGTTTCGTTGAGTATCCAGACTCCGATTATTACGTTGAGCGTTCAGGCTCCGGTTATTTTTGTTGAGTATCCAGACTCTGGTTATTACGTTGAGGGTTCAGACTCCGGTCAGTCTCGTTGAGTATCCAGATTCCGATTATTACGTTAAGCGTTCAGGCTCAGGTCGATTTCGTTGGGTATACAGACTCTGGTTATTACGTTGAGCGTTCAGGCTTCGGTCATTTTCGTTGAGTATCCAGACTCCGGTTATTAAGTTGAGCGTCAGGCTCCGATCATTTTCGTTGAGTATCCAGACTCCGATTATTACGTTGAGCGTTCAGGCTCCGGTCATTTTCGTTGAGTATCCAGACTCCGGTTATTAAGTTGAGCGTCAGGCTCCGATCATTTTCGTTGAGTATCCAGACTCCGATTATTACATTGAGCGTTCAGGCTCCGGTCATTTTCGTTGAGTATCCAGACTCCGGTTATTAAGTTGAGCGTCAGGCTCCGATCATTTTTGTTGAGTATCCAGACTCCGATTATTACGTTGAGCGTTCAGGCTCCGGTTATTTTCGTTGAGTATCCAGACTCCGGTTATTACGTTGAGGTTTCAGACTCCGGTCATTTTCGTTGAGTATCTAGACTCCTGTCATTACGTTGAACGTTCGGGCTCCGCTCATTTTTGTTGAGTATCCATACTCAGGTCAATACGTTGAGCGTTCAGGCTCCGATCATTTTCGTTGAGTATCCAGACTCCGATTATTACGTTGAGCGTTCAGGATCCGTTCAGGGTCGTTAAGTATCCAGACTCCAAATATCACGTTGAGCGTTCAGGCTCCGGTCAGTTTCGTTGGGTATCCAGATTCCGATTATTACGTTGAGCGTTCAGGCTCCGGTTATTTTCGTTGAGTATCTAGAC
The DNA here is from genome assembly GCA_963859935.3 of Lathyrus sativus. Lineage (NCBI taxonomy): Eukaryota > Viridiplantae > Streptophyta > Magnoliopsida > Fabales > Fabaceae > Lathyrus > Lathyrus sativus. Next base: position 240,011,549 of record OZ012736.1, read on the forward strand.
TCCGGTTATTACGTTGAGGGTTCAGACTCCGGTCAGTCTCGTTGAGTATCCAGATTCCGATTATTACGTTAAGCGTTCAGGCTCAGGTCGGTTTCGTTGGGTATACAGACTCTGGTTATTACGTTGAGCGTTCAGGCTTCGGTCATTTTCGTTGAGTATCCAGACTCCGGTTATTAAGTTGAGCGTCAGGCTCCGATCATTTTCGTTGAGTATCCAGACTCCGATTATTACGTTGAGCGTTCAGGCTCCGGTCATTTTCGTTGAGTATCCAGACTCTGGTTATTAAGTTGAGCGTCAGGCTCCGATCATTTTCGTTGAGTATCCAGACTCCGATTATTACGTTGAGCGTTCAGGCTCTGGTCATTTTCGTTGAGTATCCAGACTCCGGTTATTAAGTTGAGCGTCAGGCTCCGATCATTTTCGTTGAGTATCCAGACTCCGATTATTACATTGAGCGTTCAGGCTCCGGTCATTTTCGTTGAGTATCCAGACTCCGGTTATTACGTTGAGGTTTCAGACTCCGGTCATTTTCGTTGAGTATCTAGACTCCTGTCATTACGTTGAACGTTCGGGCTCCGCTCATTTTCGTTGAGTATCCATACTCAGGTCAATACGTTGAGCGTTCAGGCTCCGGTCATTTTCGTTGAGTATCCAGACTCCGATTGTTACGTTGAGCGTTCTGGATCCGTTCAGGGTCGTTAAGTATCCAGACTCCAAATATCACGTTGAGCGTTCAGGCTCCGGTCAGTTTCGTTGGGTATCCAGATTCCGATTATTACGTTGAGCATTCAGGCTCCGGTTATTTTCGTTGAGTATCTAGACTCCGGTTATTACGTTGAAGATTCAGACTCCGGTCAGTCTCGTTGAGTATCCAGATTCCGATTATTACGTTGAGCGTTCAGGCTCCGGTCAGTTTCATTGGGTATAAAGACTCCGGTTATTACGTTGAGTGTTCAGGCTCCGGTGATTTTCGTTGAGTATCCAGAATCCGGTTATTAAGTTGAGCGTCAAGCTCCGATCATTTTCGTTGAGTATCCAGACTCCGATTATTACGTTGAGCGTTCAGGCTCCGGTCATTTTCGTTGAGTATCCAGACTCCTGTTATTACGTTGAGGTTTCAGACTCCGGTAATTTTCGTTGAGTATCTAGACTCTTGCAATTACATTGAACGTTCAGGCTCCGATCATTTTCGTTGAGTATCCATACTCTGGTCAATACGTTGGGCGTTCAGGCTCCAGTCATTTTCGTTGAGTATCCGGACTCCGGTCATTACATTGAGCGTTCAGGATCCAATCATTTTTGTTGAGTATCATAACTCCATTTATTATGTTGAGTGTTCAAGATCCGATCAGTTTCGTTGAGTATCCAAACTCCAAATATTACGTTTAGCGTTCAGGCTCCGGTCAGTTTCGTTGAGTATCCAGACTCCGATTATTACGTTGAGCGTTCAGGCTCCGGTTATTTTTGTTGAGTATCCAGACTCTGGTTATTACGTTGAGGGTTCAGACTCCGGTCAGTCTCGTTGAGTATCCAGATTCCGATTATTACGTTAAGCGTTCAGGCTCAGGTCGATTTCGTTGGGTATACAGACTCTGGTTATTACGTTGAGCGTTTAGGCTTCGGTCATTTTCGTTGAGTATCCAGACTCCGGTTATTAAGTTGAGCGTCAGGCTCCGATCATTTTCGTTGAGTATCCAGACTCCGATTATTACGTTGAGCGTTCAGGCTCCGGTCATTTTCGTTGAGTATCCAGACTCCGGTTATTAAGTTGAGCGTCAGGCTCCGATCATTTTCGTTGAGTATCCAGACTCCGATTATTACATTGAGCGTTCAGGCTCCGGTCATTTTCGTTGAGTATCCAGACTCCGGTTATTAAGTTGAGCGTCAGGCTCCGATCATTTTTGTTGAGTATCCAGACTCCGATTATTACGTTGAGCGTTCAGGCTCCGGTTATTTTCGTTGAGTATCCAGACTCCGGTTATTACGTTGAGGTTTCAGACTCCGGTCATTTTCGTTGAGTATCTAGACTCCTGTCATTACGTTGAACGTTCGGGCTCCGCTCATTTTTGTTGAGTATCCATACTCAGGTCAATACGTTGAGCGTTCAGGCTCCGATCATTTTCGTTGAGTATCCAGACTCCGATTATTACGTTGAGCGTTCAGGATCCGTTCAGGGTCGTTAAGTATCCAGACTCCAAATATCACGTTGAGCGTTCAGGCTCCGGTCAGTTTCGTTGGGTATCCAGATTCCGATTATTACGTTGAGCGTTCAGGCTCCGGTTATTTTCGTTGAGTATCTAGACTCCGGTTATTACGTTGAGGGTTCAGACTCCGGTCAGTCTCGTTGAGTATCCAGATTCCGATTATTACGTTAAGCGTTCAGGCTCAGGTCGGTTTCGTTGGGTATACAGACTCTGGTTATTACGTTGAGCGTTCAGGCTTCGGTCATTTTCGTTGAGTATCCAGACTCCGGTTATTAAGTTGAGCGTCAGGCTCCGATCATTTTCGTTGAGTATCCAGACTCCGATTATTACGTTGAGCGTTCAGGCTCCGGTCATTTTCGTTGAGTATCCAGACTCTGGTTATTAAATTGAGCGTCAGGCTCCGATCATTTTCGTTGAGTATCCAGACTCCGATTATTACGTTGAGCATTCAGGCTCCGGTCATTTTCGTTGAGTATCCAGACTCCGGTTATTAAGTTGAGCGTCAGGCTCCGATCATTTTCGTTGAGTATCCAGACTCCGATTATTACGTTGAGCGTTCAGGCTCCGGTCATTTTCGTTGAGTATCCAGACTCCGGTTATTACGTTGAGGTTTCAGACTCCGGTCATTTTTGTTGAGTATCTAGACTCCTGTCATTACGTTGAACGTTCGGCCTCCGCTCATTTTCGTTGAGTATCCATACTCAGGTCAATACGTTGAGCGTTCAGGCTCCGGTCATTTTCGTTGAGTATCCAGACTCCGATTATTACGTTGAGCGTTCTGGATCCGTTCAGGGTCGTTAAGTATCCAGACTCCAAATATCACGTTGAGCGTTCAGGCTCCGGTCAGTTTCGTTGGGTATCCAGATTCCAATTATTACGTTGAGCGTTCAGGCTCCGGTTATTTTCGTTGAGTATCTAGACTCCGGTTATTACGTTGAGGGTTCAGACTCCGGTCAGTCTCGTTGAGTATCCAGATTCCGATTATTACGTTGAGCGTTCAGGCTCCGGTCAGTTTCATTGGGTATAAAGACTCCGGTTATTACGTTGAGTGTTCAGGCTCCGGTGATTTTCGTTGAGTATCCAGAATCCGGTTATTAAGTTGAGCGTCAAGCTCCGATCATTTTCGTTGAGTATCCAGACTCCGATTATTACGTTGAGCGTTCAGGCTCCGGTCATTTTCGTTGAGTATCCAGACTCCTGTTATTACGTTGAGGTTTCAGACTCCGGTAATTTTCGTTGAGTATCTAGACTCTTGCAATTACGTTGAACGTTCAGGCTCCGATCATTTTCGTTGAGTATCCATACTCCGGTCAATACGTTGGGCGTTCAGGCTCCAGTCATTTTCGTTGAGTATCCGGACTCCGGTCATTACATTGAGCGTTCAGGATCCAATCATTTTTGTTGAGTATCATAACTCCATTTATTATGTTGAGTGTTCAAGATCCGATCAGTTTCGTTGAGTATCCAAACTCCAAATATTACGTTTAGCGTTCAGGCTCCGGTCAGTTTCGTTGAGTATCCAGACTCCGATTATTACGTTGAGCGTTCAGGCTCCGGTTATTTTTGTTGAGTATCCAGACTCCGGTTATTACGTTGAGGGTTCAGACTCCGGTCAGTCTCGTTGAGTATCCAGATTCCGATTATTACGTTAAGCGTTCAGGTTCAGGTCGATTTCGTTGGGTATACAGACTCTGGTTATTACGTTGAGCGTTCAGGCTTCGGTCATTTTCGTTGAGTATCCAGACTCCGGTTATTAAGTTGAGCGTCAGGCTCCGATCATTTTCGTTGAGTATCCAGACTCCGATTATTACGTTGAGCGTTCAGGCTCCGGTCATTTTCGTTGAGTATCCAGACTCCGGTTATTAAGTTGAGCGTCAGGCTCCGATCATTTTCGTTGAGTATCCAGACTCCGATTATTACATTGAGCGTTCAGGCTCCGGTCATTTTCGTTGAGTATCCAGACTCCGGTTATTAAGTTGAGCGTCAGGCTCCGATCATTTTCGTTGAGTATCCAGACTCCGATTATTACGTTGAGCGTTCAGGCTCCGGTTATTTTCGTTGAGTATCCAGACTCCGGTTATTACGTTGAGGTTTCAGACTCCGGTCATTTTCGTTGAGTATCTAGACTCCTGTCATTACGTTGAACGTTCGGGCTCCGTTCATTTTTGTTGAGTATCCATACTCAGGTCAATACGTTGAGCGTTCAGGCTCCGATCATTTTCGTTGAGTATCCAGACTCCGATTATTACGTTGAGCGTTCAGGATCCGTTCAGGGTCGTTAAGTATCCAGACTCCAAATATCACGTTGAGCGTTCAGGCTCCGGTCAGTTTCGTTGGGTATCCAGATTCCGATTATTACGTTGAGCGTTCAGGCTCCGGTTATTTTCGTTGAGTATCCAGACTCCGGTTATTACGTTGAGGATTCAGACTCCGGTCAGTCTCGTTGAGTATCCAGATTCCGATTATTACGTTGAGCGTTCAGGCTCCGGTCAGTTTCATTGGGTATAAAGACTCCGGTTATTACGTTGAGTGTTCAGGCTCCGGTGATATTCGTTGAGTATCCAGAATCCGGTTATTAAGTTGAGCGTCAAGCTCCGATCATTTTCGTTGAGTATCCAGACTCCGATTATTACGTTGAGCGTTCAGGCTCCGGTCATTTTCGTTGAGTATCCAGACTCCTGTTATTACGTTGAGGTTTCAGACTCCGGTAATTTTCGTTGAGTATCTAGACTCTTGCAATTACGTTGAACGTTCAGGCTCCGATCATTTTCGTTGAGTATCCATACTCCGGTCAATACGTTGGGGGTTCAGGCTCCAGTCATTTTCGTTGAGTATCCGGACTCCGGTCATTACATTGAGCGTTCAGGATCCAGTCATTTTTGTTGAGGTATCATAACTCCATTTATTATGTTGAGTGTTCAAGATCCGATGAGTTTCGTTGAGTATCCAAACTCCAAATATTACGTTTAGCGTTCAGGCTCCGGTCAGTTTCGTTGAGTATCCAGACTCCGATTATTACGTTGAGCGTTCAGGCTCCGGTTATTTTCGTTGAGTATCCAGACTCCGGTTATTACGTTGAGGGTTCAGACTCCGGTCAGTCTCGTTGAGTATCCAGATTCCGATTATTACGTTAAGCGTTCAGGCTCAGGTCGGTTTCGTTGGATATACAGACTCTGGTTATTACGTTGAGCGTTCAGGCTTCGGTCATTTTCGTTGAGTATCCAGACTCCGGTTATTAAGTTGAGCGTCAGGCTCCGATCATTTTCGTTGAGTATCCAGACTCTGATTATTACGTTGAGCGTTCATGCTCCGGTCATTTTCGTTGAGTATCCAGACTCCGGTTATTAAGTTGAGCGTCAGGCTCCGATCATTTTCGTTGAGTATCCAGACTCCGATTATTACGTTGAGCGTTCAGGCTCCGGTCATTTTCGTTGAGTATCCAGACTCCGGTTATTAAGTTGAGCGTTAGGCTCCGATCATTTTCGTTGAGTATCCAGACTCCGATTATTACGTTGAGCGTTCAGGCTCCGGTCATTTTCGTTGAGTATCCAGACTCCGGTTATTACGTTGAGGTTTCAGACTCCGGTCATTTTTGTTGAGTATCTAGACTCCTGTCATTACGTTGAACGTTCGGGCTCTGCTCATTTTCGTTGAGTATCCATACTCAGGTCAATACGTTGAGCGTTCAGGCTCCGGTCATTTTCGTTGAGTATCCAGACTCCGATTATTACGTTGAGCGTTCTGGATCCGTTCAGGATCGTTAAGTATCCAGACTCCAAATATCACGTTGAGCGTTCAGGCTCTGGTCAGTTTCGTTGGGTATCCAGATTCCGATTATTACGTTGAGCGTTCAGGCTCCGGTTATTTTCGTTGAGTATCTAGACTCCGGTTATTACGTTGAGGGTTCAGACTCCGGTCAGTCTCGTTGAGTATCCAGATTCCGATTATTACGTTGAACGTTCAGGCTCCGGTCAGTTTCATTGGGTATAAAGACTCCGGTTATTACGTTGAGTGTTCAGGCTCCGGTGATTTTCGTTGAGTATCCAGAATCCGGTTATTAAGTTGAGCGTCAAGCTCCGATCATTTTCGTTGAGTATCTAGACTCCGATTATTACGTTGAGCGTTCAGGCTCCGGTCATTTTCGTTGAGTATCCAGACTCCTGTTATTACGTTGAGGTTTCAGACTCCGGTAATTTTCGTTGAGTATCTAGACTCTTGCAATTACGTTGAACGTTCAGGCTCCGATCATTTTCGTTGAGTATCCATACTCCGGTCAATACGTTGGGCGTTCAGGCTCTAGTCATTTTCGTTGAGTATCCGGACTCCGGTCATTACATTGAGCGTTCAGGATCCAGTCATTTTTGTTGAGTATCATAACTCCATTTATTATGTTGAGCGTTCAAGATCCGATCAGTTTCGTTGAGTATCAAAACTCCAAATATTACGTTTAGCATTCAGGCTCCGGTCAGTTTCGTTGAGTATCCAGACTCCGATTATTACGTTGAGCGTTCAGGCTCCGGTTATTTTCGTTGAGTATCCAGACTCCGGTTATTACGTTGAGGGTTCAGACGCCGGTCAGTCTCGTTGAGTATCCAGATTCCGATTATTACGTTAAGCATTCAGGCTCAGGTCAGATTCGTTGGGTATACAGACTCTGGTTATTACGTTGAGCGTTCAGGCTTCGGTCATTTTCGTTGAGTATCCAGACTCCGGTTATTAAGTTGAGCGTCAGGCTCCGATCATTTTCGTTGAGTATCCAAACTCCGATTATTACGTTGAGCGTTCAGGCTCCGGTCATTTTCGTTGAGTATCCAGACTCCGGTTATTAAGTTGAGCGTCAGGCTCCGATCATTTTCGTTGAGTATCCAGACTCCGATTATTACGTTGAGCGTTCAGGCTCCGGTCATTTTCGTTGAGTATCCAGACTCCGGTTATTACGTTCAGGTTTCAGACTCCGGTCATTTTCGTTGAGTATCTAGACTCCTGTCATTACGTTGAACGTTCGGGCTCCGCTCATTTTCGTTGAGTATCCATACTCAGGTCAATACGTTGAGCGTTCAGGCTCCGGTCATTTTCGTTGAGTATCCAGACTCCGATTATTACGTTGAGCGTTCAGGCTCCTGTCATTTTCGTTGAGTATCCAGACTCCGGTTATTAAGTTGAGCGTCAGGCTCCGATCATTTTCGTTGAGTATCCAGACTCCGATTATTACGTTGAGCGTTCAGGCTCCGGTCATTTTCGTTGAGTATCTAGACTCCGGTTATTAAGTTGAGCGTCAGGCTCCGATCATTTTCGTTGAGTATCCAGACTCCGATTATTACGTTGAGCGTTCAGGCTCCGGTCATTTTCGTTGAGTATCCAGACTCCAATTATTACGTTGAGTGTTCAGGATCCGTTCAGGGTCGTTAAGTATCCTGACTCCAAATATCACGTTGAGCATTTAGGCTCCGGTCAGTTTCGTTGGGTATCCAGATTCCGATTATTACGTTGAGCGTTCAGGCTCCGGTTATTTTCGTTGAGTATCCAGACTCCGGTTATTACGTTGAGGGTTCAGACTCCGGTCAGTCTCGTTGAGTATCTAGATTCCGATTATTACGTTGAGCGTTCAGGCTCCGGTCAGTTTCATTGGGTATAAAGACTCCGGTTATTACGTTGAGTGTTCAGGCTCCGGTGATTTTCGTTGAGTATCCAGAATCCGGTTATTAAGTTGAGCGTCAAGCTCCGATCATTTTCGTTGAGTATCCAGACTCCGATTATTACGTTGAGCGTTCAGGCTCCGGTCATTTTCGTTGAGTATCCAGACTCCTGTTATTACGTTGAGGTTTCAGACTCCGGTAATTTTCGTTGAGTATCTAGACTCTTGCAATTACGTTGAACGTTCAGGCTCCGATCATTTTCGTTGAGTATCCATACTCCGGTCAATACGTTGGGCGTTCAGGCTCCAGTCATTTTCGTTGAGTATCCGGACTCCGGTCATTACATTGAGCGTTCAGGATCCAGTCATTTTTGTTGAGTATCATAACTCCATTTATTATGTTGAGCGTTCAAGATCCGATCAGTTTTGTTGAGTATCCAAACTCCAAATATTACGTTTAGCGTTCAGGCTCCGGTCATTTTCGTTGAGTATCCAGACTCCGGTTATTAAGTTGAGCGTCAGGCTCCGATCATTTTCGTTGAGTATCCAGACTCCGGTTATTACGTTGAGCGTTCAGGCTCCGGTCATTTTCGTTGAGTATCCAGACTCCGGTTATTACGTTGAGGTTTCAGACTCCGGTCATTTTCGTTGAGTATCTAGACTCCTGTCATTACGTTGAACGTTCGGGCTCCGCTCATTTTCGTTGAGTATCCATACTCAGGTCAATACGTTGAGCGTTCAGGCTCCGGTCATTTTCGTTGAGTATCCAGACTCCGATTATTACGTTGAGCGTTCAGGCTCCTGTCATTTTCGTTGAGTATCCAGACTCCGGTTATTAAGTTGAGCGTCAGGCTCCGATCATTTTCGTTGAGTATCCAGACTCTGATTATTACGTTGAGCGTTCAGGCTCCGGTCATTTTCGTTGAGTATCCAGACTCCGGTTATTAAGTTGAGCGTCAGGCTCCGATCATTTTCGTTGAGTATCCAGACTCCGATTATTACATTGAGCGTTCAGGCTCCGGTCATTTTCGTTGAGTATCCAGACTCCGGTTATTACGTTGAGGTTTCAGACTCTGGTCATTTTAGTTGAGTATCTAGACTCCTGTCATTACGTTGAACGTTCGGGCTCCGCTCATTTTCGTTGAGTATGCATACTCAGGTTAATACGTTGAGCGTTCAGGCTCCGGTCATTTTCGTTGAGTATCCAGACTCCGATTATTACGTTGAGCGTTCAGGATCCGTTCAGGGTCGTTAAGTATCCAGACTCCAAATATCACGTTGAGCGTTCAGGCTCCGGTCAGTTTCGTTGGGTATCCAGATTCCGATTATTACGTTGAGCGTTCAGGCTCCGGTTATTTTCGTCGAGTATCCAGACTCCGGTTATTACGTTGAGGGTTCAGACTCCGGTCAGTCTCGTTGAGTATCCAGATTCCGATTATTACGTTGAGCGTTCAGGCTCCGGTCAGTTTCATTGGGTATAAAGACTCCGGTTATTACGTTGAGTGTTCAGGCTCCGGTGATTTTCGTTGAGTATACAGAATCCGGTTATTAAGTTGAGCGTCAAGCTCCGATCATTTTCGTTGAGTATCCAGACTCCGATTATTACGTTGAGCGTTCAGGCTCCGGTCATTTTCGTTGAGTATCCAGACTCCGGTTATTAAGTTGAGCGTCAGGCACCGATCATTTTCGTTGAGTATCCAGACTTCGATTATTACGTTGAGCATTCAGGCTCCGGTCATTTTCGTTGAGTATCCAGACTCCGGTTATTAAGTTGAGCGTCAGGCTCCGATCATTTTCGTTGAGTATCCAGACTCCGGTTATTACGTTGAGCGTTCAGGCTCCGGTCATTTTCGTTGAGTATCCAGACTCCGGTTATTACGTTGAGGTTTCAGACTCCGGTCATTTTCGTTGAGTATCTAGACTCCTGTCATTACGTTGAACGTTCGGGCTCCGCTCATTTTCATTGAGTATCCATACTCAGGTCAATACGTTGAGCGTTCAGGCTCCGGTCATTTTCGTTGAGTATCCAGACTCCGATTATTACGTTGAGCGTTCAGGCTCCTGTCATTTTCGTTGAGTATCCAGACTCCGGTTATTAAGTTGAGCGTCAGGCTCCGATCATTTTCGTTGAGTATCCAGACTCTGATTATTACGTTGAGCGTTCAGGCTCCGGTCATTTTCGTTGAGTATCCAGACTCCGGTTATTAAGTTGAGCGTCAGGCTCCGATCATTTTCGTTGAGTATCCAGACTCCGATTATTACGTTGAGCGTTCAGGCTCCGGTCATTTTCTTTGAGTATCTAGACTCCGGTTATTACGTTGAGGTTTCAGACTCCGGTCATTTTCGTTGAGTATCTAGACTACTGTCATTATGTTGAACGTTCGGGCTCCGCTCATTTTCGTTGAGTATCCATACTCAGGTCAATACGTTGAGCGTTCAGGCTCCGGTCATTTTCGTTGAGTATCCAGACTCCGGTCATTACATTGAGCATTTGGGATCCAGTCATTTTTGTTGAGTATCATAACTCCATTTATTACGTTGAGCGTTCAGGATCCGTTCAGTTTCGTTGAGTATCCAGACTCCAAATATCACGTTGAGCGTTCAGGCTCCGGTCAGTTTTGTTGGGTATCCAGATTCCGATTATTACGTTGAGCGTTCAGGCTCCGGTTATTTTCGTTGAGTATCCAGACTCCGGTTATTACGTTGAGGGTTCAGACTCCGGTCAGTCTCGTTGAGTATCCAGATTCCGATTATTACGTTGAGCGTTCAGGCTCCGGTCAGTTTCATTGGGTATAAAGACTCCGGTTATTACGTTGAGTGTTCAGGCTCCGGTGATTTTCGTTGAGTATCCAGACTCCGGTTATTAAGTTGAGCGTCAAGCTCCGATCATTTTCGTTGAGTATCTAGACTCCGATTATTACGTTGAGCGTTCAGGCTCCGGTCATTTTCGTTGAGTATCCAGACTCCTGTTATTACGTTGAGGTTTCAGACTCCGGTAATTTTCGTTGAGTATCTAGACTCTTGTCATTACGTTGAACGTTCAGGCTCCGATCATTTTCGTTGAGTATCCATACTCCGGTCAATACGTTGGGCGTTCAGGCTCCAGTCATTTTCGTTGAGTATCCAGACTCCGGTCATTACATTGAGCGTTCAGGATCCAGTCATTTTTGTTGAGTATCATAACTCCATTTATTATGTTGAGCGTTCAAGATCCGATCAGTTTCGTTGAGTATCCAAACTCCAAATATTACGTTTAGCGTTCAGGCTCCGGTCAGTTTCGTTGAGTATCCAGACTCCGATTATTACGTTGAATGTTCAGGCTCTGGTTATTTTCGTTGAGTATCCAGACTCCGGTTATTACGTTGAGGGTTCAGACTCCGGTTAGTCTCGTTGAGTATCCAGATTCCGATTATTACGTTAAGCGTTCAGGCTCAGGTCGGTTTCGTTAGGTATACAGACTCTGGTTATTACGTTGAGCGTTCAGGCTTCGGTCATTTTCGTTGAGTATCCAGACTCCGGTTATTAAGTTGAGCATCAGGCTCCGATCATTTTTGTTGAGTATCCAGACTCCGATTATTACGTTGAGCGTTCAGGCTCCGGTCATTTTCGTTGAGTATCCAGACTCCGGTTATTACGTTGAGGTTTCAGACTCCGGTCATTTTCGTTGAGTATCTAGACTCCTGTCATTACGTTGAACGTTCGGGCTCCACTCATTTTCGTTGAGTATCCATACTCAGGTCAATACGTTGAGCGTTCAGGCTCCGGTCATTTTCGTTGAGTATCCAGACTCCGGTCATTACATTGAGCATTTGGGATCCAGTCATTTTTGTTGAGTATCATAACTTCATTTATTACGTTGAGCGTTCAAGATCCGTTCAGTTTCGTTAATTATCCAGACTCCAAATATCACGTTGAGCGTTCAGGCTCCGGTCAGTTTCGTTGGGTATCCAGATTCCGATTATTACGTTGAGCGTTCAGGCTCCGGTTATTTTCGTTGAGTATCCAGACTCCGGTTATTACGTTGAGGGTTCAGACTCCGGTCAGTCTCGTTGAGTATCCAGATTCCGATTATTACGTTGAGCGTTCAGGCTCCGGTCAGTTTCATTGGGTATAAAGACTCCGGTTATTACGTTGAGTGTTCAGGCTCCGGTGATTTTCGTTGAGTATCCAGACTCCGGTTATTAAGTTGAGCGTCAAGCTCCGATCATTTTCGTTGAGTATCCAGACTCGGATTATTACGTTGAGCGTTCAGGCTCCGGTCATTTTCGTTGAGTATCCAGACTCCTGTTATTACGTTGAGGTTTCAGACTCCGGTAATTTTCGTTGAGTATCTAGACTCTTGCAATTACGTTGAACGTTCAGGCTCCGATCATTTTCGTTGAGTATCCATACTCCGGTCAATACGTTGGGCGTTCAGGCTCCAGTCATTTTCGTTGAGTATCCAGACTCCGGTCATTACATTGAGCGTTCAGGATCCAGTCATTTTTGGTGAGTATCATAACTCCATTTATTATGTTGAGCGTTCAAGATCCGATCAGTTTCGTTGAGTATCCAAACTCCAAATATTACGTTTAGCGTTCAGGCTCCGGTCAGTTTTGTTGAGTATCCAAACTCCGATTATTACGTTGAGCGTTCAGGCTCCGGTTATTTTCGTTGAGTATCCAGACTCCGGTTATTACGTTGAGGGTTCAGACTCCGGTCAGTCTCGTTGAGTATCCAGATTCCGATTATTACGTTAAGCGTTCCGGCTCAGGTCGGTTTCGTTGGGTATTCAGACTCTGGTTATTACGTTGAGCGTTCAGGCTTCGGTCATTTTTGTTGAGTATCCAGCCTCCGGTTATTAAGTTGAGCGTCAGGCTCCGATCATTTTCGTTGAGTATCCAGACTCCGATTATTACGTTTAGCGTTCAGGCTCCGGTCATTTTCGTTGAGTATCCAGACTCCGGTTATTACGTTGAGGTTTCAGACTCCGGTCATTTTCGTTGAGTATCTAGACTCCTGTCATTACGTTGAACGTTCGGGCTCCGCTCATTTTCGTTGAGTATCCATACTCAGGTCAATACGTTTAGCGTTCAGGCTTTGGTCATTTTCGTTGAGTATCCAGACTCCGGTCATTACATTGAGCATTCGGGATCCAGTCATTTTTGTTGAGTATCATAACTCCATTTATTACGTTGAGCGTTCAGGATCCGTTCAGTTTCGTTGAGTATCCAGACTCCAAATATCACGTTGAGCGTTCAGGCTCCGGTCAGTTTCGTTGGGTATCCAGATTCCGATTATTACGTTGAGCGTTCAGGCTCCGGTCAGTTTCATTGGGTATACAGACTCCGGTTATTACGTTGAGTGTTCAGGCTCTGGTGATTTTCATTGACTATCCAGACTCCGGTTATTACGTTGAGGGTTCAGACTCCGGTCATTTTCGTTGAGTATCTATACTCCTGTCATTACGTTGAACATTCAGGCTCCGATCATTTTTGTTGAGTATCCATAGTCTGGTCAATACGTTAAGCGTTTAGGATCCGTTCAGTTTCGTTGAGTATCCAGACTCTGGTCATTACATTGAGCGTTCAGGATCCAGTCATTTTTGTTGAGTATCCAGACTCCATTTATAAGGTTGAGCGTTTATGATCCGTTCAGTTTCGTTGAGTATCTAGACTCCAAATATCACGTTGAGCATTCAGGCTCCGGTCAGTTTCGTTGAGTATCCAGACTCCGATGATTACGTTGATCGTTCAGGCTCCGGTCATTTTTGTTGACTATCCAGACTCGGGTTATTACGTTGAGCGTTAAGGCTCCGGTCAGTTTCGTTGAGTATCCAGATTCCGATTATTACGTTGAGCGTTCAGGCTCCGGTCAGTTTCGTTGGGTATCCAGACTCCGGTTATTACGTTGAGTGTTCAGGCTCCGGTCATTTTCGTTGAGTGTCCAGACTCCGGTTATTAAGTTGAGCGTCAGGCTCCGATCATTTTCGTTGAGTATCCAGACTCCGATTATTACGTTGAGTGTTCAGGCTCCGGTTATTTTTGTTGAGTATCCAGACTCCGGTTATTACGTTGAGGGTTCAGACTCCGGTCAGTCTCGTTGAGTATCCAGATTCCGATTATTACGTTAAGGGTTCAGGCTCCGGTCAGTTTCGTTGGGTATACAGACTTTAGTTATTACGTTGAGTGTTCAGGCTCCGGTCATTTTCGTTGAGTGTCCAGACTCCGGTTATTAAGTTGAGCGTCAGGCTCCGATCATTTTCGTTGAGTATCCACACTCCGATTATTACGTTGAGCGTTAAGGCTCCGGCCATATTCTTTGAGTATCCAGACTCCGGTTATTACGTTGAGGTTTCAGACTCCGGTCATTTTCGTTGAGTATCTAGACTCCTGTCATTACGTTGAACGTTCGAGCTCCGCTCATTTTCGTTGAGTATCCATACTCCGGTCAATACGTTGAGCGTTCAAGCTCTGGTCATTTTCGTTGAGTATCCAGACTCCGGTTATTACATTGAGCGTTCAGGATCCAGTCATTTTTGTTGAGTATCATAACTCCATTTATTACGTTGAGCGTTCAGGATCCGCTCAGTTTCGTTGAGTATCCAGACTCCAAATATCACGTTGAGCGTTCAGGCTCCGATCAGTTTCGTTGGGTATCCAGACTCGGGTGATTACGTTGATCGTTCAGGCTTCGGTCATTCTCGTTGACTATCCAGACTCGGGTTATTACGTTGAGCGTTCAGGCTCCGGTCAGTTTCGTTGAGTATCCAGATTCCGATTATTACGTTGAGCGTTCAGGCTCCGGTCAGTTTCGTTGGGTATCCAGACTCCGGTTATTACGTTGAGCGTTCAGGCTCCGGTCATTTTCGTTGAGTATCCAGACTCCGGTTATTAAGTTGAGCGTCAGGCTCCTATCATTTTCGTTGAGTATCCAGACTCTGATTATTACGTTGAGCGTTCCGGCTCCGGTTATTTTTGTTGAGTATCCAGACTCCGGTTATTACGTTGAGGGTTCAGACTCCGGTCAGTCTCGTTGAGTATCCAGATTCCGATTATTACGTTGAGCGTTCAGGCTCCGGTCAGTTTCATTGGGTATAAAGACTCTGGTTATTACGTTGAGTGTTCAGGCTCCGGTGATTTTCGTTGAGTATCCAGACTCCGGTTATTAAGTTTAGCGTCAAGCTCCGATCATTTTCGTTGAGTATCCAGACTCCGATTATTACGTTGAGCGTTCAGGCTCCGGTCATTTTCGTTGAGTATCCAGACTCCGGTTATTACGTTGAGGTTTCAGACTCCGGTCATTTTCGTTGAGTATCTAGACTCCTGTCATTACGTTGAACGTTTAGGCTCCGATCATTTTCGTTGAGTATTCATACTCCGGTCAATACGTTGGGCGTTCAGGCTCCAGTCATTTTTGTTGAGTATCCAGACTCCGGTCATTACGTTGAGCGTTCAGGATCCAGTCATTTTTGTTGAGTATCATAACTCCATTTATTACGTTGAGCGTTCAGGATCCGTTAAGTTTCGTTGAGTATCCAGACTCCAAATATCACGTTGAGCGTTCAGGCTCCGGTCAGTTTCGTTGGGTATCCAGACTCGGGTGATTATGTTGATCGTTCAGGCTTCGGTCATTCTCGTTGACTATCCAGACTCGGGTTATTACGTTGAGCGTTCAGGCTCCGGTCAGTTTCGTTGAGTATCCAGATTCCGATTATTACGTTGAGCGTTCAGGCTCCGGTCAGTTTCGTTGGGTATCCAGACTCCGGTTATTACGTTGAGCGTTCAGGCTCCGGTCATTTTCGTTGAGTATCTAGACTCCGGTTATTAAGTTGAGCGTCAGGCTCCGATCATTTTCGTTGAGTATCCACACTCCGATTATTACGTTGAGCGTTAAGGCTCCGGCCATATTCTTTGAGTATCCAGACTCCGGTTATTACGTTGAGGTTTCAGACTCCGGTCATTTTCGTTGAGTATCTAGACTCCTGTCATTACGTTGAACGTTCGAGCTCCGCTCATTTTCGTTGAGTATCCATACTCCGGTCAATACGTTGAGCGTTCAAGCTCCGGTCATTTTCGTTGAGTATCCAGACTCCGGTTATTACATTGAGCGTTCAGGATCCAGTCATTTTTGTTGAGTATCATAACTCCATTTATTACGTTGAGCGTTCAGGATCCGCTCAGTTTCGTTGAGTATCCAGACTCCAAATATCACGTTGAGCGTTCAGGCTCCGGTCAGTTTCGTTGGGTATCCAGACTCGGGTGATTACGTTGATCGTTCAGGCTTCGGTCATTCTCGTTGACTATCCAGACTCGGGTTATTACGTTGAGCGTTCAGGCTCCGGTCAGTTTCGTTGGGTATCCAGATTCCGATTATTACGTTGAGCGTTCAGGCTCCGGTCAGTTTCGTTGGGTATCCAGACTCCGGTTATTACGTTGAGCGTTCAGGCTCCGGTCATTTTCGTTGAGTATCCAGACTCCGGTTATTAAGTTGAGCGTCAGGCTCCTATCATTTTCGTTGAGTATCCAGACTCTGATTATTACGTTGAGCGTTCCGGCTCCGGTTATTTTTGTTGAGTATCCAGACTCCGGTTATTACGTTGAGGGTTCAGACTCCGGTCAGTCTCGTTGAGTATCCAGATTCCGATTATTACGTTGAGCGTTCAGGCTCCGGTCAGTTTCATTGGGTATAAAGACTCTGGTTATTACGTTGAGTGTTCAGGCTCCAGTGATTTTCGTTGAGTATCCAGACTCCGGTTATTAAGTTTAGCGTCAAGCTCCGATCATTTTCGTTGAGTATCCAGACTCCGATTATTACGTTGAGCGTTCAGGCTCCGGTCATTTTCGTTGAGTATCCAGACTCCGGTTATTACGTTGAGGTTTCAGACTCCGGTCATTTTCGTTGAGTATCTAGACTCCTGTCATTACGTTGAACGTTTAGGCTCCGATCATTTTCGTTGAGTATTCATACTCCGGTCAATACGTTGGGCGTTCAGGCTCCGGTCATTTTTGTTGAGTATCCAGACTCCGGTCATTACGTTGAGCGCTCAGGATCCAGTCATTTTTGTTGAGTATCATAACTCCATTTATTACGTTGAGCGTTCAGGATCCGTTCAGTTTCGTTGAGTATCCAGACTCCAAATATCACGTTGAGCGTTCAGGCTCCGGTCAGTTTCGTTGGGTATCCAGACTCGGGTGATTATGTTGATCGTTCAGGCTTCGGTCATTCTCGTTGACTATCCAGACTCGGGTTATTACGTTGAGCGTTCAGGCTCCGGTCAGTTTCGTTGAGTATCCAGATTCCGATTATTACGTTGAGCGTTCAGGCTCCGGTCAGTTTCGTTGGGTATCCAGACTCCGGTTATTACGTTGAGCGTTCAGGCTCCGGTCATTTTCGTTGAGTATCCAGACTCCGGTTATTAAGTTTAGCGTCAAGCTCCGATCATTTTCGTTGAGTATCCAGACTCCGATTATTACGTTGAGCGTTCAGGCTCCGGTCATTTTCGTTGAGTATCCAGACTCCGGTTATTACGTTGAGGTTTCAGACTCCGGTCATTTTCGTTGAGTATCTAGACTCCTGTCATTACGTTGAACGTTTAGGCTCCGATCATTTTCGTTGAGTATTCATACTCCGGTCAATACGTTGGGCGTTCAGGCTCCGTTCATTTTTGTTGAGTATCCAGACTCCGGTCATTACGTTGAGCGTTCAGGATCCAGTCATTTTTGTTGAGTATCATAACTCCATTTATTACGTTGAGCGTTCAGGATCCGTTAAGTTTCGTTGAGTATCCAGACTCCAAATATCACGTTGAGCGTTCAGGCTCCGGTCAGTTTCGTTGGGTATCCAGACTCGGGTGATTATGTTGATCGTTCAGGCTTCGGTCATTCTCGTTGACTATCCAGACTCGGGTTATTACGTTGAGCGTTCAGGCTCCGGTCAGTTTCGTTGAGTATCCAGATTCCGATTATTACGTTGAGCGTTCAGGCTCCGGTCAGTTTCGTTGGGTATCCAGACTCCGGTTATTACGTTGAGCGTTCAGGCTCCGGTCATTTTCGTTGAGTATCTAGACTCCGGTTATTAAGTTGAGCGTCAGGCTCCGATCATTTTCGTTGAGTATCCACACTCCGATTATTACGTTGAGCGTTAAGGCTCCGGCCATATTCTTTGAGTATCCAGACTCCGGTTATTACGTTGAGGTTTCAGACTCCGGTCATTTTCGTTGAGTATCTAGACTCCTGTCATTACGTTGAACGTTCGAGCTCCGCTCATTTTCGTTGAGTATCCATACTCCGGTCAATACGTTGAGCGTTCAAGCTCCGGTCATTTTCGTTGAGTATCCAGACTCCGGTTATTACATTGAGCGTTCAGGATCCAGTCATTTTTGTTGAGTATCATAACTCCATTTATTACGTTGAGCGTTCAGGATCCGCTCAGTTTCGTTGAGTATCCAGACTCCAAATATCACGTTGAGCGTTCAGGCTCCGGTCAGTTTCGTTGGGTATCCAGACTCGGGTGATTACGTTGATCGTTCAGGCTTCGGTCATTCTCGTTGACTATCCAGACTCGGGTTATTACGTTGAGCGTTCAGGCTCCGGTCAGTTTCGTTGGGTATCCAGATTCCGATTATTACGTTGAGCGTTCAGGCTCCGGTCAGTTTCGTTGGGTATCCAGACTCCGGTTATTACGTTGAGCGTTCAGGCTCCGGTCATTTTCGTTGAGTATCCAGACTCCGGTTATTAAGTTGAGCGTCAGGCTCCTATCATTTTCGTTGAGTATCCAGACTCTGATTATTACGTTGAGCGTTCCGGCTCCGGTTATTTTTGTTGAGTATCCAGACTCCGGTTATTACGTTGAGGGTTCAGACTCCGGTCAGTCTCGTTGAGTATCCAGATTCTGATTATTACGTTGAGCGTTCAGGCTCCGGTCAGTTTCATTGGGTATAAAGACTCTGGTTATTACGTTGAGTGTTCAGGCTCCGGTGATTTTCGTTGAGTATCCAGACTCCGGTTATTAAGTTTAGCGTCAAGCTCCGATCATTTTCGTTGAGTATCCAGACTCCGATTATTACGTTGAGCGTTCAGGCTCCGGTCATTTTCGTTGAGTATCCAGACTCCGGTTATTACGTTGAGGTTTCAGACTCCGGTCATTTTCGTTGAGTATCTAGACTCCTGTCATTACGTTGAACGTTTAGGCTCCGATCATTTTCGTTGAGTATTCATACTCCGGTCAATACGTTGGGCGTTCAGGCTCCGGTCATTTTTGTTGAGTATCCAGACTCCGGTCATTACGTTGAGCGCTCAGGATCCAGTCATTTTTGTTGAGTATCATAACTCCATTTATTACGTTGAGCGTTCAGGATCCGTTCAGTTTCGTTGAGTATCCAGACTCCAAATATCACGTTGAGCGTTCAGGCTCCGGTCAGTTTCGTTGGGTATCCAGACTCGGGTGATTATGTTGATCGTTCAGGCTTTGGTCATTCTCGTTGACTATCCAGACTCGGGTTATTACGTTGAGCGTTCAGGCTCCGGTCAGTTTCGTTGAGTATCCAGATTCCGATTATTACGTTGAGCGTTCAGGCTCCGGTCAGTTTCGTTGGGTATCCAGACTCCGGTTATTACGTTGAGCGTTCAGGCTCCGGTCATTTTCGTTGAGTATCCAGACTCCGGTTATTAAGTTGAGCGTCAGGCTCCGATCATTTTCATTGAGTATCCAGACTCCGATTATTACGTTGAGCGTTCAGGCTCCGGTTATTTTCGTTGAGTATCCAGACTCCGGTTATTACATTGAGGGTTCAGACTCCGGTCGTCTCGTTGAGTATCCAGATTCCGATTATTACGTTGAGCGTTCAGGCTCCGGTCAGTTTCATTGGGTATAAAGACTCTGGTTATTACGTTGAGTGTTCAGGCTCCGGTAATTTTCATTGAGTATCCAGACTCCGGTTATTAAGTTAAGCGTCAAGCTCCGATCATTTTCGTTGAGTATCCAGACTCTGATTATTACGTTGAGCGTTCAGGCTCCGGTCATTTTCGTTGAGTATCCAGACTCCGGTTATTACGTTGAGGTTTCAGACTCCGGTCATTTTCGTTGAGTATCTAGACTCCTGTCATTACGTTGAACGTTCATGCTCCGATCATTTTCGTTGAGTATCCATACTCCGGTCAATACGTTGGGCGTTTAGGCTCCGGTCATTTTCGTTGAGTATCCAGACTCCGGTCATTACATTGAGCGTTCAGGATCCAGTCATTTTTGTTGAGTATCATAACTCCATTTATTACGTTGAGCGTTCAAAATCCTATCAGTTTCGTTGAGTATCCAAACTCAAAATATTACGTTTAGCGTTCAGGCTCCGGTCAGTTTCGTTGAGTATCCAGACTCCGATTATTACGTTGAGCATTCAGGCTCCGGTTATTTTCGTTGAGTTTCCAGACTCCGGTTATTACATTGAGGGTTCAGACTCCGGTCAGTCTCGTTGAGTATCCAGATTCCGATTATTACGTTAAGCGTTCAGCCTCAGGTCAGTTTCGTTGGGTATACAGACTTTGGTTATTACGTTGAGCGTTCAGGCTTCGGTCATTTTCGTTGAGTATCCAGACTCCGGTTATTAAGTTGAGCGTCAGGCTCCGATCATTTTCGTTGAGTATCCAGACTCCGATTATTACATTGAGCGTTCAGGCTCCGGTCATTTTCGTTGAGTATCCACACTCCGGTTATTACGTTGAGGTTTCAGACTCCGGTCATTTTTGTTGAGTATCTTGACTCCTGTCATTACGTTGAACGTTCAGGCTCCGCTCATTTTCATTGAGTATCCATACTCCGGTCAATACATTGAGCGTTCAGGCTCCGGTCATTTTCGTTGAGTATCCAGACTCCGGTCATTACATTGAGCGTTCAGGATCCAGTCATTTTTGTTGAGTATCATAACTCTATTTATTACGTTGAGCGTTCAGGATCCGTTTAGTTTCGTTGAGTATCCAGACTCCAAATATCACGTTGAGCGTTCAGGCTCCGGTCAGTTTCGTTGGGTATCCAGACTCGGGTGATTACGTTGATCGTTCAGGCTTCGGTCATTCTCGTTGACTATCCAGACTCGGGTTATTACGTTGAGTGTTCAGGCTCCAGTCAGTTTCGTTGAGTATCAGATTCCGATTATTACGTTGAGCATTCAGGCTCCGGTCAGTTTTGTTGGGTATCCAGACTCCGGTTATTACGTTGAGCGTTCAGG
The DNA here is from genome assembly GCA_963859935.3 of Lathyrus sativus. Classification (NCBI taxonomy): domain Eukaryota; kingdom Viridiplantae; phylum Streptophyta; class Magnoliopsida; order Fabales; family Fabaceae; genus Lathyrus; species Lathyrus sativus. The sequence goes on from OZ012736.1 coordinate 240,032,589, forward strand.
CTCCGGTCATTTTCGTTGAGTATCCAGACTCTGGTTATTAAGTTGAGCGTCAGGCTCCGATCATTTTCGTTGAGTATCCAGACTCCGATTACTATGTTGAGCGTTCAGGCTCCGGTTATTTTCGTTGAGTATCCAGACTCCGGCTATTACGTTGAGGGTTCAGACTCCGGTCAGTCTCGTTGAGTATCCAGATTCCGATTATTACGTTGAGCGTTCAGGCTCCGGTCAGTTTCATTGGGTATAAAGACTCCGGTTATTACATTGAGTGTTCAGGCTCCGGTGATTTTCGTTGAGTATCCAGACTCCGGTTATTAAGTTGAGCGTCAAGCTCCGATCATTTTCGTTGAGTATCCAGACTCCGATTATTACGTTGAGCGTTCAGGCTCCGGTCATTTTCGTTGAGTATCCAGACTCCGGTTATTACGTTGAGGTTTCAGACTCCGGTCATTTTCGTTGAGTATCTAGACTCCTGTCATTACGTTGAACGTTCAGGCTCCGATCATTTTCGTTGAGTATCCATACTCCGGTCAATACGTTGGGTGTTCAGGCTCCGGTCATTTTTGTTGAGTATCCAGACTCCGGTCATTACATTGAGCGTTCAGGATCTAGTCATTTTTGTTGAGTATCATAACTCCATTTATTACGTTGAGCGTTCAGGATCCGTTCAGTTTCATTGAGTATCCAGACTCCAAATATCACGTTGAGCGTTCAGGCTCCGGTCAGTTTCGTTGGGTATCCAGACTCGGGTGATTACGTTGATCGTTCAGGCTTCGGTCATTCTCGTTGACTATCAAGACTCGGGTTATTACGTTGAGCGTTCAGGCTCCGGTCAGTTTCGTTGAGTATCCAGATTCCGATTATTACGTTGAGCGTTCAGGCTCTGGTCAGTTTCGTTGGGTATCCAGACTCCGATTATTACGTTGAGCGTTCAGGCTCCGGTCATTTTCGTTGAGTATCCAGACTCTGGTTATTACGTTGAGGTTTCAGACTCCGGTCATTTTCGTTGAGTATCTAGACTCCTGTCATTACGTTGAACGTTCGGGCTCCGATCATTTTCGTTGAGTATCCATACTCCGGTCAATACGTTGGGCGTTTAGGCTCCGGTCATTTTCGTTGAGTATCCAGACTTCGGTCATTACATTGAGCGTTCAGGATCCAGTCATTTTTGTTGAGTATCATAACTCCATTTATTACGTTGAGCGTTCAAGATCCGATCAGTTTCGTTGATTATCCAAACTCAAAATATTATGTTTAGCGTTCAGGCTCCGGTCAGTTTCTTTGAGTATCCAGACTCTGATTATTACATTGAGCGTTCAGGCTCCGGTTATTTTCGTTGAGTATCCAGACTCCGGTTATTACGTTGAGGGTTCAGACTCCGGTCAGTCTCGTTGAGTATCCAGATTTCGATTATTACGTTAAGCGTTCAGGCTCAGGTAAGTTTCGTTGGGTATACAGACTCTGGTTATTACATTGAGCGTTCAGGCTTCGGTCATTTTCGTTGAGTATCCAGACTCCGGTTATTAAGTTGAGCGTCAGGATTCGATCATTTTCGTTGAGTATCCAGAATCCGATTATTACGTTGAGCGTTCAGGCTCCGGTCATTTTCGTTGAGTATCCAGACTCCGGTTATTACGTTGAGGTTTCAGACTCCGGTCATTTTCGTTGAGTATCTAGACTCCTGTCATTACGTTGAACGTTCGGGCTCCGCTCATTTTCGTTGAGTATCCATACTCCGGTCAATACATTGAGCGTTCAGGCTCCGGTCATTTTCGTTGAGTATCCAGACTCCGGTCATTACATTGAGCGTTCAGGATCTAGTGATTTTTGTTGAGTATCATAACTCTATTTATTACGTTGAGCGTTCAGGATCCGTTCAGTTTCGTTGAGTATCCAGACTCCAAATATCACGTTGAGCGTTCAGGTTCCGGTCAGTTTCGTTGGGTATCCAAACTCGGGTGATTACGTTGATCGTTCAGGCTTCGGTCATTCTCGTTGACTATCCAGACTCGGGTTATTACGTTGAGTGTTCAGTCTCCGGTCAGTTTCGTTGAGTATCCAGATTCTGATTATTATGTTGAGCGTTTAGGCTCCGGTCAGTTTCGGTTGGTATCCAGACTCCGGTTATTAAGTTGAGCGTTCAGGCTCCGGTCATTTTCGTTGAGTATCTAGACTCCGGTTATTAAGTTGAGCGTCAGGCTCCGATTATTTTCGTTGAGTATCCAAACTCCGATTATTACGTTGAGCGTTCAGGCTCCGGTTATTTTCGTTGAGTATCCAGACTCCGGTTATTACGTTGAGGGTTCAGACTCCGGTCAGTCTCGTTGAGTATCCAGATTCCGATTATTACGTTGAGCGTTCAGGCTCTGGTCAGTTTCATTGGGTATAAAGACTCCGGTTATTACGTTGAGTGTTCAGGCTCCGGTGATTTTCGTTGAGTATCCATACTCCGGTTATTAAGTTGAGCGTCAAGCTCCGATCATTTTCGTTGAGTATCCAGACTTTGATTATTACGTTGAGCGTTCAGGCTCCGGTCATTTTCGTTGAGTATTCAGACTCCGTTTATTACGTTGAGGTTTCAGACTCCGGTCATTTTCGTTGAGTGGCTAGACTTCTGTCATTAAGTTGAACGTTCAGGCTCCGATCATTTTCGTTGAGTATCCATACTCCGGTCAATATGTTGGGCGTTCAGGCTCCGGTCATTTTCGTTGAGTATCCAGACTCCGGTCATTACATTGAGCGTTCAGAATCCAGTCATTTTTGTTGAGTATCATAACTCCATTTATTACGTTGAGCGTTCAAGATCCGATCAGTTTCGTTGAGTATCCAAACTCAAAATATTACGTTTAGCGTTCAGGCTCCGGTCAGTTTCGTTGAGTATCCAGACTCCGATTATTACGTTGAGCGTTCAGGCTCCGGTTATTTTCGTTGAGTATCCAGACTCCGGTTATTACGTTGAGGGTTCAGACTCCGGTCAGTCTCGTTGAGTATCCAGATTCCGATTATTACGTTAAACGTTCAGGCTCAGGTCAGTTTCGTTGGGTATACAGACTCTGGTTATTACGTTGAGCGTTCAGGCTTCGGTCATTTTCGTTGAGTATCTAGACTCCGGTTATTAAGTTGAGCGTCAGGCTCCGATCATTTTCGTTGAGCATCCAGACTCCGATTATTACGTTGAGCGTTGAGGCTCCGGTCATTTTCGTTGAGTATCCAGACTCCGGTTATTACGTTGAGGTTTCAGACTCCGGTCATTTTCGTTGAGTATCTAGACTCCTGTCATTACGTTGAACGTTCGGGCTCCGCTCATTTTCGTTGAGTATCCATACTCCGGTCAATACATTGAGCGTTCAGGCTCCGGTCATTTTCGTTGAGTATCCAGACTCCGGTCATTACATTGAGCGTTCAGAATCCAGTCATTTTTGTTGAGTATCATAACTCCATTTATTACGTTGAGCGTTCAAGATCCGATCAGTTTCGTTGAGTATCCAAACTCAAAATATTACGTTTAGCGTTCAGGCTCCGGTCAGTTTCGTTGAGTATCCAGACTCCGATTATTACGTTGAGCGTTCAGGCTCCGGTTATTTTCGTTGAGTATCCAGACTCCGGTTATTACGTTGAGGGTTCAGACTCCGGTCAGTCTCGTTGAGAATCCAGATTCCGATTATTACGTTAAGCGTTCAGGCTCAGGTCAGTTTCGTTGGGTATACAGACTCTGGTTATTACGTTGAGCGTTCAGGTTTCGGTCATTTTCGTTGAGTATCTAGACTCCGGTTATTAAGTTGAGCGTCAGGCTGCGATCATTTTCGTTAAGCATCCAGACTCCGATTATTACGTTGAGCGTTGAGGCTCCGGTCATTTTCGTTGAGTATCCAGACTCCGGTTATTACGTTGAGGTTTCAGACTCCGGTCATTTTCGTTGAGTATCTAGACTCCTGTCATTACGTTGAACGTTCGGGCTCCGCTCATTTTCGTTGAGTATCCATACTCCGGTCAATACATTGAGCGTTCAGGCTCCGGTCATTTTCGTTGAGTATCCAGACTCCGGTCATTACATTGAGCGTTCAGGATCCAGTCATTTTTGTTGAGTATCATAACTCCATTTATTACGTTGAGCGTTCAGGATCCGTTCAGTTTCGTTGAGTATCCAGACTCTAAATATCACGTTGAGCGTTCAGGCTCCGGTCAGTTTCGTTGAGTATCCAGACTCCGATTATTACGTTGAGCGTTCAGGCTCCGGTTATTTTCGTTGAGTATCCAGACTCCGGTTATTACGTTGAGGGTTCAGACTCCGGTCAGTCTCGTTGAGAATCCAGATTCCGATTATTACGTTAAGCGTTCAGGCTCAGGTCAGTTTCGTTGGGTATACAGACTCTGGTTATTACGTTGAGCGTTCAGGTTTCGGTCATTTTCGTTGAGTATCTAGACTCCGGTTATTAAGTTGAGCGTCAGGCTGCGATCATTTTCGTTAAGCATCCAGACTCCGATTATTACGTTGAGCGTTGAGGCTCCGGTCATTTTCGTTGAGTATCCAGACTCCGGTTATTACGTTGAGGTTTCAGACTCCGGTCATTTTCATTGAGTATCTAGACTCCTGTCATTACGTTGAACGTTCGGGCTCCGCTCATTTTCGTTGAGTATCCATACTCCGGTCAATACATTGAGCGTTCAGGCTCCGGTCATTTTCGTTGAGTATCCAGACTCCGGTCATTACATTGAGCGTTCAGGATCCAGTCATTTTTGTTGAGTATCATAACTCCATTTATTACGTTGAGCGTTCAGGATCCGTTCAGTTTCGTTGAGTATCCAGACTCTAAATATCACGTTGAGCGTTCAGGCTCCGGTCAGTTTCGTTGGGTATCCAGACTCGGGTGATTACGTTGATCGTTCAGGCTTCGGTCATTCTCGTTGACTATCCAGACTCTGGTTATTACGTTGAGCGTTCAAGCTCTGGTCAGTTTCGTTGAGTATCCAGATTCCGATTATTACGTTGAGCGTTCAGGCTCTGGTCAGTTTCGTTGGGTATGCAGACTCCGGTTATTACGTTGAGCGTTCAGGCTCCGTTCATTTTCGTTGAGTATCCAGACTCCGGTTATTAAGTTGAGCATCAGGCTCCGATCATTTTCGTTGAGTATCCAGACTCCGATTATTACGTTGAGCGTTCAGGCTCCGGTTATTTTCGTTGAGTATCCAGACTCCGGTTATTACGTTGAGGGTTCATACTCCAGTCTGTCTCGTTGAGTATCCAGATTCCGATTATTACGTTGAGCGTTCAGGCTCCGGTCAGTTTCATTGGGTATAAAGACTCCGGTTATTATGTTGAGTGTTCAGGCTCCGGTGATTTTCGTAGAATATCCAGACTCTGGTTATTAAGTTGAGCGTCAAGCTCCGATCATTTTCGTTGAGTATTCAGACTCCGATTATTACGTTGAGCGTTCAGGCTCCGGTCATTTTCGTTGAGTATCCAGACTCCGGTTATTACGTTGAGGTTTCAGACTCCGGTCATTTTCGTTGAGTATCTAGACTCCTGTCATTACGTTGAACGTTCGGGCTCCGATCATTTTCGTTGAGTATCCATACTCCGGTCAATACGTTGGGTGTTCAGGCTCCGGTCATTTTCGTTGAGTATCCAGACTCCGGTCATTACATTGAGCGTTCAGGATCCAGTCATTTTTGTTGAGTATCATAACTGCATTTATTACGTTGAGCGTTCAAGATCCGATCAGTTTCATTGAGTATCCAAACTCCAAATATTACGTTTAGTGTTCAGGTTCCGGTCAGTTTCGTTGGGTATTCAGACTCCGGTGATTATGTTGATCGTTCAGGCTCCAGTCATTTTCATTGACTATCCAGACTCGGGTTATTACGTTGAGCGTTCAGGCTCCGGTCAGTTTCGTTGAGTATCCAGATTCAGATTATTACGTTGAGCGTTCAGGCTCCGGTCAGTTTCGTTGGGTATCCAGACTCGGGTGATTACGTTGATCGTTCAGGCTTCGGTCATTCTCGTTGACTATCCAGACTCGGGTTATTACGTTGAGCGTTCAAGCTCTGGTCAGTTTCGTTGAGTATCCAGATTCCGATTATTACGTTGAGCGTTCAGGCTCTGGTCAGTTTCGTTGGGTATGCAGACTCCGGTTATTACGTTGAGCGTTCAGGCTCCGTTCATTTTCGTTGAGTATCCAGACTCCGGTTATTAAGTTGAGCATCAGGCTCCGATCATTTTCGTTGAGTATCCAGACTCCGATTATTACGTTGAGCGTTCAGGCTCCGGTTATTTTCGTTGAGTATCCAGACTCCGGTTATTACGTTGAGGGTTCATACTCCGGTCTATCTCGTTGAGTATCCAGATTCCGATTATTACGTTGAGCGTTCAGGCTCGGGTCAGTTTCATTGGGTATAAAGACTCCGGTTATTATGTTGAGTGTTCAGGCTCCGGTGATTTTCGTTGAATATCCAGACTCTGGTTATTAAGTTGAGCGTCAAGCTCCGATCATTTTCGTTGAGTATTCAGACTCCGATTATTACGTTGAGCGTTCAAGCTCCGGTCATTTTCGTTGAGTATCCAGACTCCGGTTACTACGTTGAGGTTTCAGACTCCGGTCATTTTCGTTGAGTATCTAGACTCCTGTCATTACGTTGAACGTTCGGGCTCCGATCATTTTCGTTGAGTATCCATACTCTGGTCAATACGTTGGGCGTTCAGGCTCCGGTCATTTTCGTTGAGTATCCAGACTCCGGTCATTACATTGAGCGTTCAGGATCCAGTCATTTTTGTTGAGTATCATAACTCCATTTATTACGTTGAGCGTTCAAGATCCGATCAGTTTCGTTGAGTATCCAAACTCCAAATATTACGTTTAGCGTTCAGGTTCCGGTCAGTTTCGTTGGGTATTCAGACTCCGGTGATTATGTTGATCGTTCAGGCTCCAGTCATTTTCATTGACTATCCAGACTCGGGTTATTACGTTGAGCGTTCAGGCTCCGGTCAGTTTCGTTGAGTATCCAGATTCCGATTATTACGTTGAGCGTTCAGGCTCCGGTCAGTTTCGTTGGGTATCCAGACTCCAGTTATTATGTTGAGCGTTCAGGCTCCGGTCATTTTCGTTGAGTATCCAGACTCCGGTTATTAAGTTCAGCGTCAGGCTCCGATCATTTTTGTTGAGTATCCAGACTCCGATTATTACGTTGAGCGTTCAGGCTCCGGTTATTTTCATTTAGTATCCAGACTCCGGTTATTACGTTGAGGGTTCAGACTCCGGTCAGTCTCGTTGAGTATCCAGATTCCGATTATTACGTTAAGCGTTCAGGCTCCGGTCAGTTTCATTGGGTATACAGACTACGGTTATTACGTTGAGTGTTCAGGCTCCGGTGATTTTCGTTGAGTATCCAAACTCCGGTTATTAAGTTGAGCGTCAAGCTCCGATCATTTTCGTTGAGTATCACGACTCCGATTATTACGTTGAGCATTCAGGCTCCGGTCATTTTCGTTGACTATCCAGACTCCGGTTATTATGTTGAGGGTTCAGACTCCGGTCATTTTCGTTGAGTATCTAGACTCCTGTCATTACGTTGAACGTTCAGGCTCCGATCATTTTCGTTGAGTATCCATACTCTGGTCAATACGTTGAACGTTCAGGCTCCGGTCATTTTCGTTGAGTATCCAGACTCCGGTCATTACATTGAGCGTTCAGGATCCAGTCATTTTTGTTGAGTATCATAACTCCATTTATTACGTTGAGCGTTCAGGATCCGTTCAGTTTCGTTGAGTATCCAGACTCCAAATATCATGTTGAGCGTTCAGGCTCCGGTCAGTTTTGTTGGGTATCCAGACTCCGGTGATTACGTTGATCGTTCAGGCTCCGGTCATTTTCGTTGACTATCCAGACTCGGGTTATTATGTTGAGCGTTCAGGCTCCAGTCAGTTTCGTTGAGTATCCAGATTCCGATTATTATGTTGAGCGTTCAGGCTCCGGTCAGTTTCGTTGGGTATCCAGACTCCGGTTATTACGTTAATTGTTCAGGCTCCGGTCATTTTTGTAGAGTATCCAGACTCCGGTTATTAAGTTGAGCGTCAGGCTCCGATCATTTTCGTTGAGTATCCACACTCCGATTATTACGTTGAGCGTTCAGGCTCCGGTTATTTTCGTTGAGTATCTAGACTCTGGTTATTACGTTGAGGGTTCAGACTCCGGTCAGTCTCGTTGAGTATCCAGATTCCGATTATTACGTTAAGCGTTCAGGCTCCGGTCAGTTTCGTTGGGTATACAGACTCTGGTTATTACGTTGAGCGTTCAGGCTTCGGTCATTTTCGTTGAGTATCCGGACTCCGGTTATTAAGTTGAGCGTCAGGCTCCGATCATTTTCGTTGAGTATCCATACTCTGGTCAATACGTTGAACGTTCAGGCTCCGGTCATTTTCGTTGAGTATCCAGACTCCGGTCATTACATTGAGCGTTCAGGATGCAGTCATTTTTGTTGAGTATCATAACTCCATTTATTACGTTGAGCGTTCAGGATCCGTTCAGTTTCGTTGAGTATCCAGACTCCAAATATCATGTTAAGCGTTCAGACTCCGGTCAGTTTCGTTGGGTATCCAGACTCCGGTGATTACGTTGATCGTTCAGGCTCCGGTCATGTTCGTTGACTATCCAGACTCGGGTTATTATGTTGAGCGTTCAGGCTCCGGTCAGTTTCGATGAGTATCCAAATTCCGATTATTACGTTGAGCGTTCAGGCTCCGGTCAGTTTCGTTGGGTATCCAGACTCCAGTTATTATGTTGAGTATTCAGGCTCCGGTCATTTTCGTTGAGTATCCAGACTCCGGTTATTAAGTTGAGCGTCAGGCTCCGATCATTTTTGTTGAGTATCCAGACTCCGATTATTACGTTGAGTGTTCAGGCTCCGGTTATTTTCATTTAGTATCCAGACTCCGGTTATTACGTTGAGGGTTCAGACTCCGGTCAGTCTCGTTGAGTATCCAGATTCTGATTATTACGTTAAGCGTTCAGGCTCCGGTCAGTTTCATTGGGTATACAGACTACGTTTATTACGTTGAGTGTTCAGGCTCCGTTGATTTTCGTTGAGTATCCAGACTCCGGTTATTAAGTTGAGCGTCAAGCTCCGATCATTTTCGTTGAGTATCCAGACTCCGATTATTACGTTAAGCGTTCAGGCTCCGGTCATTTTCGTTGACTATCCAGACTCCGGTTATTACGTTGAGGGTTCGGACTCCGGTCATTTTCGTTGAGTATCTAGACTCCTATCATTACGTTGAACGTTCAGGCTCCGGTCATTTTCATTGAGTATCCAGACTCCGGTTATTACATTGAGCGTTCAGGATCCAGTCATTTTTGTTGAGTATCATAACTCCATTTATTACGTTGAGCGTTCAAGATCCGTTCAGTTTCGTTGAGTATCCAGACTCCAAATATCATGTTGAGCGTTCAGGCTCCGGTCAGTTTTGTTGGGTATCCAGACTCCGGTGATTACGTTGATCGTTCAGGCTCCGGTCATTTTCGTTGACTATCCAGACTCGGGTTATTACGTTGAGCGTTCAGGCTCCAGTCAGTTTCGTTGAGTATCCAGATTCCGATTATTACGTTGAGCGTTTAGGCTCCGGTTAGTTTCGTTGGGTATCCAGACTCCGGTTATTACGTTGATTGTTCAGGCTCTGATCATTTTCGTAGAGTATCCATACTTCGATTATTAAGTTGAGCGTCAGGCTCCGATCATTTTCGTTGAGTATCCAGACTCCGATTATTACGTTGAGCGTTCAGGCTCCGGTTATTTTCGTTGAGTATCCAGACTCCGGTTATTACGTTGAGGGTTCAGACTCCGGTCAGTCTCGTTGAGTATCCAGATTCCGATTATTACGTTAAGCGTTCAGGCTCCGGTCAGTTTCGTTGGGTATACAGACTCTGGTTATTACGTTGAGCGTTCAGGATTCGATCATTTTCGTTGAGTATCCGGACTCCGGTTATTAAGTTGAGCGTCAGGCTCCGATCATTTTCGTTGAGTATCCAGACTCCGATTATTACATTGAGCGTTCAGGCTCCAGTCATTTTCGTTGAGTATCCAGACTCCGGTTATTACGTTGAGGTTTCAGACTCCGGTCATTTTCGTTGACTATCTAGACTCCTATCATTACGTTGAACATTCGGGCTCCGCTCATTTTCGTTGAGTATCCATACTCCGGTCAATACGTTGAGCGTTCAGGCTCCGGTCATTTTCGTTGAGTATCCAGACTCCGGTCATTACATTGAGCGTTCAGGATCCAGTCATTTTTGTTGAGTATCATAACTCCATTTATTACGTTGAGCGTTCAGGATCCGTTCAGTTTCGTTGAGTATCCAGACTCCAAATATCACGTTGAGCGTTCAGGCTCCGGTCAGTTTCGTTGGGTATCCAGACTCGGGTGATTACGTTGATCGTTCAGGCTCCGATCATTTTCGTTGAGTATCCAGACTCCGGTTATTACGTTGAGGTTTCAGACTCCGGTCATTTTCGTTGAGTATCTAGACTCCTGTCATTACGTTGAACGTTCAGGCTCCGATCATTTTCGTTGAGTATCCATACTCCGGTCAATACGTTGGGCGTTCAGGCTCCGGTCATTTTTGTTGAGTATCCAGACTCCGGTCATTACATTGAGCGTTCAGGATCCAGTCATTTTTGTTGAGTATCATAACTCCATTTATTACGTTGAGCGTTCAAGATCCGATCAGTTTCGTTGAGTATCCAAACTCCAAATATTACGTTTAGCGTTCATGCTCCGGTCAGTTTCGTTGGGTATTCAGACTCCGGTGATTACGTTGATCGTTCAGGCTCCGGTCATTTTCATTGACTATCCGGACTCGGGTTATTACGTTGAGCATTTAGGCTCCGGTAAGTTTCGTTGAGTATCCGGATTTCGATTATTACGTTGAGCGTTCAGGCTCCGGTCAGTTTCGTTGGGTATCTAGACTCTAGATATTACGTTGAGCGTTCAGGCTCCGGTCATTTTCGTTGAGTATCCAGACTCCGGTTATTAAGTTGAGCGTCAGGCTCCGATCATTTTCGTTGAGTATCCAGACTCCGACTATTACGTTGAGCGTTCAGGCTCCGGTTATTTTCGTTGAGTATCCAAACTCCGGTTATTACGTTGAGGGTTCAAACTCCGGTCAGTCTCGTTGAGTATCCAGATTCCGATTATTACGTTTAGCGTTCAGGCTCCGGTCAGTTTCGTTGGGTATACAGACTCAGGTTATTACATTGAGCGTTCAGGCTCCGGTGATTTTCGTTGAGTATCCAGACTCCGGTTGTTAAGTTTAGCGTCAAGCTCCGATCATTTTCGTTGAGTATCCAAACTCCGATAATTACGTTGAGCATTCAGGCTCCGGTCATTTTCATTGAGTATCCAGATTTCAATTATTACGTTGAGCGTTCAGGCTTCGGTCAGTTTCGTTGGGTATCTAGACTTCGGTTATTACGTTGAGCATTCAGGCTCCGGTCATTTTCGTTGAGTATCCAGACTCCGGTTATTAAAATGAGCGTCAGGCTCCGATCATTTTCGTTGAGTATCCAGACTCCGATTATTACGTTTAGCATTCAGGCTCCGGTTATTTTCGTTGAGAATCCAGACTCCGGTTATTACGTTGAGGGTTCAGGCTCCGGTCATTTTCGTTGACTATCCAGACTCCGGTTATTACGTTGAGGGTTCAGACTCCGGTTATTTTCGTTGAGTATCTAGACTGCTGTCATTACGTTGAACGTTCAGGCTCTGATCATTTTCGTTGAGTATCCATAATCCGGTCAATACGTTAGGCGTTCAGGATCCGGTCATTTTCGTTGGGTATCCAGACTCCGGTCATTACGTTGAGCGTTCAGGCTCCGGTCATTTTCGTTGACTATCCAGACTCGGGTTATTACGTTGAGCATTCAGGCTCCGGTCAGTTTCGTTGAGTATCAAGATTCCGATTATTACGTTGAGCGTTTAGGCTCCGGTCAGTTTCGTTGGGTATCCAGACTCCGGTTATTACGTTGAGCATTCAGGCTCCGGTTATTTTCGTTGAGTATCCAGGCTCCGGTTATTAAGTTGAGCGTCAGGCTCCGATCATTTTCGTTGAGTATACAGACTCCGATTATTACGTTGAGCATTCAGGCTCCGGTCATTTTTGTTGACTATCCAGACTTGGGTTATTAGGTTGAGCGTTCAAGCTCCGGTCAGTTTTATTGAGTATCCAGATTTCGATTATTATGTTGAGCGTTCAGGCTCCGGTCAGTTTCGTTGGGTATCCAGACTCCGGTTATTACGTTGAGCATTCAGGCTCCGGTCATTTTCGTTGAGTATCTAGACTCCGGTTATTAAGTTGAGCGTCAGGCTCCGATCATTTTCGTTGAGTATCCAGACTCCGATTATTACGTTTAGCGTTCAGGCTCCGGTTATTTACGTTGAGGGTTCAGGCTCCGGTCATTTTCGTTGAGTATCCAGACTCCGGTTATTACGTTGAGGGTTCAGACTCCGGTCATTTTCGTTGAGTATCTAGACTCCTGTCATTACGTTGAACGTTCAGGCTCTGATCATTTTCGTTGAGTATCCAGACTCCGGTTATTAAGTTGAGCGTCAGGCTCCGATCATTTTCGTTGAGTATCCAGACTCCGATTATTACGTTTAGCGTTCAGGCTCCGGTTATTTTCGTTGAGAATCCAGACTCCGGTTATTACGTTGAGGGTTCAGGCTCCGGTCATTTTCGTTGACTATCCAGACTCCGGTTATTACGTTGAGGGTTCAGACTCCGGTTATTTTCGTTGAGTATCTAGACTGCTGTCATTACGTTGAACGTTCAGGCTCTGATCATTTTCGTTGAGTATCCATAATCCGGTCAATACGTTAGGCGTTCAGGATCCGGTCATTTTCGTTGGGTATCCAGACTCCGGTCATTACGTTGAGCGTTCAGGCTCCGGTCATTTTCGTTGACTATCCAGACTCGGGTTATTATGTTGAGCATTCAGGCTCCGGTCAGTTTCGTTGAGTATCAAGATTCCGATTATTACGTTGAGCGTTCAGGCTCCGGTCAGTTTCGTTGGGTATCCAGACTCCGGTTATTACGTTGAGCATTCAGGCTCCGGTCATTTTCGTTGAGTATCCAGGCTCCGGTTATTAAGTTGAGCGTCAGGCTCTGATCATTTTCGTTGATATACAGACTCCGATTATTACGTTGAGCATTTAGGCTCCGGTCATTTTTGTTGACTATCCAGACTCGGGTTATTAGGTTGAGCGTTCAAGCTCCGGTCAGTTTTATTGAGTATCCAGATTTCGATTATTACGTTGAGCATTCAGGCTCCGGTCAGTTTCGTTGGGTATCCAGACTCCGGTTATTACGTTGAGCATTCAGGCTCCGGTTATTTTCGTTGAGTATCTAGACTCAAGTTATTAAGTTGAGCGTCAGGCTCCGATCATTTTCGTTGAGTATCCAGACTCCGGTCATTACATTGAGCGTTCAGGATCCAGTCATTTTTGTTGAGTATCATAACTCCATTTATTACGTTGAGCGTTCAGGATCCGTTCAGTTTCGTTGAGTATCCAGACTCCAAATATCACGTTGAGCGTTCAGGCTCCGGTCAGTTTCGTTGGGTATCCAGACTCGGGTGATTACGTTGATCGTTCAGGCTCCGATCATTTTCGTTGAGTATCCAGACTCCGGTTATTACGTTGAGGTTTCAGACTCCGGTCATTTTCGTTGAGTATCTAGACTCCTGTCATTACATTGAACGTTCAGGCTCCGATCATTTTCGTTGAGTATCCATACTCCGGTCAATACGTTGGGCGTTCAGGCTCCGGTCATTTTTGTTGAGTATCCAGACTCCGGTCATTACATTGAGCGTTCAGGATCCAGTCATTTTTGTTGAGTATCATAACTCCATTTATTACGTTGAGCGTTCAAGATCCGATCAGTTTCGTTGAGTATCCAAACTCCAAATATTACGTTTAGCGTTCATGCTCCGGTCAGTTTCGTTGGGTATTCAGACTCCGGTGATTACGTTGATCGTTCAGGCTCCGGTCATTTTCATTGACTATCCGGACTCGGGTTATTACGTTGAGCATTTAGGCTCCGGTAAGTTTCGTTGAGTATCCGGATTTCGATTATTACGTTGAGCGTTCAGGCTCCGGTCAGTTTCGTTGGGTATCCAGACTCTAGATATTACGTTGAGCGTTCAGGCTCCGGTCATTTTCGTTGAGTATCCAGACTCCGGTTATTAAGTTGAGCGTCAGGCTCCGATCATTTTCGTTGAGTATCCAGACTCCGACTATTACGTTGAGCGTTCAGGCTCCGGTTATTTTCGTTGAGTATCCAAACTCCGGTTATTACGTTGAGGGTTCAAACTCCGGTCATTCTCGTTGAGTATCCAGATTCCGATTATTACGTTTAGCGTTCAGGCTCCGGTCAGTTTCGTTGGGTATACAGACTCAGGTTATTACATTGAGCGTTCAGGCTCCGGTGATTTTCGTTGAGTATCCAGACTCCGGTTGTTAAGTTTAGCGTCAAGCTCCGATCATTTTCGTTGAGTATCCCAACTCCGATAATTACGTTGAGCATTCAGGCTCCGGTCATTTTCATTGAGTATCCAGATTTTAATTATTACGTTGAGCGTTCAGGCTTCGGTCAGTTTCGTTGGGTATCTAGACTTCGGTTATTACGTTGAGCATTCAGGCTCCGGTCATTTTCGTTGAGTATCCAGACTCCGGTTATTAAAATGAGCGTCAGGCTCCGATCATTTTCGTTGAGTATCCAGACTCCGATTATTACGTTTAGCATTCAGGCTCCGGTTATTTTCGTTGAGAATCCAGACTCCGGTTATTACGTTGAGGGTTCAGGCTCCGGTCATTTTCGTTGACTATCCAGACTCCGGTTATTACGTTGAGGGTTCAGACTCCGGTTATTTTCGTTGAGTATCTAGACTGCTGTCATTACGTTGAACGTTCAGGCTCTGATCATTTTCGTTGAGTATCCATAATCCGGTCAATACGTTAGGCGTTCAAGATCCGGTCATTTTCGTTGGGTATCCAGACTCCGGTCATTACGTTGAGCGTTCAGGCTCCGGTCATTTTCGTTGACTATCCAGACTCGGGTTATTACGTTGAGCATTCAGGCTCCGGTCAGTTTCGTTGAGTATCAAGATTCTGATTATTACGTTGAGCGTTTAGGCTCCGGTCAGTTTCGTTGGGTATCCAGACTCCGGTTATTACGTTGAGCATTCAGGCTCCGGTTATTAAGTTTAGCGTCAGGCTCCGATCATTTTCGTTGAGTATACAGACTCCGATTATTACGTTGAGCATTCAGGCTCCGGTCATTTTTGTTGACTATCCAGACTCGGGTTATTAGGTTGAGCGTTCAAGCTCCGGTCAGTTTTATTGAGTATCCAGATTTCGATTATTACGTTGAGCGTTCAGGCTCCGGTCAGTTTCGTTGGGTATCCAGACTCCGGTTATTACGTTGAGCATTCAGGCTCCGGTCATTTTCGTTGAGTATCTAGACTCCGGTTATTAAGTTGAGCGTCAGGCTCCGATCATTTTCGTTGAGTATCCAGACTCCGATTATTACGTTTAGCGTTCAGGCTCCGGTTATTTACGTTGAGGGTTCAGGCTCCGATCATTTTCGTTGAGTATCCAGACTCCGGTTATTACGTTGAGGGTTCAGACTCCGGTCATTTTCGTTGAGTATCTAGACTCCTGTCATTACGTTGAACGTTCAGGCTCTGATCATTTTCGTTGAGTATCCAGACTCCGGTTATTAAGTTGAGCGTCAGGCTCCGATCATTTTCGTTGAGTATCCAGACTCCGATTATTACGTTTAGCGTTCAGGCTCCGGTTATTTTCGTTGAGAATCCAGACTCCGGTTATTACGTTGAGGGTTCAGGCTCCGGTCATTTTCGTTGACTATCCAGACTCCGGTTATTACGTTGAGGGTTCAGACTCCGGTTATTTTCGTTGAGTATCTAGAGTGCTGTCATTACGTTGAACGTTCAGGCTCTGATCATTTTCGTTGAGTATCCATAATCCGGTCAATACGTTAGGCGTTCAGGATCCGGTCATTTTCGTTGGGTATCCAGACTCCGGTCATTACGTTGAGCGTTCAGGCTCCGGTCATTTTCGTTGACTATCCAGACTCGGGTTATTATGTTGAGCATTCAGGCTCCGGTCAGTTTCGTTGAGTATCAAGATTCCGATTATTACGTTGAGCGTTCAGGCTCCGGTCAGTTTCGTTGGGTATCCAGACTCCGGTTATTACGTTGAGCATTCAGGCTCCGGTCATTTTCGTTGAGTATCCAGGCTCCGGTTATTAAGTTGAGCGTCAGGCTCCGATCATTTTCGTTGATATACAGACTCCGATTATTACGTTGAGCATTTAGGCTCCGGTCATTTTTGTTGACTATCCAGACTCGGGTTATTAGGTTGAGCGTTCAAGCTCCGGTCAGTTTTATTGAGTATCCAGATTTTGATTATTACGTTGAGCGTTCAGGCTCCGGTCAGTTTCGTTGGGTATCCAGACTCCGGTTATTACGTTGAGCATTCAGGCTCCGGTCATTTTCGTTGAGTATCTAGACTCCAGTTATTAAGTTGAGCGTCAGGCTCCGATCATTTTCGTTGAGTATCCAGACTCCGGTCATTACATTGAGCGTTCAGGATCCAGTCATTTTTGTTGAGTATCATAACTCCATTTATTACGTTGAGCGTTCAGGATCCGTTCAGTTTCGTTGAGTATCCAGACTCCAAATATCACGTTGAGCGTTCAGGCTCCGGTCAGTTTCGTTGGGTATCCAGACTCGGGTGATTACGTTGATCGTTCAGGCTCCGATCATTTTCGTTGAGTATCCAGACTCTGGTTATTACGTTGAGGTTTCAGACTCCGGTCATTTTCGTTGAGTATCTAGACTCCTGTCATTACATTGAACGTTCAGGCTCCGATCATTTTCGTTGAGTATCCATACTCCGGTCAATACGTTGGGCGTTCAGGCTCCGGTCATTTTTGTTGAGTATCCAGACTCCGGTCATTACATTGAGCGTTCAGGATCCAGTCATTTTTGTTGAGTATCATAACTCCATTTATTACGTTGAGCGTTCAAGATCCGATCAGTTTCGTTGAGTATCCAAACTCCAAATATTACGTTTAGCGTTCATGCTCCGGTCAGTTTCGTTGGGTATTCAGACTCCGGTGATTACGTTGATCGTTCAGGCTCCGGTCATTTTCATTGACTATCCGGACTCGGGTTATTACGTTGAGCATTTAGGCTCCGGTAAGTTTCGTTGAGTATCCGGATTTCGATTATTACGTTGAGCGTTCAGGCTCCGGTCAGTTTCGTTGGGTATCCAGACTCTAGATATTACGTTGAGCGTTCAGGCTCCGGTCATTTTCGTTGAGTATCCAGACTCCGGTTATTAAGTTGAGCGTCAGGCTCCGATCATTTTCGTTGAGTATCCAGACTCCGACTATTACGTTGAGCGTTCAGGCTCCGGTTATTTTCGTTGAGTATCCAAACTCCGGTTATTACGTTGAGGGTTCAAACTCCGGTCAGTCTCGTTGAGTATCCAGATTCCGATTATTACGTTTAGCGTTCAGGCTCCGGTCAGTTTTGTTGGGTATACAGACTCAGGTTATTACATTGAGCGTTCAGGCTCCGGTGATTTTCGTTGAGTATCCAGACTCCGGTTGTTAAGTTTAGCGTCAAGCTCCGATCATTTTCGTTGAGTATCCAAACTCCGATAATTACGTTGAGCATTCAGGCTCCGGTCATTTTCATTGAGTATCCAGATTTCAATTATTACGTTGAGCGTTCAGGCTTCGGTCAGTTTCGTTGGGTATCTAGACTTCGGTTATTACGTTGAGCATTCAGGCTCCGGTCATTTTCGTTGAGTATCCAGACTCCGGTTATTAAAATGAGCGTCAGGCTCCGATCATTTTCGTTGAGTATCCAGACTCCGATTATTACGTTTAGCATTCAGGCTCCGGTTATTTTCGTTGAGAATCCAGACTCCGGTTATTACGTTGAGGGTTCAGGCTCCGGTCATTTTCGTTGACTATCCAGACTCCGGTTATTACGTTGAGGGTTCAGACTCCAGTTATTTTCGTTGAGTATCTAGACTGCTGTCATTACGTTGAACGTTCAGGCTCTGATCATTTTCGTTGAGTATCCATAATCCGGTCAATACGTTAGGCGTTCAGGATCCGGTCATTTTCGTTGGGTATCCAGACTCCGGTCATTACGTTGAGCGTTCAGGCTCCGGTCATTTTCGTTGACTATCCAGACTCGGGTTATTACGTTGAGCATTCAGGCTCCGGTCAGTTTCGTTGAGTATCAAGATTCCGATTATTACGTTGAGCGTTTAGGCTCCGGTCAGTTTCGTTGGGTATCCAGACTCCGGTTATTACGTTGAGCATTCAGGCTCCGGTTATTTTCGTTGAGTATCCAGGCTCCGGTTATTAAGTTGAGCGTCAGGCTCCGATCATTTTCGTTGAGTATACAGACTCCGATTATTACGTTGAGCATTCAGGCTCCGGTCATTTTTGTTGACTATCCAGACTCGGGTTATTAGGTTGAGCGTTCAAGCTCCGGTCAGTTTTATTGAGTATCCAGATTTCGATTATTACGTTGAGCGTTCAGGCTCCGGTCAGTTTCGTTGGGTATCCAGACTCCGGTTATTACGTTGAGCATTCAGGGTCCGGTCATTTTCGTTGAGTATCTAGACTCCGGTTATTAAGTTGAGCGTCAGGCTCCGATCATTTTCGTTGAGTATCCAGACTCCGATTATTACGTTTAGCGTTCAGGGTCCGGTTATTTACGTTGAGGGTTCAGGCTCCGGTCATTTTCGTTGAGTATCCAGACTCCGGTTATTACGTTGAGGGTTCAGACTCCGGTCATTTTCGTTGAGTATCTAGACTCCTGTCATTACGTTGAACGTTCAGGCTCTGATCATTTTCGTTGAGTATCCAGACTCCGGTTATTAAGTTGAGCGTCAGGCTCCGATCATTTTCGTTGAGTATCCAGACTCCGATTATTACGTTTAGCGTTCAGGCTCCGGTTATTTTCGTTGAGAATCCAGACTCCGGTTATTACGTTGAGGGTTCAGGCTCCGGTCATTTTCGTTGACTATCCAGACTCCGGTTATTACGTTGAGGGTTCAGACTCCGGTTATTTTCGTTGAGTATCTAGACTGCTGTCATTACGTTGAACGTTCAGGCTCTGATCATTTTCGTTGAGTATCCATAATCCGGTCAATACGTTAGGCGTTCAGGATCCGGTCATTTTCGTTGGGTATCCAGACTCCGGTCATTACGTTGAGCGTTCAGGCTCCGGTCATTTTCGTTGACTATCCAGACTCGGGTTATTATGTTGAGCATTCAGGCTCCGGTCAGTTTCGTTGAGTATCAAGATTCCGATTATTACGTTGAGCGTTCAGGCTCCGGTCAGTTTCGTTGGGTATCCAGACTCCGGTTATTACGTTGAGCATTCAGGCTCCGGTCATTTTTGTTGAGTATCCAGGCTCCGGTTATTAAGTTGAGCGTCAGGCTCCGATCATTTTCGTTGATATACAGACTCCGATTATTACGTTGAGCATTTAGGCTCCGGTCATTTTTGTTGACTATCCAGACTCGGGTTATTAGGTTGAGCGTTCAAGCTCCGGTCAGTTTTATTGAGTATCCAGATTTCGATTATTACGTTGAGCGTTCAGGCTCCGGTCAGTTTCGTTGGGTATCCAGACTCCGGTTATTACGTTGAGCATTCAGGCTCCGGTCATTTTCGTTGAGTATCTAGACTCCAGTTATTAAGTTGAGCGTCAGGCTCCGATCATTTTCGTTGAGTATCCAGACTCTGGTCATTACATTGAGCGTTCAGGATCCAGTCATTTTTGTTGAGTATCATAACTCCATTTATTACGTTGAGCGTTCAGGATCCGTTCAGTTTCGTTGAGTATCCAGACTCCAAATATCACGTTGAGCGTTCAGGCTCCGGTCAGTTTCGTTGGGTATCCAGACTCGGGTGATTACGTTGATCGTTCAGGCTCCGATCATTTTCGTTGAGTATCCAGACTCCGGTTATTACGTTGAGGTTTCAGACTCCGGTCATTTTCGTTGAGTATCTAGACTCCTGTCATTACATTGAACGTTCAGGCTCCGATCATTTTCGTTGAGTATCCATACTCCGGTCAATACGTTGGGCGTTCAGGCTCCGGTCATTTTTGTTGAGTATCCAGACTCCGGTCATTACATTGAGCGTTCAGGATCCAGTCATTTTTGTTGAGTATCATAACTCCATTTATTACGTTGAGCGTTCAAGATCCGATCAGTTTCGTTGAGTATCCAAACTCCAAATATTACGTTTAGCGTTCATGCTCCGGTCAGTTTCGTTGGGTATTCAGACTCCGGTGATTACGTTGATCGTTCAGGCTCCGGTCATTTTCATTGACTATCCGGACTCGGGTTATTACGTTGAGCATTTAGGCTCCGGTAAGTTTCGTTGAGTATCCGGATTTCGATTATTACGTTGAGCGTTCAGGCTCCGGTCAGTTTCGTTGGGTATCCAGACTCTAGATATTACGTTGAGCGTTCAGGCTCCGGTCATTTTCGTTGAGTATCCAGACTCCGGTTATTAAGTTGAGCGTCAGGCTCCGATCATTTTCGTTGAGTATCCAGACTCCGACTATTACGTTGAGCGTTCAGGCTCCGGTTATTTTCGTTGAGTATCCAAACTCCGGTTATTACGTTGAGGGTTCAAACTCCGGTCAGTCTCGTTGAGTATCCAGATTCCGATTATTACGTTTAGCGTTCAGGCTCCGGTCAGTTTTGTTGGGTATACAGACTCAGGTTATTACATTGAGCGTTCAGGCTCCGGTGATTTTCGTTGAGTATCCAGACTCCGGTTGTTAAGTTTAGCGTCAAGCTCCGATCATTTTCGTTGAGTATCCAAACTCCGATAATTACGTTGAGCATTCAGGCTCCGGTCATTTTCATTGAGTATCCAGATTTCAATTATTACGTTGAGGGTTCAGACTCCGGTCATTTTCGTTGAGTATCTAGACTCCTGTCATTACGTTGAACGTTCAGGCTCTGATCATTTTCGTTGAGTATCCAGACTCCGGTTATTAAAATGAGCGTCAGGCTCCGATCATTTTCGTTGAGTATCCAGACTCCGATTATTACGTTTAGCATTCAGGCTCCGGTTATTTTCGTTGAGAATCCAGACTCCGGTTATTACGTTGAGGGTTCAGGCTCCGGTCATTTTCGTTGACTATCCAGACTCCGGTTATTACGTTGAGGGTTCAGACTCCGGTTATTTTCGTTGAGTATCTAGACTGCTGTCATTACGTTGAACGTTCAGGCTCTGATCATTTTCGTTGAGTATCCATAATCCGGTCAATACGTTAGGCGTTCAGGATCCGGTCATTTTCGTTGGGTATCCAGACTCCGGTCATTACGTTGAGCGTTCAGGCTCCGGTCATTTTCGTTGACTATCCAGACTCGGGTTATTATGTTGAGCATTCAGGCTCCGGTCAGTTTCGTTGAGTATCAAGATTCCGATTATTACGTTGAGCGTTCAGGCTCCGGTCAGTTTCGTGTGGTATCCAGACTCCGGTTATTACGTTGAGCATTCAGGCTCCGGTCATTTTCGTTGAGTATCCAGGCTCCGGTTATTAAGTTGAGCGTCAGGCTTCGATCATTTTCGTTGATATACAGACTCCGATTATTACGTTGAGCATTTAGGCTCCGGTCATTTTTGTTGACTATCCAGACTCGGGTTATTAGGTTGAGCGTTCAAGCTCCGGTCAGTTTTATTGAGTATCCAGATTTCGATTATTACGTTGAGCGTTCAGGCTCCGGTCAGTTTCGTTGGGTATCCAGACTCCGGTTATTACGTTGAGCATTCAGGCTCCGGTCATTTTCGTTGAGTATCTAGACTCCAGTTATTAAGTTGAGCGTCAGGCTCCGATCATTTTCGTTGAGTATCCAGACTCTGGTCATTACATTGAGCGTTCAGGATCCAGTCATTTTTGTTGAGTATCATAACTCCATTTATTACGTTGAGCGTTCAGGATCCATTCAGTTTCGTTGAGTATCCAGACTCCAAATATCACGTTGAGCGTTCAGGCTCCGGTCAGTTTCGTTGGGTATCCAGACTCGGGTGATTACGTTGATCGTTCAGGCTCCGATCATTTTCGTTGAGTATCCAGACTCCGGTTATTACGTTGAGGTTTCAGACTCCGGTCATTTTCGTTGAGTATCTAGACTCCTGTCATTACATTGAACGTTCAAGCTCCGATCATTTTCGTTGAGTATCCATACTCCGGTCAATACGTTGGGCGTTCAGGCTCCGGTCATTTTTGTTGAGTATCCAGACTCCGGTCATTACATTGAGCGTTCAGGATCCAGTCATTTTTGTTGAGTATCATAACTCCATTTATTACGTTGAGCGTTCAAGATCCGATCAGTTTCGTTGAGTATCCAAACTCCAAATATTACGTTTAGCGTTCATGCTCCGGTCAGTTTCGTTGGGTATTCAGACTCCGGTGATTACGTTGATCGTTCAGGCTCCGGTCATTTTCATTGACTATCCGGACTCGGGTTATTACGTTGAGCATTTAGGCTCCGGTAAGTTTCGTTGAGTATCCGGATTTCGATTATTACGTTGAGCGTTCAGGCTCCGGTCAGTTTCGTTGGGTATCCAGACTCTAGATATTACGTTGAGCGTTCAGGCTCCGGTCATTTTCGTTGAGTATCCAGACTCCGGTTATTAAGTTGAGCGTCAGGCTCCGATCATTTTCGTTGAGTATCCAGACTCCGACTATTACGTTGAGCGTTCAGGCTCCGGTTATTTTCGTTGAGTATCCAAACTCCGGTTATTACGTTGAGGGTTCAAACTCCGGTCAGTCTCGTTGAGTATTCAGATTCCGATTATTACGTTTAGCGTTCAGGCTCCGGTCAGTTTTGTTGGGTATACAGACTCAGGTTATTACATTGAGCGTTCAGGCTCCGGTGATTTTCGTTGAGTATCCAGACTCCGGTTGTTAAGTTTAGCGTCAAGCTCCGATCATTTTCGTTGAGTATCCAAACTCCGATAATTACGTTGAGCATTCAGGCTCCGGTCATTTTCATTGAGTATCCAGATTTCAATTATTACGTTGAGCGTTCAGGCTTCGGTCAGTTTCGTTGGGTATCTAGACTTCGGTTATTACGTTGAGCATTCAGGCTCCGGTCATTTTCGTTGAGTATCCAGACTCCGGTTATTAAAATGAGCGTCAGGCTCCGATCATTTTCGTTGAGTATCCAGACTCCGATTATTACGTTTAGCATTCAGGCTCCGGTTATTTTCGTTGAGAATCCAGACTCCGGTTATTACGTTGAGGGTTCAGGCTCCGGTCATTTTCGTTGACTATCCAGACTCCGGTTATTACGTTGAGGGTTCAGACTCCGGTTATTTTCGTTGAGTATCTAGACTGCTGTCATTACGTTGAACGTTCAGGCTCTGATCATTTTCGTTGAGTATCCATAATCCGGTCAATACGTTAGGCGTTCAGGATCCGGTCATTTTCGTTGGGTATCCAGACTCCGGTCATTACGTTGAGCGTTCAGGCTCCGGTCATTTTCGTTGACTATCCAGACTCGGGTTATTACGTTGAGCATTCAGGCTCCGGTCAGTTTCGTTGAGTATCAAGATTCCGATTATTACGTTGAGCGTTTAGGCTCCGGTCAGTTTCGTTGGGTATCCAGACTCCGGTTATTACGTTGAGCATTCAGGCTCCGGTTATTTTCGTTGAGTATCCAGGCTCCGGTTATTAAGTTAAGCGTCAGGCTCCGATCATTTTCGTTGAGTATACAGACTCCGATTATTACGTTGAGCATTCAGGCTCCTGTCATTTTTGTTGACTATCCAGACTCGGGTTATTAGGTTGAGCGTTCAAGCTCCGGTCAGTTTTATTGAGTATCCAGATTTCGATTATTACGTTGAGCGTTCAGGCTCCGGTCAGTTTCGTTGGGTATCCAGACTCCGGTTATTACGTTGAGCATTCAGGGTCCGGTCATTTTCGTTGAGTATCTAGACTCCGGTTATTAAGTTGAGCGTCAGGCTCCGATCATTTTCGTTGAGTATCTAGACTCCGATTATTACGTTTAGCGTTCAGGCTCCGGTTATTTTCGTTGAGAATCCAGACTCCGATTATTACGTTGAGGGTTCAGGCTCCGGTCATTTTCGTTGACTATCCAGACTCCGGTTATTACGTTGAGGGTTCAGACTCCGGTCATTTTCGTTGAGTATCTAGACTCCTGTCATTACGTTTAACGTTCAGGCTCTGATCATTTTCGTTGAGTATCCATACTCCGGTCAATACGTTAGGCGTTCAGGCTCCGGTCATTTTCGTTGGGTATCCAGACTCCGATCATTACGTTGAGCGTTCAGCTCCGGTCTTTTTCGTTGACTATCCAGACTCGGGTTATTACCTTGAGCGTTCAGGCTCCGGTTAGTTTCGTTGAGTATCAAGATTCCGATTATTACGTTGAGCGTTCAGGCTCCGGTCAGTTTCGTTGGGTATCCAGACTCTGGTTATTAAGTTGAGCGTCAGGCTCCGATCATTTTCGTTGAGTATCCAGACTCCGATTATTACGTTGAGCGTTCAGGCTCCGGTCATTTTCGTTGAGTATCCAGACTCCGGTTATTACGTTGAGGTTTCAGACTCCGGTCATTTTCGTTGACTATCTAGACTCCTATCATTACGTTGAACATTCGGGCTCCGCTCATTTTCGTTGAGTATCCATACTCCGGTCAATACGTTGAGCGTTCAGGCTCCGGTCATTTTCGTTGAGTATCCAGAATCCGGTCATTACATTGAGCGTTCAGGATCCAGTCATTTTTGTTGAGTATCATAACTCCATTTATTACGTTGAGCGTTCAGGATCCGTTCAGTTTCGTTGAGTATCCAGACTCCAAATATCACGTTGAGCGTTCAGGCTCCGGTCAGTTTCGTTGGGTATCCAGACTCGGGTGATTACGTTGATCGTTCAGGCTCCGATCATTTTCGTTGAGTATCCAGACTCCGGTTATTACGTTTAGGTTTCAGACTCCGGTCATTTTCGTTGAGTATCTAGACTCCTATCATTATGTTGAACGTTCAGGCTCCGATCATTTTCGTTGAGTATCCATACTCCGGTCAGTACGTTGGGCGTTCAGGCTCCGGTCATTTTTGTTGAGTATCCAAACTCCGGTCATTACATTGAGCGTTCAGGATCCAGTCATTTTTGTTGAGTATCATAACTCCATTTATTACGTTGAGCGTTCAAGATCCGATCAGTTTCGTTGAGTATCCAAACTCCAAATATTACGTTTAGCGTTCAGGCTCCGGTCAGTTTCGTTGGGTATTCAGACTCCGGTGATTACGTTGATCGTTCAGGCTCCGGTCATTTTCATTGACTATCCGGACTCGGGTTATTACGTTGAGCATTTAGGCTCCGGTAAGTTTCGTTGAGTATCCAGATTTCGATTATTACGTTGAGCGTTCAGGCTCCGGTCAGTTTCGTTGGGTATCCAGACTCTAGATATTACGTTGAGCGTTCAGGCTCCGGTCATTTTCGTTGAGTATCCAGACTCCGGTTATTAAGTTGAGCGTCAGGCTCCGATCATTTTCGTTGAGTATCCAGACTCCGACTATTACGTTGAGCGTTCAGGCTCCGGTTATTTTCGTTGAGTATCCAAACTCCGGTTATTACGTTGAGGGTTCAAACTCCGGTCAGTCTCGTTGAGTATCCAGATTCCGATTATTACGTTTAGCGTTCAGGCTCCGGTCAGTTTCGTTGGGTATACAGACTCAGGTTATTACATTGAGCGTTCAGGCTCTGGTGATTTTCGTTGAGTATCCAGACTCCGGTTGTTAAGTTTAGCGTCAAGCTCCGATCATTTTCGTTGAGTATCCAGACTCCGATAATTACGTTGAGCATTCAGGCTCCGGTCATTTTCATTGAGTATCCAGATTTCAATTATTACGTTGAGCGTTCAGGCTCCGGTCAGTTTCGTTGGGTATCTAGACTCCGGTTATTACGTTGAGCATTCAGGCTCCGGTCATTTTCGTTGAGTATCCAGACTCCGGTTATTAAAATGAGCGTCAAGCTCCGATCATTTTCGTTGAGTATCCAGACTCCGATTATTACGTTTAGCATTCAGGCTCCGGTTATTTTCGTTGAGAATCCAGACTCCGGTTATTACGTTGAGGGTTCAGGCTCCGGTCATTTTCGTTGACTATCCAGACTCAGGTTATTACGTTGAGGGTTCAGACTCCGGTTATTTTCGTTGAGTATCTAGACTGCTGTCATTACGTTGAACGTTCAGGCTCTGATCATTTTCGTTGAGTATCCATAATCCGGTCAATACGTTAGGCGTTCAGGATCCGGTCATTTTCGTTGGGTATCCAGACTCCGGTCATTACGTTGAGCGTTCAGCCTCGGGTCATTTTCGTTGACTATCCAGACTCGGGTTATTACGTTGAGCATTCAAGCTCCGGTCAGTTTCGTTGAGTATCAAGATTTCGATTATTATGTTGAGCGTTCAGGCTCCGGTCAGTTTCGTTGGGTATCCGGACTCCGGTTATTACGTTGAGCATTCAGGCTCCGGTCATTTTCGTTGAGTATCCAGGCTCTGGTTATTAAGTTGAGCGTCAGGCTCCGATCATTTTCGTTGAGTATACAGACTCCGATTATTACGTTGAGCATTCAGGCTCCGGTCATTTTTGTTGACTATCCAGACTCGGGTTATTAGGTTGAGCGTTCAAGCTCCGGTCAGTTTTATTGAGTATCCAGATTTCGATTATTACGTTGAGCGTTCAGGCTCCGGTCAGTTTCGTTGGGTATCCAGACTCCGGTCATTTTCGTTGAGTATCTAGACTCCGGTTATTAAGTTGAGCGCCAGGCTCCGATCATTTTCGTTGAGTATCCAGACTCCGATTATTACGTTTAGCGTTCAGGCTCCGGTTATTTTCGTTGAGAATCCAGACTCCGATTATTACGTTGAGGGTTCAGGCTCCGGTCATTTTCGTTGAGTATCCAGACTCCGGTTATTACGTTGAGGGTTCAGACTCCGGTCATTTTCGTTGAGTATCTAGACTCCTGTCATTACTTTGAACGTTCAGGCTCTGATCATTTTCGTTGAGTATCCAGACTCCGGTTATTAAGTTGAGCGTCAGGCTCCGATCATTTTCGTTGAGTATCCAGACTCCGATTATTACGTTTAGCGTTCAGGCTCCAGTTATTTTCATTGAGAATCCAGACTACGGTTATTACGTTGAGGGTTCAGGCTCCGGTCATTTTCGTTGACTATCCAGACTCCGGTTATTACGTTGAGGGTTCAGACCCCGGTTATTTTCGTTGAGTATCTAGACTGCTGTCATTACGTTGAACGTTCAGGCTCTGATCATTTTCGTTGAGTATCCATAATCCGGTCAATACGTTAGGCGTTCAGGATCCGGTCATTTTCGTTGGGTATCCAGACTCCGGTCATTACGTTGAGCGTTCAGGCTCCGGTCATTTTCGTTGACTATCCAGACTCGGGTTATTACGTTGAGCATTCAGGCTCTGGTCAGTTTCGTTGAGTATCAAGATTCCGATTATTACGTTGAGCGTTCAGGCTCCGGTCAGTTTCGTTGGGTATCCAGACTCCGGTTATTACGTTGAGCATTCAGGCTCCGGTCATTTTCGTTGAGTATCCAGGCTCCGGTTATTAAGTTGAGCGTCAGGCTCCGATCATTTTCGTTGATATACAGACTCCGATTATTACGTTGAGCATTTAGGCTCCGGTCATTTTTGTTGACTATCCAGACTCGGGTTATTAGGTTGAGCGTTCAAGCTCCGGTCAATTATATTGAGTATCCAGATTTCGATTATTACGTTGAGCGTTCAGGCTCCGGTCAGTTTCGTTGGGTATCCAGACTCCGGTTATTACGTTGAGCATTCAGGCTCCGGTCATTTTCGTTGAGTATCTAGACTCCGGTTATTAAGTTGAGCGTCAGGCTCCGATCATTTTCGTTGAGTATCCAGACTCCGATTATTACGTTTAGCGTTCAGGCTCCGGTTATTTTCGTTGAGAATCCAGACTCCGATTATTACGTTGAGGGTTCAGGCTCCGGTCATTTTCGTTGACTATCCAGACTCCGGTTATTACGTTGAGGGTTCAGACTCCGGTCATTTTCGTTGAGTATCTAGACTCCTGTCATTACGTTGAACGTTCAGGCTCTGATCATTTTCGTTGAGTATCCATACTCCAGTCAATACGTTAGGCGTTCAGGCTCCGGTCATTTTCGTTGGGTATCCAGACTCCGATCATTACGTTGAGCGTTCAGCTCCGGTCTTTTTCGTTGACTATCCAGACTCGGGTTATTACCTTGAGCGTTCAGGCTCCGGTTAGTTTCGTTGAGTATCAAGATTCCGATTATTACGTTGAGCGTTCAGGCTCCGGTCAGTTTCGTTGGGTATCCAGACTCCGGTTATTAAGTTGAGCGTCAGGCTCCGATCATTTTCGTTGAGTATCCAGACTCCGATTATTACGTTTAGCGTTCAGGCTCCGGTTATTTTCATTGAGAATCCAGACTCCGGTTATTACGTTGATGGTTCAGACTTCGGTCATTTTCGTTGAGTATCTAGACTCCTGTCATTACTTTGAAGGTTCAGGCTCAGATCATTTTCGTTGAGTATCCATACTCTGGTCAATACGTTGAGCGTTTAGGCTCCAGTCATTTTCGTTTAGTATCCAGACTCCGGTCATTACATTGAGCGTTCAGGATCCAGTCATTTTTGTTGAGTATCATAACTCCATTTATTACGTTGAGCGTTCAGGATCCGGTCAGTTTCGTTGGGTATCCAGACTCCAGTTATTACGTTGAGCGTTTAGGCTCCGGTCATTTTCGTTGAGTATCCAGACTCCGGTTATTAAGTTGAGCGTCAGGCTCCGATCATTTTCGTTGAGTATCCGGACTCCGATTATTACGTTGAGCGTTCAAGCTCCGGCTATTTTCGTTGAGTAACCAGACTCCGGTTATTACGTTGAGGGTTCAGACTCCGGTCAATCTCGTTGAGTATCCAGATTCTGATTATTACGTTAAGCGTTCATGCTCCGGTCAGTTTCATTGGGTATACAGACTCCGGTTATTTCGTTGAGTGTTCAGGCTCCGGTGATTTTCGTTGAGTATCTAGACTCCTGTCATTACGTTGAACGTTCAGGCTCCGATCATTTTCGTTGAGTATCCATACTCCGGTCAATACGTTAGGCGTTCAGGCTCCGGTCATTTTCGTTGGGTATCCAGACTCCGATCATTACGTTGAGTGTTCAGGCTCCGGTCATTTTCGTTGACTATCCAGACTCGGGTTATTACGTTGAGCGTTCAGGCTCCGGTCAGTTTCGTTGAGTATCAAGATTCTGATTATTACGTTGAGCGTTCAGGCTCCGGTCAGTTTCGTTGGGTACCCAGACTCCGGTTATTACGTTAAGCATTCAGGCTACGGTCATTTTCATTGAGTATCCAGACTCCGGTTATTAAGTTGAGCGTCAGGCTCCGATCATTTTCGTTGAGTATCCAGACTCCGATTATTACGTTTAGCGTTCAGGCTCCGGTTATTTTCGTTGAGAATCCAGACTCCGGTTATTACGTTGAGGGTTCAGACTCCGGTTATTTTCGATGAGTATCTAGACTCCTGTCATTACGTTGAACGTTTAGGCTCCGATCATTTTTGTTGAGTATCCATACTTCGGTCAATACGTTGAGCGTTCACTCTCCGGTCATTTTCGTTGGGTATCCAGAGTCCGGTCATTACATTGAGCGTTCAGAATCCAGTCATTTTTGTTGAGTATCATAACTTCATTTATTACGTTGAGCGTTCAGGCTCCGGTCAGTTTCGTTGGGTATCCAGACTCGGGTTATTACGTTGAGCGTTTAGGCTCCGGTCAGTTTCGTTGAGTATCCAGATTCCGATTATTACGTTGAGCATTCAGGCTCTGGTCAGTTTCGTTGGGTATCCAGACTCCGATTATTAAGTTGAGCGTCAGGCTCCGATCATTTTCATTGAGTATCCAGACTCCGATTATTACGTTTAGCGTTCAGGCTCCGGTTATTTTCGTTGAGAATCCAGACTCCGGTTATTACGTTGAGGGTTTAGGCTCCGGTCATTTTCGTTGACTATCCAGACTCCGGTTATTACGTTGAGGGTTCAGACTCCGGTCATTTTCGTTGAGTATCTAGACTCCTGTCATTATGTTGAACGTTCAGGCTCCGATCATTTTTGTTGAATATCCATACTCCGGTCAATACGTTAGGCGTTCAGGCTCCGGTCATTTTCGTTGGGTATCCAGACTCCGATCATTACGTTGAGTGTTCAGGCTCCGGTCATTTTCGTTGACTATCCAGACTCGGGTTATTACGTTGATCGTTCAGGCTCCGGTCAGTTTCGTTGAGTATCAAGATTCTTATTATTACGTTGAGCGTTCAGGCTCCGGTCAGTTTCGTTGGGTATCCAGACTCCGGTTATTACGTTAAGCATTTAGGCTCCGGTCATTTTCGTTGAGTATCCAGACTCCGGTTATTAAGTTGAGCGTCAGGCTCCGATCATTTTCGTTGAGTATCCAGACTCCGATTATTACGTTTAGCGTTCAGGCTCCGGTTATTTTCGTTGAGAATCCAGACTCCGGTTATTACGTTGAGGGTTCAGACTCCGGTCATTTTCGTTGAGTATCTAGACTCCTGTCATTTCGTTGAACGTTCAGGCTCCGGTCATTTTTGTTGAGTATACATACTTCGGTCAATACGTTGAGCGTTCACTCTCCAGTCATTTTCGTTTAGTATCCAGACTCCGGTCATTACATTGAGCGTTCAGAATCCAGTCATTTTTGTTGAGTATCATAACTTCATTTATTACGTTGAGCGTTCAGGCTCCGGTCAGTTTCGTTGGGTATCCAGACTCCGGTTATTACGTTGAGCGTTTAGGCTCCGGTCATTTTTGTTAAGTATCCAGACTCCGGTTATTAAGTTGAGCGTCAGGCTCTGATCATTTTCGTTGAGTATCCAGACTCCGATTATTACGTTGAGCGTTCAGGCTCCGGTTATTTTCGTTGAGTATCCAGACTCCGGTTATTACGTTTAGGGTTCAGACTCCTGTCAGTCTCGTTGAGTATTAAGATTCCGATTATTACGTTGAGCGTTCAGGCTCCGGTCAGTTTCATTGGGTATACAGACTCTGGTTATTTCGTTGAGTGTTCAGGCTCCTGTGATTTTCGTTGAGTATCTAGACTCCGGTTATTAAGTTAAGCGTCAAACTCCGATCATTTTCGTTGAGTATTCAGACTCCGATTATTACGTTGAGCGTTCAGGCTCCGGTCATTTTCATTGACTATCCAGACTCCGGTTATTACGTTGAGGGTTCAGACTTCGGCCATTTTCGTTGAGTATCTAGACTCCTGTCATTACGTTGAACGTTCAGGCTCCGATCATTTTCGTTGAGTATCCATACTCTGGTCAATACGTTGAGCGTTCAGGCTCCGGTCATTTTCGTTGAGTATCCAGACTCCGCTCATTACATTGAGCGTTTAGGATCCAGTCATTTTTTTTTAGTATCAAAACTCCATTTATTACGTTGAGCGTTCAGGCTCCGGTCAGTTTCGTTGGGTATCCAGACTCCGGTTATTCCGTTGAGCGTTTAGGCTCCGATCATTTTCGTTGAGTATCCAGATTCCGGTTATTAAGTTGAGCGTCAGGCTCCGATCATTTTCATTGAGTATCCAGACTCTGATTATTACGTTGAGCGTTCAGGCTCCGGTTATTTTCGTTGTGTATCCAGACTCCGGTTATTACGTTGAGGGTTCAGACTCCGGTCAGTCTCGTTGAGTATCCAGATTCCGATTATTACGTTGAGCATTCAGGCTCCGGTCAGTTTCATTGGGTATACAGACTCTGGTTATTTCGTTGAGTGTTCAGGCTCCGGTCATTTTCGTTGAGTATCCAGACTCCGGTTATTAAGTTGAGCGTCAGGCTCCGATCATTTTCGCTGAGTATCCAGACTCCGATTATTACGTTGAGCGTTCAGGCTCCGGTTATTTTCGTTGAGAATCCAAACACCGGTTATTACGTTGAGGGTTAAGACTCCGGTCATTTTCGTTGAGTATCTAGACTCCTGTCATTACGTTGAACGTTCAGGGTCCGATCATTTTCGTTGAGTTTCCATACTCCGGACAATATGTTGAGCGTTCAGGCTCCGGTCATTTTCGTTGAGTATCCAGACTCCGGTCATTACATTGAGCGTTCAGGATCCAGTCATTTTCGTTGAGTATCATAACTCCATTTATTACGTTGAGCGTTCAGGATCCGGTCAGTTTTGTTGAGTATCCAGACTCCAAATATTACGTTGAACGTTCAGGCTCCAGTCAGTTTCGTTGGGTATCCAGACTCCGGTGATTACGTTGATCGTTCAGGCTCCGGTCATTTTTGTTGACTATCCAGACTCGGGTTATTACGTTGAGCGTTCAAGCTCCTTTCAGTTTCGTTGAGTATCCAGATTTCGGTTATTACGTTGAGCGTTTAGGCTCTAGTCAGTTTCGTTGGGTATCCAGACTCCGGTTATTAAGTTGAGTGTCAGGCTCCGATCATTTTCGTTGAGTATCCAGACTCCGATTATTACTTTGAGCGTTCAGGCTCTGATCATTTTCGTTGACTATCCAGACTCCTATTAATACGTTGAGGGTTCAGACTCCGGTCATTTTCTTTGAGTATCTAGACTCCTGTCTTTACGTTGAACGTTCAGGCTCCGATCATTTTTCGTTGAGTATCGATACTCCGGTCAATACTTTGAGTGTTCAGGCTGCGGTCATTTTCGTTGAGTATCCAGACCCCGGTCATTACATTGAGCATTCAGGATCCAGTCATTTTCGTTGAGTATCATAACTCCATTTATTACGTTGAGCGTTCAAGATCTGGTCAGTTTCGTTGAGTATCCAGACTCCAAATATTACGTTGAGCGTTCAGGCTCCAGTCAGTTTCGTTGGGTATCCAGACTCCGGTGATTACGTTGATCGTTCATGCTACGGTCATTTTCGTTGACTATCCAGACTCGGGTTATTACATTGAGCGTTCAGGCTCCGGTCATTTTCGTTGAGTATCCAGACTCTGGTTATTAAGTTGAGCGTCAGGCCCCGATCATTTTCATTGAGTATCCAGACTCCGATTATTACGTTGAGCGTTCAGGCTCCGGTCATTTTCGTTGACTATCCAGACTCCGGTTATTACGTTGAGGGTTTAGACTCCGGTCATTTTCGTTGAGTATCCATACTCCGGTCAATATGTTGAGCGTTCAGGCTCCGGTCATTTTCGTTGAGTATCCAGACTCCGGTCATTACATTGAGCGTTCAGGATCCAGTCATTTTCGTTGAGTATCATAACTCCATTTATTACGTTGAGCGTTCAAGCTCCGATCATTTTTGTTGAGTATTGTTGCGGTGGAAATAGGATATCAAATTATTAATTAATTTGAATCGCAATTCAATTCACAACCGCTCTTTGATTTATCCGAAGGAAAAGGTCAAAAAGGGAAAACCTATTTTTGCATCGTAAACACAATGCGGGGAAAGATCTAGGGTTCGGGGGTTGGTTAAATTTAGGGAAGGTATTAGCACCCTAAACTTCTGTAGTACTCTACAGGAACCTTTTGTTCAGTTGTTTACTATTTGCTTTATTCATTTGCTTAAGGTATATGTACAAAGATTAAAAGTGAGAAAAGAGACCTAAGGGGTTAATTCTAAGTTTACTCGGCAAGACATCGCATCTTGTGCCTACGTATCCTTACGGGAGTGGAATCAGAGTAATCGTAGTTCCCCTCAAAAGGGAGGTTAGAAACGTCTTGACTGTGGTCAAGGTTTCAATGGGGAATAAACGTATCTTAAGGACACGCTTACGTGGAGTCTTTGAAACTCCTATTTCTATGTTGAATTTGTTAATTGAATTAAGGTTAAATTAGGGATTCCACGGCGGGAAACCCTAAACAGAGCACGACGGCTCTTTGACCTAAAAGCTAGGGTGAAGGGCGTTTTTGTCCACGGCGGGACACCTAGGTTATTAGGGTTTGAAACGGTCAAAAAATTAGGGTTATTGACTCGGCGGTCAAACGGGTAAACCTAATTCCTTCGGAAAGATTCTAACGGTAAAACATGCAAGCAACAGAATTATTACATGGTAGAAATTAAAATGCGGAAAGATAAAGAAAGCGGTAAAAAAGCATCGCGACGATCACTCGCGTAAATTACAAATTCCCAAAAAATGCAAAATAAAATAACCGCGACCATGGCCTCGCGTAAATTACATCCATGAAAATAAACAAGAATAATAATTGCGACGATGGTCTCGCATAATTACAACCCAAAGAAAATAAAATGTCAAAAGTACTGGATTAATACCCATGGACAAAAGATGAAAATTAAACGGGAATATTAAACATTTTTATTTTAGTATTTTTTAATTAGAAGATTGGAATGAAAGTGTGAAATGTTAGAAATGTTAGAAATTTATTAAGAAAAAGTTTGAGTTAAACAGTTAGAGTTTTAATAAAAAGTTAGAAATTTATGATATGAAAAAGAAATTAAAGTGTTAGGATCTTAATTTAAAAAAGAGTGTTAGAAATTTTAACTTAAAGAAACAATTAGAATTTTAATTACATGAAAGGTAAATTTTAATTTAAAAAGAAATGAGGTGTTGGAAGTTTTATTTTAAAAAAAAAAGAAGGAAGTTAATTTTAATTTTTAAAAAAAAGAAAAAAAGTGGATTTTAATTTTATATAAAAAAACTAATTTTTTAAAGAAAGAGTTAGAATTGAATTTTTAATTAGAAAATCAAGTTTTATATTTATTTGAAAAAGAGTTAAGAAATCTTAATATTAATTATAACAAAAAGAATTTTAATTTTTAATTATAACAAAAAGAGAAGTTTTAATCTTAATTATAAAAAATAGAGAGCTTTTAATTTTAATCAAAAAGAAAAATTGTAGAACTAGTTACTACCTTATAATATCATTTCAAGTTAATAAAAAAATGAGACAAACAAATGATAAATGAAAAAGAAAGAAAAATAGAAAACAACAAAAAACAATAAGAGGAGATAAATTGGGGGAGGGTTACGGTTACAAGTTTTTTGCATGGCCACGATCCCTTCTTCTTTTCCTGCAAAAAAAAAACATCAAAAGAAAACATCCGTTAGAAATAAGAGTTGCTCACCTTTCCCCGGTTTGAAGCGGCTTTTCTACGGTGGAGTTCGTTGATGATGAACGATGATGGTTTTTTCAAAAATCTCCCCTATTCTGATAAGTCGCGAGAACTGCCGCCGTTTTTCTCTTTTGTCTCCTTCCCCTGATGACCTGCTCTTGATTTTCTGATGTTGATGAAGTTTCCTCTCATCACTTATGTTTATATAGGTAACAAATTAGGGTAATCTCTAACCTAATGCCCACCTTAAAGGCCCAACTTAAATAATTAGTCAAAACTAAATAAAACAAATTAAAACAAACTTAAAACAAATAAATTAAAACAAACTTAAAACCCTATTTTTTACTAAACATAATAAAATCTTTTCTAATATTTTTAATTTTATGATTTTTGGATGTTTTTATGAATAATATGGAAAAAAGTGAAAAAATAATATTTCTTAAAAAATAATTTAAATTAAATACGAAAATAATAATTAAATAATTAAAAAAACTATTTTTGTTATTTTTTTTTTTATGAAAAATAGAAAATTTAGAATAAACATAAAGAAAAAACAAAAAGTGAAGAAGGTAGGAATCGAACTCTCAACCTCTCACACTCACAACTCCTTACACACAGTCTCTTGCCAATTGTGCTATTTTATTTATTCGAAATAAAGTGGCACTAGAAACCATGTAAAGGTAGGACAAATTTGAGGTACTACATGCGTAACCTGTTAATAGTTAGCTGATGCAAAAATGAGATATTATGCGACATGAATTGACTAATCTAAGGGTAAAATTTGGGGTATTACAGTTGCCCCTATTTAAATAGCTTCGCCGAATGATTTGAGCGACGTAGGCTCGAGAAATCATGGTGAAAGGGATTTAAATATAGTTAACCGAAAATTTTGCCCTTAGATGCAGTGATCATGCAAGGCTATGGATAGAACGGGACGAACTATAATGCTGACAATGGCATGAATTTAGTATGATGCGGATGATGGAATGAGAAATGCAAGGCTGCAGACGACACGACGACATAGGGGACAGACGCGACAAGAAACACACTGGGGAAAACGACGCGCTGAGACACAGTACATCACTGGGGAATTCTAAAATGATGGTCAACTGGTGCGAACACGACCAATTGTCATTTTTAGAACGGGAACGAGATTCTCAAATGGAGATGGCACCTGTGAGACGGCCTCCACTGGGGAATCTAAAAGATAAAACTGGATCACGTACGATTGCGAGATTGATTACAGAATGCTGGAGCATTGAGCAAAGAATAACATCCAAGCTTCTGTAAACTATCCCTCGTGATAGGATCAAACGGACTTTTCGGAACTCCGTAGCAAATATACAGGGTAAAGACCGACTGTATGCCAAAATAAATGGACTTTGATGGGAAATGCCCTGATAAACTTCTCGAGAGAACTGTCACTTATCGTTGGAAGGGACTTATGTGCAAAAATGGATAAGCACTCAAAAGAGGCTGCTGCTTATCTGATAAATAAATCTTCTCGCATTTAAGGTCGACGCCTGGAATACGATTCTGATTTTTCTCTTACTGAAGGATAAATAAACTTCTTCATGCTTCAAGATCGTGCTCTCCTGAACATGAAAAGGGTAAACTGAACTTCCTCATACTTCAGAATCGTGCTCTCCTGAATATGATTCGGCTCTTTCTTGTAAATGAAATTCTTCATACTTCAGAATCGTGCTCTCCTGAATATGAGACTGGATGACTGAAGATACTCATATTTCAGAATCGTGCTCTCCTGAATATGAAACTGGATGACTGAATTTACTCATATTTCAGAATCGTGCTCTCCTGAATATGAAACTGGATGACTGAATTTACTCATATTTCAGAATCGTGCTCTCCTGAATATGAAACTGGATGACTGAATTTACTCATATTTCAGAATCGTGCTCTCCTGAATATGAAACTGGATGACTGAATTTACTCATATTTCAGAATCGTGCTCTCCTGAATATGAAACTGGATGACTGAATTTACTCATATTTCAGAATCGTGCTCTCCTGAATATGAAACTGGATGACTGAATTTACTCATATTTCAGAATCGTGCTCTCCTGAACATGAAACTGGATAACTGAATTTACTCATATTTCAGAATCGTGCTCTCCTGAATATGATTTGGTTGTAAATGAATTTTTCCATACTTCAGAATCGTGCTCTCCTGAATATGAAACTGGATAATCGAACTTCCTCATAACTCAGAATCGTGCTCTCCTGAATATGATTCGGCTCCTGAAATTTCTTCATTCTTCAGAATCGTGCTCTCCTGAAAAACGGCCAACTGAACTTCCTCATAACTCAGAATCGTGCTCTCCTGAATATGATTCCGTTCCTTCTTTTACTAAAGGATAAATGAACTTCTTCATAACTCAGAATCGTGCTCTTCTGAATATGATTTCGCTCAAACATTCTCGTAACTCAAGATCGTGCTCTCCTGAATACGAATTGGTTCGTACCTCAAGACGGCAGGTAAATGGAAGCCCAACTGCTCCATGGAGATGGCCATTTGCTGCGAGTCATAACGAGGATATGATCGACTTCTTAGGTGAGAAATGTCGTGTGTTGATGCTGTAAAATGTAAAGTGTAAAGGGTTGTAACATGTAGGATTGCAAAGTGTTGTACTGATATATTTTCCAGGCGCGAACTGGCGTGTATCTGTAAAGGATTGTAGTTGATTTTCTTGAAAGATAGTGCAAAATAAATGCACGTCCGGTTGGGATTGACGACCGACATGACTGAGGTTCAATCTAGGATCGAGCTAGAAAGAAGACTGGTAATCAAGACTCCATCGAGGGAATGATCTCGGAGGGTAAATATCTTATCCTGGTGAGGAAAGATAGCTGAAGTAACCGTCATCCACGAGGATCGAGCTCTGTGGGGAAACTGGAAACACCTATGTATTTTATGCTTAGGGCTGACAATCTATTTGGAGAGAATGGACAAACCCAGTTACTCGGCGGTAACAACCAAATGATGGTGAAACACAATGAACCTGTGAATGCTAATGCATATGTTAATGTGAATGTATGTTAATGTCTATGTAAATATGCAGGATGTTATGAAATGAGTATGTAATGAGTATGTAATGAATATGTAATGAAATAGGCATGTGATGCTTATGCCCTTGCGTATACTGACGAAACAGACTAGAGATGGGATGAGAGATGAAATAAACATCTCGACGGAGATACCCTGCGTTCTCTGCAACCAATACGTCAATCATGGGTGCGAAAGATCAATAGTAGAACCAAGTATGGTTTTAAAGTTCTGAATTCTCTGAGGAGAAGGTAATCTGCTTGGGTGTACAGTATCACGTCTTCACATGGGGAGAAGAAAACCTGAGGGACACTTTTGAGTTACCCAAAAAAAAAAGTTGTCAGCTTATAGTCTCGCTGGGGACTGTCACCGGGAGCATGTCAGTGAAATCTCTGATGCCTTAGGGACCACTGGCTCCATCCAAAGTATTGTCAGCTTAGAGTCTCGCTGGGGACTAAATCAGAGCAATGGTTTAGGAACCTGTTGCAACACTGAGGCTTACTGGGGTATGAAGGCCGCTGTGAGTAAAATCCATCGGGTGCATGAAAAAATGGTGAAATCCCATGGTTTTGATCTTGCAGGACCTTATAGTAGCCGCCATTTGTTTCTTCAAAAACATGGTGCCCCAGGATACTTGCGTTGCGAGGTAGGGTCATCTCAAGAGGATTTTATAGAGAACACCGAGTCTGGTTGCCCCATTGTTCTCAAACTCTTTGAGAGATTTGTCAGGTCTCGACGTAACTGGCACAAATTAATCGTGTTACGACGAAATGTTTGGGAAATAGCTCTTAAGAATGTCAGACTCGCGTTGGTAAGCGAATTGGGAAACTGCCTGCCCCTGTTCAGCAGGATCTTCAAGTTCCACGGGTTATGTTCATATGTAAATCTCTAAGATATCAAGCAAAGTTGTCATGCCTGAAATGCCTATCCTGAGCTTGTCAATGTACACATATATTTGTCTTGAATTTTTGTTTTGAAAAAAAAGATATCGCAACAACTTGTGACCGAAATCACTAGTCAGGATATAAGTTTTAATTATAATGCCATCATGAATTTTTTTCTGAGCATAGCTCGTAGGAGTCAGGAAACGTGATCTTGTCAAGTATGCTTTCAACCGAAGTCCTACTTCAATTAGGTCTTTTAAAGGTTGTATCGTGGCTCAGTTCACGGTTTAAGAAACAAAAGGATAAAGGCTCAAAGTTATATTTGTACCCACCCATTCTTCGTGATGTTCTCCAATCCTAATTCAGTTAACCGGATACGAACGCTCAT
Source organism: Lathyrus sativus (assembly GCA_963859935.3). Lineage (NCBI taxonomy): Eukaryota > Viridiplantae > Streptophyta > Magnoliopsida > Fabales > Fabaceae > Lathyrus > Lathyrus sativus. The sequence continues at coordinate 240,072,153 of OZ012736.1, forward strand.
ATCTCAAGCGGATTTGCTATGGTCGAGAACTTATCAAGGCTTTGGACATGGCAGTCGCTCACCTATTACACGATCTTGTTCTTTACTAGGGACTATTTATTGTACCCTCTTGTTTTGCTTTTATTCCCTAACTTTTGCCTGGACAACGTCTTTTGATCTGACTTTGGAGTCCAACGGGATGCCCCAGTTTTGCCTAAGTCTCCTTCATAGGTTTTTGACTTAGCGGGCTCTTATTTTTTTGAATATTCCTTTATGCACAAGTCGTGTAAATCTTTTGAAAGGCTCGTGACTGCCCCACTCCTTAGGTAACCGAGGGATAGTCATTGTATTGGACTTCTTAAGATGCTAAGGATAAATTCTCGAAGGTTTGCTCTTCCTTTTTGAGGATCTAAGCGCTCGATCGGTTTAACTGAAACCTACCCTGCCCCAGGTTAGGATGAAGGTTCTTAAAAAGAAAGAAAAACTCCTACTTCAAGGTTCAAAGGGTTGACTAGGGATTAACATCCTTATATCTCCAGTGTTTGGGATTTGAAACAATGCCTTACATCATCAGCGGGTTTCAATCGAAAGCATACGACAAGAAATCTGACGTTTTAGGTTCGTCATCCTCCCCCCAATTCTCCATCAGAACAAGAGATCGGGTAAAGTTGGCATTATGATTTATGAAAACGTTTTTTGAATGAGTGAAACGAATGGATCTATTCAAGACAAACATATGCGTTGCATTAATTAATCAAAGATAAACAAGTTCGTACATGCTAAATATGCTTAATCAAAGAGAAATGCATATAAATAAACAAATGAACTGTCGGAAAAATCCTTCTAAATGTTTATGAAATCTAAGAGCAACAGTTTCCTTTGGCGGAGCCTCAATGGAAAGAACGTCTGGTTTACGATCATTGTGAGTCGTCATGGCTTGCCCCAGTTACGCTGGTCACATCTTCAACAGTTTTCAGTCGTTGCTTCAAAATAATTTTCCCAGATTCTTCGTTGCGTCATATTTCCAAGGCACAGCTTTAGGATCACTGAAAGGAAACGGACTCGGTCTTCGAATAACTATAGGCTTAGGCTGATTCACTTCAGGGATATACGACCTTGGTATATCGAACACGAGGTTGGCGGAGCCTGCCCCTGATAGATTAAACACTGGTACCTTACCCTTTGATTCAGGCTGATGGAAGACAGGCTCAACCACAGCGACTACATCCTTCTTGGCTTGGCTTGTCACTTGTAAAACACCCTCATTAATTAACCTCTGAACATCATTCTGAACCAACACACAACCTTTAGTACTGGCTTCACAACTTACACATGCAACGTGGGAAGTATCTACCAAACCAGCTTCAAACAGTTTCGAGTGGAACATCTTGAGAGGAGTCTTAATCTGTTCAACATCAAGGGCATAACCTTCCTCTGAATCAGCACTAATGGCATTGGCACTCTCATGATTAGGAAAAGGGTTCTTCTTAACATTTGGTTGAGGATCCTCAAATGACAAAATCTTCTTTTCCAATAGATCCCTGACAATATTTTTGAGAGCATAACAATTCTCCAGATCATGACCAGGCGCACCCTCATGAAATAAACAATGAGCGGCGGCGTTGTAATTGGCGGGTAGAGGATTAGGAGGCGGACCCAAAGCCCGAGTAGTGATGAGACCCTGCTTGACCAAAGAGGGATACAACTCGGTAAAAGTCATTGGAATCGGCGGACAAGGCTTATACGTTCTTCTATTCGGCATATTCTGGCGAGGAGCCGGACTCTTTGGCTGTTGAGGAGCAGGAGTATTGGGCGCCTGTAGATAGTTGACAGGAGGCGGATAAACAGGAGGTTGTTGCATAGGTTGATACATAGGAACCTGTTGATTGAAAGAAGGTGTAATAGCTGCCACATAGGGTTGTTGAGCATATTGGACTGGATACCCTTGAGGTTGAGCATAACCTTGCGGATGCCGATAAAAGCGTTCCCTTGGTCTACCAGAGGATATGGCATTAGTCTCACTCTCCTTCTTTTTCTGGGAGCTATACGGAGGTTTCTTCGGCTGATCCTTAGAAGCGCCATGATTATTTATCATTTTACCACTCTTCATACCCAATTCAATCTTGACACCCACAGCAACGATGTCGGAGAAATTTGAAGTCACACTGCCCACCATTCTCTCGTAAAATTCTGGACGGACTGTGTCGACAAACCAATCAGCTAACTCTTTTTCGGTCAAAGGAGGTTCTACCTGCGAAGCAGTCTCTCTCCACCTTTGGGCATATTCTTTGAATGACTCAGAATTCTTTTGTGACATACTCAGCAACTGTCTTCTGTCAGGAGCCAGATCCATATTGTACTTGTAGTGTTAGATGAAAGCGTCAGATAAATCTTGAAAGTTCTTAACGCGGGATTGGTCCAAAGCTAAATACCACTTGGAAGAAGCACCCTTCAAACTGTCTTGGAAGCAATGAATCATCAGTTTATCATTCTCAACATGGACAGCCATTTTGCGATAATACATGATCAGATGACTCTTAGGACAGGTGGCACCTTCATAGCGATCGAAGTTCGGAGTTTTGAACTTCGGGGGAATAACTAAACCCGAGACCAAACAAACATCCTTTGCGGCAGTCCCAAAAATTTGATCACCCTCTACCTTTTTCAATCTCTGGACGATAGTGTTTACTTCCTCACGAAGCTTATCATGTTTCTCATAACCCTCAACATTCTCATCAAGATTATCAAAAGCTGTCTCATTGAAGTACGGTTGCGCACGAGTGTGTACAACAGGTGGTGCAAAGATAGGAGCCCCCCTAGAAACTTCAGAAAACAAGGGCACGGCTTGCTGAACAGGTTGATTAATCAGAACAGTGGCTTGAAGAGGCACAAAACCGGGAGCAAGACCTTAAGGTGGGTCCCTTGCTACGGTCACACTTGGTGGAGGGTCCACAGTAACGCCGGTAATCTCAGAAACAACAGTGGGCTGGGTATCCATCTTAGCATTCATGACATGTAACAATTCCATCATACGCCCCATACCCCCTCGAAGATCTTCAAGTTCATTGCTAAGGCGATCAATCTCTTTTGCCTGATCCTCCATTCTTTTCCGAGTTTGAGCTCTGGTGTTGTATTGGTGCCGAGAACTCAGGGTGACGAAACTGGAAGGTGAGAGAACCGAGTGTGAGAAATCGGGAGACACATGCAATGCAAAAAAGTAAATGATGCTAAAATGTGGATGAAGATGAAGATTTCATGGAATTCAAAACATTTACTAATGCCGTGGGGTACCAAGGAAATCTTTTCCTTGTTTTTTTCATTTTATATTTTTTTATTTATTTATGGTATCCCGCGATATCCATAAATGATGTTTGAGCTCCATGAAATACAATGCAATGAGATGCTTTATGGATGCAATGCATGAAAACACACAAAGTCCTAGGTTAAAAGCTTGCATGAGGTTCAAAGGCAAATACCCTCCCCTGAAGTTAGATGGTTCATCCTGTCCTACAAAAGTAACCGGGTTCTAAGGGATCTCAATATCATTGATCCTTCACAAGGGTGGTTGTTCAGAAGGCAACTTACTTGCCAACCAAAACCCTCCAAGTTTAAGATCTCACTGAGCGTAGTATCGAGTGTCAACCAACTTTAGTCTGCACCAAAGCCGGTTACCTCACTACTTTCTAAAGGCCAAGATGAGTTAACTAGGGTTCTAAAAGTCAGTTAGTGCATTGACAACATATGGCAGCCTCAATATTATCCTCAACTTGACTTAAGGAATATAAGCACCAACCAAGAAGTCGCACTAACTATGGCCACCAGATCAACCGTATCGATATACGTCGTACAGTTTCCTTGGTCTACTGCCATTTACCTAAGGTACACTAGATCCGGGTGTAGGACCTATCTCACAGCACAAGGAACAGTCCCACAATCAAAGCACAAATATATACATGCAAATGAATAATGTCACAGATAGTAATAAATATGAACAAGTTAGGGATAACCCTCAAAAGTTAAGATTAGACATTCCCCAGTGGAGTCGCCATTTTCTGTTGCGGTGGAAATAGGATATCAAATTATTAATTAATTTGAATCGCAATTCAATTCACAACCGCTCTTTGATTTATCCGAAGGAAAAGGTCAAAAAGGGAAAACCTATTTTTGCATCGTAAACACAATGCGGGGAAAGATCTAGGGTTCGGGGGTTGGTTAAATTTAGGGAAGGTATTAGCACCCTAAACTTCTGTAGTACTCTACAGGAACCTTTTGTTCAGTTGTTTACTATTTGCTTTATTCATTTGCTTAAGGTATATGTACAAAGATTAAAAGTGAGAAAAGAGACCTAAGGGGTTAATTCTAAGTTTACTCGGCAAGACATCGCATCTTGTGCCTACGTATCCTTACGGGAGTGGAATCAGAGTAATCGTAGTTCCCCTCAAAAGGGAGGTTAGAAACGTCTTGACTGTGGTCAAGGTTTCAATGGGGAATAAACGTATCTTAAGGACACGCTTACGTGGAGTCTTTGAAACTCCTATTTCTATGTTGAATTTGTTAATTGAATTAAGGTTAAATTAGGGATTCCACGGCGGGAAACCCTAAACAGAGCACGACGGCTCTTTGACCTAAAAGCTAGGGTGAAGGGCGTTTTTGTCCACGGCGGGACACCTAGGTTATTAGGGTTTGAAACGGTCAAAAAATTAGGGTTATTGACTCGGCGGTCAAACGGGTAAACCTAATTCCTTCGGAAAGATTCTAACGGTAAAACATGCAAGCAACAGAATTATTACATGGTAGAAATTAAAATGCGGAAAGATAAAGAAAGCGGTAAAAAAGCATCGCGACGATCACTCGCGTAAATTACAAATTCCCAAAAAATGCAAAATAAAATAACCGCGACCATGGCCTCGCGTAAATTACATCCATGAAAATAAACAAGAATAATAATTGCGACGATGGTCTCGCATAATTACAACCCAAAGAAAATAAAATGTCAAAAGTACTGGATTAATACCCATGGACAAAAGATGAAAATTAAACGGGAATATTAAACATTTTTATTTTAGTATTTTTTAATTAGAAGATTGGAATGAAAGTGTGAAATGTTAGAAATGTTAGAAATTTATTAAGAAAAAGTTTGAGTTAAACAGTTAGAGTTTTAATAAAAAGTTAGAAATTTATGATATGAAAAAGAAATTAAAGTGTTAGGATCTTAATTTAAAAAAGAGTGTTAGAAATTTTAACTTAAAGAAACAATTAGAATTTTAATTACATGAAAGGTAAATTTTAATTTAAAAAGAAATGAGGTGTTGGAAGTTTTATTTTAAAAAAAAAAGAAGGAAGTTAATTTTAATTTTTAAAAAAAAGAAAAAAAGTGGATTTTAATTTTATATAAAAAAACTAATTTTTTAAAGAAAGAGTTAGAATTGAATTTTTAATTAGAAAATCAAGTTTTATATTTATTTGAAAAAGAGTTAAGAAATCTTAATATTAATTATAACAAAAAGAATTTTAATTTTTAATTATAACAAAAAGAGAAGTTTTAATCTTAATTATAAAAAATAGAGAGCTTTTAATTTTAATCAAAAAGAAAAATTGTAGAACTAGTTACTACCTTATAATATCATTTCAAGTTAATAAAAAAATGAGACAAACAAATGATAAATGAAAAAGAAAGAAAAATAGAAAACAACAAAAAACAATAAGAGGAGATAAATTGGGGGAGGGTTACGGTTACAAGTTTTTTGCATGGCCACGATCCCTTCTTCTTTTCCTGCAAAAAAAAAACATCAAAAGAAAACATCCGTTAGAAATAAGAGTTGCTCACCTTTCCCCGGTTTGAAGCGGCTTTTCTACGGTGGAGTTCGTTGATGATGAACGATGATGGTTTTTTCAAAAATCTCCCCTATTCTGATAAGTCGCGAGAACTGCCGCCGTTTTTCTCTTTTGTCTCCTTCCCCTGATGACCTGCTCTTGATTTTCTGATGTTGATGAAGTTTCCTCTCATCACTTATGTTTATATAGGTAACAAATTAGGGTAATCTCTAACCTAATGCCCACCTTAAAGGCCCAACTTAAATAATTAGTCAAAACTAAATAAAACAAATTAAAACAAACTTAAAACAAATAAATTAAAACAAACTTAAAACCCTATTTTTTACTAAACATAATAAAATCTTTTCTAATATTTTTAATTTTATGATTTTTGGATGTTTTTATGAATAATATGGAAAAAAGTGAAAAAATAATATTTCTTAAAAAATAATTTAAATTAAATACGAAAATAATAATTAAATAATTAAAAAAACTATTTTTGTTATTTTTTTTTTATGAAAAATAGAAAATTTAGAATAAACATAAAGAAAAAACAAAAAGTGAAGAAGGTAGGAATCGAACTCTCAACCTCTCACACTCACAACTCCTTACACACAGTCTCTTGCCAATTGTGCTATTTTATTTATTCGAAATAAAGTGGCACTAGAAACCATGTAAAGGTAGGACAAATTTGAGGTACTACATGCGTAACCTGTTAATAGTTAGCTGATGCAAAAATGAGATATTATGCGACATGAATTGACTAATCTAAGGGTAAAATTTGGGGTATTACAAGTATCCATACTCCGGTCAATACGTTGAGCGTTCAGGCTCCGGTTATTTTCGTTGAGTATCCAGACTTCGGTCATTACATTGAGCGTTCAGGATCCAGTCATTTTTGTTGAGTATCATAACTCCATTTATTACATTAGGCGTTTAGGATCCGATCAGTTTCGTTGAGTATCCAGGCTCTAAATATTACATTGAGCGTTCAAGCTCCGGTCAGTTTAGTTTGGTATCCAGACTCTGGTGATTACATTGATCGTTCAGGCTCCGGTCATTTTCGTTGACTATCCAGACTCGGGTTATTACGTTAAGTGTTCAGGCTCCGGTCAGTTTCGTTGAGTATCCAGATTCCGATTATTACATTGAGCGTTCAGGCTCCGGTCAGTTTCGTTGGGTATCCAGACTCCGGTTATTACGTTGAACGTTCAGGCTCCGGTCATTTTCGTTAAGTATCCAGACTCCGGTTATTAAGTTGAGCGTCAGGCTCCGATCATTTTCATTGAGTATCCAGACTCCGATTATTACGTTGAGCGTTTAGGCTCCGGTTATTTTCGTTGAGAATCCAGACTCCAGTAATTACGTGGAGGGTTCAGACTCCGGTCATTTTCGTTGAGTATCTAAACTCCTGTCATTATGTTGAACGTTCAGGCTCCGATCATTTTCGTTGAGTATCTATACTCCGGTCAATACATTGAGTGTTCAGGCTCCGATCATTTTCGTTGAGTATCCATACTCCGGTCAATACGTTGAGCGTTTAGGCTCCGGTCATTTTCGTTGAGTATCCAGACTCCGGTCATTACATTGAGCGTTCAGGATCCAATCATTTTTGTTGAATATCATAACTCCATTTATTACATTGAGCGTTTAGGCTCCGATCAGTTTCGTTGAGTATCCAGACTCTAAATATTACTTTGAGCGTTCAGGCTCCGGTCAGTTTCGTTTGGTATCCAGACTCTGGTGATTACGTTGATCGTTCAGGCTCCGGTCATTTCCGTTGACTATCCAGACTCGGGTTATTACGTTAAGTGTTCAGGCTCCGGTCAGTTTCGTTGAGTTTCCAGATTCCGATTATTACGTTGAGCGTTCAGGCTCCGGTCAGTTTCGTTGGGTATCCAGACTCTGGTTATTACGTTGAACGTTCAGGCTCCGGCAGTTGTTTCAATTCCGAACCTTTAGGCTTTTCGTCATTACCTTCCAGCGCTATAGGTTGCCGTAAGTCCTCCCATTGGCATGGTCGGGATCCCCTTTGGAATGGTCGAGTGTCCAACATTTCAACTACCTCCCTATCATTCTCATCTACTTCTTTATCTTCCTTAAAGATTGACATGCTTAACACTCTCTCCAGGGGCAGTTGGGTCACACTCTCCAAATGTTCGCTCTCTACGACTCGTTCTAGCACTTGTATGTTGCTACTGGTGCCACGATCCTATTTATGCTTCATGGTATTACTAACATCAATTTTTAACTCCTCGTCATATACCTTCAAGGTCAGGGTGCCGCCTTCCATATCTATCATGACTCTCCCGGTTTCCAAGAATGGCCGGCCCAAAATTAACGGCATTTCTTCATCTTCCGGCATCTCTAGGATCACAAAATCAACCGGAAACACAAATTTATCTACCTTATATAGTACATCTTGAACTACTCCATATGGCCGCTTAACTGAATCATCAGCAAACTGGAGGGTCATCTGAGTGTCTTGAACCGCACCGATATCCAACTTTTTGTAGATGGACAAGGGCATGAGGCTAATACTTGCTCCCAAATCAATTAAAGCTCTGTTGAATGACCTATCGCCAATAGTGCATGGGATAGTAACAGCTCCACTGTCTTTTTTCTTGACCGGAATCTTCAGACCCTGCAAAATAGCACTACAAGTTTCCGTTAGAATAACAGGTTCGGACTCACTAGTCCGCTTCTTAGCAATGATGTCCTTCATGAATTTTGCATAGGTGGGCATTTGTTCTAGTGCCTCCAACAACGGAATGTTCAGCTCCAACTTTTTAAACAGCTCAAGGAACTTCTCGAAATTCTTCTCTTGCTGTCCTTTCTTTTTATTTCTTGAGGGGTATGGCAGCTTGATAACCGGTTTCGGTTCTACCACTTTCTCTTTAGTTACCGGTACCGGTGTCACCACTTCTTCCTCGACTATTTCATTTACTTTAATTTCCAGCTCCACTTCAATCATCTGATCATTTAGTTCCGTTTCCTCTTCTCCTACTTCCTTGGATTTTCCACTTCTTGTTATTGCCGCCTTAATTTGGTGGTGATCCTTCAGATTTGGTACTGTGGCACTTGGAAGTGTACCCGACGCTTGTGAACTCGCTAGTTGTTGAGCAATTTGACTCATTTGTACTTCAAGATTCTTTATGGATGCTCCAGCATTCCTGGAGTTACTCCTTGTCTCTTCTTGAAATTGAGAACTTTGGGCTGCCATTTTCTCAATGGCTACTTCCCACTCAGCTTTTTGAGGCGCTTGTGGTTGATATTGAGGTTGGTACGGTGCCTGCTGGTACTGCTGTTGCTGAGGTTGATACGGTTGTTGGCCTTGAACCGGTTTTTGTACATTTCCTTGTTGATTTTTCCATGAAAAGTTTGGGTGATTTTTCCAACCAGGATTATATGTGTTGGCGTAGGGATTGTTCTGCCTCAACATATTAATCTGTTCCACTTGCTCTTGAGTTGCTACACAATGCATTGTAAAGTGTGGTCCACCGCATATTTCACAAGGTGCTACTTGAACTGGCTCAACCTGTGCCACTACCTGAGTTTCAACATTCATTTTCTTTAACCTTCTCTCTACCTCAGCGGTGATCTGATCCTCCATTTTAACAACCTGGTCTGCCAGCTTCAGATCAATCTTACCTTCCAGTTGCTTAACCGTGCGATCATACAACTCAAGGTGCTCGTTAGCGGCGATTGCTTCTACGATCCATCTGATACCTGTGGTCGTTGAGAAGTTGGTTGAGCCACCGGCAGCAGTATCTATGAGGTGTTTCGTTTTGAGTCGTAATCCATTCACAAAGTTTTGCATCTGCTCAGTGGCGTCCATGTTATGAGTAGGACATGCTGTAAGACACCTCTTAAACCGCTTATATGCATCCCCTAAAGATTCTCCTTCTTTTTGCTTGAAGTTGACAATGTCATATCTTTTTCGGATGAACACTGAGGCAGGGAAATACTCATTCAGGAACGCAGTTTCCATCTCTTGCCATGTTGTAATACTCCCAGCGGGAAGCGAGTAAAACCATTCTTCCGCATCATCAGTGAGTGTGAACGGGAACATAACTAATCTCTTGGCCTCTTCGGAATGTCCTTCTATCTTCAGCGAGGTGGTGGTTGTAAGGAATCTCTGAAGATGTTTATTTGCATCTTCGTTGATTCTTCCGGCGAACGGCTTGCTCTCCAACTGACGGATGGTGGAAGGGTGTAGCTGAAAATGCGCAACATTCACCGGTTGATTCACAATGGTCATCCGGTTTGGTTGAGCATTGGCCCCTCCATAGTCTCCTAGCAGTCTTTCAGGCTGAGGTGGATTTCCAGCCATTTGAACAGTTTCAGGTGTTGTCTCTCTCTCTCTCTCTCTCTCTTCGGAGTCGCTCTGCACAGATATAATTTCCTCTATTTCTTCCAGTCTTTTAACTTTAGCTAATCTCCGTCTTTCGTGTAATGCTCGTTCTGGTTCTGTATCAAAAGAATATTTAGCTGAGGCCTGACCTCGCATACACAATTAGACAAGCGTTAGATAATACAAGCGGATAAAAGTTATGCAGTAAATAATAAAATTTTAGTCGCAGAGCAACAAAATTTCTTTTGGATTCTAAAAACAATGTTAATTTGGCAGTCCCCGGCAACGGCGCCAAAACTTGATCGGGAAAATAGCAAGTGTACTATTTTTACCAATTGTAGTAATAAGGGAAAAGTCCCAAGTATCGATCTCGAGGACTGCGTAGTAATTAACAGAATTTTTAGGATTCAAATGACCAAAAGGTCTAGTGATTTGTTTGGTAGCAGAGTAATATAACAAGTAAATAAGGACTTATGAATCAATCTAATAACAGTGTTAGGGGAGTGGAGACGATGCGAGTAAAGACCCTGTATGATTATTCTGCTATACTAGTTATTAACCTTAATTTATCAGTTGGCCACTTTAGTTGCCTTAATTCCTTAATGAAAACCCTTTGATGATTTTCCTATACACTAATTCCTCAGTGTCCATGAAAAGCATCAAGAAATAGTTCCGACCATAAGATACGTGATACGGGATATCCTCATTCCTAAGCAATATCGACCGTGATACTATTTTGTAAAGGTGTTAGGTTGACTTTCCAGTCTAAAGCCTAAGCACGATTCGAATTCTACTTTCCAATATGAATACGATTAAGATTAATGCAAAATAAAATATATAAAGGTAATAACATAGTTCTCATATAATCATTAAACAAAAGTCATTACATCGCACTTAGGACCACCCCCTAACAACTTGGGGTTTAGCTGCTCATGTTCTTGGTAAACATAAAAGCAATTAGAAATGAAAAGGAGAAGATCATTACAATGCAAGTTGAAATCCTTGGATCATCAATTGCTTCCGCTTTTGATCGATCCTCTGTTTCCAGCCGACTCTCCTCTCAGTTGTCAATTCTAATATCAGTTCAAAAGTGTCTCCTCCTTTCTAAAATGTGCCTCTTATATCTAAATTTAAATTACATCGCGAAATGTCTCAAATGCCCTTCGAAATAGGTCTGACAGCAAAAAATCAGAAAACATAAAAATTTCACTTTCAGTGGCCCTGACACGGGCCGTGTTGTGCAACACGGGTGGCCGTGTCAGGCTGCTGACTTCTTAGGGCGTGTCTCATCTTCAAGGGCTGCAACACGGGCCGTGTTGCATGACACGGGCACCCGTGTTGTAAGTCTGAGTCTTCTTTTCATCTGCTTTGGTCAACCCGTGTCTGCCAACCGTGTCCTCCATGACACGGGCCGTGTTGTGCAACACGGGTACCCGTGTTGTAGCTCTGGCTTCCCTTTTTCGACTTTTCTTTGCCTCCGAATGCGGTGCGATTGTCGTGCTATCCCTTCCTGCCAAAAACACACAAAAAGAAACCAAATCAAACGCACCAGCGGCAAAAGTAATATAAACTTAAAAATAAGACTCGAAGACACACAACTACGAGTAATGCAGATAATAACAACTAAAGCTTCGAAAAACAGATAAAAACATTGCGAAATTAACGACAAACAACGTTTGAAAACCCAATTGAAATCCACCGATCATCAGGCTCCGGTCATTTTCGTTGAGTATCCAGACTCCGGTCATTACATTGAGCGTTCAGGATCCAGTCATTTTTATTGAGTATCATAACTCCATTTATTACATTGAGCGTTTAGGATCCGATCAGTTTCGTTGAGTATCCAGACTCTAAATATGACGTTGAGCATTCAGGCTCCGATCAGTTTCGTTTGGTATCCAGACTCTGGTGATTATGTTGATCGTTCAGGCTCCGGTCATTTTCGTTGACTATCCAGACTCGGGTTATTACGTTAAGTGTTCAGGCTCCGGTCAGTTTCGTTGAGTATCCAGATTCCAATTATTACGTTGAGCGTTCAGGCTCTGGTCAGTTTCGTTGGGTATCCAGACTCCGGTTATTACGTTGAACGTTTAGGCTCCAGTCATTTTCGTTGAGTATCCAGACTCCGGTTATTAAGTTGAGCATCAGGCTCCGATCATTTTCGTTGAGTATCCAGACTCCGATTATTACGTTGAGCGTTTAGGCTCCGGTTATTTTCGTTGAGAATCCAGACTTCGGTTATTACGTTCAGGGTTCAGACTCCTGTCATTTTCGTTGAGTATCTAGACTCCTGTCATTACGTTGAACGTTCAGGCTCCGATCATTTTCGTTGAGTATCTATACTCCGGTCAATATGTTGAGTGTTCAGGCTCCGATCATTTTTGTTGAGTATCCATACTCCGGTCAATAGGTTGAGCGTTCAGGCTCCGGTCATTTTCGTTAAGTATCCAGACTCCGGTCATTACATGGAGCGTTCAAGATCCAGTCATTTTTGTTGAGTATCATAACTCCATTTATTACGTTGAGCGTTCAGGATCCGATCAGTTTCGTTGAGTATCCAGACTCCAAATATTACGTTGAGCGTTCAGGCTCCGGTCGGTTTCGTTGGGTATCCAGACTCCGGTGATTACGTTGATCGTTCAGGCTCCGGTCATTTTTGTTGAGTATTCAGACTCGGGTTATTACGTTAAGCGTTTAGGCTCCGGCCAGTTTCGTTGAGAATCCAGATTCCGATTATTACATTGAGCGTTCAGGCTCCGGTCAGTTTTGTTGGGTATCCAGACTCCGATTATTACGTTGAGCGTTTAGGCTCCGGTCATTTTCGTTGGGTATCCAGAATCCGGTTATTACGTTGAGGGTTCAGACTCCGGTCATTTTCGTTGAGTATCTAGACTCCTATCATTACATTGAACGTTCAGGCTCCGATCATTTTCGTTGAGTATCCATACTCCGGTCAATACGTTGAACGTTCAGGCTCCGGTCATTTTCGTTAAGTATCCAGACTCCGGTCATTACATTGAGCGTTCAGGATCCAGTCATTTTTGTTGAGTATCATAACTCCATTTATTACGTTAAGCGTTCAGGATCCGATAAGTTTCGTTGAGTATCCAGACTCCAAATATTACGTTGAGCGTTCAGGCTCCGGTCAGTTTCGTTGGGTATCCAGACTCCGGTGATTACGTTGATCGTTCAGGCTCCGGTCATTTTTGTTGACTATCCAGACTCCGGTTATTACGTTGAGCGTTCAGGCTCCGGTCAGTTTCGTTGGGTATCCAGACTCCGGTTATTAAGTTGAGCGTCAGGCTCCGATCATTTTCGTTGAGTATCCAGACTCCGATTATTACGTTGAGTGTTCAGGCACCGGTCATTTTCGTTGACTATCCAGACTCCGGTTATTATGTTGAGGGTTCAGACTCCGGTCATTTTCGTTGAGTATCCATACTCCGGTCAATACGTTGAGCGTTCAGGCTCCGGTCATTTTCGTTGAGTATCTAGACTCTGGTCAAGACGTTGAGCGTTCAGGCTCCGGTCATTTTCGTTGAGTATCCAGACTCCGGTCATTACATTGAGCGTTCAGGATCCAGTCATTTCCGTTGAGTATCATAACTCCATTTATTACGTTGAGCGTTCAGGCTCCGATCATTTTCGTTGAGTATCCATACTCCGGTCAATACATTGAGCGTTCAGGCTCCGGTCATTTTCGTTAAGTATCCAGACTCCGGTCATTATATTGAGCATTCATGATACCGTTAATTTTTATGAGTATCATAACTCCATTTATTACATTGAGCGTTCAGGATCCGATCAGTTTCGTTGAGTATCCAGACTCTAAATATTACGTTGAGCGTTCAGGCTCCGGTCAGTTTCGGTGGGTATCCAGACTCTGGTGATTACGTTGATCGTTCAGGCTCGGGTTATTACGTTAAGTGTTCAGGCTCCGGTCAGTTTCGTTGAGTATCCAGATTCCGATTATTACATTGAGCGTTCAGGCTCCGGTCAGCTTCGTTGGGTATCCAGACTCCGGTTATTACGTTGAACGTTCAGGCTCCGGTCATTTTTGTTGAGTATCCAGACTCTGGTTATTAAGTTGAGCGTCAGGCTTCGATCATTTTCGTTGAGTATCCAGACTCCGATTATTGCTTTGAGCATTCAGGCTCCGGTTATTTTCATTGAGAATCCAGACTCCGGTTATTACGTTGAGGGTTCAGACTCCGGTCATTTTCGTTGAGTATCTACACTTTTGTCATTACGTTGAACGTTCAGGCTCCGATCATTTTCGTTGAGTATCCATACTCCGGTCAATACGTTGAGCGTTCAGGCTCCGGTCATTTTCGTTGAGTATCCAGACTCCGGTCATTACATTGAGCGTTCAGGATCCAGTCATTTTTGTTGAGTATCATAACTCCATTTATTACGTTGAGCGTTCAGGATCCGAACAGTTTCGTTGAATATCCAGACTCCAAATATTACATTGTGCGTTCAGGCTCCGGTCAGTTTCGTTGGGTATCCAGACTCCGGTGATTACGTTGATCGTTCAGGCTCCGGTCATTTTCGTTGACAATCCAGACTCCGGTTATTACGTTGAGCGTTCAGGCTCCGTTCAGTTTCGTTGGGTATCCATACTCCGGTTATTAAGTTGAGCGTCAGGCTCCGATCATTTTCGTTGAGTATCCTGACTCCGATTATTACGTTGAGCGTTCAGGCTCCATTCATTTTCGTTGACTATCTAGACTCCGGTTATTACGTTGAGGGTTCAGACTCCGGTCATTTTCGTTGAGTATCCATACTCCGGTCAATATGTTGAGCGTTCAGGCTCTGGTCATTTTCGTTGAGTATCCAGACTCCGGTCAATACGTTGAGCATTCAGGCTCCGGTCATTTTTGTTGAGTATCCAGACTCCGGTCATTACATTGATAGTTCAGGATCCAGTCATTTTCGTTGAGTATCATAACTCCATTTATTACGTTGAGCGTCCAGGCTCCGATCATTTTCGTTGAGTATCCATACTCCGGTCAATACGTTGAGCGTTCAGGCTCCGGTCATTTTTGTTGAGTATCCAGACTCCGGTCATTACATTGAGCATTCAGGATCAAGTCATTTTTGTTGAGTATCATAACTCCATTTATTACATTGAGCGTTCAGGATCCGATCAGTTTCGTTGAGTATCCAGACTCTAAATATTACGTAGAGCGTTCAGGCTCCGGTCAGTTTCGTTGGGTATCCAGACTCTAGTGATTACGTTGATCGTTTAGGCTCCGGTCATTTTCATTGACTATCCAGACTCGGGTTATTACATTAAGTGTTCAGGCTCCGGTCAGTTTCGTTGAGTATCCAGATTCAGATTATTATATTGAGCATTCAGGCTCCGGTCAGTTTCGTTGGGTATCTAGACTCCGGTTATTACGTTGAACGTATAGGCTCCGGTCATTTTCGTTGAGTATCCAGACTCCGGTTATTAAGTTGAGCGTCAGGCTCCGATCATTTTTTTTGAGTATCCATACTCCGGTCAATACGTTGAGCATTCAGGCTCCGGTCATTTTCGTTGAGTATCCAGACTCCGGTCATTACATTAAGCGTTCAGGATCCAGTCATTTTTGTTGAGTATCATAACTCCAATTATTACGTTGAGCGTTCAGGATCCGATCAGTTTCGTTGAGTATCCAGACACCAAATATTACGTTGAGCGTTTAGGCTCCGGTCAGTTTCGTTGGGTATCCAGACTCCGGTGATTACGTTGATCGTTCAGGCTCCGGTCATTTTCGTTGAGTATCCAGACTCGGGTTATTACGTTAAGCGTTTAGGCTCCGGTCAGTTTCGTTGAGTATCCAGATTCCGATTATTACGTTGAGCGTTCAGGCTCCGATCAGTTTCGTTGGGTATCCAGACTCCGATTATTACATTGAGCGTTTAGGCTCCGGTCATTTTCGTTGGGTATCCAGACTCCGATTATTACGTTGAGGGTTCAGACTCCGGTCATTTTCGTTGAGTATCTAGACTCCTATCATTACGTTGAACGTTCAGGCTCCGATCATTTTCGTTGAGTATCCATACTCCGGTCAATACGTTGAGTGTTCAGGCTCCGGTCATTTTCGTTAAGTATCCAGACTCCGGTTATTACGTTGAGCGTTCAGGATCCAGTCATTTTTGTTGAGTATCATAACTCCATTTATTACGTTAAGCGTTCAGGATCCGATAAGTTTCGTTGAGTATCCAGACTCCAAATATTACGTTGAGCGTTCAGGCTCCAGTCAGTTTCGTTTGGTATCCAGACTCCTGTGATTACGTTGATCGTTTAGGCTCCGGTCATTTTTGTTGACTATCCAGACTCCGGTTATTACGTTGAGCGTTCAGGCTCTGGTCAGTTTCGTTGGGTATCCAGACTCCGGTTATTAAGTTGAGCGTCAGGCTCCGATCATTTTAGTTGAGTATCCTGACTCCGATTATTACGTTGAGCGTTCAGGCACCGGTCATTTTCGTTGCCTATCCACACTCCGGTTATTACGTTGAGGGTTCAGGCTCCGGTCAGTTTCGTTGGGTATCCGGACTCCGGTTATTAAGTTGAGCGTCAGGCTCCGATCATTTTCGTTGACTATCCAGACTCTGGTTATTACGTTAAGTGTTCAGGCTCCGGTCAGTTTCGTTGAGTATCCAGATTCCGATTATTACATTGAGCGTTCAGGCTCCGGTCAGTTTCGTTGGGTATCCAGACTCCGGTTATTACGTTGAACGTTCAGGCTCCGGTCATTTTCGTTGAGTATCCATACTCTGGTTATTAAGTTGAGCGTCAGGCTCCGATCATTTTCATTGAGTATCCAGACTCCGATTATTACGTTGAGCGTTCAGGCTCCGGTCATTTTCGTTGAGTATCCAGACTCCGGTTATTACGTTGATGGTTCAGACTCCGGTCATTTTCGTTGAATATCATAACTCCATTTATTACGTTGAGCGTACAGGATCCGATAAGTTTCGTTGAGTATCTAGACTCCAAATATTACGTTGAGCGTTCAGGCTCCGGTCAATTTCGTTGGGTATCCAGACTCCGGTGATTACGTTGATCGTTCAGGCTCC
Source organism: Lathyrus sativus (assembly GCA_963859935.3). Classification (NCBI taxonomy): domain Eukaryota; kingdom Viridiplantae; phylum Streptophyta; class Magnoliopsida; order Fabales; family Fabaceae; genus Lathyrus; species Lathyrus sativus. The sequence continues at coordinate 240,089,368 of OZ012736.1, forward strand.
GGTCATTTTCGTTGAGTATCCAGACTCGGGTTATTACGTTAAGCGTTTAGGCTCCGGCCAGTTTCGTTGAGAATCCAGATTCCGATTATTACATTGAGCGTTCAGGCTCCGGTCAGTTTTGTTGGGTATCCAGACTCCGATTATTACGTTGAGCGTTTAGGCTCCGGTCATTTTCGTTGGGTATCCAGAATCCGGTTATTACGTTGAGGGTTCAGACTCCGGTCATTTTCGTTGAGTATCTAGACTCCTATCATTACATTGAACGTTCAGGCTCCGATCATTTTCGTTGAGTATCCATACTCCGGTCAATACGTTGAACGTTCAGGCTCCGGTCATTTTCGTTAAGTATCCAGACTCCGGTCATTACATTGAGCGTTCAGGATCCAGTCATTTTTGTTGAGTATCATAACTCCATTTATTACGTTAAGCGTTCAGGATCCGATAAGTTTCGTTGAGTATCCAGACTCCAAATATTACGTTGAGCGTTCAGGCTCCGGTCAGTTTCGTTGGGTATCCAGACTCCGGTGATTACGTTGATCGTTCAGGCTCCGGTCATTTTTGTTGACTATCCAGACTCCGGTTATTACGTTGAGCGTTCAGGCTCCGGTCAGTTTCGTTGGGTATCCAGACTCCGGTTATTAAGTTGAGCGTCAGGCTCCGATCATTTTCGTTGAGTATCCAGACTCCGATTATTACGTTGAGTGTTCAGGCACCGGTCATTTTCGTTGACTATCCAGACTCCGGTTATTATGTTGAGGGTTCAGACTCCGGTCATTTTCGTTGAGTATCCATACTCCGGTCAATACGTTGAGCGTTCAGGCTCCGGTCATTTTCGTTGAGTATCTAGACTCTGGTCAAGACGTTGAGCGTTCAGGCTCCGGTCATTTTCGTTGAGTATCCAGACTCCGGTCATTACATTGAGCGTTCAGGATCCAGTCATTTCCGTTGAGTATCATAACTCCATTTATTACGTTGAGCGTTCAGGCTCCGATCATTTTCGTTGAGTATCCATACTCCGGTCAATACATTGAGCGTTCAGGCTCCGGTCATTTTCGTTAAGTATCCAGACTCCGGTCATTATATTGAGCATTCATGATACCGTTAATTTTTATGAGTATCATAACTCCATTTATTACATTGAGCGTTCAGGATCCGATCAGTTTCGTTGAGTATCCAGACTCTAAATATTACGTTGAGCGTTCAGGCTCCGGTCAGTTTCGGTGGGTATCCAGACTCTGGTGATTACGTTGATCGTTCAGGCTCGGGTTATTATGTTAAGTGTTCAGGCTCCGGTCAGTTTCGTTGAGTATCCAGATTCCGATTATTACATTGAGCGTTCAGGCTCCGGTCAGCTTCGTTGGGTATCCAGACTCCGGTTATTACGTTGAACGTTCAGGCTCCGGTCATTTTTGTTGAGTATCCAGACTCTGGTTATTAAGTTGAGCGTCCGGCTTCGATCATTTTCGTTGAGTATCCAGACTCCGATTATTGCTTTGAGCGTTCAGGCTCCGGTTATTTTCATTGAGAATCCAGACTCCGGTTATTACGTTGAGGGTTCAGACTCCGGTCATTTTCGTTGAGTATCTATACTTTTGTCATTACGTTGAACGTTCAGGCTCCGATCATTTTCGTTGAGTATCCATACTCCGGTCAATACGTTGAGCGTTCAGGCTCCGGTCATTTTCGTTGAGTATCCAGACTCCGGTCATTACATTGAGCGTTCAGGATCCAGTCATTTTTGTTGAGTATCATAACTCCATTTATTACGTTGAGCGTTCAGGATCCGAACAGTTTCGTTGAATATCCAGACTCCAAATATTACATTGTGCGTTCAGGCTCCGGTCAGTTTCGTTGGGTATCCAGACTCCGGTGATTACGTTGATCGTTCAGGCTCCGGTCATTTTCGTTGACAATCCAGACTCCGGTTATTACGTTGAGCGTTCAGGCTCCGTTCAGTTTCGTTGGGTATCCATACTCCGGTTATTAAGTTGAGCGTCAGGCTCCGATCATTTTCGTTGAGTATCCTGACTCCGATTATTACGTTGAGCGTTCAGGCTCCATTCATTTTCGTTGACTATCTAGACTCCGGTTATTACGTTGAGGGTTCAGACTCCGGTCATTTTCGTTGAGTATCCATACTCCGGTCAATATGTTGAGCGTTCAGGCTCCGGTCATTTTCGTCGAGTATCCAGACTCCGGTCAATACGTTGAGCATTCAGGCTCCGGTCATTTTTGTTGAGTATCCAGACTCCGGTCATTACATTGATAGTTCAGGATCCAGTCATTTTCGTTGAGTATCATAACTCCATTTATTACGTTGAGCGTCCAGGCTCCGATCATTTTCGTTGAGTATCCATACTCCGGTCAATACGTTGAGCGTTCAGGCTCCGGTCATTTTTGTTGAGTATCCAGACTCCGGTCATTACATTGAGCATTCAGGATCAAGTCATTTTTGTTGAGTATCATAACTCCATTTATTACATTGAGCGTTCAGGATCCGATCAGTTTCGTTGAGTATCCAGACTCTAAATATTACGTAGAGCGTTCAGGCTCCGGTCAGTTTCGTTGGGTATCCAGACTCTAGTGATTACGTTGATCGTTTAGGCTCCGGTCATTTTCATTGACTATCCAGACTCGGGTTATTACGTTAAGTGTTCAGGCTCCGGTCAGTTTCGTTGAGTATCCAGATTCAGATTATTATATTGAGCATTCAGGCTCCGGTCAGTTTCGTTGGGTATCTAGACTCCGGTTATTACGTTGAACGTTCAGGCTCCGGTCATTTTCGTTGAGTATCCAGACTCCGGTTATTAAGTTGAGCGTCAGGCTCCGATCATTTTTTTTGAGTATCCATACTCCAGTCAATACGTTGAGCATTCAGGCTCCGGTCATTTTCGTTGAGTATCCAGACTCCGGTCATTACATTAAGCGTTCAGGATCCAGTCATTTTTGTTGAGTATCATAACTCCAATTATTACGTTGAGAGTTCAGGATCCGATCAGTTTCGTTGAGTATCCAGACACCAAATATTACGTTGAGCGTTTAGGCTCCGGTCAGTTTCGTTGGGTATCCAGACTCCGGTGATTACGTTGATCGTTCAGGCTCCGGTCATTTTCGTTGAGTATCCAGACTCGGGTTATTACGTTAAGCGTTTAGGCTCCGGTCAGTTTCGTTGAGTATCCAGATTCCGATTATTACGTTGAGCGTTCAGGCTCCGATCAGTTTCGTTGGGTATCCAGACTCCGATTATTACATTGAGCGTTTAGGCTCCGGTCATTTTCGTTGGGTATCCAGACTCCGATTATTACGTTGAGGGTTCAGACTCCGGTCATTTTCGTTGAGTATCTAGACTCCTATCATTACGTTGAACGTTCAGGCTCCGATCATTTTCGTTGAGTATCCATACTCCGGTCAATACGTTGAGTGTTCAGGCTCCGGTCATTTTCGTTAAGTATCCAGACTCCGGTTATTACGTTGAGCGTTCAGGATCCAGTCATTTTTGTTGAGTATCATAACTCCATTTATTACGTTAAGCGTTCAGGATCCGATAAGTTTCGTTGAGTATCCAGACTCCAAATATTACGTTGAGCGTTCAGGCTCCAGTCAGTTTCGTTTGGTATCCAGACTCCTGTGATTACGTTGATCGTTTAGGCTCCGGTCATTTTTGTTGACTATCCAGACTCCGGTTATTACGTTGAGCGTTCAGGCTCTGGTCAGTTTCGTTGGGTATCCAGACTCCGGCTATTAAGTTGAGCGTCAGGCTCCGATCATTTTAGTTGAGTATCCTGACTCCGATTATTACGTTGAGCGTTCAGGCACCGGTCATTTTCGTTGCCTATCCACACTCCGGTTATTACGTTGAGGGTTCAGGCTCCGGTCAGTTTCGTTGGGTATCCGGACTCCGGTTATTAAGTTGAGCGTCAGGCTCCGATCATTTTCGTTGACTATCCAGACTCTGGTTATTACGTTAAGTGTTCAGGCTCCGGTCAGTTTCGTTGAGTATCCAGATTCCGATTATTACATTGAGCGTTCAGGCTCCGGTCAGTTTCGTTGGGTATCCAGACTCCGGTTATTACGTTGAACGTTCAGGCTCCGGTCATTTTCGTTGAGTATCCATACTCTGGTTATTAAGTTGAGCGTCAGGCTCCGATCATTTTCATTGAGTATCCAGACTCCGATTATTACGTTGAGCGTTCAGGCTCCGGTCATTTTCGTTGAGTATCCAGACTCCGGTTATTACGTTGATGGTTCAGACTCCGGTCATTTTCGTTGAATATCATAACTCCATTTATTACGTTGAGCGTACAGGATCCGATAAGTTTCGTTGAGTATCTAGACTCCAAATATTACGTTGAGCGTTCAGGCTCCGGTCAATTTCGTTGGGTATCCAGACTCCGGTGATTATGTTGATCGTTCAGGCTCCGGTCATTTTCGTTGAGTATCCAGACTCGGGTTATTACGTTAAGCGTTTAGGCTCCGGTCAGTTTCTTTGAGTATCCAGATTCCGATTATTACGTTGAGCATTCAGGCTCCGGTCAGTTTCGTTGGGTATCCAGACTCCGATTATTACGTTGAGCGTTTAGGCTCCGGTCATTTTCGTTGGGTATCCAGACTCCGGTTATTACGTTGAGGGTTCAGACTCCAGTCATTTTCGTTGAGTATCTAGACTCCTATCATTACATTGAACGTTCAGGCTCCGATCATTTTCGTTGAGTATCCATACTCCGGTCAATACGTTGAGCGTTCAGGCTCCGGTCATTTTCGTTAAGTATCCAGACTCCGGTCATTACATTGAGCGTTCAGGATCCAGTCATTTTTGTTGAGTATCATAACTCCATTTATTACGTTAAGCGTTCAGGATCCGATAAGTTTCGTTGAGTATCCAGACTCCAAATATTACATTGAGCGTTCAGGCTCCGGTCAGTTTCGTTTGGTTTCCAGACTCCGGTGATTACGTTGATCGTTCAGGCTCCGGTCATTTTCGTTGACTATCCAGACTCCGGTTATTACGTTGCGCGTTCAGGCTCCGGTCAGTTTCGTTGGGTATCCAGACTCCGGTTATTAAGTTGACCGTCAGGCTCCGATCATTTTCGTTGAGTATCCAGACTCCGATTATTACGTTGAGCGTTCAGGCACCGGTCATTTTCGTTGACTATCCACACTCCGGTTATTACGTTGAGGGTTCAGGCTCCGGTCAGTTTCGTTGGGTATCCAGACTCCGGTGATTACGTTGATCGTTCAGGCTCCGGTCATTTTCGTTGACTATCCAGACTCCGGTTATTACGTTGAGCGTTCAGGCTCCGGTCAGTTTCGTTGGGTATCCAGACTCCGGTTATTAAGTTGAGCGTCAGGCTCCGATCATTTTCGTTGAGTATCCAGACTCCGATTATTACGTTGAGCGTTCAGGCACCGGTCATTTTCGTTGACTATCCAGACTCCGGTTATTATGTTGAGGGTTCAGACTCCGGTCATTTTCGTTGAGTATCCATACTCCCGTCAATACGTTGAGCGTTCAGGCTCCGGTCATTTTCGTTGAGTATCTAGACTCTGGTCAATACGTTGAGCGTTCAGGCTCCGGTCATTTTCGTTGAGTATCCAGACTCCGATCATTACATTGAGCGTTCAGGATCCAGTCATTTCCGTTGAGTATCATAACTCCATTTATTACGTTGAGCGTTCATGCTCCAATCATTTTCGTTGAGTACCCATACTCCGGTCAATACGTTGAGCGTTCAGGCTCCGGTCATTTTCGTTGAGTATCCAGACTCCGGTCATTACATTGAGCATTCATGATATAGTCATTTTTGTTGAGTATCATAACTCCATTTATTACATTGAGCGTTCAGGATCCGATCAGTTTCGTTGAGTATCCAGACTCTAAATATTACGTTGAGCGTTGAGGCTCCGATCAGTTTCGGTGGGTATCCAGACTCTGGTGATTACGTTGATCGTTCAGGCTCCGGTCATTTTCGTTGACTATCCACACTCGGGTTATTACGTTAAGTGTTCAGGCTCCGGTCAGTTTCGTTGAGTATCCAGATTCCGATTATTACATTGAGCGTTCAGGCTCCGGTCAGTTTCGTTGGGTATCCAGACTCCGATTATCATGTTGAGCGTTCAGGCTCCGGTCATTTTCGTTGAGTATCCCGACTCCGGTTATTACGTTGAGGGTTCAGGCTCCGATCATTTTCATTGAGTATCCAGACTCCGATTATTACGTTGAGCGTTCAGGCTCCGGTCATTTTCGTTGAGTATCCAGACTCCGGTCAATACATTGAGCGTTCAGGCTCCGTTCATTTTCGTTGAGTATCCAGAGTCCGGTCATTATATTGAGCGTTCAGGATCCAATCATTTTTTTTTAGTTTCATAACTCCATTTATTACGTTAAGCGTTCAGGATCTGATCAGTTTCGTTGAGTATCCAGACTCCAAATATTACGTTGAGCGTTCAGGCTCCGGTCAGTTTTGTTGGGTATCCAGACTCCGGTGATTACGTTGATCGTTCAGGCTCCAGCCATTTTCGTTGACTATCCAGACTCCGGTTATTACGTTGAGCGTTCAGGCTACGGTCAGTTTCGTTGGGTATCCAGACTCCGATTATTACGTTGAGCGTTCAGGCTCCGGTCATTTTTGTTCAATATCCAGACTCCGGTTATTAAGTTGAGCGTCAGGCTCCGATCATTTTCGATGAGTATCCAGACTCCGATTATTACATTGAGCGTTCAAGCTCCGGTCATTTTCATTGAGTATCCAGACTCCGGTTATTACGTTGAAGGTTCAGACTCTGGTCATTTTCGTTGAGTATCCTGACTCCGGTTATTACGTTGAGGGTTCAGACTCCGATCATTTTCTTTGAGTATCTAGACTTCTGTCATTACGTTGAATGTTCAGGCTCCGATCATTTTCGTCGAGTATCCATACTCCGGTCAATACGTTGAGCGTTCAGGCTCCAGTCATTTTCGTTGAGTATCCAGACTCCGGTCATTACATTGAGCATTCAGGATCCAGTCATTTTTGTTGAGTATCATAACTCCACTTATTACATTGAGCGTACAGGATCCGATAAGTTTCGTTGAGTATCCAGACTCCAAATATTACGAGGAGCGTTCAGGCTCCGGTCAGTTTCGTTGGATATCCAGACTCCGGTGATTACGTTGATCGTTCAGGCTCCGGTAATTTTCGTTGATTATTTAGACTCGGGTTATTACGTTAAGCATTCAGGCTCCGGTCAGTTTCGTTTGGGAATCCAGATTCCGATTATTAGGTTGAGCGTTAAGGCTCCGGTCAGTTTCGTTGGGTATCCAGACTCCGGTTATTACGTTGAGCGTTCAGGCTCCGATCATTTTCGTTGAGTATCCAGACTCCGGTTATTATGTTGAGCGTCAGGCTCCGATCATTTTCGTTGAGTATCCAGACTCCGGTTATTACGTTGAGGGTTCAGACTCCGGTCATTTTCGATGAGTATCTAGACTCCTGTCATTACATTAAACGTTCAGGCTCCGATCATTTTCGTTGAGTATCCATATTCCGGCCAATACGTTGAGGGTTCAGGCCCCGGTCATTTTTGTTGAGTATCCAGACTCCGGTCATTACATTGAGCGTTTAGGATCTAGTCATTTTTGTTGAGTATCATAACTCCATTTATTATGTTGAGCGTTCAGGATCTAATCAGTTTCGTTGAGTATCCAGACTCCAAATATTACGTTGAGCATTCAGGCTCCGGTCAGTTTCGTTGGGTATCCAAACTCCGGTGATTACGTTGATCGTTCAGGCTCCGGTCATTTTCGTTGAATATCCAGAATCGGGTTATAACGTTAAGCGTTCAGGCTCCGGTCAGTTTCGTTGAGTATCCAGATTCCGATTATTACGTTGAGCGTTCAGGCTCCGGTCAGTTTCGCTGGGTATCCAGACTCCGATTATTACATTGAGCGTTCAGGCTCCGGTCATTTTTGTTGAGTATCCAGACTCCTGTCATTACGTTGAACGTTCAGGCTCCGATCATTTTCGTTGAGTATACATACTCCGGTCAATACGTTGAGCGTTCAGGCTCCGGTCATTTTTGTTGAGTATCCAGACTCCGGTCATTACATATAGCATTCAGGATCTAGTCATTTTTGTTGAGTATCATAACTCCATTTATTACGTTGAACGTTCAGGATCCGATCAGTTTTGTTGGGTATCCAGACTCCAAATATTACGTTGAGCGTTCAGGCTCCGGTCAGTTTCGTTGGGTATCCAGACTCCGGTGATTAGGTTGATCGTTCAGGCTCTGGTCATTTTCGTTGACTATCCAGACTCGGGTTATTACGTTAAGCGTTCAGGCTCCGGTCAGTTTCGTTGAGTATCCAGATTCCGATTATTACGTTGAGCATTCAGGCTCCGGTCAGTTTCGTTGGGTATCCAGACTCTGGTTATTACGTTGAGCGTTTAGGCTCCGGTCATTTTCATTAAGTATCTAGACTCCGGTTATTAAGTTGAGCGTCAGGCTCCGATCATTTTCGTTGAGTATCCAGACTCCGATTATTACGTTGAACGTTCAGGCTCCGGTTATTTTCGTTGAGTATCCTGACTCCGGTTATTACGTTGAGGGTTCAGACTCCGGTCATTTTCTTTGAGTATCTAGACTCCAGTGGTTACGTTGAATGTTCAGGCTCCGATCATTTTCGTCGAGTATCCATACTCTGGTCAATACGTTGAGCGTTCAGGCTCCGGTCATTTTCGTTGAGTATCCAGACTCCGGTCATTACATTGAGCGTTCAGGATCCAGTCATTTTTGTTGAGTATCATAACTCCATTTATTACGTTGAGCGTACATGATCCGATAAGTTTCGTTGAGTATCCAGACTCCAAATATTATATGGAGCGTTCAGGCTCCGGTCAGTTTCGTTGGGTATCCAGACTCCGGTGATTACGTTGATCGTTCAGGCTCCGGTCATTTTCATTGACTATTCAGACTCGGGTTATTACGTTAAGCGTTCAGGCTCCGGTAAGTTTCATTGAGTATCCAGATTCCGATTATTACGTTGAGCGTTCAGGCTCCGGCCAGTTTCGTTGGGTATCCAGACTCCGGTTATTACGTTGAGCGTTCAGGCTCCGGTCATTTTCGTTGAGTATCCAGACTCCGGTTATTAAGTTGAGTGTCAGGCTCCGATCATTTTCGTTGAGTATCCAGACACCGATTATTACGTTGAGCGTTCAGGCTCCGGTCATTTTCGTTGAGTATCCAGACTCCGGTTATTACGTTGAGGGTTCAGACTTCGGTAATTTTAGTCAAGTCTCTAGACTCCTGTCATTACGTTGAATGTTCAGGCTCCGATCAATTTCGTTGAGTATCCATACTCCGGTCAATACGTTGAGCGTTCAGGTTCCGGTCATTTTCGTTGAGTATCCAGACTCCGGTCATTATATTGAGCGTTCAGGATCCAGTCATTTTTGTTGAGTATTATAACTCCGTTTATTACGTTGAGCGTTCAGGATCTGATCAGTTTCGTTGAATATCCAGACTCCAAATATTACGTTGAGCGTTCAGGCTCTGGTCAGTTTCGTTGGGTATCCAGACTCCGGTGATTACGTTGATCGTTCAGGCTCCGGTCATTTTCGTTGACTATCCAGACTCGGGTTATTACGTTAAGCGTTCCGGCTCTAGTTAGTTTAGTTGAGTATCCAGATTCCGATTATTACGTTGAGCATTCAGGCTCCGGTCAGTTTCGTTGGGTATCCAGACTCCGGTTATTACGTTGAGCGTTCAGGCTCCGGTCATTTTTATTGAGTATCCAGAATCCGATTATTAAGTTGAGTGTCAGGCTCCGATCATTTTAGTTGAGTATCCAGACTCCGATTATTTCATTGAAAGTTCAGGCTCCGGTCATTTTCGTTGAGTGTCCAGACTCCGGTTATTACGTTGAGGGTTCAGACTCCGGTCATTTTTGTTGAGTATCTAGACTCCTGTCATTACGTTCAACGTTCAGGCTCCGATCATTTTCGTTGAGTATACATACTCCGGTTAATACGTTGAGCGTTCAGGCTCCGGTCATTTTCGTTGAGTATCCAGACTCCGGTCATTACATTGAGCGTTCATGATCCAGTCATTTTTGTTGAGTATCATAACTCCATTTATTACGTTGAGCGTTCAGGATCTGATCAGTTTCGTTGAGTATCCAGACTCCAAATATTACGTTGAGCGTTCAGGCTCCGGTCAGTTTCGTTGGGTATCCAGACTCCGGTGATTACGTTGATCGTTCAGGCTCCGGTCATTTTCGTTGACTATCTAGACTCGGGTTATTACGTTAAGCGTTCAGGCTCCGGTCAGTTTCGTTGAGTATCTAGATTCCGATTATTACTTTGAGCATTCAGGCTTCGGTCAGTTTCGTTGGGTATCCAGACTCCGATTATTACGTTGAGCGTTCAGGCTCCGGTCATTTTCGTTGAGTATCCAGACTTCGGTTATTACGTTGAGGGTTCAGACTCCGTTCATTTTCGTTGAGTATCTAGACTCATGTCATTACGCTGAACGTTCAGGCTCCGATCATTTTCGTTGAGTATCCATACTCCGGTCAATACGTTGAGCGTTTAGGTTCTGGTCATTTTCGTTGAGTATCCAGACTCCTGTCATTACATTGAGCGTTCAGGATCCAGTCATTTTTGTTGAGTATCATAACTCTATTTATTACGTTGAGCGTTCAGGATCTGATCAGTTTCGTTGAGTATCCAGATTCCAAATATTACGTTGAGCGTTCAGGCTCCGGTCAGTTTCGTTGGGTATCCAGACTCGGGTTATTACGTTAGGTGTTCAGGCTCCAGTCAGTTTCAATGGGTATCCTGACTCCGATTATTACGTTGAGCGTTCAGGCTCCGGTCATTTTTGTTGAGTATCCAGACTCCGGTTATTAAGTTGAGCGTCAGGCTCCGATCATTTTCGTTGAGTATCCAGACTCCGATTATTACGTTGAACGTTCAGGCTCCGGTCATTTTCGTTGAGTATCCAGACTCCTGTCATTACGTTGAACGTTCAGGCTCCGATCATTTTCGTTGAGTATCCATACTCCGGTTAATACGTTGAGCGTTCAGGCTCCGGTCATTTTCGTTGAGTATCCAGACTCCGGTCATTACATTGAGCGTTCAGGATCCAGTCATTTTTGTTGAGTATCATAACTCCATTTATTACGGTGAGCGTTCAGGATCTGATCAGTTTCGTTGAGTATCCAGACTCCAAATATTACGTTGAGCATTCAGGCTCCGGTCAGTTTCGTTGGGTATCTAGACTCCGGTGATTACGTTGATCGTTCAGGCTCCGGTCATTTTCGTTGACTATCCAGACTCGGGTTATTACGTTAAGCATTCAGGCTCCGGTTAGTTTCGTTGAGTATCCAGATTCCGATTATTACGTTGAGCGTTCAGGCTCCGGTCAGTTTCGTTGGGTATCTAGACTCCGATTATTACGTTGAGCATTCAGGCTCCGGTCATTTTCGTTGAGTAACAAGACTCCGGTTATTACGTTGATAGTTCAGACTCCGGTCATTTTCGTTGAGTATCTAGACTCCTGTCATTACGTTGAACGTTCAGGCTCCGATCATTTTCGTTGAGTATCCATACTCCGGTCAATACGTTGAGCGCTCAGGCTCCGGTCATTTTTGTTGAGTATCCAGACTCCGGTCATTACATTGAGCGTTCAGGATCTAGTCATTTTTGTTGAGTATCATAACTCCATTTAATATGTTGAGCGTTCAGGATCCGATCAGTTTCGTTGAGTATCCCGACTCCAAATATTACATTGAGCATTCAGGCTCCGGTCAGTTTCATTGGGTATCCAGACTCCGGTGATTACGTTGATCGTTCAGGCTCCGGTCATTTTCGTTGACTATCCAGACTCGGGTTATTACGTTAAGCGCTCAGGCTCTGGTCAGTTTCGTTGAGTATCCAGATTTCGATTATTACGTTGAGCGTTCAGGCTCCGGTCAGTTTCGTTGGGTATCCAGACTCCGGTTATTACGTTGAGCGTTCAGGCTCCGGTCATTTTCGTTGAGTATCCAGATTCCGATTATTACGTTGAGCGTTCAGGCTCCGGTCAGTTTCGTTGGGTATCCAGACTCCGGTTATTACGTTGAGCGTTTCGGCTCCGGTCATTTTCGTTGAGTACCCAGACTCCGGTCAATACGTTGAGCGTTCAGGCAACAATCATATGCGTTGAGTATCTAGACTCCGGTCATTACATTGAGCGTTCTGGATCCAGTCAATTTTATTGAGTATCATAACTCCATTTATTACGTTGAGCGTTCAGGATCTGATCAGTTTCGTTGAGTATCCAGACTCCAAATATTACGTTGAGCGTTCAGGCTCCGGTCAGTTTCGTTGGGTATCCAGACTCCGGTGATTACGTTGATCGTTCAGGCTCCGGTCATTTTCGTTGACTATCTAGACTCGGGTTATTACGTTAAGCGTTCAGGCTCCGGTCAGTTTCGTTGAGTATCTAGATTCTGATTATTTCTTTGAGCGTTTAGGCTTCGGTCAGTTTCGTTGGGTATCCAGACTCCGATTATTACGTTGAGCATTCAGGCTCCGATCATTTTCGTTGAGTATCCAGACTTCGGTTATTACGTTGAGGGTTCAGACTCCGGTCATTTTCGTTGAGTATCTAGACTCATGTCATTACGCTGAACGTTCAGGCTCCGATCATTTTCGTTGAGTATCCATACTCCGGTCAATACGTTGAGCGTTCAGGTTCCGGTCATTTTCGTTGAGTATCCAGACTCCTGTCATTACATTGAGCGTTCAGGATCCAGTCATTTTTGTTGAGTATCATAAATCCATTTATTACGTTGAGCGTTCAGGATCTGATCAGTTTCGTTGAGTATCCAGACTCCAAATATTAGGTTGAGCGTTCAGGCTCCGGTCAGTTTCGTTGGGTATCCAGACTCCGGTGATTACGTTGATCGTTCAGGCTCCGGTCATTTTTGTTGACTATCCAGACTCGGGTTATTACGTTAGGTGTTCAGGCTCCGATCAGTTTCAATGGGTATCCAGACTCCGGTTATTACGTTGAGTGTTCAGGCTCCGGTCATTTTCGTTGAGTATCCAGACTCCGGTTATTAAGTTGAGCGTCAGGCTCCGATCATTTTCGTTGAGTATCCAGACTCCGTTCATTACATTGAGCGTTCAGGATCCAGTCATTTTTGTTGAGTATCATAACTCCATTTATTATGTTGAGCGTTCAGGATCTGATCAGTTTCGTTTAGTATCCAGACTCCAAATATTACGTTGAGCGTTCAGGCTCCGGTCAGTTTCGTTGGGTATCCAGACTCCGGTGATTACGTTGATCGTTCAGGCTCCGGTCATTTTCGTTGACTATCTAGACTCGGGTTATTACGTTAGGTGTTCAGGCTCCGGTCAGTTTCAATGGGTATCCTGACTCCGATTATTACGTTGAGCGTTCAGGCTCCGGTCATTTTTGTTGAGTATCCAGACTCCGGTTATTACGTTGAGTGTCAGGCTCCGATCATTTTCGTTGAGTATCTAGACTCCGATTATTACGTTGAACGTTCAGGCTCCAGTCATTTTCGTTGAGTATCCAGACTCCTGTCATTACGTTGAACGTTCAGGCTCCGATCATTTTCGTTGAGTATCCATACTCCGGTTAATACGTTGAGCGTTCAGGCTCCGGTCATTTTCGTTGAGTATCCAGACTCCGGTCATTACATTGAGCGTTCAGGATCCAGTCATTTTTGTTGAGTATCATAACTCCATTTATTACGGTGAGCGTTCAGGATCTGATCAGTTTCGTTGAGTATCCAGACTCCAAATATTACATTGAGCATTCAGGCTCCGGTCAGTTTCGTTGGGTATCCAGACTCCGGTGATTACGTTGATCGTTCAGGCTCCGGTCATTTTCGTTGACTATCCAGACTCGGGTTATTACGTTAAGCGTTCAGGCTCCGGTCAGTTTCGTTGAGTATCTAGATTCTGATTATTACTTTGAGCGTTCAGGCTTCGGTCAGTTTCGTTGGGTATCCAGACTCCGATTATTACGTTGAGCATTCAGGCTCCGATCATTTTCGTTGAGTATCCAGACTTCGGTTATTACGTTGAGGGTTCAGACTCCGGTCATTTTCGTTGAGTATCTAGACTCATGTCATTACGCTGAACGTTCAGGCTCCGATCATTTTCGTTGAGTTTCCATACTCCGGTCAATACGTTGAGCGTTCAGGTTCCGGTCATTTTCGTTGAGTATCCAGACTCCTGTCATTACATTGAGCGTTCAGGATCCAGTCATTTTTGTTGAGTATCATAATTCCATTTATTACGTTGAGCGTTCTGGATCTGATCAGTTTCGTTGAGTATCCAGACTCCAAATATTAGGTTGAGCGTTCAGGCTCCGGTCAGTTTCGTTGGGTATCCAGACTCCGGTGATTACGTTGATCGTTCAGGCTCCGGTCATTTTTGTTGACTATCCAGACTCGGGTTATTACGTTAGGTGTTCAGGCTCCGGTCAGTTTCAATGGGTATCCAGACTCCGGTTATTACGTTGAGTGTTCAGGCTCCGGTCATTTTCGTTGAGTATCCAGACTCCGGTTATTAAGTTGAGCGTCAGGCTCCGATCATTTTCGTTGAGTATCCAGACTCCGTTCATTACATTGAGCGTTCAGGATCCAGTCATTTTTGTTGAGTATCATAACTCCATTTATTACGTTGAGCGTTCAGGATCTGATCAGTTTCGTTGAGTATCCAGACTCCAAATATTACGTTGAGCGTTCAGGCTCCGGTCAGTTTCGTTGGGTATCCAGACTCCGGTGATTACGTTGATCGTTCAGGCTCCGGTCATTTTCGTTGACTATCCAGACTCGGGTTATTACGTTAGGTGTTCAGGCTCCGGTCAGTTTCAATGGGTATCCTGACTCCGATTATTACGTTGAGTGTTCAGGCTCCGGTCATTTTTGTTGAGTATCCAGACTCCGGTTATTAAGTTGAGTGTCAGGCTCCGATCATTTTCGTTGAGTATCTAGACTCCGATTATTACGTTGAACGTTCAGGCTCCAGTCATTTTCGTTGAGTATCCAGACTCCTGTCATTACGTTGAACGTTCAGGCTCCGATCATTTTCGTTGAGTATCCATACTCCGGTTAATACGTTGAGCGTTCAGGCTCCGGTCATTTTCGTTGAGTATCCAGACTCCGGTCATTACATTGAGCGTTCAGGATCCAGTCATTTTTGTTGAGTATCATAACTCCATTTATTACGGTGAGCGTTCAGGATCTGATCAGTTTCGTTGAGTATCCAGACTCCAAATATTACGTTGAGCATTCAGGCTCCGGTCAGTTTCGTTGGGTATCCAGACTCCGGTGATTACGTTGATCGTTCAGGCTCCGGTCATTTTCGTTGACTATCCAGACTCGGGTTATTACGTTAAGCGTTCAGGCTCCGGTCAGTTTCGTTGAGTATCTAGATTCTGATTATTACTTTGAGCGTTCAGGCTTCGGTCAGTTTCGTTGGGTATCCAGACTCCGATTATTACGTTGAGCATTCAGGCTCCGATCATTTTCGTTGAGTATCCAGACTTCGGTTATTACGTTGAGGGTTCAGACTCCGGTCATTTTCGTTGAGTATCTAGACTCATGTCATTACGCTGAACGTTCAGGCTCCGATCATTTTCGTTGAGTATCCATACTCCGGTCAATATGTTGAGCGTTCAGGTTCCGGTCATTTTCGTTGAGTATCCAGACTCCTGTCATTACATTGAGCGTTCAGGATCCAGTCATTTTTGTTGAGTATCATAAATCCATTTATTACGTTGAGCGTTCAGGATCTGATCAGTTTCGTTGAGTATCCAGACTCCAAATATTAGGTTGAGCGTTCAGGCTCCGGTCAGTTTCGTTGGGTATCCAGACTCCGGTGATTACGTTGATCGTTCAGGCTCCGGTCATTTTTGTTGACTATCCAGACTCGGGTTATTACGTTAGGTGTTCAGGCTCCGGTCAGTTTCGTTGAGTATCCAGATTCCGATTATTACGTTGAGCGTTCAGGCTCCGGTCAGTTTCGTTGGGTATCTAGACTCCGATTATTACGTTGAGCATTCAGGCTCCGGTCATTTTCGTTGAGTAACAAGACTCCGGTTATTACGTTGATAGTTCAGACTCCGGTCATTTTCGTTGAGTATCTAGACTCCTGTCATTACGTAAAACGTTCAGGCTCCGATCATTTTCGTTGAGTATCCATACTCCGGTCAATACGTTGAGCGCTCAGGCTCCGGTCATTTTTGTTGAGTATCCAGACTCCGGTCATTACATTGAGCGTTCAGGATCTAGTCATTTTTGTTGAGTATCATAACTCCATTTAATATATTGAGCGTTCAGGATCCGATCAGTTTCGTTGAGTATCCCGACTCCAAATATTACATTGAGCGTTCAGGCTCCGGTCAGTTTCATTGGGTATCCAGACTCCGGTGATTACGTTGATCGTTCAGGCTCCGGTCATTTTCGTTGACTATCCAGACTCGGGTTATTACGTTAAGCGCTCAGGCTCTGGTCAGTTTCGTTGAGTATCCAGATTTCGATTATTACGTTGAGCGTTCAGGCTCCGGTCAGTTTCGTTGGGTATCCAGACTCCGGTTATTACGTTGAGCGTTCAGGCTCCGGTCATTTTCGTTGAGTATCCAGATTCCGATTATTACGTTGAGCGTTCAGGCTCCGGTCAGTTTCGTTGGGTATCCAGACTCCGGTTATTACGTTGAGCGTTTAGGCTCCGGTCATTTTCGTTGAGTACCCAGACTCCGGTCAATACGTTGAGCGTTCAGGCTACAATCATATGCGTTGAGTATCTACACTCCGGTCATTACATTGAGCGTTCTGGATCCAGTCAGTTTTATTGAGTATCATAACTCCATTTATTACGTTGAGAGTTCAGGATCTGATCAGTTTCGTTGAGTATCCAGACTCCAAATATTACGTTGAGCGTTCAGGCTCCGGTCAGTTTCGTTGGGTATCCAGACTCCGGTGATTACGTTGATCGTTCAGGCTCCGGTCATTTTCGTTGACTATCTAGACTCGGGTTATTACGTTAAGCGTTCAGGCTCCGGTCAGTTTCGTTGAGTATCTAGATTCTGATTATTACTTTGAGCGTTCAGGCTTCGGTCAGTTTCGTTGGGTATCCAGACTCCGATTATTACGTTGAGCATTCAGGCTCCGATCATTTTCGTTGAGTATCCAGACTTCGGTTATTACGTTGAGGGTTCAGACTCCGGTCATTTTCGTTGAGTATCTAGACTCATTTCATTACGCTGAACGTTCAGGCTCCGATCATTTTCGTTGAGTATCCATACTCCGGTCAATACGTTGAGCGTTCAGGTTCCGGTCATTTTCGTTGAGTATCCAGACTCCTGTCATTACATTGAGCGTTCAGGATCCAGTCATTTTTGTTGAGTATCATAAATCCATTTATTACGTTGAGCGTTCAGGATCTGATCAGTTTCATTGAGTATCCAGACTCCAAATATTAGGTTGAGCGTTCAGGCTCCGGTCAGTTTCGTTGGGTATCCAGACTCCGGTGATTACGTTGATTGTTCAGGCTCCGGTCATTTTTGTTGACTATCCAGACTCGGGTTATTACGTTAGGTGTTCAGGCTCCGGTCAGTTTCAATGGGTATCCAGACTCCGGTTATTACGTTGAGTGTTCAGGCTCCGGTCATTTTCGTTGAGTATCCAGACTCCGGTTATTAAGTTGAGCGTCAGGCTCCGATCATTTTCGTTGAGTATCCAGACTCCGTTCATTACATTGAGCGTTCAGGATCCAGTCATTTTTGTTGAGTATCATAACTCCATTTATTACGTTGAGCGTTCAGGATCTGATCAGTTTCGTTGAGTATCCAGACTCCAAATATTACGTTGAGCGTTCAGGCTCCGGTCAGTTTCGTTGGGTATCCAGACTCCGGTGATTACGTTGATCGTTCAGGCTCCGGTCATTTTCGTTGACTATCCAGACTCGGGTTATTACGTTAGGTGTTCAGGCTCCGGTCAGTTTCAATGGGTATCCTGACTCCGATTATTACGTTGAACGTTCAGGCTCCGGTCATTTTTGTTGAGTATCCAGACTCCGGTTATTAAGTTGAGTGTCAGGCTCCGATCATTTTCGTTGAGTATCTAGACTCCGATTATTACGTTGAACGTTCAGGCTCCAGTCATTTTCGTTGAGTATCCAGACTCCTGTCATTACGTTGAACGTTCAGGCTCCGATCATTTTCGTTGAGTATCCATACTCCGGTTAATACGTTGAGCGTTCAGGCTCCGGTCATTTTTGTTGAGTATCCAGACTCCGGTCATTACATTGAGCGTTCAGGATCCAGTCATTTTTGTTGAGTATCATAACTCCATTTATTACGGTGAGCGTTCAGGATCTGATCAGTTTCGTTGAGTATCCAGACTCCAAATATTACGTTGAGCATTCAGGCTCCGGTCAGTTTCGTTGGGTATCCAGACTCCGGTGATTACGTTGATCGTTCAGGCTCCGGTCATTTTCGTTGACTATCCAGACTCGGGTTATTACGTTAAGCGTTCAGGCTCCGGTCAGTTTCGTTGAGTATCTAGATTCTGATTATTACTTTGAGCGTTCAGGCTTCGGTCAGTTTCGTTGGGTATCCAGACTCCGATTATTACGTTGAGCATTCAGGCTCCGATCATTTTCGTTGAGTATCCAGACTTCGGTTATTACGTTGAGGGTTCAGACTCCGGTCATTTTCGTTGAGTATCTAGACTCATGTCATTACGCTGAACGTTCAGGCTCCGATCATTTTCGTTGAGTATCCATACTCCGGTCAATACG
Source organism: Lathyrus sativus (assembly GCA_963859935.3). Classification (NCBI taxonomy): domain Eukaryota; kingdom Viridiplantae; phylum Streptophyta; class Magnoliopsida; order Fabales; family Fabaceae; genus Lathyrus; species Lathyrus sativus. The sequence continues at coordinate 240,108,168 of OZ012736.1, forward strand.
TTGAGCGTTCAGGTTCCGGTCATTTTCGTTGAGTATCCAGACTCCTGTCATTACATTGAGCGTTCAGGATCCAGTCATTTTTGTTGAGTATCATAAATCCATTTATTACATTGAGTGTTCAGGATCTGATCAGTTTCGTTGAGTATCCAGACTCCAAATATTAGGTTGAGCGTTCAGGCTCCGGTCAGTTTCGTTGGGTATCCAGACTCCGGTGATTACGTTGATCGTTCAGGCTCCGGTCATTTTTGTTGACTATCCAGACTCGGGTTATTACGTTAGGTGTTCAGGCTCCGGTCAGTTTCAATGGGTATCCAGACTCCGGTTATTACGTTGAGTGTTCAGGCTCCGGTCATTTTCGTTGAGTATCCAGACTCCGGTTATTAAGTTGAGCGTCAGGCTCCGATCATTTTTGTTGAGTATCCAGACTCCGTTCATTACATTGAGCGTTCAGGATCCAGTCATTTTTGTTGAGTATCATAACTCCATTTATTACGTTGAGCGTTCAGGATCTGATCAGTTTCGTTGAGTATCCAGACTCCAAATATTACGTTGAGCGTTCAGGCTCCGGTCAGTTTCGTTGGGTATCCAGACTCCGGTGATTACGTTGATCGTTCAGGCTCCGGTCATTTTAGTTGACTATCCAGACTCGGGTTATTACGTTAGGTGTTCAGGCTCCGGTCAGTTTCAATGGGTATCCTGACTCCGATTATTACGTTGAGCGTTCAGGCTCCGGTCATTTTTGTTGAGTATCCAGACTCCGGTTATTAAGTTGAGTGTCAGGCTCCGATCATTTTCGTTGAGTATCTAGACTCCGATTATTACGTTGAACGTTCAGGCTCCAGTCATTTTCGTTGAGTATCCAGACTCCTGTCATTACGTTGAACGTTCAGGCTCCGATCATTTTCGTTGAGTATCCATACTCCGGTTAATACGTTGAGCGTTCAGGCTCCGGTCATTTTCGTTGAGTATCCAGACTCCGGTCATTACATTGAGCGTTCAGGATCCAGTCATTTTTGTTGAGTATCATAACTCCATTTATTACGGTGAGCGTTCAGGATCTGATCAGTTTCGTTGAGTATCCAGACTCCAAATATTACGTTGAGCATTCAGGCTCCGGTCAGTTTCGTTGGGTATCCAGACTCCGGTGATTACGTTGATCGTTCAGGCTCCGGTCATTTTTGTTGACTATCCAGACTCGGGTTATTACGTTAAGCGTTCAGGCTCCGGTCAGTTTCGTTGAGTATCTAGATTCTGATTATTACTTTGAGCGTTCAGGCTTCGGTCAGTTTCGTTGGGTATCCAGACTCCGATTATTACGTTGAGCATTCAGGCTCCGATCATTTTCGTTGAGTATCCAGACTTCGGTTATTACGTTGAGGGTTCAGACTCCGGTCATTTTCGTTGAGTATCTAGACTCATGTCATTACGCTGAACGTTCAGGCTCCGATCATTTTCGTTGAGTATCCATACTCCGGTCAATACGTTGAGCGTTCAGGTTCCGGTCATTTTCGTTGAGTATCCAGACTCCTGTCATTACATTGAGCGTTCAGGATCCAGTCATTTTTGTTGAGTATCATAAATCCATTTATTACGTTGAGCGTTCAGGATCTGATCAGTTTCGTTGAGTATCCAGACTCCAAATATTAGGTTGAGCGTTCAGGCTCCGGTCAGTTTCGTTGGGTATCCAGACTCCGGTGATTACGTTGATCGTTCAGGCTCCGGTCATTTTTGTTGACTATCCAGACTCGGGTTATTACGTTAGGTGTTCAGGCTCCGGTCAGTTTCAATGGGTATCCAGACTCCGGTTATTACGTTGAGTGTTCAGGCTCCGGTCATTTTCGTTGAGTATCCAGACTCCGGTTATTAAGTTGAGCGTCAGGCTCCGATCATTTTCGTTGAGTATCCAGACTCCGTTCATTACATTGAGCGTTCAGGATCCAGTCATTTTTGTTGAGTATCATAACTCCATTTATTACGTTGAGCGTTCAGGATCTGATCAGTTTCGTTGAGTATCCAGACTCCAAATATTACGTTGAGCGTTCAGGCTCCGGTCAGTTTCGTTGGGTATCCAGACTCCGGTGATTACGTTGATCGTTCAGGCTCCGGTCATTTTCGTTGACTATCCAGACTCGGGTTATTACGTTAGGTGTTCAGGCTCCGGTCAGTTTCAATGGGTATCCTGACTCCGATTATTACGTTGAGCGTTCAGGCTCCGGTCATTTTTGTTGAGGATCCAGACTCCGGTTATAAAGTTGAGTGTCAGGCTCCGATCATTTTCGTTGAGTATCTAGACTCCGATTATTACGTTGAACGTTCAGGCTCCAGTCATTTTCGTTGAGTATCCAGACTCCTGTCATTACGTTGAACGTTCAGGCTCCGATCATTTTCGTTGAGTATCCATACTCCGGTTAATACGTTGAGCGTTCAGGCTCCGGTCATTTTCGTTGAGTATCCAGACTCCGGTCATTACATTGAGCGTTCAGGATCCAGTCATTTTTGTTGAGTATCATAACTCCATTTATTACGGTGAGCGTTCAGGATCTGATCAGTTTCGTTGAGTATCCAGACTCCAAATATTACGTTGAGCATTCAGGCTCCGGCCAGTTTCGTTGGGTATCCAGACTCCGGTGATTACGTTGATCGTTCAGGCTCCGGTCATTTTCGTTGACTATCCAGACTCGGGTTATTACGTTAAGCGTTCAGGCTCCGATCAGTTTCGTTGAGTATCTAGATTCCGATTGTTACTTTGAGCATTCAGGCTTCGGTCAGTTTCGTTGGGTATCCAGACTCCGATTATTACGTTGAGCGTTCAGGCTCCGGTCATTTTTGTTGAGTATCCAGACTTCGGTTATTACGTTGAGGGTTCAGACTCCGGTCATTATCGTTGAGTATCTAGACTCATGTCATTACGCTGAACGTTCAGGCTCCGATCATTTTCGTTGAGTATCCATACTCCGGTCAATACGTTGAGCGTTTAGGTTCCGGTAATTTTCGTTGAGTATCCAGACTCCTGTCATTACATTGAGCGTTCAGGATCCAGTCATTTTTTTTGAGTATCATAACTCCATTTATTACGTTGAGCGTTCAGGATCTGATCAGTTTCGTTGAGTATCCAGACTCCAAATATTACGTTGAGCGTTCAGGCTCCGGTCAGTTTCGTTGGGTATCCAGACTCCGGTGATTACGTTGATCGTTCAGGCTCCGGTCATTTTCGTTGACTATCCAGATTCGGGTTATTACGTTAGATGTTCAGGCTCCGGTCAGTTTCAATGGGTATCCTGACTCCGATTATTACGTTGAGCGTTCAGGCTCCGGTCATTTTTGTTGAGTATCCAGACTCCGGTTATTAAGTTGAGCGTCAGGCTCTGATCATTTTCGTTGAGTATCCAGACTCCGATTATTACGTTGAACGTTCAGGCTCCGGTCATTTTCGTTGAGTATCCAGACTCCTGTCATTACGTTGAACGTTCAGGCTCCGATCATTTTCGTTGAGTATCCATACTCCGGTTAATACGTTGAGCGTTCAGGCTCCGGTCATTTTCGTTGAGTATCCAGACTCCGGTCATTACATTGAGCGTTCAGGATCCAGTCATTTTTGTTGAGTATCATAACTCCATTTATTACGGTGAGCGTTCAGGATCTGATCAGTTTCGTTGAGTATCCAGACTCCAAATATTACATTGAGCATTCAGGCTCCGGTCAGTTTCGTTGGGTATCCAGACTCCGGTGATTACGTTGATCGTTCAGGCTCCGGTCATTTTCGTTGACTATCCAGACTCGGGTTATTACGTTAAACGTTCAGGCTCCGGTTAGTTTCGTTGAGTATCCAGATTCCGATTATTACGTTGAGCGTTCAGGCTCCGGTCAGTTTCGTTGGGTATCTAGACTACGATTATTACGTTGAGCATTCAGACTCCGGTCATTTTCGTTGAGTATCCAGACTCCGGTTATTACGTTGATAGTTAAGACTCCGGTCATTTTCGTTGAGTATCTAGACTCCTGTCATTACGTTGAACGTTCAGGCTCCGATCATTTTCGTTGAGTATCCATACTCCGGTCAATACGTTGAGCGCTCAGGCTCCGGTCATTTTTGTTGAGTATCCAGACTCCGGTCATTACATTGAGCGTTCAGGATCTAGTCATTTTTATTGAGTATCATAACTCCATTTATTATGTTGAGCGTTCAGGATCCGATCAGTTTCGTTGAGTATCCCGACTCCAAATATTACATTGAGCGTTCAGGCTCCGGTCAGTTTCATTGGGTATCCAGACTCCGGTGATTACGTTGATCGTTCAGGCTCCGGTCATTTTCGTTGACTATCCAGACTCGGGTTATTACGTTAAGCGCTCAGGCTCTGGTCAGTTTTGTTGAGTATCCAGATTTCGATTATTACGTTGAGCGTTCAGGCTCCGGTCAGTTTCGTTGGGTATCCAGACTCCGGTTATTACGTTGAGCGTTCAGGCTCCGGTCATTTTCGTTGAGTATCCAGACTCCGGTTATTATATTGAGCATCAGGCTCCGATCATTTTCGTTGAGTATCCATACTCCGGTCAATACGTTGAACGTTTAGGTTCCGGTCATTTTCGTTGAGTATCCAGACTCCTGTCATTACATTGAGCGTTCAGGATCCAGTCATTTTTGTTGAGTATCATAACTCCATTTATTACGTTGAGCGTTCAGGATCTGATCAGTTTCGTTGAGTATCCAGACTCCAAATATTACGTTGAGCGTTCAGGCTCCGGTCAGTTTCGTTGGGTATCCAAACTCCGGTGATTACGTTGATCGTTCAGGCTCCGGTCATTTTCGTTGACTATCCAGATTCGGGTTATTACGTTAGATGTTCAGGCTCCGGTCAGTTTCAATGGGTATCCTGACTCCGATTATTACGTTGAGCGTTCAGGCTCCGGTCATTTTTGTTGAGTATCCAGACTCCGGTTATTAAGTTGAGCGTCAGGCTCCGATCATTTTCGTTGAGTATCCAAACTCCGATTATTACGTTGAACGTTCAGGATCCGGTCATTTTCGTTGAGTATCCAGACTCCTGTCATTACGTTAAACGTTCAGGCTCCGATCATTTTCGTTGAGTATCCATACTCCGGTTAATACGTTGAGCGTTCAGGCTCCGGTCATTTTCGTTGAGTATCCAGACTCCGTTCATTACATTGAGCGTTCAGGATCCAGTCATTTTTGTTGAGTATCATAACTCCATTTATTACGGTGAGCGTTCAGGATCTGATCAGTTTCGTTGAGTATCCAGACTCCAAATATTACGTTGAGCATTCAGGCTCCGGTCAGTTTCGTTGGGTATCCAGACTCCGGTGATTACGTTGATCGTTCAGGCTCCGGTCATTTTCGTTGACTATCCAGACTCGGGTTATTACGTTAAGCGTTCAGGCTCCGGTTAGTTTCGTTGAGTATCCAGATTCCGATTATTACGTTGAGCGTTCAGGCTCCGGTCAGTTTCGTTGGGTATCTAGACTCCGATTATTACGTTGAGCATTCAGACTCCGGTCATTTTCGTTGAGTATCCAGACTCTGGTTATTACGTTGATAGTTAAGACTCCGGTCATTTTCGTTGAGTATCTAGACTCCTGTCATTACGTTGAACGTTCAGGCTCCGATCATTTTCGTTGAGTATCCATACTCCGGTCAATACGTTGAGCGCTCAGGCTCCGGTCATTTTTGTTGAGTATCCAGACTCCGGTCATTACATTGAGCGTTCAGGATCTAGTCATTTTTATTGAGTATCATAACTCCATTTATTATGTTGAGCGTTCAGGATCCGATCAGTTTCGTTGAGTATCCCGACTCCAAATATTACATTGAGCGTTCAGGCTCCGGTCAGTTTCATTGGGTATCCAGACTCCGGTGATTACGTTGATCGTTCAGGCTCCGGTCATTTTCGTTGACTATCCAGACTCGGGTTATTACGTTAAGCGCTCAGGCTCTGGTCAGTTTTGTTGAGTATCCAGATTTCGATTATTACGTTGAGCGTTCAGGCTCCGGTCAGTTTCGTTGGGTATCCAGACTCCGGTTATTACGTTGAGCGTTCAGGCTCCGGTCATTTTCGTTGAGTATCCAGACTCCGGTTATTAAGTTGAGCATCAGGCTCCGATCATTTTCGTTGAGTATCCAGACTCCGATTATTACTTTGAGCGTTCAGGCTTCGGTCAGTTTCGTTGGGTATCCAGACTCCGATTATTACAGTGAGCGTTCAGGCTCCGATCATTTTCGTTGAGTATCCAGACTTCGGTTATTACGTTGAGGGTTCAGACTCCGGTCATTTTCGTTGAGTATCTAGACTCATGTCATTACGCTGAACGTTCAGGCTCCGATCATTTTCGTTGAGTATCCATACTCCGGTCAATACGTTGAGCGTTCAGGTTCCGGTCATTTTCGTTGAGTATCCAGACTCCTGTCATTACATTGAGCATTCAGGATCCAGTCATTTTTGTTGAGTATCATAACTCCATTTATTACGTTGAGCGTTCAGGATCTGATCAGTTTCGTTGAGTATCCAGACTCCAAATATTAGGTTGAGCGTTCAGGCTCCGGTCAGTTTCGTTGGGTATCCAGACTCCGGTGATTACGTTGATCGTATAGGCTCTGGTCATTTTTGTTGACTATCTAGACTCGGGTTATTACGTTAGGTGTTCAGGCTCCGGTCAGTTTCAATGGGTATCCAGACTCCGGTTATTACGTTGAGTGTTCAGGCTCCGGTCATTTTCGTTGAGTATCCAGACTCCGGTTATTAAGTTGAGCGTCAGGCTTCGATCATTTTCGTTGAGTATCCAGACTCCGATTATTACGTTGAACGTTCAGGCTCCGGTCATTTTCGTTGAGTATCCAGACTCCTGTCATTACGTTGAACGTTCAGGCTCTGATCATTTTCGTTGAGTATCCATACTCCGGTCAATACGTTGAGCGTTCAGGCTCCGGTCATTTTCGTTGAGTATCCAGACTCCGGTCATTACATTGAGCGTTCAGGATCCAGTCATTTTTGTTGAGTATCATAACTCCATTTATTACGGTGAGCGTTCAGGATCTGATCAGTTTCGTTGAGTATCCAGACTCCAAATATTACGTTGAGCATTCAGGCTCCGGTCAGTTTCGTTGGGTATCCAGACTCCGGTGATTACATTGATCGCTCAGGCTCCGGTCATTTTCGTTGACTATCCAGACTCGGGTTATTACGTTAAGCGTTCAGGCTCCGGTCAGTTTCGTTGAGTATCCAGATTCTGATTATTACGTTGAGCGTTCAGGCTCCGGTCAGTTTCGTTGGGTATCCAGACTCCGATTATTACGTTGAGCGTTCAGGCTCCGGTCATTTTCGTTGGGTATCCAGACTCCAGTTATTACGTTGATGGTTCAGACTCCGGTCATTTTCGTTGAGTATCTAGACTCCTGTCATTACGTTGAACGTTCAGGCTCCGATCATTTTCGTTGAGTATCCGTACTCCGGTCAATACGTTGAGCGTTCAGGCTCCGATCATTTTCGTTGAGTATCCAGACTCCGGTCATTACATTGAGCGTTCAGGATCCAGTCATTTTTGTTGAGTATCATAACTCCGTTTATTACGGTGAGTGTTCAGGATCTGATCAGTTTCGTTGAGTATCCAGACTCCAAATATTACGTTGAGCATTCAGGCTCCGGTCAGTTTCGTTGGGTATCCAGACTCCGGTGATTACGTTGATCGTTCAGGCTCCGGTCATTTTTGTTGACTATCCAGACTCGGGTTATTACGTTAAGCGTTCAGGCTCCGGTCAGTTTTGTTGAGTATCCAGATTCCGATTATTACGTTGAGCGTTCAGGCTCAGGTCAGTTTCGTTGGGTATCCAGACTCCGATTATTACGTTGAGCGTTCAGGCTCCGGTCATTTTCGTTGAGTATCCAGACTCCGGTTATTACGTTGATGGTTCAGACTCCGGTCATTTTCGTTGAGTATCTAGACTCCTGTCATTACGTTGAACGTTTAGGCTCCGATCATTTTCGTTGAGTATCCATACTCCGGTCAATACGTTGAGCGCTCAGGCTCCGGTCATTTTTGTTGAGTATCCAGACTCCGATCATTACATTGAGCGTTCAGGATCTAGTCATTTTTTTTGAGTATCATAACTCCATTTATTATGTTGAGTGTTCAGGATCCGATCAGTTTTGTTGAGTATCCAGACTCCAAATATTGCGTTGAGCGTTCAGGCTCCGGTCAGTTTCGTTGGGTATCCAGACTCCGGTGATTACATTGATCGTTCAGGCTCCGGTCATTTTCGTTGACTATCCAGACTCTGGTTATTACGTTAAGCGCTCAGGCTCTGGTCAGTTTCGTTGACTATCCAGATTTCAATTATTACGTTGAGCGTTCAGGCTCCGGTCAGTTTCGTTGGGTATCCAGACTCTGGTTATTACGTTGGGCGTTCAGGCTCCGGTCATTTTCGTTGAGTATCCAGACTCCGGTTATTAAGTTGAGCGTCAGGCTCCGATCATTTTCGTTGAGTATCCAGACTCCGATTATTACGTTGAACGTTCAGGCTCCGGTCATTTTTGTTGAGTATCCAGACTCCGGTTATTACGTTGAGGGTTTAGACTCCGGTCATTTTCGTTGAGTATCTAGACTCCTGTCATTACGTTGAACGTTCAGGCTCCGATCATTTTCGTTGAGTATCCGTACTCCGGTCAATACGTTGAGCGTTCAGGCTCCGATCATTTTCGTTGAGTATCCAGACTCCGGTCATTACATTGAGCGTTCAGGATCCAGTCATTTTTGTTGAGTATCATAACTCCGTTTATTACGGTGAGTGTTCAGGATCTGATCAGTTTCGTTGAGTATCCAGACTCCAAATATTACGTTGAGCATTCAGGCTCCGGTCAGTTTCGTTGGGTATCCAGACTCCGGTGATTACGTTGATCGTTCAGGCTCCGGTCATTTTTGTTGACTATCCAGACTCGGGTTATTACGTTAAGCGTTCAGGCTCCGGTCAGTTTTGTTGAGTATCCAGATTCCGATTATTACGTTGAGCGTTCAGGCTCAGGTCAGTTTCGTTGGGTATCCAGACTCCGATTATTACGTTGAGCGTTCAGGCTCCGGTCATTTTCGTTGAGTATCCAGACTCCGGTTATTACGTTGATGGTTCAGACTCCGGTCATTTTCGTTGAGTATCTAGACTCCTGTCATTACGTTGAACGTTCAGGCTCCGATCATTTTCGTTGAGTATCCATACTCCGGTCAATACGTTGAGCGCTCAGGCTCCGGTCATTTTTGTTGAGTATCCAGACTCCGATCATTACATTGAGCGTTCAGGATCTAGTCATTTTTTTTGAGTATCATAACTCCATTTATTATGTTGAGCGTTCAGGATCCGATCAGTTTTGTTGAGTATCCAGACTCCAAATTTTGCGTTGAGCGTTCAGGCTCCGGTCAGTTTCGTTGGGTATCCAGACTCCGGTGATTACATTGATCGTTCAGGCTCCGGTCATTTTCGTTGACTATCCAGACTCTGGTTATTACGTTAAGCGCTCAGGCTCTGGTCAGTTTCGTTGACTATCCAGATTTCAATTATTACGTTGAGCGTTCAGGCTCCGGTCAGTTTCGTTGGGTATCCAGACTCTGGTTATTACGTTGGGCGTTCAGGCTCCGGTCATTTTCGTTGAGTATCCAGACTCCGGTTATTAAGTTGAGCGTCAGGCTCCGATCATTTTCGTTGAGTATCCAGACTCCGATTATTACGTTGAACGTTCAGGCTCCGGTCATTTTTGTTGAGTATCCAGACTCCGGTTATTACGTTGAGGGTTTAGACTCCGGTCATTTTCGTTGAGTATCTAGACTCCTGTCATTACGTTGAACGTTCAGGCTCCGATCATTTTCGTTGAGTATCCATTCTCCGGTCAATACGTTGAGCGCTCAGGCTCCGGTCATTTTTGTTGAGTATCCAGACTCCGGTCATTACATTGAGCATTCAGGATCTAATCATTTTTGTTGAGTATCATAACTCCATTTATTATGTTGAGCGTTCAGGATCCGATCAGTTTCGTTGAGTATCCAGACTCCAAATATTACGTTGAGCGTTCAGGCTCTAGTCAGTTTCATTGGGTATCCAGACTCCGGTGATTACGTTGATCGTTCAGGCTCCGGTCATTTTTGTTGACTATCCAGACTCGAGTTATTACGTTAAGCGTTCAGGCTCCGGTCAATTTCGTTGAGTATCCAGATTTCGATTATTACGTTGAGCATTCAGGCTCCGGTCAGTTTCGTTGGGTATCCAGACTCCGGTTATTACGTTGAGCGTTTAGGATCCGGTCATTTTCGTTGAGTATCCAGACTCCGGTTATTAAGTTGTGCGTCAGGCTCCGATCATTTTCGTTGAGTATCCAGACTCCGATTATTACGTTGAACGTTCAGGCTCCGGTCATTTTCGTTGAGTATCCTGACTCCGGTTATTACGTTGAGGGTTCAGACTCCGGTCATTTTCGTTGAGTATCCATACTCCGGTCAATACGTTGAGCGTTCAGGCTCCGGTCATTTTCGTTGAGTATCCAGACTCCGGTCATTACATTGAGCGTTCAGGATCCAGTCATTTTTGTTGAGTATCATAACTCCATTTATTACGGTGAGCGTTCAGGATCTGATCAGTTTCGTTGAGTATCCAGACTCCAAATATTACGTTGAGCATTCAGGCTCCGGTCAGTTTCGTTGGGTATCCAGACTCCGGTGATTACGTTGATCGCTCAGGCTCCGGTCATTTTCGTTGACTATCCAGACTCGGGTTATTACGTTAAGCGTTCAGGCTCCGGTCAGTTTCGTTGAGTATCCAGATTCTGATTATTACGTTGAGCGTTCAGGCTCCGGTCAGTTTCGTTGGGTATCCAGACTCCGATTATTACGTTGAGCGTTCAGGCTCCGGTCATTTTCGTTGGGTATCCAGACTCCAGTTATTACGTTGATGGTTCAGACTCCGGTCATTTTCGTTGAGTATCTAGACTCCTGTCATTACGTTGAACGTTCAGGCTCCGATCATTTTCGTTGAGTATCCGTACTCCGATCAATACGTTGAGCGTTCAGGCTCCGATCATTTTCGTTGAGTATCCAGATTCTGATTATTATGTTGAGCGTTCAGGCTCCGGTCAGTTTCGTTGGGTATCCAGACTCCGATTATTACGTTGAGCGTTCAGGCTCCAGTCATTTTCGTTGGGTATCCAGACTCCAGTTATTACGTTGATGGTTCAGACTCCGGTCATTTTCGTTGAGTATCTAGACTCCTGTCATTACGTTGAACGTTCAGGCTCCGATCATTTTCGTTGAGTATCCGTACTCCGATCAATACGTTGAGCGTTCAGGCTCCGATCATTTTCGTTGAGTATCCAGACTCCGGTCATTACATTGAGCGTTCAGGATCCAGTCATTTTTGTTGAGTATCATAACTCCGTTTATTACGGTGAGTGTTCAGGATCTGATCAGTTTCGTTGAGTATCCAGACTCCAAATATTACGTTGAGCATTCAGGCTCCGGTCAGTTTTGTTGGGTATCCAGACTCCGGTGATTACGTTGATCGTTCAGGCTCCGGTCATTTTTGTTGACTATCCAGACTCGGGTTATTACGTTATGCGTTCAGGCTCCGGTCAGTTTCGTTGAGTATCCAGATTCCGATTATTACGTTGAGCGTTCAGGCTCAGGTCAGTTTCGTTGGGTATCCAGACTCCGATTATTACGTTGAGCGTTCAGGCTCCGGTCATTTTCGTTGAGTATCCAGACTCCGGTTATTACGTTGATGGTTCAGACTCCGGTCATTTTCGTTGAGTATCTAGACTCCTGTCATTACGTTGAACGTTCAGGCTCCGATCATTTTCGTTGAGTATCCATACTCCGGTCAATACGTTGAGCGCTCAGGCTCCGGTCATTTTTGTTGAGTATCCAGACTCCGGTCATTACATTGAGCGTTCAGGATCTAGTCATTTTTGTTGAGTATCATAACTCCATTTATTATGTTGAGCGTTCAGGATCCGATAAGTTTTGTTGAGTATCCAGACTCCAAATATTACGTTGAGCGTTCAGGCTTCGGTCAGTTTCGTTGGGTATCCAGACTCCGGTGATTACATTGATCGTTCAGGCTCCGGTCATTTTCGTTGACTATCCAGACTCTGGTTATTACGTTAAGCGCTCAGGCTCTGGTCAGTTTCGTTGACTATCCAGATTTCAATTATTACGTTGAGCGTTCAGGCTCCGGTCAGTTTCGTTGGGTATCCAGACTCTGGTTATTACGTTGGGCGTTCAGGCTCCGGTCATTTTCGTTGAGTATCCAGACTCCGGTTATTAAGTTGAGCGTCAGGCTCCGATCATTTTCGTTGAGTATCCAGACTCCGATTATTACGTTGAACGTTCAGGCTCCGGTCATTTTTGTTGAGTATCCAGACTCCGGTTATTACGTTGAGGGTTTAGACTCCGGTCATTTTCGTTGAGTATCTAGACTCCTGTCATTACGTTGAACGTTCAGGCTCCGATCATTTTCGTTGAGTATCCATTCTCCGGTCAATACGTTGAGCGCTCAGGCTCCGGTCATTTTTGTTGAGTATCCAGACTCCGGTCATTACATTGAGCATTCAGGATCTAATCATTTTTGTTGAGTATCGTAACTCCATTTATTATGTTGAGCGTTCAGGATCCGATCAGTTTCGTTGAGTATCCAGACTCCAAATATTACGTTGAGCGTTCAGGCTCTGGTCAGTTTCATTGGGTATCCAGACTCCGGTGATTACGTTGATCGTTCAGGCTCCGGACATTTTTGTTGACTATCCAGACTCGAGTTATTACGTTAAGCGTTCAGGCTCCGGTCAATTTCGTTGAGTATCCAGATTTCGATTATTACGTTGAGCATTCAGGCTCCGGTCATTTTTGTTGAGTATCCAGACTCCGGTTATTACGTTGAGGGTTTAGACTCCGGTCATTTTCGTTGAGTATCTAGACTCCTGTCATTACGTTGAACGTTCAGGCTCCGATCATTTTCGTTGAGTATCCATACTCCGGTCAATACGTTGAGCGCTCAGGCTCCGGTCATTTTTGTTGAGTATCCAGACTCCGGTCATTACATTGAGCGTTCAGGATCTAGTCATTTTTGTTGAGTATCATAACTCCATTTATTATGTTGAGCGTTCAGGATCCGATAAGTTTTGTTGAGTATCCAGACTCCAAATATTACGTTGAGCGTTCAGGCTTCGGTCAGTTTCGTTGGGTATCCAGACTCCGGTGATTACATTGATCGTTCAGGCTCCGGTCATTTTCGTTGACTATCCAGACTCTGGTTATTACGTTAAGCGCTCAGGCTCTGGTCAGTTTCGTTGACTATCCAGATTTCAATTATTACGTTGAGCGTTCAGGCTCCGGTCAGTTTCGTTGGGTATCCAGACTCTGGTTATTACGTTGGGCGTTCAGGCTCCGGTCATTTTCGTTGAGTATCCAGACTCCGGTTATTAAGTTGAGCGTCAGGCTCCGATCATTTTCGTTGAGTATCCAGACTCCGATTATTACGTTGAACGTTCAGGCTCCGGTCATTTTTGTTGAGTATCCAGACTCCGGTTATTACGTTGAGGGTTTAGACTCCGGTCATTTTCGTTGAGTATCTAGACTCCTGTCATTACGTTGAACGTTCAGGCTCCGATCATTTTCGTTGAGTATCCATTCTCCGGTCAATACGTTGAGCGCTCAGGCTCCGGTCATTTTTGTTGAGTATCCAGACTCCGGTCATTACATTGAGCATTCAGGATCTAATCATTTTTGTTGAGTATCGTAACTCCATTTATTATGTTGAGCGTTCAGGATCCGATCAGTTTCGTTGAGTATCCAGACTCCAAATATTACGTTGAGCGTTCAGGCTCTGGTCAGTTTCATTGGGTATCCAGACTCCGGTGATTACGTTGATCGTTCAGGCTCCGGATATTTTTGTTGACTATCCCGACTCGAGTTATTACGTTAAGCGTTCAGGCTCCGGTCAATTTCGTTGAGTATCCAGATTTCGATTATTACGTTGAGCATTCAGGCTCCGGTCAGTTTCGTTGGGTATCCAGACTCCGGTTATTACGTTGAGCGTTTAGGATCTGGTCATTTTCGTTGAGTATCCAGACTCCGGTTATTAAGTTGTGCGTCAGGCTCCGATCATTTTCGTTGAGTATCCAGACTCCGATTATTACGTTGAACGTTCAGGCTCCGGTCATTTTCGTTGAGTATCCTGACTCCGGTTATTACGTTGAGGGTTCAGACTCCGGTCATTTTCGTTGAGTATCCATACTCCGGTCAATACGTTGAGCGTTCAGGCTCCGGTCATTTTCGTTGAGTATCCAGACTCCGGTCATTACATTGAGCGTTCAGGATCCAGTCATTTTTGTTGAGTATCATAACTCCATTTATTACGGTGAGCGTTCAGGATCTGATCAGTTTCGTTGAGTATCCAGACTCCAAATATTACGTTGAGCATTCAGGCTCCGGTCAGTTTCGTTGGGTATCCAGACTCCGGTGATTACGTTGATCGCTCAGGCTCCGGTCATTTTCGTTGACTATCCAGACTCGGGTTATTACGTTAAGCGTTCAGGCTCCGGTCAGTTTCGTTGAGTATCCAGATTCTGATTATTACGTTGAGCGTTCAGGCTCCGGTCAGTTTCGTTGGGTATCCAGACTCCGATTATTACGTTGAGCGTTCAGGCTCCGGTCATTTTCGTTGGGTATCCAGACTCCAGTTATTACGTTGATGGTTCAGACTCCGGTCATTTTCGTTGAGTATCTAGACTCCTGTCATTACGTTGAACGTTCAGGCTCCGATCATTTTCGTTGAGTATCCGTACTCCGATCAATATGTTGAGCGTTCAGGCTCCGATCATTTTCGTTGAGTATCCAGATTCTGATTATTATGTTGAGCGTTCAGGCTCCGGTCAGTTTCGTTGGGTATCCAGACTCCGATTATTACGTTGAGCGTTCAGGCTCCAGTCATTTTCGTTGGGTATCCAGACTCCAGTTATTACGTTGATGGTTCAGACTCCGGTCATTTTCGTTGAGTATCTAGACTCCTGTCATTACGTTGAACGTTCAGGCTCCGATCATTTTCGTTGAGTATCCGTACTCCGATCAATACGTTGAGCGTTCAGGCTCCGATCATTTTCGTTGAGTATCCAGACTCCGGTCATTACATTGAGCGTTCAGGATCCAGTCATTTTTGTTGAGTATCATAACTCCGTTTATTACGGTGAGTGTTCAGGATCTGATCAGTTTCGTTGAGTATCCAGACTCCAAATATTACGTTGAGCATTCAGGCTCCGGTCAGTTTTGTTGGGTATCCAGACTCCGGTGATTACGTTGATCGTTCAGGCTCCGGTCATTTTTGTTGACTATCCAGACTCGGGTTATTACGTTATGCGTTCAGGCTCCAGTCAGTTTCGTTGAGTATCCAGATTCCGATTATTACGTTGAGCGTTCAGGCTCAGGTCAGTTTCGTTGGGTATCCAGACTCCGATTATTACGTTGAGCGTTCAGGCTCCGGTCATTTTCGTTGAGTATCCAGACTCCGGTTATTACGTTGATGGTTCAGACTCCGGTCATTTTCGTTGAGTATCTAGACTCCTGTCATTACGTTGAACGTTCAGGCTCCGATCATTTTCGTTGAGTATCCATACTCCGGTCAATACGTTGAGCGCTCAGGCTCCGGTCATTTTTGTTGAGTATCCAGACTCCGGTCATTACATTGAGCGTTCAGGATCTAGTCATTTTTGTTGAGTATCATAACTCCATTTATTATGTTGAGCGTTCAGGATCCGATAAGTTTTGTTGAGTATCCAGACTCCAAATATTACGTTGAGCGTTCAGGCTTCGGTCAGTTTCGTTGGGTATCCAGACTCCGGTGATTACATTGATCGTTCAGGCTCCGGTCATTTTCGTTGACTATCCAGACTCTGGTTATTACGTTAAGCGCTCAGGCTCTGGTCAGTTTCGTTGACTATCCAGATTTCAATTATTACGTTGAGCGTTCAGGCTCCGGTCAGTTTCGTTGGGTATCCAGACTCTGGTTATTACGTTGGGCGTTCAGGCTCCGGTCATTTTCGTTGAGTATCCAGACTCCGGTTATTAAGTTGAGCGTCAGGCTCCGATCATTTTCGTTGAGTATCCAGACTCCGATTATTACGTTGAACGTTCAGGCTCCGGTCATTTTTGTTGAGTATCCAGACTCCGGTTATTACGTTGAGGGTTTAGACTCCGGTCATTTTCGTTGAGTATCTAGACTCCTGTCATTACGTTGAACGTTCAGGCTCCGATCATTTTTGTTGAGTATCCATTCTCCGGTCAATACGTTGAGCGCTCAGGCTCCGGTCATTTTTGTTGAGTATCCAGACTCCGGTCATTACATTGAGCATTCAGGATCTAATCATTTTTGTTGAGTATCGTAACTCCATTTATTATGTTGAGCGTTCAGGATCCGATCAGTTTCGTTGAGTATCCAGACTCCAAATATTACGTTGAGCGTTCAGGCTCTGGTCAGTTTCATTGGGTATCCAGACTCCGGTGATTACGTTGATCGTTCAGGCTCCGGACATTTTTGTTGACTATCCAGACTCGAGTTATTACGTTAAGCGTTCAGGCTCCGGTCAATTTCGTTGAGTATCCAGATTTCGATTATTACGTTGAGCATTCAGGCTCCGGTCAGTTTCGTTGGGTATCCAGACTCCGGTTATTACGTTGAGCGTTTAGGCTCCGGTCATTTTCGTTGAGTATCCAGACTCCGGTTATTAAGTTGTGCGTCAGGCTCCGATCATTTTCGTTGAGTATCCAGACCCCGATTATTACTTTGAATGTTCAGGCTCCGGTCATTTTCGTTGAGTATCCTGACTCCGGTTATTACGTTGAGGGTTCAGACTCCGGTCATTTTCGTTGAGTATCCATACTCCGGTCAATACGTTGAGCGTTCAGGCTCCGGTCATTTTCGTTGAGTATCCAGACTCCGGTCATTACATTGAGCGTTCAGGATCCAGTCATTTTTGTTGAGTATCATAACTCCATTTATTACGGTGAGCGTTCAGGATCTGATCAGTTTCGTTGAGTATCCAGACTCCAAATATTACGTTGAGCATTCAGGCTCCGGTCAGTTTCGTTGGGTATCCAGACTCCGGTGATTACGTTGATCGCTCAGGCTCCGGTCATTTTCGTTGACTATCCAGACTCGGGTTATTACGTTAAGCGTTCAGGCTCCGGTCAGTTTCGTTGAGTATCCAGATTCTGATTATTACGTTGAGCGTTCAGGCTCCGGTCAGTTTCGTTGGGTATCCAGACTCCGATTATTACGTTGAGCGTTCAGGCTCCGGTCATTTTCGTTGGGTATCCAGACTCCAGTTATTACGTTGATGGTTCAGACTCCGGTCATTTTCGTTGAGTATCTAGACTCCTGTCATTACGTTGAACGTTCAGGCTCCGATCATTTTCGTTGAGTATCCGTACTCCGGTCAATACGTTGAGCGTTCAGGCTCCGATCATTTTCGTTGAGTATCCAGACTCCGGTCATTACATTGAGCGTTCAGGATCCAGTCATTTTTGTTGAGTATCATAACTCCATTTATTACGGTGAGTGTTCAGGATCTGATCAGTTTCGTTGAGTATCCAGACTCCAAATATTACGTTGAGCATTCAGGCTCCGGTCAGTTTCGTTGGGTATCCAGACTCCGGTGATTACGTTGATCGTTCAGGCTCCGGTCATTTTTGTTGACTATCCAGACTCGGGTTATTACGTTAAGCGTTCAGGCTCCGGTCAGTTTCGTTGAGTATCCAGATTCTGATTATTACGTTGAGCGTTCAGGCTCAGGTCAGTTTCGTTGGGTATCCAGACTCCGATTATTACGTTGAGCGTTCAGGCTCCGGTCATTTTCGTTGAGTATCCAGACTCCGGTTATTACGTTGATGGTTCAGACTCCGGTCATTTTCGTTGAGTATCTAGACTCCTGTCATTACGTTGAACGTTCAGGCTCCGATCATTTTCGTTGAGTATCCATACTCCGGTCAATACGTTGAGCGCTCAGGCTCCGGTCATTTTTGTTGAGTATCCAGACTCCGGTCATTACATTGAGCGTTCAGGATCTAGTCATTTTTGTTGAGTATCATAACTCCATTTATTATGTTGAGCGTTCAGGATCCGATCAGTTTTGTTGAGTATCCAGACTCCAAATATTACGTTGAGCGTTCAGGCTCCGGTCAGTTTCGTTGGGTATCCAGACTCCGGTGATTACATTGATCGTTCAGGCTCCGGTCATTTTCGTTGACTATCCAGACTCTGGTTATTACGTTAAGCGCTCAGGCTCTGGTCAGTTTCGTTGACTATCCAGATTTCAATTATTACGTTGAGCGTTCAGGCTCCGGTCATTTTCGTTGGGTATCCAGACTCTGGTTATTACGTTGGGCGTTCAGGCTCCGGTCATTTTCGTTGAGTATCCAGACTCCGGTTATTAAGTTGAGCGTCAGGCTCCGATCATTTTCGTTGAGTATCCAGACTCCGATTATTACGTTGAACGTTCAGGCTCCGGTCATTTTTGTTGAGTATCCAGACTCCGGTTATTACGTTGAGGGTTTAGACTCCGGTCATTTTCGTTGAGTATCTAGACTCCTGTCATTACGTTGAACGTTCAGGCTCCGATCATTTTCGTTGAGTATCCATTCTCCGGTCAATACGTTGAGCGCTCAGGCTCCGGTCATTTTTGTTGAGTATCCAGACTCCGGTCATTACATTGAGCATTCAGGATCTAATCATTTTTGTTGAGTATCGTAACTCCATTTATTATGTTGAGCGTTCAGGATCCGATCAGTTTCGTTGCGTATCCAGACTCCAAATATTACGTTGAGCGTTCAGGCTCTGGTCAGTTTCATTGGGTATCCAGACTCCGGTGATTACGTTGATCGTTCAGGCTCCGGTCATTTTTGTTGACTATCCAGACTCGAGTTATTACGTTAAGCGTTCAGGCTCCGGTCAATTTCGTTGAGTATCCAGATTTCGATTATTACGTTGAGCATTCAGGCTCCGGTCAGTTTCGTTGGGTATCCAGACTCCGGTTATTACGTTGAGCGTTTAGGCTCCGGTCATTTTCGTTGAGTATCCAGACTCCGGTTATTAAGTTGTGCGTCAGGCTCCGATCATTTTCGTTGAGTATCCAGACCCCGATTATTACGTTGAATGTTCAGGCTCCGGTCATTTTCGTTGAGTATCCTGACTCCGGTTATTACGTTGAGGGTTCAGACTCCGGTCATTTTCGTTGAGTATCCATACTCCGGTCAATACGTTGAGCGTTCAGGCTCCGGTCATTTTCGTTGAGTATCCAGACTCCGGTCATTACATTGAGCGTTCAGGATCCAGTCATTTTTGTTGAGTATCATAACTCCATTTATTACGGTGAGCGTTCAGGATCTGATCAGTTTCGTTGAGTATCCAGACTCCAAATATTACGTTGAGCATTCAGGCTCCGGTCAGTTTCGTTGGGTATCCAGACTCCGGTGATTACGTTGATCGCTCAGGCTCCGGTCATTTTCGTTGACTATCCAGACTCGGGTTATTACGTTAAGCGTTCAGGCTCCGGTCAGTTTCGTTGAGTATCCAGATTCTGATTATTACGTGGAGCGTTCAGGCTCCGGTCAGTTTCGTTGGGTATCCAGACTCCGATTATTACGTTGAGCGTTCAGGCTCCGGTCATTTTCGTTGGGTATCCAGACTCCAGTTATTACGTTGATGGTTCAGACTCCGGTCATTTTCGTTGAGTATCTAGACTCCTGTCATTACGTTGAACGTTCAGGCTCCGATCATTTTCGTTGAGTATCCGTACTCCGGTCAATACGTTGAGCGTTCAGGCTCCGATCATTTTCGTTGAGTATCCAGACTCCGGTCATTACATTGAGCGTTCAGGATCCAGTCATTTTTGTTGAGTATCATAACTCCGTTTATTACGGTGAGTGTTCAGGATCTGATCAGTTTCGTTGAGTATCCAGACTCCAAATATTACGTTGAGCATTCAGGCTCCGGTCAGTTTCGTTGGGTATCCAGACTCCGGTGATTACGTTGATCGTTCAGGCTCCGGTCATTTTTGTTGACTATCCAGACTCGGGTTATTACGTTAAGCGTTCAGGCTCCGGTCAGTTTCGTTGAGTATCCAGATTCCGATTATTACGTTGAGCGTTCAGGCTCAGGTCAGTTTCGTTGGGTATCCAGACTCCGATTATTACGTTGAGCGTTCAGGCTCCGGTCATTTTCGTTGAGTATCCAGACTCCGGTTATTACGTTGATGGTTCAGACTCCGGTCATTTTCGTTGAGTATCTAGACTCCTGTCATTACGTTGAACGTTCAGGCTCCGATCATTTTCGTTGAGTATCCATACTCCGGTCAATACGTTGAGCGCTCAGGCTCCGGTCATTTTTGTTGAGTATCCAGACTCCGGTCATTACATTGAGCGTTCAGGATCTAGTCATTTTTGTTGAGTATCATAACTCCATTTATTATGTTGAGCGTTCAGGATCAGATCAGTTTTGTTGAGTATCCAGACTCCAAATATTACGTTGAGCGTTCAGGCTCCGGTCAGTTTCGTTGGGTATCCAGACTCCGGTGATTACATTGATCGTTCAGGCTCCGGTCATTTTCGTTGACTATCCAGACTCTGGTTATTACGTTAAGCGCTCAGGCTCTGGTCAGTTTCGTTGACTATCCAGATTTCAATTATTACGTTGAGCGTTCAGGCTCCGGTCAGTTTCGTTGGGTATCCAGACTCTGGTTATTACGTTGGGCGTTCAGGCTCCGGTCATTTTCGTTGAGTATCCAGACTCCGGTTATTAAGTTGAGCGTCAGGCTCCGATCATTTTCGTTGAGTATCCAGACTCCGATTATTACGTTGAACGTTCAGGCTCCGGTCATTTTTGTTGAGTATCCAGACTCCGGTTATTACGTTGAGGGTTTAGACTCCGGTCATTTTCGTTGAGTATCTAGACTCCTGTCATTACGTTGAACGTTCAGGCTCCGATCATTTTCGTTGAGTATCCATTCTCCGGTCAATACGTTGAGCGCTCAGGCTCCGGTCATTTTTGTTGAGTATCCAGACTCCGGTCATTACATTGAGCATTCAGGATCTAATCATTTTTGTTGAGTATCGTAACTCCATTTATTATGTTGAGCGTTCAGGATCCGATCAGTTTTGTTGCGTATCCAGACTCCAAATATTACGTTGAGCGTTCAGGCTCTTGTCATTTTTGTTGACTATCCAGACTCGGGTTATTACGTTAAGCGTTCAGGCTCCGGTCAGTTTCGTTGAGTATCCAGATTCCGATTATTACGTTGCGCGTTCAGGCTCCGGTCAATTTCGTTGAGTATCCAGATTTCGATTATTACGTTGAGCATTCAGGCTCCGGTCAGTTTCGTTGGGTATCGAGACTCCGGTTATTAAGTTGAGCGTCAGGCTCAGATCATTTTCGTTGAGTATCCAGACTCCGATTATTACGTTGAACATTCAGGCTCCGGTTATTTTCGTTGAGTATCCTGACTCCGGTTATTACGTTGAGGGTTCAGACTCCGTTCATTTTCTTTGAGTATCTAGACTCCTGTCATTACGTTGAACGTTCAGGCTCCGATCATTTTCGTTGAGTATCTATACTCTAGTCAATACGTTAAGCGTTCAGGCTCCGGTCATTTTCGTTGAGTATCCAGACTCCGGTCATTACATTGAGAGTTAAGGATCCAGTCATTTTTGTTGAGTATCATAACTCCATTTATTACGTTGAGCGTTCAGGTTCCGGTCAGTTTCAATGGGTATCCAGACTCCAAATATTACGTTGAGCATTCAGGCTCCGGTCAGTTTCGTTGGGTATCCAGACTCCGGTGATTACGTTGATCGCTCAGGCTCCGGTCATTTTCGTTGACTATCCAGACTCGGGTTATTACGTTAAGCGTTCAGGCTCCGGTCAGTTTCGTTGAGTATCCAGATTCTGATTAT
The DNA here is from genome assembly GCA_963859935.3 of Lathyrus sativus. Taxonomy (NCBI): domain Eukaryota; kingdom Viridiplantae; phylum Streptophyta; class Magnoliopsida; order Fabales; family Fabaceae; genus Lathyrus; species Lathyrus sativus. The sequence goes on from OZ012736.1 coordinate 240,130,143, forward strand.
TACGTGGAGCGTTCAGGCTCCGGTCAGTTTCGTTGGGTATCCAGACTCCGATTATTACGTTGAGCGTTCAGGCTCCGGTCATTTTCGTTGGGTATCCAGACTCCAGTTATTACGTTGATGGTTCAGACTCCGGTCATTTTCGTTGAGTATCTAGACTCCTGTCATTACGTTGAACGTTCAGGCTCCGATCATTTTCGTTGAGTATCCGTACTCCGGTCAATACGTTGAGCGTTCAGGCTCCGATCATTTTCGTTGAGTATCCAGACTCCGGTCATTACATTGAGCGTTCAGGATCCAGTCATTTTTGTTGAGTATCATAACTCCGTTTATTACGGTGAGTGTTCAGGATCTGATCAGTTTCGTTGAGTATCCAGACTCCAAATATTACGTTGAGCATTCAGGCTCCGGTCAGTTTCGTTGGGTATCCAGACTCCGGTGATTACGTTGATCGTTCAGGCTCCGGTCATTTTTGTTGACTATCCAGACTCGGGTTATTACGTTAAGCGTTCAGGCTCCGGTCAGTTTCGTTGAGTATCCAGATTCCGATTATTACGTTGAGCGTTCAGGCTCAGGTCAGTTTCGTTGGGTATCCAGACTCCGATTATTACGTTGAGCGTTCAGGCTCCGGTCATTTTCGTTGAGTATCCAGACTCCGGTTATTACGTTGATGGTTCAGACTCCGGTCATTTTCGTTGAGTATCTAGACTCCTGTCATTACGTTGAACGTTCAGGCTCCGATCATTTTCGTTGAGTATCCATACTCCGGTCAATACGTTGAGCGCTCAGGCTCCGGTCATTTTTGTTGAGTATCCAGACTCCGGTCATTACATTGAGCGTTCAGGATCTAGTCATTTTTGTTGAGTATCATAACTCCATTTATTATGTTGAGCGTTCAGGATCCGATCAGTTTTGTTGAGTATCCAGACTCCAAATATTACGTTGAGCGTTCAGGCTCCGGTCAGTTTCGTTGGGTATCCAGACTCCGGTGATTACATTGATCGTTCAGGCTCCGGTCATTTTCGTTGACTATCCAGACTCTGGTTATTACGTTAAGCGCTCAGGCTCTGGTCAGTTTCGTTGACTATCCAGATTTCAATTATTACGTTGAGCGTTCAGGCTCCGGTCAGTTTCGTTGGGTATCCAGACTCTGGTTATTACGTTGGGCGTTCAGGCTCCGGTCATTTTCGTTGAGTATCCAGACTCCGGTTATTAAGTTGAGCGTCAGGCTCCGATCATTTTCGTTGAGTATCCAGACTCCGATTATTACGTTGAACGTTCAGGCTCCGGTCATTTTTGTTGAGTATCCAGACTCCGGTTATTACGTTGAGGGTTTAGACTCCGGTCATTTTCGTTGAGTATCTAGACTCCTGTCATTACGTTGAACGTTCAGGCTCCGATCATTTTCGTTGAGTATCCATTCTCCGGTCAATACGTTGAGCGCTCAGGCTCCGGTCATTTTTGTTGAGTATCCAGACTCCGGTCATTACATTGAGCATTCAGGATCTAATCATTTTTGTTGAGTATCGTAACTCCATTTATTATGTTGAGCGTTCAGGATCCGATCAGTTTCGTTGCGTATCCAGACTCCAAATATTACGTTGAGCGTTCAGGCTCTGGTCAGTTTCATTGGGTATCCAGACTCCGGTGATTACGTTGATCGTTCAGGCTCCGGTCATTTTTGTTGACTATCCAGACTCGAGTTATTACGTTAAGCGTTCAGGCTCCGGTCAATTTCGTTGAGTATCCAGATTTCGATTATTACGTTGAGCATTCAGGCTCCGGTCAGTTTCGTTGGGTATCCAGACTCCGGTTATTACGTTGAGCGTTTAGGCTCCGGTCATTTTCGTTGAGTATCCAGACTCCGGTTATTAAGTTGTGCGTCAGGCTCCGATCATTTTCGTTGAGTATCCAGACCCCGATTATTACGTTGAATGTTCAGGCTCCGGTCATTTTCGTTGAGTATCCTGACTCCGGTTATTACGTTGAGGGTTCAGACTCCGGTCATTTTCGTTGAGTATCCATACTCCGGTCAATACGTTGAGCGTTCAGGCTCCGGTCATTTTCGTTGAGTATCCAGACTCCGGTCATTACATTGAGCGTTCAGGATCCAGTCATTTTTGTTGAGTATCATAACTCCATTTATTACGGTGAGCGTTCAGGATCTGATCAGTTTCGTTGAGTATCCAGACTCCAAATATTACGTTGAGCATTCAGGCTCCGGTCAGTTTCGTTGGGTATCCAGACTCCGGTGATTACGTTGATCGCTCAGGCTCCGGTCATTTTCGTTGACTATCCAGACTCGGGTTATTACGTTAAGCGTTCAGGCTCCGGTCAGTTTCGTTGAGTATCCAGATTCTGATTATTACGTTGAGCGTTCAGGCTCCGGTCAGTTTCGTTGGGTATCCAGACTCCGATTATTACGTTGAGCGTTCAGGCTCCGATCATTTTCGTTGGGTATCCAGACTCCAGTTATTACGTTGATGGTTCAGACTCCGGTCATTTTCGTTGAGTATCTAGACTCCTGTCATTACGTTGAACGTTCAGGCTCCGATCATTTTCGTTGAGTATCCGTACTCCGGTCAATACATTGAGCGTTCAGGCTCCGATCATTTTCGTTGAGTATCCAGACTCCGGTCATTACATTGAGCGTTCAGGATCCAGTCATTTTTGTTGAGTATCATAACTCCGTTTATTACGGTGAGTGTTCAGGATCTGATCAGTTTCGTTGAGTATCCAGACTCCAAATATTACGTTGAGCATTCAGGCTCCGGTCAGTTTCGTTGGGTATCCAGACTCCGGTGATTACGTTGATCGTTCAGGCTCCGGTCATTTTTGTTGACTATCCAGACTCGGGTTATTACGTTAAGCGTTCAGGCTCCGGTCAGTTTCGTTGAGTATCCAGATTCCGATTATTACGTTGAGCGTTCAGGCTCAGGTCAGTTTCGTTGGGTATCCAGACTCCGATTATTACGTTGAGCGTTCAGGCTCCGGTCATTTTCGTTGAGTATCCAGACTCCGGTTATTACGTTGATGGTTCAGACTCCGGTCATTTTCGTTGAGTATCTAGACTCCTGTCATTACGTTGAACGTTCAGGCTCCGATCATTTTCGTTGAGTATCCATACTCCGGTCAATACGTTGAGCGCTCAGGCTCCGGTCATTTTTGTTGAGTATCCAGACTCCGGTCATTACATTGAGCGTTCAGGATCTAGTCATTTTTGTTGAGTATCATAACTCCATTTATTATGTTGAGCGTTCAGGATCCGATCAGTTTTGTTGAGTATCCAGACTCCAAATATTACGTTGAGCGTTCAGGCTCCGGTCAGTTTCGTTGGGTATCCAGACTCCGGTGATTACATTGATCGTTCAGGGTCCGGTCATTTTCGTTGACTATCCAGACTCTGGTTATTACGTTAAGCGCTCAGGCTCTGGTCAGTTTCGTTGACTATCCAGATTTCAATTATTACGTTGAGCGTTCAGGCTCCGGTCAGTTTCGTTGGGTATCCAGACTCTGGTTATTACGTTGGGCGTTCAGGCTCCGGTCATTTTCGTTGAGTATCCAGACTCCGGTTATTAAGTTGAGCGTCAGGCTCCGATCATTTTCGTTGAGTATCCAGACTCCATTATTACGTTGAACGTTCAGGCTCCGGTCATTTTTGTTGAGTATCCAGACTCCGGTTATTACGTTGAGGGTTTAGACTCCGGTCATTTTCGTTGAGTATCTAGACTCCTGTCATTACGTTGAACGTTCAGGCTCCGATCATTTTCGTTGAGTATCCATTCTCCGGTCAATACGTTGAGCGCTCAGGCTCCGGTCATTTTTGTTGAGTATCCAGACTCCGGTCATTACATTGAGCATTCAGGATCTAATCATTTTTGTTGAGTATCGTAACTCCATTTATTATGTTGAGCGTTCAGGATCCGATCAGTTTCGTTGAGTATCCAGACTCCAAATATTACGTTGAGCGTTCAGGCTCTGGTCAGTTTCATTGGGTATCCAGACTCCGGTGATTACGTTGATCGTTCAGGCTCCGGTCATTTTTGTTGACTATCCAGACTCGAGTTATTACGTTAAGCGTTCAGGCTCCGGTCAATTTCGTTGAGTATCCAGATTTCGATTATTACGTTGAGCATTCAGGCTCCGGTCAGTTTCGTTGGGTATCCAGACTCCGGTTATTACGTTGAGCGTTTAGGCTCCGGTCATTTTCGTTGAGTATCCAGACTCCAGTTATTAAGTTGTGCGTCAGGCTCCGATCATTTTCGTTGAGTATCCAGACCCCGATTATTACGTTGAACGTTCAGGCTCAGGTCATTTTCGTTGAGTATCCTGACTCCGGTTATTACGTTGAGGGTTCAGACTCCGGTCATTTTCGTTGAATATCTAGACTCCTGCCATTATGTTGAGCGCTCAGGCTCCGGTCATTTTTGTTGAGTATCCAGACTCCGGTCATTACACTGAGCCTTCAGGATCTAGTCATTTTTGTTGAGTATCATAACTCCATTTATTACGTTGAGTGTACAGGATCCGATACGTTTCGTTGAGTATCCAGACTCCAAATATTACGTTGAACGTTCGGGCTCCGGTCAGTTTCGTTGGGTATCCATACTCCAGTGATTACGTTGATCGTTCAGGCTCTTGTCATTTTTGTTGACTATCCAGACTCGGGTTATTACGTTAAGCGTTCAGGCTCCGGTCAGTTTCGTTGAGTATCCAGATTCCGATTATTACGTTGCGCGTTCAGGCTCCAGTCAGTTTCGTTGGGTATCGAGACTCCGGTTATTACGTTGAGCGTTCAAGCTCCGGTCATTTTCGTTGAGTATCCAGATTTCGAGTATTACGTTGAGCGTTCAGGCTCCGGTCAGTTTCGTTGGGTATCCAGACTCCGGTTATTACGTTGAGCGTTTAGGCTCCGGTCATTTTCGTTGAGTATCCAGACTCCGGTTATTAAGTTGTGCGTCAGGCTCCGATCATTTTCTTTGAGTATCCAGACTCCGATTATGATGTTGAATGTTCAGGCTCCGGTCATTTTCGTTGAGTATCCAGACTCCGGTTATTACGTTGAGGGTTCAGACTCCGGTCATTTTCGTTGAATATCTAGACTCCTGCCATTACGTTGAACGTTCAGGCTCCGATCATTTTCGTTGAGTATCCATACTCCGGTCAATACGTTGAGCGCTCAGGCTCCGGTCATTTTTGTTTAGTATCCAGACTCCGGTCATTACATTGAGCGTTCAGGATCCAGTCATTTTTGTTGAGTATCATAACTCCATTTATTACGTTGAGTGTACAAGATCCGATAAGTTTCGTTGAGTATCCAGACTCCAAATATTACGTTGAGCGTTCGGGCTCCAGTCAGTTTCGTTGGGTATCCAGACTCCAGTGATTACGTTGATCGTTCAGGCTCTTGTCATTTTTGTTGACTATCCAGACTCGGGTTATTACGTTAAGCGTTCAGGCCCCGGTCAGTTTCGTTGAGTATCCAGATTCCGATTATTACGTTGAGCGTTCAGGCTCCAGTCAGTTTCGTTGGGTATCCAGACTCCGGTTATTACGTTGAGCGTTCAGGCTCCAGTCATTTTCGATAAGTATCCAGACTCCGGTTATTAAGTTGAGCGTCAGGCTCAGATTATTTTCGTTGAGTATCCAGACTCCGATTATTACGTTGAACGTTCAGGCTCCGGTTATTTTCGTTGAGTATCCTGACTCCGGTTATTACGTTGAGGGTTCAGACTCCGGTCATTTTCTTTGAGTATCAAGACTCCTGTCATTACGTTGAACGTTCAGGCTCCGATCATTTTCGTTGAGTATCCATACTCTGGTCAATAAGTTGAGCGTTCAGGCTCCGGTCATTTTCGTTGAGTATCCAGACTCCGGTCATTACATTGAGCGTTAAGGATCCAGTCATTTTTGTTGAGTATCATAACTCCATTTATTACGTTGAGCGTACAGGATCCGATAAGTTTCGTTGAGTATCCAGACTCCAAATATTACGTTGAGTGTTCAGGCCCTGGTCAGTTTTGTTGGGTATCCAGACTCCGGTGGTTACGTTGATCGTTCAGGCTCCGGTCATTTTCGTTGACTATCCAGACTCGGGTTATTACGTTAAGCGTTCAGGCTCCGGTCAGTTTCATTGAGTATCCAGATTCTGATTATTATATTGAGCGTTCAAGCTCCGGTCAGTTTCGTTGGGTATCCAGAATACGGTTACTACGTTGAGCGTTCAGGCTCCGGTCATTTTCGTTGAGTATCCAGACTCCGGTTATTAAGTTGAGCGTCAGGCTCAAATCATTTTCGTTGAGTATCCAGACTCCGATTATTACGTTGAACGTTCAGGCTCCGGTTATTTTTGTTGAGTATCCAGACTCCGGTTATTACATTGAGGGTTCAGACTCCGGTCATTTTCTTTGAGTATCTAGACTCCTGTCATTACGTTGAACGTTCAGGCTCCGATCATTTTCGTTGAGTATCCATATTCCGGTCAATACGTTGAGCGTTCAGGCTCCGGTCATTTTCGTTGAGTATCCAGACTCCGGTCATTACATTGAGCGTTAAGGATCCAGTCATTTTTGTTGAGTATCATAACTCCATTTATTATGTTGAGCGTACAAGATCCGATAAGTTTCGTTGAGTATCCAGACTCCAAATATTACATTGAGCGTTCAGGCTCCGGTCAGTTTTGTTGGGTATCCAGACTCCGGTGATTACGTTGATCGTTCAGGCTCCGGTCATTTTCGTTGACTATCCGGACTCGGGTTATTACGTTAAGCGTTCAGGCTCCGTTCAGTTTCATTGAGTATCCAGATTCCGATTATTACATTGAGCGTTCAGGCTCCGGTCAGTTTCGTTGGGTATCCAGACTCCGGTTACTACGTTGAGCGTTCAGGCTCCGGTCATTTTCGTTGAGTATCCAGACTCCGGTTATTAAGTTGAGCGTCAGGCTCCGATCATTTTCGTTGAGTATCCAGACTCCGATTATTACGTTGAACATTCAGGCTCCGGTCATTTTTGTTGAGTATCCAGACTCCGGTTATTACGTTGAGGGTTTAGACTCCGGTCATTTTCGTTGAGTATCTAGACTCCTGTCATTACGTTGAACGTTCAGGCTCCGATCATTTTCGTTGAGTATCCATTCTCCGGTCAATACGTTGAGCGCTCAGGCTCCGGTCATTTTTGTTGAGTATCCAGACTCCGGTCATTACATTGAGCATTCAGGATCTAATCATTTTTGTTGAGTATCGTAACTCCATTTATTATGTTGAGCGTTCAGGATCCGATCAGTTTCGTTGAGTATCCAGACTCCAAATATTACGTTGAGCGTTCAGGCTCTGGTCAGTTTCATTGGGTATCCAGACTCCGGTGATTACGTTGATCGTTCAGGCTCCGGTCATTTTTGTTGACTATCCAGACTCGAGTTATTACGTTAAGCGTTCAGGCTCCGGTCAATTTCGTTGAGTATCCAGATTTCGATTATTACGTTGAGCATTCAGGCTCCGGTCAGTTTCGTTGGGTATCCAGACTCCGGTTATTACGTTGAGCGTTTAGGCTCCGGTCATTTTCGTTGAGTATCCAGACTCCGGTTATTAAGTTGTGCGTCAGGCTCCGATCATTTTCGTTGAGTATCCAGACCCCGATTATTACGTTGAATGTTCAGGCTCCGGTCATTTTCGTTGAGTATCCTGACTCCGGTTATTACGTTGAGGGTTCAGACTCCGGTCATTTTCGTTGAATATCTAGACTCCTGCCATTATGTTGAGCGCTCAGGCTCCGGTCATTTTTGTTGAGTATCCAGACTCCGGTCATTACATTGAGCCTTCAGGATCTAGTCATTTTTGTTGAGTATCATAACTCCATTTATTACGTTGAGTGTACAGGATCCGATACGTTTCGTTGAGTATCCAGACTCCAAATATTACGTTGAACGTTCGGGCTCCGGTCAGTTTCGTTGGGTATCCAGACTCCAGTGATTACGTTGATCGTTCAGGCTCTTGTCATTTTTGTTGACTATCCAGACTCGGGTTATTACGTTAAGCGTTCAGGCTCCGGTCAGTTTCGTTGAGTATCCAGATTCCGATTATTACGTTGCGCGTTCAGGCTCCAGTCAGTTTCGTTGGGTATCGAGACTCCGGTTATTACGTTGAGCGTTCAGGCTCTGGTCATTTTCGTTGAGTATCGAGACTCCGGTTATTAAGTTGAGCTTCAGGCTCAGATCATTTTCGTTGAGTATCCAGACTCCGATTATTACGTTGAACATTCAGGCTCCGGTTATTTTCGTTGAGTATCCTGACTCCGGTTATTACGTTGAGGGTTCAGACTCCGGTCATTTTCTTTGAGTATCTAGACTCCTGTCATTACGTTGAACGTTCAGGCTCCGATCATTTTCGTTGAGTATCTATACTCTAGTCAATACGTTAAGCGTTCAGGCTCCGGTCATTTTCGTTGAGTATCCAGACTCCGGTCATTACATTGAGAGTTAAGGATCCAGTCATTTTTGTTGAGTATCATAACTCCATTTATTACGTTGAGCGTTCAGGCTCCGGTCAGTTTCAATGGGTATCCAGACTCCAAATATTACGTTGAGCGTTCAGGCTCCGGTCAGTTTCGTTGGGTATCCAGACTCCGGTCATTACGTTGATCGTTCAGGCTCCGGTCATTTTTGTTGACTATCCAGACTCGAGTTATTACGTTAAGCGTTCAGGCTCCGGTCAGTTTCGTTGAGTATCCAGATTTCGAGTATTACGTTGAGCGTTCAGGCTCCGGTCAGTTTCGTTGGGTATCCAGACTCCGGTTATTACGTTGAGCGTTTAGGCTCCGGTCATTTTCGTTGAGTATCCAGACTCCGGTTATTAAGTTGTGCGTCAGGCTCCGATCATTTTCTTTGAGTATCCAGACTCCGATTATTATGTTGAATGTTCAGGCTCCGGTCATTTTCGTTGAGTATCCAGACTCCGGTTATTACGTTGAGGGTTCAGGCTCCGGTCATTTTCGTTGAATATCTAGACTCCTGCCATTACGTTGAACGTTCAGGCTCCGATCATTTTCGTTGAGTATCCATACTCCGGTCAATACGTTGAGCGCTCAGGCTACGGTCATTTTTGTTTAGTATCCAGACTCCGGTCATTACATTGAGCGTTCAGGATCCAGTCATTTTTGTTGAGTGTCATAACTCCATTTATTACGTTGAGTGTACAAGATCCGATAAGTTTCGTTGAGTATCCAGACTTCAAATATTACGTTGAGCGTTCGGGCTCCGGTCAATTTCGTTGGGTATCCAGACTCCAGTGATTACGTTGATCGTTCAGGCTCTTGTCATTTTTGTTGACTATCCAGACTCGGGTTATTACGTTAAGCGTTCAGGCTCCGGTCAGTTTCGTTGAGTATCCAGATTCCGATTATTACGTTGAGCGTTCAGGCTCCAGTCAGTTTCGTTGGGTATCCAGACTCCGGTTATTACGTTGAGCGTTCAGGCTCCAGTCATTTTCGATAAGTATCCAGACTCCGGTTATTAAGTTGAGCGTCAGGCTCAGATTATTTTCGTTGAGTATCCAGACTCCGATTATTACGTTGAACGTTCAGGCTCCGGTTATTTTCGTTGAGTATCCTGACTCCGGTTATTACGTTGAGGGTTCAGACTCCGGTCATTTTCTTTGAGTATCTAGACTCCTGTCATTACGTTGAACGTTCAGGCTCCGATCATTTTCGTTGAGTATCCATACTCTGGTCAATAAGTTGAGCGTTCAGGCTCCGGTCATTTTCGTTGAGTATCCAGACTCCGGTCATTACATTGAGCGTTAAGGATCCAGTCATTTTTGTTGAGTATCATAACTCCATTTATTACGTTGAGCGTACAGGATCCGATAAGTTTCGTTGAGTATCCAGACTCCAAATATTACGTTGAGCGTTCAGGCCCTGGTCAGTTTTGTTGGGTATCCAGACTCCGGTGGTTACGTTGATCGTTCAGGCTCCGGTCATTTTCGTTGACTATCCAGACTCGGGTTATTACGTTAAGCGTTCAGGCTCCGGTCGGTTTCATTAAGTATCCAGATTCCGATTATTACGTTGAGCGTTCAGGCTCCGGTCAGTTTCGTTGGGTATCCAGACTCCGGTTACTACGTTGAGCGTTCAGCCTCCGGTCATTTTCGTTGAGTATCCAGACTCCGGTTATTAAGTTGAGCGTCAGGCTCAAATCATTTTCGTTGAGTATCCAGACTCCGATTATTACGTTGAACGTTTAGGCTCCGGTTATTTTCGTTGAGTATCCTGACTCCGGTTATTACATTGAGGGTTCAGAATCCGGTTTTTTTCTTTGAGTATCTAGACTCCTGTCATTACGTTGAACGTTCAGGCTCCGATCATTTTCGTTGAGTATCTATACTCTGGTCAATACGTTAAGTGTTCAGGCTCTGGTCATTTTCGTTGAGTATCCAGACTCCGGTGATTACATTGAGCGTTAAGGATCCAGTCATTTTTGTTGAGTATCATAACTTCATTTATTACGTTGAGCGTACAGGATCCGATAAGTTTCGTTGAGTATCCAGACTCCAAATATTACGTTGAGTGTTCAGGCTCCGGTCAGTTTCGTTGGGTATCCAGACTCCGGTGATTACGTTGATCGTTCAGGCTCCGGTCATTTTCGTTGACTATCCAGACTCGGGTTATTACGTTAAGCGTTCAGGCTCCGGTCAGTTTCATTGAGTATCCAGATTCCGATTATTACGTTGAGCGTTCAGGCTCCGGTCAGTTTCGTTGGGTATCCAGACTCCGGTTACTACGTTGAGCGTTCAGGCTCCGGTCATTTTCGTTGCGTATCCAGACTCCGGTTATTAAGTTGAGCGTCAGGCTCAAATCATTTTCGTTGAGTATCCAGACTCCGATTATTACGTTGAACGTTCAGGCTCCGGTTATTTTCGTTGAGTATCCTGACTCCGGTTATTACGTTGAGGGTTCAGACTCCGGTTTTTTTCTTTGAGTATCTAGACTCCTGTCATTACGTTGAACGTTCAGGCTCCGATCATTTTCGTTGAGTATCTATACTCTGGTCAATACGTTAAGTGTTCAGGCTCCGGTCATTTTCGTTGAGTATCCAGACTCCGGTGATTACATTGAGCGTTAAGGATCCAGTCATTTTTGTTGAGTATCATAACTTCATTTATTACGTTGAGCGTACAGGATCCGATAAGTTTCGTTGAGTATCCAGACTCCAAATATTACGTTGAGTGTTCAGGCTCCGGTCAGTTTCGTTGGGTATCCAGACTCCGGTGATTACGTTGATCGTTCAGGCTCCGGTCATTTTCGTTGACTATCCAGACTCGGGTTATTACGTTAAGCGTTCAGGCTCCGGTCAGTTTCATTGAGTATCCAGATTCCGATTATTACGTTGAGCGTTCAGGCTCCGGTCAGTTTCGTTGGGTATCCAGACTCCGGTTACTACGTTGAGCGTTCAGGCTCCGGTCATTTTCGTTGCGTATCCAGACTCCGGTTATTAAGTTGAGCGTCAGGCTCAAATCATTTTCGTTGAGTATCCAGACTCCGATTATTACGTTGAACGTTCAGGCTCCGGTTATTTTCGTTGAGTATCCTGACTCCGGTTATTACGTTGAGGGTTCAGACTCCGGTTTTTTTCTTTGAGTATCTAGACTCCTGTCATTACGTTGAACGTTCAGGCTCCGATCATTTTCGTTGAGTATCTATACTCTGGTCAATACGTTAAGTGTTCAGGCTCCGGTCATTTTCGTTGAGTATCCAGACTCCGGTGATTACATTGAGCGTTAAGGATCCAGTCATTTTTGTTGAGTATCATAACTCCATTTATTACGTTGAGCGTACAGGATGCGATAAGTTTCGTTGAGTATCCAGACTCCAAATATTACGTTGAGCGTTCAGGCTCCGGTCAGTTTCGTTGGGTATCCAGACTCCGGTGATTACGTTGATCGTTCAGGCTCTGGTCATTTTCGTTGAGTATCCAGACTCGGGTTATTACGTTAAGCGTTCAGGCTCCGGTCAGTTTCATTGAGTATCCAGATTCCGATTATTACGTTGAGCGTTCAGGCTCCAGTCAGTTTCGTTGGGTATCCAGACTCCGGTTACTACGTTAAGCGTTCAGGCTCCGGTCATTTTCGTTGCGTATCCAGACTCCGGTTATTAAGTTGAGCGTCAAGCTCAAATCATTTTCGTTGAGTATCCAGACTCCGATTATTACGTTGAACGTTCAGGCTCCGGTTATTTTCGTTGAGTATCCTGACTCCGGTTATTACGTTGAGGGTTCAGACTCCGGTTTTTTTCTTTGAGTATCTAGACTCCTGTCATTACGTTGAACGTTCAGGCTCCGATCATTTTCGTTGAGTATCTATACTCTGGTCAATACGTTAAGTGTTCAGGCTCCGGTCATTTTCGTTGAGTATCCAGACTCCGGTGATTACATTGAGCGTTAAGGATCCAGTCATTTTTGTTGAGTATCATAACTCCATTTATTACGTTGAGCGTACAGGATCGGATCAGTTTCGTTGAGTATCCAGACTCCAAATATTACGTTGAGCGTTCAGGCTCCGGTCAGTTTCGTTGGGTATCCAGACTCCGGTGATTACGTTGATCGTTCAGGCTCCGGTCATTTTCGTTGACTATCCAGACTCGGGTTATTACGTTAAGCGTTCAGGCTACTGTCAGTTTCATTGAGTATCCAGATTCCGATTATTACGTTGAGCGTTCAGGCTCCGGTCAGTTTCGTTGGGTATCCAGACTCCGGTTACTACGTTGAGCGTTCAGGCTCCGGTCATTTTCGTTGAGTATCCAGACTCCGGTTATTAAGTTGAGCGTCAGGCTCCGATCATTTTTGTTGAGTATCCAGACTCTGATTATTACGTTGAACGTTCAGGCTCCGGTTATTTTCGTTGAGTATCCTGACTCCGGTTATTACGTTGAGGGTTCAGACTCCGGTCATTTTCGTTGAGTATCTAGACTCATGTCATTACGTTGAACGTTCAGGCTCCGATCATTTTTGTTGAGTATCCATACTCCGTTCAATACGTTGAGCGTTCAGGCTACGGTCATTTTCGTTGAGTATCCAGACTCCGTTCATTACATTGAGCATTCTGGATCCAGTCATTTTTGTTGAGTATCATAACTCCATTTATTACGTTGAGCGTTCTGGATCCGATCAGTTTCGTTGAGTATCCAGACTCCAAATATTACGTTGAGCGTTCAGGCTCCGGTCAGTTTCGTTGGGTATCCAGACTCCGGTGATTACGTTGATCGTTCAGGCTCCGGTCATTTTCGTTGACTATCCAGACTCAGGTTATTACGTTAAGTGTTCAGGCTCCGGTCAGTTTCATTGAGTATCCATATTCCGATTATTACATTGAGCGATCAGGCTCCGGTCAGTTTCGTTGGGTATCCAGACTCCGATTACTACGTTGAGCATTCAGGCTCCGGTCATTTTCGTTGAGTATCCAGAATCCGGTTATTAAGTTGAGCTTCAGGCTCAGATCATTTTCGTTGAGTATCCAGACTCCGATTATTACGTTGAACGTTCAGGCTCCGGTTATTTTCGTTGAGTATCCTGACTCCGGTTATTACGTTGAGGGTTCAGACTCCGGTCATTTTCGTTGAGTACCTAGACTCATGTCATTACGTTGAACGTTCAGGCTCCGATCATTTTCGTTGAGTATCCATACTCCGTTCAATACGTTGAGCGTTCAGGCTACGGTCATTTTCGTTGAGTATCCAGACTCCGTTCATTACATTGAGCATTCTGGATCCAGTCATTTTTGTTGAGTATCATAACTCCATTTATTACGTTGAGCGTTCAGGATCCGATCAGTTTCGTTGAGTATCCAGACTCCAAATATTACGTTGAGCGTTCAGGCTCCGGTCAGTTTCGTTGGGTATCCAGACTCCGGTGATTACGTTGATCGTTCAGGCTCTGGTCATTTTCGTTGACTATCCAGACTCGGGTTATTACGTTAAGTGTTCAGGCTCCGGTCAGTTTCATTGAGTATCCAGATTCCGATTATTACATTGAGCGTTCAGGCTCCGGTCAGTTTCGTTGGGTATCCAGACTCCGGTTACTACGTTGAGCATTCAGGCTCCGGTCATTTTCGTTGAGTATCCAGAATCCGGTTATTAAGTTGAGCTTCAGGCTCAGATCATTTTCGTTGAGTATCCAGACTCCGATTATTACGTTAAACGTTCAGGCTCCGGTTATTTTCATTGAGTATCCTGACTCCGGTTATTACATTGAGGGTTCAGACTCCGGTCATTTTCTTTGAGCATCTAGACTCCTGTCATTACGTTGAACGTTCAGGCTCCGATCATTTTCGTTGAGTATCCATATTCTGGTCAATACGTTGAGCGTTTAGGCTCCGGTCATTTTCGTTGAGTATCCAGACTCCGGTCATTACATTGAGCGTTAAGGATCCAGTTATTTTTGTTGAGTATCATAACTCCATTTATTACGTTGAGCGTACAGGATCCGATAAGTTTCGTTGAGTATCCAGACTCCAAATATTACGTTGAGCGTTCAGGCTCCGGTCAGTTTCGTTGGGTATCCAGACTCCGGTGATTACGTTGATCGTTCAGGCTCCGGTCATTTTCGTTGACTATCCAGACTCGGGTTATTACGTTAAGCGTTCAGGCTCCGGTCAGTTTCATTGAGTATCCAGATTCCGATTATTACGTAGAGCGTTCAGGCTCCGGTCAGTTTCGTTGGGTATCCAGACTCCGGTTACTACGTTGAGCGTTTAGGCTCCGGTCATTTTCGTTGAGTATCCAGACTCCGGTTATTAAGTTGAGCGTCAGGCTCAAATCATTTTCGTTGAGTATCCAGACTCCGATTATTACGTTGAACGTTCAGGCTCCGGTTATTTTCGTTGAGTATCCTGACTCCGGTTATTACATTGAGGGTTCAGACTCCGGTCATTTTCTTTGAGTATCTAGACTCCTGTCATTACGTTGAACGTTCAGGCTCCGATCATTTTCGTTGAGTATCTATACTCTAGTCAATACGTTAAGTGTTCAGGCTCCGGTCATTTTCATTGAGTATCCAGACTCCGGTGATTACATTGAGCGTTAAGGATCCAGTCATTTTTGTTGAGTATCATAACTCCATTTATTACGTTGAGCGTACAACATCCGATAAGTTTCGTTGAGTATCCAGACTCCAAATATTACGTTGAGCGTTCAGGCTCCGGTCAGTTTCGTTGGGTATCCAGACTCCGGTGATTACGTTGATCGTTCAGGCTCCGGTCATTTTCGTTGACTATCCAGACTCGGGTTATTACGTTAAGCGTTCAGGCTCCGGTCAGTTTCATTGAGTATCCAGATTCCGATTATTATGTTGAGCGTTCAAGCTCCGGTCAGTTTCGTTGGGTATCCAGACTCCGGTTACTACGTTGAGCGTTCAGGCTCCGGTCATTTTTGTTGAGTATCCAGACTCCGGTTATTAAGTTGAGCGTCAGGCTCAAATCATTTTCGTTGAGTATCCAGACTCCGATTATTACGTTGAACGTTCAGGCTCCGGTTATTTTCGTTGAGTATCCTGACTCCAGTTATTACGTTGAGGTTTCAAACTCCAGTTTTTTTCTTTGAGTATCTAGACTCCTGTCATTACGTTGAACGTTCAGGCTCCGATCATTTTCGTTCAGTATCTATACTCTGGTCAATACGTTAAGTGTTCAGGCTCCGGTCATTTTCGTTGAGTATCCAGACTCCGGTGATTACATTGAACGTTAAGGATCCAGTCATTTTTGTTGAGTATCATAACTCCATTTATTACGTTGAGCGTACAGGATCCGATAAGTTTCGTTGAGTATCCAGACTCCAAATATTACGTTGAGCGTTCAGGCTCTGGTCAGTTTCATTGGGTATCCAGACTCCGGTGATTACGTTGATCGTTCAGGCTCTGGTCATTTTCGTTGACTATCCAGACTCGGGTTATTACGTTAAGCGTTCAAGCTACAGTCAGTTTCATTGAGTATCCAGATTCAGATTATTACGTTGAGCGTTCAGGCTCCGGTCAGTTTCGTTGGGTATCCAGACTCCAGTTACTACGTTGAGCGTTCAGGCTCCGGTCATTTTCGTTGAGTATCCAGACTCCGGTTATTAAGTTGAGCGTCAGGCTCCGATCATTTTTGTTGAGTATCCAGACTCTGATTATTACGTTGAACGTTCAGGCTCCGGTTATTTTCGTTGAGTATCCTGACTCCGTTTATTACGTTGAGGGTTCAGACTCCGATCATTTTCGTTGAGTATCTAGACTCATGTCATTACGTTGAACGTTCAGGCTCCGATCATTTTCGTTGAGTATCCATACTCCGTTCAATACGTTGAGCGTTCAGGCTACGGTCATTTTCGTTGAGTATCCAGACTCCGTTCATTACATTGAGCATTCTGGATCCAGTCATTTTTGTTGAGTATCATAACTCCATTTATTACGTTGAGCGTACAGGATCCGATAAGTTTCGTTGAGTATCCAGACTCCAAATATTACGTTGAGCATTCAGGCTCCGGTCAGTTTCGTTGGGTATCCAGACTCCGGTGATTACGTTGATCGTTCAGGATCCGATCAGTTTCGTTGAGTATCCAGACTCGGGTTGTTACGTTAAGCGTTCAGGCTCCGGTCAGTTTCATTGAGTATCCAGATTTCGATTATTACGTAGAGCGTTCAGGCTCCGGTCAGTTTCGTTGGGTATCCAGACTCCGGTTACTACGTTGAGCGTTTAGGCTCCGGTCATTTTCGTTGAGTATCCAGACTCCGGTTATTAAGTTGAGCGTCAGGCTCAAATCATTTTCGTTGAGTATCCAGACTCCGATTATTACGTTGAACGTTCAGGCTCCGGTTATTTTCGTTGAGTATCCTGACTCCGGTTATTACATTGAGGGTTCAAACTCCGGTTTTTTTCTTTGAGTATCTAGACTCCTATCATTACGTTGAACGTTCAGGCTCCGATCATTTTCGTTGAGTATCTATACTCTAGTCAATACGTTAAGTGTTCAGGCTCCGGTCATTTTTATTGAGTATCCAGACTCCGGTGATTACATTGAGCGTTAAGGATCCAGTCATTTTTGTTGAGTATCATAACTCCATTTATTACGTTGAGCGTACAACATCCGATAAGTTTCGTTGAGTATCCAGACTACAAATATTACGTTGAGCGTTCAGGCTCCGGTCAGTTTCGTTGGGTATCCAGACTCCGGTGATTACGTTGATCGTTCAGGCTCCGGTCATTTTCGTTGACTATCCAGACTCGGGTTATTACGTTAAGCGTTCAGGCTCCGGTCAGTTTCATTGAGTATCCAGATTCCGATTATTACGTTGAGCGTTCAAGCTCCGGTCAGTTTCGTTGGGTATCCAGACTCCGGTTACTACGTTGAGCGTTCAGGCTCCGGTCATTTTTGTTGAGTATCCAGACTCCGGTTATTAAGTTGAGCGTCAGGCTCAAATCATTTTCGTTGAGTATCCAGACTCCGATTATTACGTTGAACGTTCAGGCTCCGGTTATTTTCGTTGAGTATCCTGACTCCAGTTATTACGTTGAGGTTTCAAACTCCAGTTTTTTTCTTTGAGTATCTAGACTCCTGTCATTACGTTGAACGTTCAGGCTCCGATCATTTTCGTTGAGTATCTATACTCTGGTCAATACGTTAAGTGTTCAGGCTCCGGTCATTTTCGTTGAGTATCCAGACTCCGGTGATTACATTGAACGTTAAGGATCCAGTCATTTTTGTTGAGTATCATAACTCCATTTATTACGTTGAGCGTACAGGATCCGATAAGTTTCGTTGAGTATCCAGACTCCAAATATTACGTTGAGCGTTCAGGCTCTGGTCAGTTTCGTTGGGTATCCAGACTCCGGTGATTACATTGATCGTTCAGGCTCTGGTCATTTTCGTTGACTATCCGGACTCGGGTTATTACGTTAAGCGTTCAAGCTACAGTCAGTTTCATTGAGTATCCAGATTCAGATTATTACGTTGAGCGTTCAGGCTCCGGTCAGTTTCGTTGGGTATCCAGACTCCAGTTACTACGTTGAGCGTTCAGGCTCCGGTCATTTTCGTTGAGTATCCAGACTCCGGTTATTAAGTTGAGCGTCAGGCTCCGATCATTTTTGTTGAGTATCCAGACTCTGATTATTACGTTGAACGTTCAGGCTCCGGTTATTTTCGTTGAGTATCCTGACTCCGTTTATTACGTTGAGGGTTCAGACTCCGATCATTTTCGTTGAGTATCTAGACTCATGTCATTACGTTGAACGTTCAGGCTCCGATCATTTTCGTTGAGTATCCATACTCCGTTCAATACGTTGAGCGTTCAGGCTACGGTCATTTTCGTTGAGTATCCAGACTCCGTTCATTACATTGAGCATTCTGGATCCAGTCATTTTTGTTGAGTATCATAACTCCATTTATTACGTTGAGCGTACAGGATCCGATAAGTTTCGTTGAGTATCCAGACTCCAAATATTACGTTGAGCATTCAGGCTCCGGTCAGTTTCATTGGGTATCCAGACTCCGGTGATTACGTTGATCGTTCAGGATCCGATCAGTTTCGTTGAGTATCCAGACTCGGGTTATTACGTTAAGCATTCAGGCTCCAGTCAGTTTCATTGAGTATCCAGATTCCGATTATTACGTTGAGCGTTCAGGCTCCGGTCAGTTTCGTTGGGTATCCAGACTCCGGTTACTACGTTGAGCGTTCAGGCTCCGGTCATTTTCGTTGAGTATCCAGACTCTGGTTATTAAGTTGAGCGTCAGGCTCAGATCATTTTCGTTAAGTATCCAGACTCCGATTATTACGTTGAACGTTCAGGCTCCGGTTATTTTCGTTGAGTATCCTGACTCCGGTTATTACTTTGAGGGTTCAGACTTCGGTCATTTTCTTTGAGTATCTAGACTCCTGTCATTACGTTGAACGTTCAGGCTCCGATCATTTTCGTTGAGTATCCATACTCCGGTCAATACGTTGAGCGTTCAGGCTCCGGTCATTTTCGTTGAGTATCCAGACTCCGGTCATTACATTGAGCGTTAAGGATCCAGTCATTTTTGTTGAGTATCATAACTCCATTTATTATGTTGAGCGTACAGGATCCGATAAGTTTCGTTGAGTATCCAGACTCCAAATATTACGTTGAGCGTTCAGGCTCCGGTCAGTTTCGTTGGGTATCCAGACTCCGGTGATTACGTTGATCGTTCAGGCTCCGGTCATTTTCGTTGACTATCCAGACTCGGGTTATTACGTTAAGCGTTCAGGCTCTGTTCAGTTTCATTGAGTATCCAAATTCCGATTATTACATTGAGCGTTCAGGCTCCGGTCAGTTTCGTTGGGTATCCAGACTCCGGTTACTACGTTGAGCGTTCAAGCTCCGGTCATTTTCGTTGAGTATCCAGACTCCGGTTATTAAGTTAAGCGTCAGGCTCAGATCATTTTCATTAAGTATCCGGACTCTGATTATTACGTTGAACGTTCAGGCTCCGGTTATTTTTGTTGAGTATCGTGACTCCGGTTATTACGTTGAGGGTTCAGACTCCGGTCATTTTCTTTGAGTATCTAGACTCCTGTCATTACGTTGAACGTTCAGGCTCCGATCATTTTCGTTGAGTATCCATACTCCGGTCAATACGTTGAACGTTCAAGCTCCGGTCATTTTCGTTGAGTATCCAGACTCCGGTCATTACATTGAGCGTTAAGGATCCAGTCATTTTTGTTGAGTGTCATAACTCCATTTATTATGTTGAGCGTACAGGATCCGATAAGTTTCGTTGAGTATCCAGACACCAAATATTACGTTGAGCGTTCAGGCTCCGGTCAGTTTTGTTGGGTATCCATACTCCGGTGATTACGTTGGTCGTTCAGGCTCCGGTCATTTTCGTTGACTATCCAGACTCGGGTTATTACGTTAAGCGTTCAGGCTCCGGTCAGTTTTATTGAGTATCAAGATTCCGATTATTACGTTGAGCGTTCAGGCTCCGGTCAGTTTCGTTGGGTATCCAGACTCCGGTTACTATGTTGAACGTTCAGGCTCCGGTCATTTTCATTGAGTATCCAGACTCCGGTTATTAAGTTGAGCGTCAGGCTCAGATCATTTTCGTTGAGTATCCAGACTCCGATTATTACGTTGAACATTCAGGCTCCGGTTATTTTCGTTGAGTATCCTGACTCCGGTTATTACGTTGAGGGTTCAGACTCCGGTCATTTTCTTTGAGTATCTAGACTCCTGTCATTACGTTGAACGTTCAGGCTTCGATCATTTTCGTTGAGTATCTATACTCTGGTCAATACGTTAAGCGTTCAGGCTCCGGTCATTTTCGTTGAGTATCCAGACTCCGGTCATTACATGGAGCGTTAAGGATCCAGTCATTTTTGTTGAGTATCATAACTCCATTTATTACGTTGAGCGTACAGGATCCGATAAGTTTCGTTGAGTATCCAGACTCCAAATATTACGTTGAGCAATCAGGCTCCGGTCAGTTTCGTTGGGTATCCAGACTCCGGTGATTATGTTGATCGTTCAGGCTCCGGTTATTTTCGTTGACTATCCAGACTCGGGTTATTACGTTAAGCGTTCAGGCTCTGT
Source organism: Lathyrus sativus (assembly GCA_963859935.3). Taxonomy (NCBI): domain Eukaryota; kingdom Viridiplantae; phylum Streptophyta; class Magnoliopsida; order Fabales; family Fabaceae; genus Lathyrus; species Lathyrus sativus. The sequence continues at coordinate 240,150,707 of OZ012736.1, forward strand.
TCAGTTTCATTGAGTATCCAGATTCTGATTATTACGTTGAGCGTTCAGGCTCCGGTCAGTTTCGTTGGGTATCCAGACTCCGGTTACTACGTTGAGCGTTCAGGCTCCAGTCATTTTCGTTGAGTATCTAGACTCCGGTTATTAAGTTGAGCTTCAGGCTCAGATCATTTTCGTTGAGTATCCAGACTCCGATTATTACGTAGAACGTTCAGGCTCCGGTTATTTTCGTTGTGTATCCTGACTCCGGTTATTACATTGAGGGTTCAGTCTCCGGTCATTTTCTTTGAGTATCTAGAATCCTGTCATTACGTTGAACGTTCTGGCTCCGATCATTTTCGTTGAGTATCCATACACCGGTCAATACGTTGAGCGTTCAGGCTCCGGTCATTTTCGTTGAGTATCCAGACTCCGGTCATTACATTGAGCGTTAAGGATCCAGTCATTTTTGTTGAGTATTATAACTCCATTTATTACATTGAGCGTACAGGATCCGATAGTTTCGTTGAGTATCCAGACTCCAAATAATACGTTGAGCGTTCAGGCTCCGGTCAGTTTCGTTGGGTATCCAGACTCCGGTGATTACGTTGATCGTTCAGGCTCCGGTCATTTTCGTTGACTATCCAGACTCGGGTTATTACGTTAAGCGTTCAGGCTCCGGTCATTTTCACTGAGTATCCAGATTCCGATTATTACGTTGAGCGTTCAGGCTCCGGTCAGTTTCGTTGGGTATCCAGACTCCGGTTACTATGTTGAGCGTTCAGGCTCCGGTCATTTTCGTTGAGTATCCAGACTCCGGTTATTAAGTTGAGCGTCAGGCTCAGATCATTTTCGTTGAGTATCCAGACTCTGATTATTACGTTGAACGTTCAGGCTCCGGTTATTTTCTTTGAGTATCCTGACTCCGGTTATTACGTTGAGGGTTCAGACTCCGGTCATTTTCATTGAGTATCTAGACTCCTGTCATTACGTTGAACGTTCAGGCTCCGATCATTTTCGTTGAGTATCCATACTCCGTTCAATACGTTAAGCGTTCAGGCTACGGTCATTTTCGTTGAGTATCCAGACTCCGGTCATTACATTGAGCATTCTGGATCCAGTCATTTTTATTGAGTATCATAACTCCATTTATTACGTTGAGCGTTCAGGATCCGATCAGTTTCGTTGAGTATCCAGACTCCAAATATTACGTTGAGCATTCAGGCTCCGATCAGTTTCGTTGGGTATCCAGACTCCGGTGATTACGTTGATCGTTCAGGCTCCGGTCATTTTCATTGACTATCCAGACTCGGGTTATTACGTTAAGCGTTCAGGCTCCGGTCAGTTTCGTTGAGTATCCAGATTCCGATTATTACGTAGAGCGTTCAGGCTCCGGTCAGTTTCGTTGGGTATCCAGACTCCGGTTACTATGTTGAGCGTTTAGGCTCCGGTCATTTTCGTTGAGTATCCAGACTCCGGTCATTACATTGAGCATTTAGGATCCAGTCATTTTTGTTGAGTATCATAACTCCATTTATTACGTTGAGCGTACAGGATCCGATAAGTTTCGTTGAGTATCCAGACTCCAAATATTAGGTTGAGCGTTCAGGCTCCGGTCAGTTTCGTTGGGTATCCAGACTCCGGTGATTACGTTGATCGTTCAGGCTCCGGTCATTTTCGTTGACTATCCAGACTCGGGTTATTACGTTAAGCGTTCAGGCTCCGGTCAGTTTCATTGAATATCCAGATTCCGATTATTACGTTGAGCGTTCAGGCTCCGGTCAGTTTCGTTGGGTATCCAGACTCCGGTTACTATGTTGAGCGTTCAGGCTCCGGTCATTTTCGTTGAGTATCCAGACTCCGGTTATTAAGTTGAGCGCCAGGCTCAGATCATTTTCGTTGAGTATCCAGACTTCAATTATTACGTTGAACGTTCAGGCTCCGGTTATTTTCGTTGAGTATCCTAACTCCGGTTATTACGTTGAGGGTTCAGACTCCGGTCATTTTCTTTGAGTATCTAGACTCCTGTCATTACGTTGAACGTTCAGGCTCCGATCATTTTCGTTGAGTATCTATACTCTGGTCAATACGTTAAGCGTTCAGGCTCCGGTCATTTTCGTTGAGTATCCAGACTCCGGTCATTACATTGAGCGTTAAGGATCCAGTCATTTTCGTTGAGTATCATAACTCCATTTATTACGTTGAGCGTACAGGATCCGATAAGTTTCGTTGAGTATCCAGACTCCAAAAGTTACGTTGAGCGTTCAGGCTCCGGTTATTTTTGTTGACTATCCAGACTCGGGTTATTACGTTAAGCGTTCAGGCTCCGGTCAGTTTCATTGAGTATCCAGATTCTGATTATTACGTTCAGCGTTAAGGCTCCGGTCAGTTTTGTTGGGTATCCAGACTCCGGTTACTACGTTGAGCGTTCAGGCTCCGATCATTTTCGTTGAGTATCCAGACTCTGATTATTACGTTGAACGTTCAGGCTCCGGTTAATTTCGTTGAGTATCCTGACTCCGATTATTACGTTGAGGGTTCAGACTCCGGTCATTTTCGTTGAGTATCTAGACTTCGGTCATTACGTTAAACGTTCAGGCTCCGATCATTTTCGTTGAGTATCCATACTCCGTTCAATACGTTAAGCGTTCAGGCTACGGTCATTTTCTTTGAGTATCCAGACTCCGGTTATTAAGTTGAGCGTCAGGCTCCGATCATTTTCGTTGAATATCCAGACTCTGATTATTACGTTGAACGTTCAGGCTCCGGTTAATTTCGTTGAGTATCCTGACTCCGGTTATTACGTTGAGGGTTCAGACTCCGGTCATTTTCGTTGAGTATCTAGACTTCTGTCATTACGTTGAACGTTCAGGCTCCAATCATTTTCGTTGAGTATCCATACTCCGTTCAATACGTTAAGCGTTCAGGCTACGGTCATTTTCGTTGAGTATCCAGACTCCGGTCATTACATTGAGCGTTAAGGATCCAGTCATTTTTGTTGAGTATCATAACTCCATTTATTACGTTGAGCGTTCAGGATCTGATCAGTTTCGTTGAGTATCCAGACTCCAAATATTACGTTGAGCGTTCAGGCTCCGGTCAGTTTCGTTGGGTATCCAGACTCCGGTGATTACGTTGATCGTTCAGGCTCCGGTCATTTTCATTGACTATCCAGACTAGGGTTATTACGTTAAGCGTTCAGGCTCCGGTCAGTTTCGTTGAGTATCCAGATTCCGATTATTACGTAGAACGTTCAGGCTCCGGTCAGTTTCGTTGGGTATCCAGACTCCGGTTACTATGTTGAGCGTTCAGGCTCCGGTCATTTTCGTTGAGTATCCAGACTCCGGTCATTACATTGAGCATTTAGGATCCAGTCATTTTTGTTGAGTATCATAACTCCATTTATTACGTTGAGCGTACAGGATCCGATATGTTTCGTTGAGTATCAAGACTCCAAATATTACGTTGAGCGTTCAGGCTCCGGTCAGTTTCGTTGGGTATCCAGACTCCGGTGATTACGTTGATCGTTCAGGCTCCGGTCATTTTCGTTGACTATCCAGACTCGGGTTATTACGTTAAGCGTTCAGGCTCCGGTCAGTTTCATTGAATATCCAGATTCCAATTATTACGTTGAGCGTTCAGGCTCCGGTCAGTTTCGTTGGGTATCCAGACTCCGGTTACTATGTTGAGCGTTCAGGCTCCGGTCATTTTCGTTGAGTATCCAGACTCCGGTTATTAAGTTGAGCGCCAGGCTCAGATCATTTTCGTTGAGTATCCAGACTTCAATTATTACGTTGAACGTTCAGGCTCCGGTTATTTTCGTTGAGTATCCTAACTCCGGTTATTACGTTGAGGGTTCAGACTCCGGTCATTTTCTTTGAGTATCTAGACTCCTGTCATTACGTTGAACGTTCAGGCTCCGATCATTTTCGTTAAGTATCTATACTCTGGTCAATACGTTAAGCGTTCAGGCTCCGGTCATTTTCGTTGAGTATCCAAACTCCGGTCATTACATTGAGCGTTAAGGATCCAGTCATTTTTGTTGAGTATCATAACTCCATTTATTACGTTGAGCGTACAGGATCCGATAAGTTTCGTTGAGTATCCAGACTCCAAATATTACGTTGAGCGTTCAGGCTTCGGTCAGTTTCATTGGGTATCCAGACTCCGTTGATTACGTTGATCGTTCAGGCTCCGGTTATTTTTGTTGACTATCCAGACTCGGGTTATTACGTTAAGCGTTCAGGCTCCGGTCAATTTCATTGAGTATCCAGATTCTGATTATTACGTTCAGCGTTAAGGCTCCGGTCAGTTTTGTTGGGTATCCAGACTCCGGTTACTACGTTGAGCGTTCAGGCTCCGGTCATTTTCATTGAGTATCCAGACTCCGGTTATTAAGTTGAGCATCAGGCTCTGATCATTTTCGTTGAGTATCCAGACTCCGATTATTACGTTGAACGTTCAGGCTCCGGTTATTTTCTTTGAGTATCCTGACTCCGGTTATTACGTTGAGGGTTCAGACTCCGGTCATTTTCTTTGAGTATCTAGACTCCTGTCATTACGTTGAACGTTCAGGCTCCGGTCATTTTCGTTGAGTATCCAGACTCCGGTCATTACATTGAGCGTTAAGGATCCAGTCATTTTTGTTGCGTATCATAACTCCATTTATTACGTTGAGCGTACAGGATCCGATAAATTTCGTTGAGTATCCAGACTCCAAATATTACGTTGAGCGTTCAGGCTCCGGTCAGTTTCGTTGGGTATCCAGACTCCGGTGATTACGTTGATCGTTCAGGCTCTGGTCATTTTCGTTGACTATCCAGACTCGGGTTATTACGTTAAGCGTTCAGGCTCCGGTCAGTTTCATTGAATATCCAGATTCCAATTATTACGTTGAGCGTTCAGGCTCCGGTCAGTTTCGTTGGGTATCCAGACTCCGGTTACTATGTTGAGCGTTCAGGCTCCGGTCATTTTCGTTGAGTATCCAGACTCCGGTTATTAAGTTGAGCGCCAGGCTCAGATCATTTTCGTTGAGTATCCAGACTTCAATTATTACGTTGAACGTTCAGGCTCCGGTTATTTTCGTTGAGTATCCTAACTCCGGTTATTACGTTGAGGGTTCAGACTCCGGTCATTTTCTTTGAGTATCTAGACTCCTGTCATTACGTTGAACGTTCAGGCTCCGATCATTTTCGTTAAGTATCTATACTCTGGTCAATACGTTAAGCGTTCAGGCTCCGGTCATTTTCGTTGAGTATCCAAACTCCGGTCATTACATTGAGCGTTAAGGATCCAGTCATTTTTGTTGAGTATCATAACTCCATTTATTACGTTGAGCGTACAGGATCCGATAAGTTTCGTTGAGTATCCAGACTCCAAATATTACGTTGAGCGTTCAGGCTTCGGTCAGTTTCATTGGGTATCCAGACTCCGTTGATTACGTTGATCGTTCAGGCTCCGGTTATTTTTGTTGACTATCCAGACTCGGGTTATTACGTTAAGCGTTCAGGCTCCGGTCAGTTTCATTGAGTATCCAGATTCTGATTATTACGTTCAGCGTTAAGGCTCCGGTCAGTTTTGTTGGGTATCCAGACTCCGGTTACTACGTTGAGCGTTCAGGCTCCGGTCATTTTCATTGAGTATCCAGACTCCGGTTATTAAGTTGAGCGTCAGGCTCTGATCATTTTCGTTGAGTATCCAGACTCCGATTATTACGTTGAACGTTCAGGCTCCGGTTATTTTCTTTGAGTATCCTGACTCCGGTTATTACGTTGAGGGTTCAGACTCCGGTCATTTTCTTTGAGTATCTAGACTCCTATCATTACGTTGAACGTTCAGGCTCCGGTCATTTTCGTTGAGTATCCAGACTCCGGTCATTACATTGAGCGTTAAGGATCCAGTCATTTTTGTTGCGTATCATAACTCCATTTATTACGTTGAGCGTACAGGATCCGATAAATTTCGTTGAGTATCCAGACTCCAAATATTACGTTGAGCGTTCAGGCTCCGGTCAGTTTCGTTGGGTATCCAGACTCCGGTGATTACGTTGATCGTTCAGGCTCTGGTCATTTTCGTTGACTATCCAGACTCGGGTTATTACGTTAAGCGTTCAGGCTCCGGTCAGTTTCATTGAATATCCAGATTCTGATTATTACGTTGAGCGTTAGGGCTCCGGTCAGTTTCGTTGGGTATCCAGACTCCGGTTACTACGTTGAACGTTCAGGCTCCAGTCATTTTCTTTGAGTATCCAGACTCCGGTTATTAAGTTGAGCGTCAGGCTCCGATCATTTTCGTTGAGTATCCAGACTCTGATTATTACGTTGAACGTTCAGGCTCCGGTTATTTTTGTTGAGTATCCTGACTCCGGTTATTACGTTGAGGGTTCAGACTCCGGTCATTTTCGTTCAGTATATAGACTCCTGTCATTACGTTGAACGTTCAGGCTCCGATCATTTTCGTTGAGTATCTATACTCTGGTCAATACGTTAAGCGTTCAGGCTCCGGTCATTTTCGTTGAGTATCCAAACTCCGGTCATTACATTGAGCGTTAAGGATCCAGTCAGCGTTAAGGATCCAGTCATTTTGGTTGAGTATCATAACTCCATTTATTACGTTGAGCGTACAGGATCCGATAAGTTTCGTTGAGTATCCAGACTCCAAATATTACGTTGAGCGTTCAGGCTCCGGTCAGTTTCGTTGGGTATCCAGACTCCGTTGATTACGTTGATCGTTCAGGCTCCGGTTATTTTTGTTGACTATCCAGACTCGGGTTATTACGTTAAGCGTTTAGGCTCCGGTCAGTTTCATTGAGTATCCAGATTCTGATTATTACGTTCAGCGTTAAGGCTCCGGTCAGTTTTGTTGGGTATCCAGACTCCGGTTACTACGTTGAGCGTTCATGCTCCGGTCATTTTCGTTGAGTATCTAGACTCCGGTTATTAAGTTGAGCGTCAGGCTCTGATCATTTTCGTTGAGTATCCAGACTCCGATTATTACGTTGAACGTTCAGGCTCCGGTTATTTTCTTTGAGTATCCTGACTCCGGTTATTACGTTGAGGGTTCAGACTCCGGTCATTTTCTTTGAGTATCTAGACTCCTGTCATTACGTTGAACGTTCAGGCTCCGGTCATTTTCGTTGAGTATCCAGACTCCGGTCATTACATTGAGCGTTAAGGATCCAGTCATTTTTGTTGCGTATCATAACTCCATTTATTACGTTGAGCGTACAAGATCCGATAAATTTCGTTGAGTATCCAGACTCCAAATATTACGTTGAACGTTCAGGCTCCGGTCAGTTTCGTTGGGTATCCAGACTCCGGTGATTACGTTGATCGTTCAGGCTCTGGTCATTTTCGTTGACTATCCAGACTCGGGTTATTACGTTAAGCGTTCAGGCTTCGGTCAGTTTCATTGAGTATCCAGATTCTGATTATTACGTTGAGCGTTCAGGCTCCGGTCAGTTTCGTTGGGTATCCAGACTTCGGTTACTACGTTGAGCGTTCAGGCTCTAGTCATTTTCTTTGAGTATCCAGACTCCGGTTATTAAGTTGAGCGCCAGGCTCCGATCATTTTCGTTGAGTATCCAGACTCTGATTATTACGTTGAACGTTCAGGCTCCGGTTATTTTCGTTGAGTATCCTGACTCCGGTTATTACGTTGAGGGTTCAGACTCCGGTCATTTTCGTTGAGTATCTAGACTTCTGTCATTACGTTGAACGTTCAGGCTCCGATCATTTTCGTTGAGTATCTATACGCCGTTCAATAAGTTGAGCGTTCAGGCTACGGTCATTTTCGTTGAGTATCCAGACTCCGGACATTACATTGAGCATTCTGGATCCAGTCATTTTTGTTGAGTATCATAACTCCATTTATTACGTTAAGCGTTCAGGATCCAATCAGTTTCGTTGAGTATCCTGACTCCAAATATTACGTTGAGCGCTCAGGCTCCGGTCAGTTTCGTTGGGTATCCAGACTCCGGTGATTACGTTGATCGTTCAGGCTCCGGTCATTTTCATTGACTATCCAGACTCGGGTTATTACGTTAAGCGTTCAGGCTCCGGTCAGTTTCGTTGAGTATCCAGATTCCGATTATTACGTTGAGCGTTCAGGCTCCGGTCAGTTTCGTTGGGTATCCAGACTCCGGTTATAACGTTCAGCGTTCAGGCTCCGGTCATTTTCGTTGAGTATCCAGACTCCGGTTATTAAGTTGAGCGTCAGGCTCAGATAATTTTCGTTGAGTATCCAGACTCCGATTATTACGTTGAACGTTCAGGCTCTGGTTATTTTCGTTGAGTATCGTGACTCCGGTTATTACGTTGAGGGCTCAGATCCGGTCATTTTCTTTGAGTATCTAGACTCCTGTCATTACGTTGAACGTTCAGGCTCCGATCATTTTTGTTGAGTATCCATACTCCGGTCAATACGTTAAGCGTTCAGGCTAGGGTCATTTTCGTTGAGTATCCAGACTCCGGTCATTACATTGAGCGTTAAGGATCCAGTCATTTTTGTTGAGTATCCAGACTCCGGTCATTACATTGAGCATTATGGATCCAGTCATTTTTGTTGAGTATCATAACTCCATTTATTACGTTGAGCGTACAGGATCCAATAAGTTTCGTTGAGTATCCAGACTCCGAATATTACGTTGAGCGTTCAGGCTCCGGTCAATTTCGTTGGGTATCCAGACTACGGTGATTACGTTGATCGTTCAGGCTCCGGTCATTTTCGTTAACTATCCAGACTCGGGTTATTACGTTAAGCATTCAGGCTCCGGTCAATTTCGTTAAGTATCCAGATTCCGATTATTACGTTGAGCGTTCAAGCTCCGGTCAGTTTCGTTGGGTATCCAGACTCCGGTTATTACGTTGAGCGTTCAGGCTCCGGTCATTTTCGTTGAGTATCCAGACTCCGGTTATTAAGTTGAGCGTCAGGCTCCGATCATTTTCGTTGAGTATCCAGACTCTGATTATTACGTTGAACGTTCAGGCTCCGGTTATTTTCGTTGAGTATCCTGACTCCGTTTATTAGGTTGAGGGTTCAGACTCCGGTCATTTTCGTTGAGTATCTAGACTCCTGTCATTACGTTGAACGTTCAGGCTCCGATCATTTTTGTTGAGTATCCATATTCCGGCTAATACGTTGAGCGTTCAGGCTCCGGTCATTTTCGTTGAGTATCCAGACTCCGGTCATTACATTGAGCGTTCAGGATCCAGTCATTTTTGTTGAGTATCATAACTCCATTTATTACGTTGAGCGTTCAGGATCAGATCAGTTTCGTTGAGTATCCAGACTCCAAATATTACGTTGAGCATTCAGGCTCCGGTCAATTTCGTTGGGTATCTAGACTCCAGTGATTACGTTGATCATTCATGCTCCGGTCATTTTCGTTGACTATCCAGACTCGGGTTATTACGTTAAGCGTTCAGGCTCCGGTCAGTTTCGTTGAGTATCCAGATTCCGATTATTACGTTGAGCGTTCAGGCTCCGGTCAGTTTTGTTAGGTATCCAGACTCCGATTATTACGTTCATCATTCAGGCTCCGGTCATTTTCGTTGAGTATCCAGACTCCGGTTATTATGTTGAGGGTTCAGACTCCGGTCATTTTCGTTGAGTATCTAGACTCTTGGCATTACGTTGAACATTCAGGCTCCGATCCTTTTCATTGAGTATCCATACTCCGGTCATTATGTTGAGCGTTCAGGCTCCGGTCATTTTCATTAAGTATCCAGACTCCGGTCATTACATTGAGCGTTCATTATCCAGTCATTTTTGTTGAGTATCATAACTCCATTTATTACGTTGAGCGTTCAGGATCCGATCAGTTTCGTTGAGTATCCAGACTCCAAATATTACGTTGAGCATTCAGGCTTCGGTCAATGTCGTTTGGTATCCAGACTCCGGTGATTACGTTGATCGTGCAGGCTCCGGTCGTTTTCGTTGACTATCCAGACTCGGGTTATTACGTTAAGCGTCCAGGCTCCGGTCAGTTTTGTTGAGTATCCAGATTCCGATTATTACGTTGAGCGTTCAGGCTCCGGTCATTTTCGTTGAGTATCCAGACTCCAGTTATTAAGTTGAGCTTCAGGCTCCGATCATTTTCGTTGAGTATCCAGACTCAGATTATTACGTTGAGCGTTCAGGCTCCGGTTGTTGCACCCCAAAATTTGACCAACATTTATTTACCTAGCTTGTGGTTCATCTCATTCATCATCTGCATTTCATTGATATGTGTGCAGTAGGTCAAGAGGTATGAATACCAATCAAGAAGGTTATTCAAGTTTTCAAGGATTGATATCCTTGTCAAAAAAGTTAAGAAATCCTCAGAAAGATTGGTTGAAACCAAGATTGTGTGCCTCCTAACTTGAGAGTTGTGGGAGCCCCTCAGATGATTCTGAGGCTATGAGGATGGACTTGAGGCTTTGAGAAATCTTATGAGATGTCTTGAAAGCCATCATGAAGCCTAGAGAGGTCATTGTACAAGAATTCAGAAGACTCAGCCATGAGTGGTGGAATTAGGGTTTCACTAGGTCAACCCTAGGTCAACTGATGATTTGGAGAGGGTTGAGACCTAATCCAAGATCCATGTGATCATGGATTGATGCATTGAGATGCTATAAGGATGGTTCCAAGACCAACTCATCATGATTGAAGAGTTTGAGAAGTTTCAAGCTAGGGTTTCTAAGGCTTGACAATGTAAAATCCCCTAGTTTGATCCCTATCTTCATGGCAGTTTAGCTCAATATGTGATTGTCATATCATCTTACCTACAACATGAATGTTGTATATCTTGCTCTTAGCTTTAATTTGAGTACTAGAAGTCCTTGATAGGATTTGTAGAGCTCAAGTTATGACTTTGACAACTTACAGGTCATCTGAGGTATGTGAATCTGGGTCCTTGAAAGTCACCCAACTTGCATCCAACTTTTGCCCTAGTAGGATGATTCCTATGAACTCTTGGTCAACATGAGTATTTTTCCTCATCTTCTTATCTTTCTATAGAGTACTAGAAGTCCTTGATAGGATTTGTAGAACTCAAGTTATGGCTTTGACAAGTCAAGGGCATCTTGGTCATTTGGACATTATAGGCCATTTCAAGCATAAGGCCATATCTCCTATTTCCAAGCTTCAAATGGAAAAATCTTCAACATTAAAATTGCTTAGAATGATGTTTTAAGGCTAGTAGGGAGGTCATGAGGTGTTGAAAAGGCTTTTAGCAAAAAGTGATAAAAATGACTTAAAATGGAGACATAAGTTAATTAAGTTGAAATTGGAAATTGGAAATTCCAAGTTATACATCCAAACCATGTCATATAATAGGTCATTTTGACTCTAAAAGACATTCTAAAAACAATGGTTCATCCACAATTTTGATTTGAGGCCTAGATCATGGGGCTGCTTTGGAAATTGCTTGCTTGCATCTTAAGGCACAAAGGCAAAACATAAGAAAACTCAATGTACAAGCTTGCTAAGGGTTTTAACACACCATATATCTCATATAAGGATAATTTCAAGTCAGAATTGGTTGTTGCAAGGGCTATGGCATGAGATGATATGTGAGAAGAAGTGAATTCATAAACTCATGACATGAGAATCCCAATTTCTCATGGGATGGTTCTAGATGGTTCTAGATGATTCTAAACCACTCTATATAGTGTATAGAACTTGCTCAGATGCAAGGTTGGTGTAAGATTTGAGAGAAGAGAGAGTTGGCCATTTCACTTGCTTCCATTGCAAGTTGAAAGCAAAATCCACATTCTGATTCAATTCCATCCATTCTTTCAATCTAAACACATTCCTCTAATCATAGTGAAGCTGTGCAGATCAATTTGAGAGCAAAACCATGGAGATTTGAGGAGTTGGCAATTTGGATTTTCAAGGTTGCAAGTCATAATCGGTTTTGGAGATTGAAGCTTTCTTGGTCCAATCTTTTGCAAACAGAAGCTCTATCATCATCCAAGGATCGATTCTGAAGAGTTTGAAGGCTTGCAGTGAAGGTTTACACCATCTGTTCATCAAGAAATACCAGGTTTGAAAAAGTCACCCTACACCATAATTTATGCATCTTTAGGTAGAATGGTTAGGTTAGAACTGTTAGAGACCAATAGTTGATCATTTCTGGAGAGTTAGGGATCATTTGGTGAAGGTTGAGTTATGGAAACCATTACTTTGTTGAGCAAGAACTCGAGATATAGTGAGGAAGAATACAAGTTTGATAGCTTATTTTCACCAGTGAAGTGTGGTGATCATTTTAGTACCAAGAAATCCAAGAATTATTGAAGTTGAGGTTTTACCATTTCTTGGATCCACTATCGGGTTTTAAGATAGAGACCATTTCAAGGAATTCTAGGGCTATGGTCGTACTCAGCATGAAAAATGGAGCATTTTAGTGTTTTGAATTGTTAAATTTGATGATGATTTGAGGACATACGAATGGAGGGAAGTCTGGCATGTGAAGTTCTGTTTCCATGGAGAGTTGTTGCAAACCCTAGCCAGAGGTAGAAGACGAAGGCATAGCCATTGGATGATGTAATGACCGGTTGACCAAAGCCAAATCTGAGGGCTGAGATTCAATCTTGTTTGAAGAGGGAAACTCTGAAGAGCATGAAACGCGGCGTTTCATTAAAAGGGGGGATTGGACTCCGTTGCTATCCACACCCCAGATCATGGCCCATGGTTGTTTTGAACTACATTTGGTTACTTTTCACACCGTATCCTTTTCTTTTTCTTTATGTTTTTTTAATTGATTTTCTGATTAGAATTGGGCCTCGCGCGCCTCACTATCTCCACCCCCATTTTGAGCCCATATGAAATTTGAACTGAATATACTTGCTATTCACACCAAACATTTCATATTTTAATTTCTTTTTCTCCATTTTTCATTAATCTTTGAAAAATCATAATAATTAGAAAATTAATGATTTTTGCATGGGGATTTTTTCTCCCACTTCATATTAATGTCTAGAAAATTATGAAATCATAATGTTTTCATTTCATGCATTTTTAATATTTTTTGTGTATTTTCTATTTTAATAGCTTTTTAATTCTTTTATGTTGATACATGGTTTTGTAGAATTTTGTTTAGCTAGTTCCCTTCATATTTTTAGACCATTATTTTTAGGATAGTTAGATTAGGACTTTAGCTCCCCTCTGGATTTATTCCATAATTTTGTGATGAATTTTAGGTTAGTTTTGCTTAGATGATTTTAGGTTGTGTAGAATTAGGTTAATCCTTAACATAGGTCCACAATAACACTAGAATTTTGAGTTTCTAGGTCAAGGTAGATATTGGGACATATGGGGTATTAAGGGTAGGTATATAGGATCCCCTAGGAATTATATTAGATTTTAATATAGTAGTATACTATTTTTAGATGATTTTTGTAGTTGATGATTGTTTGTGTTGCCCTTGTGGGCTTGTATTTTTGTTTGCTTTGCTTTGTGGGCTTGGAGAGCTTGGTATTGCTTTGAGGAGCATTGAGGAGCATAGTAGGAGACTTGAAGATTGATTGAGGAGCTTGAGAGCTTGGGAATCTTGTTTGTTTTGTTGTTTGTTTTAGGGTTAGGGATTAAGAAGAGCTTAGACCTAGTTAACTTCTTTCTTAAACATGGATGATATCTTTCACCTCCATTCCTCCCTATGATTCAAAGTCCTTCCATGGTATTCACCTCTCTCCTTAGGAGGGATAAGTGATGATACCTAGGAAGTAGAACTTTTGAGGGAACCCTTCATTTGATGTTGAACCCTTATAGGTCACCTTTGGTGGTCAATAAGCAGTTCAACACCCCAGCTTATCCAGTAAGTGATTTCCTCTGGTTTGAGTATCTTGAGAGATGTTGAGCTTGAGTGTGAAGATGAAGACTTCATTGAAGAGTGTAGAAGAGGATGAGTCCTTGAATATTACCATTCCAGCTGAAGCTTGAAGAGCAACAAGAGCAAGTTGATACTTGAAGACCCAATGAAGATCCAGTAAAGACTGTCTGAAGAGCTGAAGCTTGAAGATCAAAGGAAGTTGATACTTACTTTGAAGCTTGGAGATCCTGAAGGAGCAAAGTTGATACTTGTGGTTATCGTGAGGCCTAAAGGTGGAACTGATCAAGAAGCTGAAGCTTAAAGAAGAAGATAAGTTGAAACTTATGTTGAAGGGTTGAAACCTGGAAAAGCAAATTGATATTTGTCAAGAGTGATGGAAGTCTGAAGACTGAGTTACTGTTGGAAGAGCTGAAGCTTGGAGTTGAGAGAGGAGTTGATCTGCTTTCTTGCCTGTTTTCTTCTCTGTATTGATGTGTTTTGCTTGACTTGCTTGATGCATTAGAATAAGTCCATATCTAGACTAAGTTTAATCTAGGAGCATGATTGCACTAGAGGTTGAGTTGCTCCCTCTGCTTGTATTGTTACTGTGTGGCTTTGCTTGCGGGTATTCGGTAGAGCCCAGCTCCCTTGCCCATGTGGTTTGTTTGCCTGATGGCATTTTACTTCATTTTCTTCTGTATGATTGCAGTTTACTGTATTATGCTTGATAGCATGTTTTATATCTTTCAGTATGATTACTGTTATTCATTCTGGCTTGAGGTTGAGATGAGCTTGTGGAGGCTGAAGCCCCACACACATTTCCTCCCTCACTTGCATTGCATGCATTTTACTGTTAAGCTGATGCTTTGTCTGTTTTGGTGTATCATTGACATGATCCCTTAGGACTCTCATTTCCTTTGATAAGGAATTTATGATAGAACTTTAGGTTGAAACCTATGCATGACAACTTCTAGGAGTTCCCTGTTCAAACTTCAACCATAGGATGAATCCTTGGCATGACAACAGTAGGACTTGATAGTCTCCCTCCTAGTTGAGCCTGTTCTCTTCTCATCTCAAAGCAGCTTAAGATACAATAATCATGAATGATTTCTTTCGTACGTTACGAGCCTTAAGCTATCTGAGAAAGGATTGTAGGAGAGTTTCTTTTCCACAGTCTGGATGTTTAGTATGGCACCCTTTAGGTGACATGCGATGCATTCACTCTCAGGTCATAGTCTCTAGTGCAATTGAAATTGCAAACACAATAAAAAACACTTCTTTCGTAAAAAATAGGAAATAAATCGCAGTATCCCGAACTACGTAAGCTCTGATCTCTCATACCTGTTGAGAGTACGTAGGCACAGTACTGATGTATTGGCGAGCTACCTTCCCCCATAACCCGTCGTAGGTCGAACTACGTTGACTCTGGTTTCTCGTTCTTTGATGAGAATACGTAGGCATAAAGTGCGACGCTTTGCCGAGTCATTTTTCTTTTCTTTTTAAGCCAGCCTTGATAGGTAGATAGATAAAACCAACCCGTCCAAGTAAACACAACAAGCGTGGATCCCGTCGAGTACGACGGATGTGAGGGGTGATAATACCTTCCCCTTGCGTAACCGACTCCCGAACCCAGACAATGGTTGCGACGACCTTGTCTTACCCTTTTTCGTTAGGTTTTTCCGATCGTTTCCTTTCCCGCTCTGAGGGATAAATAACGAAAGGTGGCGACTCTCCTGTTGTGCCGGCACCTTATTTTCAAGAAAGCGACAGCTGGCGACTCTGCTGGGGATCAAACCCAGAATCTCTGGTTCTCCGGTTCCCCTGCGAGAGTCAATCCTAGCGCTTGTATGATTACTTGTTGGGTTGCGTTTATTTATCGCATTTTACTTCTCGCCTTTTATTTCCCGCATTTTATTTTTAGTATGATATGATTATCTGTGCTGTTGGGGGAGGGGCATTCTGATGAGTGAGAAGTCAGACCCAGGCTTGAGTACACATAGATTTAGAGAGAGAGTAGTGGTTAGCCTGCTTGCTTAGCTCGCACCAGCTAGCCGCGAAATCTCACTCGGACGAGATTCTCTTTGATGCTTCTTGCCTGGCCCCTAGGGCTCGACAAGTTATCTGACCCGAGGATTGTCGACTCTGGGAACCTATCAATTGGGATTCAGCTAAGTGAGGCCTCTTCGAGGGATGATGATGCCACACCTTCTGGGTATCGTATCGTCACCTTTGAAAGTCTGTGACGCTGATACCGCATAGGATGCCGAACCTGAGTCAGTTTAGGTCCATACCTGTGAGCAGGGTTAGGTTTATTGCAGGAAACTGTGACCTTCAGATCACCTGGTTTTCTTGATAGTGGATCAGTTTTGTTGGGATCTGAGGTTCTCATCTGCAGATATGTTTGTTCTTGATGGAGCAGGTTTTGACCAGAGGATCTTATCATCAGATGTGTATTTGTTCTTGATAGAGCAGAGTTTTCGTCATCAGTTGTTTGTTCTTGATAGAGCAGATTTGGGGTCTGAAGATCTCATCGGCAGATGTATGTTTGTTCTTGATAGAGCAGATTTTTGATTGGGGTCTGAAGATCTCATCAGCAGATGTATGTTTGTTCTTGACAGAGCAGATTTCTTGATCCTACATTAGAGGTCCTTATTATCAAACATTTGTTCTTGATAGAGCAGAATTATGATCCTATGTATATGGCCCTATCAGATGGTGGTTCTTGACAGAGCAGATTTGTGGTCCGATACCAGGGTTTTCTTCTCATCAGATGCAGTGGTTGTTCTTGATAGAGCAAGATTATGGTTTTGTTGATACAAAATCTCCACAGCAGTTGCCTTGGTCTCCTATTGCATGATTTCATTTTGCACTAATTTGCATATTCATTTGCATTTCATTAACGTGTGTATGTGTTACAGGTATCGTTTTCCCCGATCCAGGATTTCTTGCCTCCTATTGTATTGTTATGGGCTCTCTGAGGAAGACCGTGGCTTACAAGTTCCCTGGCCCTGATGTGGTTAAGCTGACTGGTTTGATAGCTTTAGCAGATGATTCTGTGAGGGATGAGTTCAGAAAATCTTACGGCAAGTTGCTCAGTTTGGTTCGTAAACCTTCTGTGTTCGAGTTGAATGGATTGCACGCTCTACTACAGTGCTACGACCCTCCGTTGAGATGTTTCACTTTCCAGGATTTTGTTCTCGCACCCACGCTGGAAGAGCCGCCGAAGGCCAGCTCAACAAAGCTCTCGCTAACCTGAAGGGGCGCAAGCTGACGTTTGAGTCCAAGAAGCGGAAGCTAGAGGATTGCTTCGGCGAAGGAGCATGGGAAGGTTCGGTCGAAGGACTTCAGTACACCATTGTGCAGAGGGAATTACTCGTCGAGGGGTTGCTCACTTTGCTGGATCATCTAGAAACGAAGGAGTTGTTGGAAGAGTATCGCGCTCGTGGCCGTACTTGACTGTTTGTATTTCTTTTGTTTTGATCATTGTTGTATGCTGACCATCACCAGGCTTGTTGGCTGAGGTCACGCTGTTGATTCATCTTGTACTCGCTAATGCTATGTACTGCCTTGACGGGCTTTCTTTGTATATGAGATTGTTATTTCCATGATTGGACTCGGACTTCTTCTTATTATCAGCACTGGCACTCAGGCACTAGGATCAGGGGAGATCTCCCTAACACACAGACACACGCATGCATTTTGCATTTGCATGACGAGCATTTTGTTGTTTTTCCTAACCCTTTTGTGTTTACAGGTTGTCGCAGGTTTTTTCAGGTTGTCCCAGGTTGTTTCCGGTGGTTCCAGGATTGATCAGAGACCAATTCACCGCTATCCTACTAGAGCTAATCAGACCAGGATCATGGAGCAAGTGCAAATTGATGTTCAGGAACTCCGCGAAAGGATGGATCGCTTCATGGAGCTCATGCAAGTGGTCGCCAACGGCCAGGATCAGCTCAGAACTTTGGTTCAGCCTCTGATTTCCAGGGTTGATAGCAACGGCGTGCTCCACGGTGGGACCGTGCCTACTCCTCCACCAGTTGAAATTCCACAGAACAGTGTTCCCGTGACCGGAGGTAACGGCAGTGCTAATGGCAATGTGATGGCCAACATCGGACTCAATACGACGGGCGTCGGTAATGGGAGTCTGGGAGCTAATGTCAATGTCGGGCCGGGCAACAGCAATGAAGGCGTCGGGAATCTGTTTGTGCCTCAGCCATGGCTAGAGGATCGCCAGGATGATGTGTTCTCTCAGAGAGATGCTGAAGGGGAGCTGAATGCTGAAGCGTGGCTTAGATTCAAAGCACTTGAAGATAAAATGAGAGATATTGAGAATCAGAATACTTTGGGCGTTGATATGTCCAAGCTAGGATTAATTGCTGATTTCAAGGTGCCTCCTAAGTTCAGGGTACCTGACTTTGAAAAGTATAAGGGCACCACTTGCCCTCGTGTCCACCTGAGATCGTATTACAGGAAGATGTCTGCTCATTCCGAAGACGAGAAGTTGCTGATGCACTTCTTCCAAGACAGTCTTTCCGGGCCATCCCTTGAGTGGTACATGGGTCTGGAGCCCACTAGTGCGCGCACATGGAAGGATCTTGCTGAAGCATTTGTGTACCACTACCAATACAATAGCGACTTGGCCCCGAACCGAGTCCAGCTGCAGAACCTGTCGCAGAGGAATAATGAAGGATTTAAGGAATACGCCCAGCGGTGGCGTGAGTTGGCAGCCAGGGTTCAGCCGCCGATGGTTGAACAAGAGCTCGTGCAGATGTTTGTAGCCACCCTCCCAGGGGTTTACTATGAAAAGTTAGTCAGCGGTATGTCTGGGAAGTTCTCAGATCTCATTATCATGGGTGAGCACGTCGAGAATGGGATCAAGATCGGGAAAATTCAAGGTGAGTCATCCTCAGCTGGAGGGGGCGGAAAGAAACCTTATGCTGGCAAGAGGCGGGAAGGATAAACAAGCGCTGTGACCAACACTCAAAGAAAAGGCAAAGGCCCTCAGCAGCAGGTAGCCAGTATAAATATCCCGGCAGCTCCGCAGCAGCAGCAGCAGCAACAACAACCGAATCAACAGGGATACAGGAAGTACCAGAATCGGGCATCTTTGGCAAACCGTCACTTCGAGGCACCGCCCATGTCGTATGTGCAATTGTTACAGACTTTGCTTCAGCTTCAGTTGGTCCAGAAGAGGACGATGGCTCCCTTGACAGGGGCACCTCCACCAGGGTACGACGCCAATGCCACTTGTGATTTCCACTCAGGGGCACCAGGCCACACAATCGAGAACTGCAAAGCCTTCAAGCACAAGGTGCAGGACTTGGTGGATGCCAAGATCATCAACTTCTCCGATAATGTGCCCAATTGTTGCACCCCAAAATTTGACCAACCGGGTCTCGCATTTGGCTCGATGTTTCGACGCATAACCGCATTCGCATCTGCATATCGCATACATTGCATCGTTCATTTGTTTTGATTTTATCAGGGATCACAGCTCCCGTCTCGTGTTTCAGGTGTTTTGATCAGTAGAATTGATTTTTGGGATATTTCGGTGCCCGTTTATTTTTTACTGATTATTTTTGTGTCGTTCGGTGCTCATTTTGTCCCTCTGGGAATTATCGGGATTTTTCTGGATTTTATAGGATTTTTTAGGGTTTTAAATAGCTTTTAAATCAATTTTAGAATTTAATAGGTTTTTAATTCCTTTAAATAGATTTTAAATCATTTTGTAGAAATCTTTTATAGATTTTAATATTTTTAGATAATATAGGATTTTGTTAGAATATTAGTATAATTTTTAAATAGAATTTAAATAGAAATAATAATAATAAATGAATAGATTTTTCCTTATTAAAAATAAATAGGTTTTATCTTCTTTTATAGATATTATAAAAAATTAATAGATTTTAGAATATTAATTAGGAGGTAATTAGTTTAATTGAACTTAGTTTAGTTAATTGGGTCTATTAATTAGGATAATTGTTTTTCAGTTTTTTTGTGCAGTTTGGGTTCATTTTCGTTTTGGGCTTTTTCAGCCAAGGCCCAGTATTGTTTTTTTTGTCCAGGTTTTGTCCAGAAAACTCAGCAAAAAATGAGTCCAATAGGTCCAAAAAATGTCCAGCGTATCCAGACTTTTCCAGGTCGTTCCAGATCATTCCAGAACAATCCAGCAATGATCCCAGTATAAAGCCACATGCACACACGTGTCCAATGGGGAGGGGTCCCACATCTCTGCACCACGCACTGCCACGCCACACTTCACCCTCTCTCTCTCTCAGCCACGCGAGGAACGCGTGTCACACATGCAAGCTTCCCTTCCACCAGCAGCCACCACGCGTCATCCACCCAGCATCCCACCGTGAAACGGTCACCGGCCGGCCTGCATGGCCGGCGGCCACCCCCAAACCCTCACCGGCGATCAGAATCCCCAGAAACCTCCCTTCATCTCCTTGATCTTCATCCCTTTCTTCAACCGATCCACCACCAACCATCGCCGGAGCCCCAAAAATCCAGAAAACGATGAGCGTTCATCTTCTTCCATCGTCCTCCATCATCAACATCCACGAATGTTCATCATCAAGACCAGATTCGTTCAACAATCACCATCACAAGACCTTCAACAAACTCCAGAAACATTCATCTGTTTTACAAATCTCCAGAAGATCTTATCAATCGCGAACGCGTTCATCCATGAACGATCATCAACCATATCTGATTTCCAGAAATATTCACCCTCACCAAGAACATCCAACAACACGTCCATCCCCAGATTCGTCATCACCTTTCCAGATCTTGTTCCGGTTCAGCAATCAACACCTCAAGAATCATCGTTCAACACCAACTCTCTGACTCCACCAACAACTTCTACGAACGCTCATCAACGAATCAACGAAGAACACTTCGTAAGGTCCAAGATCTTCAACTCAGCGATCATCAACGAGCGTCCATAGATCTTCATCAAATTTCTCAAGAAACTTAGCCATGTTCTTCAGCCATTCCGGAATCCTCCACGGTCTTCTTCCAAGTTCGTCATTTCCTGCAAGAACATCACAAGTTTGGATGGTGGAAGAGATAGAGGTTTTGAGACTGAGAGAGGATTTGTGAGAAAGATGTGAACGGAGGAGAGGGAGAGGCTGAGGGTGAACAGTAAGGAGACTTGCGGCGGCGCTGAAGTTAGGGGTTAGGGTTTTTCTGCAGAACTTGAGAATGGAGAGAGAGGGAGGAGAAAGGAGAATGGGCCAGGCCCGGTTACACTTTTTTTGGCACCTCCCTCTGTTTTTTTGGAACGAAGTCTTGGGCCTGGGCCCTAATCCTTCTGGCATACCCCCAGATTGCTTCATTACCCCCCTGCGTTTTTTTGTGAAGAAAATTGGGCTGGGCCCTTCAGTTTTTTTTTTATTTCATTTTTGTAATCCTTGTATGGACATTTACACCCCCCTAGCCCTTCATCTTGTATTTTTGTGTTTTTATTCTTTTAAAGAAAAGTGAGAAAAAGAGATATTTGAAAAAAAATAAAAAAGAAAAATATTAAAAGAAAAAGAAAATAAAGAAAAAGTGAAGAAATAAAGAAGAAAATATTTGAAAAAAAAAAAGAGAAAATATTCATGAGAAAATATTGTGAAAAATAGAGAAATATTCAATAAGAAAAATGGAGAAAAATATTTTTGAGAAAAGAAAAATATGAGAAAAGAGAAAAGGAGAAAAAAAGAAAAAATATTAAAGTTTCGATTTAATATTTTTCAAGCATTTTCTTTTAGGGATATTTTCATAGACTTTATTTTTCGACTTTTAGGATAGAATTAGAGGCCCATTTGTTAGGGGGCTATTTTCATTCGATTTTTCAAGATAGGATAGGATAACGTTTCCTAGGAGATTTATTTCAGTATTCAACTCATTGTAATCATCTTTCAGAGATTAATAAAACGAGATTTGAGCTGTGGTCCGATAGTAGCCGAACTACAGCTGCTCTGATTCTTCGTACCAGACGAAGATATGTAGGCATAGGATGCGATATCCTAGCGAGCACACTAACGACTGACTTTTGTTCTCTCGCGGCTGTGCGATCGAGACTTTCCCGCTGACGATTAATTGAGTACCCTTTTTCTCTCTTGCCCAAGTGCATTTGAGACTCAGCCATAGTTTTGACCATAGGTTCCCGACCCTGTGAAACCAGTTGTTTTTCTCACTGCTGTGTGAGAGTGTTTGTCTAGCCGTAGTTAGTCTGAACTACGTAAAGCTCTGATCTTCCATCCAGTGGAAGTACGTAGGCACAAGACGCGATGTCCTGGCGAGCCATTTTCCCCGTAGTCCCGAACTACGTTGACTCTGACTTTCTCTCCTGAGAATACGTAGGCATAGAGTGCGACGCTCTATCGAGTCAATTCCCTTCCGTTTAGATTTAGCAGCCGTAGATAAGATTGTTTCGCATCCCGTAGACAACCCAAGCAAGCGTGGATCCCGTCGAGTACGACGGACGTGAGGGGTGCTAATACCTTCCCCTTGCGTAACCGACTCCCGAACCCAGGCTATGGTTGCGATGACCATACCTTTTCCCCGTTTTTTGCGAGGTTTACTTCGAGCGTTTCCTTTCCCGCTCTGAGGGATAAATAACGCACGGTGGCGACTCTTCTGTCAGCCGGCGCCGATTTTCGCAGTAGCGACAGCTGGCGACTCTGCTGGGGACTGCGATAGTTCCCCATGCATTTGGGATCCAACGTCCCTCGAGAGAGTCAATCCTAGCGCTTGTTTGCTTGTCTATTTGGGGCTTATTTATCGATATTATATGTTGCTGTTGGGCTGTTACGGGTGTTCTATGATTGAGATAAGCCGGACCTGGGCTCGAGTATGAGTATACACCTAGATATAGTTGCGGAGAAGTAGTAGACGAACCTGTCTGCTGAGCAGGCGCAGTTCCCTACGAAAATTCGCACTCGGACGAGGTTCTCACAGAGGTGCTCCTTTCCGGTCCTGAGGATCTGAGGGGAGTCCAGACGCGAGGATTGTCGACTCTGGGAACCGATCAATTGGAAGTTAGCTAAGTGAGGCCTCTTCATGAGATGACGATGCCACTCCTTCTGGGAATCGTATCATTCCTCATGAAAGTCTGTGACGCTGACGACCGCATAGGATGCCGTACCTTGTCAGATATAGGTCCACACCTGTGAGTGGGGGGGTTTTTTGTGCAGGAAACTTGACTTTCAACCTACCCGTTATATTGGTCTTCTTTTCAGAGAACGTCTCCGTCAGCAGCGCAGCAGTATTCAGATTTTGTGTGGGGGCTGTGGTCCCATTGTTTGCTGCATTTTGCATATCATATGCATATCAGTGTTGCATTGCATATCATCCTCCAGCTAGCCAGAGTTCTGATCCAGCCTTTGTTTCCTGAAGGTGATTACCCGGAGTTTGGATTGAGCAGCTGTTGATCGTCAGAAGACCTACCTAGGGGTTGAGTAGATTTGAGCAGAATCAAGTGTCGAAGTCAGCTGAAGATTATTGGTAGCCATGTCTGAAGGCAATTTCCAGTCTCCTAACACCTTGACAGGGTTCACTGTGGCGTCCAACCCTTTGTATGATTCCATGGAAGACTTCCCGCAAGTGAACAACGTTGCTGCAGACCAAGTTGTACAGCCTTCTGTTGAGAACCGAGATCGACATGAGCAGTTTGTTGCCCAGAATGAGCGCCCTCCTCCTGTCAACAATCAAGGTGTTGCTTTCCCTGTGATGAATTACCGAAGAGCTATTCCAGCAGCTGGTATGGTAGATCCAAGAGCCCTTGACGAAGGTAGAAGAGTCCGAGTGTTGGAAGAGCAAATGAAAGCTTTGAAAGCCAAAGATGCTGTTAACCTGGATGCTGTAGGCATGTGTTTGGTTCCTGACCTGGTGTTGCCTTACAAGTTCAAAGTGCCGAAATTTGAGAAGTACACGGGAGATAGCTGTCCGAAGCTGCATTTGATGATGTTCTGTCGAAGAATGACTGCGTTTGCGCGAGATGATAAGTTGATGATCCATTGCTTTCAAGATAGTCTGACTGGGGCATCTTTGAGGTGGTATATGCAGTTAGAGAGGAATCAGATTCAGTCATGGATGGATTTAGCCAGAGCTTTTCTGAAGCAGTATGATTACAACCTAGACATTGCTCCTTATCGCATGCATTTGCAAGAGTTGTCTCAAGAGATCAATGAACCTATCAGGAGATATGCTCAGAGATGGAGAGAATTTGCTGCTAGAGTGCGTCCACCGCTGTTAGACCAAGAGCTGGCAGGCATGTTTGTGGATTCCCTACAATATCCGTACTTCAAAAGATTGCTCGGAGTTCCGGCAAGTTTCTCTGACGTGGTAGCATTAGGAGAACGCCTTGAGTATTCCATAAGAATGGGGAAAATTCAGATTACTTCATATGATCAAGCTGGTGAAACTGAATACCCTTGTGACTATCAGAGTGAAGAAGAAGTGGTGATCAACTCAGTCATGCCAAAGATTGAATATCCTCGAAGCGAATCAGTGAATTTTGTGGGTTCATCATCTTATCAGAGATCAGTACCTCCCGTGGCTTGTTATACTGAACAGACAGCCGTGCCTGGGGCACCATATCAGGAATCTTATGCCACTTCCATTGCAAATCAGCGAACTCGCGGCCGAGGTTATCAGAATCAGCGTCAGAATCAGAACAGACCTCGTAACAACTTGGAACGAAGGAATGCTCCTTTTCACCCAGTGCCGATGCCGTATAGCCAGTTGCTACCGTCTTTGATCCAGAAGTCTTTGGTGGAGCCGAAAGCTCTTAAGCCAGTTCCAGAACCTTACCCTCCTGGGTACAATCCCCACGTGCAGTGTGGTTATCATGGTGGCTCTCCGGGGCATTCAACCGAAGATTGTAAAGCATTTCAGGCGAAGGTACAGCAGTTGATTGATCAGGATCGCATTTCCTTTCGAGAAGGATTTCTGTTTGTTCATCCCTAACCGCTCAGCTGTCTAAGCTCGTAGACTCAGAAGGGGGTTCCCCAGCAAAAGCCAGTGGTTCAGACAGGCAGGCGCCTCATTTGGCAGTTCTCAGCCTTTGCATCATTTGCATCTGTAGTTTCTTTTTCTGTTAGTTACTACCTGCTTTTAGGCATTGTATGTTTCGAATGGTGATAATAATAAAGTGATTATGCATTTTTCTGAATTAATCATGTCGCTGTCGCTCATTTATTGCATTGCACTGACACTTGCATTTATTTCACTCCATTTTTTCGCTGTGACTAGCAAAGTTAGGAGGGAGGATGACGAAACTGAAACTCATAACCGATGATTGTATGCTTTCAGATAAGACCGTACCGATGACGTACAAGGCATTGTTTCAAATTCCCCAAACACTGGAGATATAAGGAGTTAGTCCCTTGTTAACCACTTCGAGCCAGGAAGTAGAAGTTTTTTCGGACTTTTAAAAACCCTCACATCTTAACCCGGGGCAGGGTAGTTGGCAGTTAGCTTGACCGAGCATTCAAGTCTTGCAGAGGAGTGTTGTCTTTTAAGGACCAACCAGTTTATACCTTTCAAGAAGTCAAACCTCACCAATCAGGAGTGAGACAGTTACAATCCTTTCGGAGCAATCAAGACAACCAGTGTCACACGACTTTGTTCCAAAAGAAAGAAAGAAAGAAAGCCCGCTAAGTAAAAAGAAAGAAAAGCTGGAAAGCTAATACTTAGGCAAAAATTAGGGCATCCCGCTGGACTTCAAAAGAAATCGAAAAAATCGAAAAGAACTCAAAATGAGTCAGTCCAGGCAAAAATTAGGGAACCAAAAGAATGAAAAAGAAGGGATTAAAGAGAAAAATTTTCCCCAACAAATCACAAAGTCGTGTACACAGACACCAAAAGCGAAGAAGGAGTAACTATCATTCCGGAGAAAAGCTTGTGAATTCCTTAACTGTGGTTCTTACCATTCAACATATCTCTCGAAGAGGCGAGCGCTTGTGCCAGGTTAACTGAACCTTAGGATCGGAGATCATCACGTAGACGGGGTGGGTACAAATCAAAATTTGAGCCAAATATCCCTTGTTTCACGAACCGTGAACCCGACCACGATACAACCCTCAAAAGACCTAATTGAGGTAGGGTAAATCTGAAGCGCATTACGATAAAGTTTGAGTAACCTGACTCCTTCTTGACTTGCTAGTCACATCTTGTTGTATTTTCACTGACCACGTAAGCACTGCGTTTGAACTTTGGTTCATTCGTCACAATTATCATATGCATGTAAATGAGTGACAGCTCAAATTTTTTCAAAATCTGCATAACCATTGCATTAAGATTACCATTCGTAGACAAGCAATTCTAGTTGCAGGTTAGTAGTTGGCATGAAAGAAATTCCATCAGGGAGTAATCAAGCAGGACTGAGTAATCCAGCAGTCTGAACCAGAATGGTGTATGTTGTGAAGCCTTGTGAGTCAGGGGCATTATATTCCAGTAAGTTCAGTATCAGTCAGTCTGAGGACAAGTCCCGAAGTTCCAGTTGAGCAGGGGCAGTTTGTTTGAGAAGCAGTTGATCAGAAGGAGTCTTCTCAAAATCCAATCAGGGGCAATTATGCAGAGCGCTGAGATTTGAAAGCAGATGCTTCCAATGGATAATCAGATCGGGTTGAGTCGCTAGAACGCTCATTCCGGGGCAAATCATCGCAGAGAATGTTGAAATCAACTGGGTTGTTAGGTGTTTAATTGGAGATTGAATTCTTTTGTCGTGCAGATGCCGGGGCAAGTATTCTCGAAGTATTCTCGTAGCAAGCTGTTCAGAGCAATATTCCCAAGAGTTAGATTGGGGCAAGGTGAGTTGTACTGGGGCAGGTTGTGCAAGCCAGTCTTTCTATTCCCAGCTAAGTGTATCATGGGCAAGTCATTCGAACAAGTTTGTTTATCCCCAGCCAGAGTTGAGTATCGGGGAATCATGTCAATACCCTTATCAAAACCTGAACCTTTCAAATAAGAAGGTCTTGGTGTCGTTGGATCATTATCCTGCAGTTTAAACCTGTTGCGTGTCAGTAACCAGTCGTTTCCAAAGTCCAGTTCTCGCCTGGCAAATCGGTAACCAGTTCTCGTCTAGCCCACCTTCCGTAAGCATCAGTTCCCGTCCTGGTGCAGTTTATTGTAAGCAGCAGTTCCCGTCCTGGTGCAGTTTATTGGTAACCAATTCTCGCTTGGTCACCATTTCTTCAAGTGTTATACCAGTTTTCGCCTGGTGTACGTTAGCCTTCAGCCAGTTCTCGCCTGGTTGTCTTTTTCTTAGTCTGTTATCCAGTCAGCCTCGTCTGATGTTCAAAAAACACAAAAATCAATTTTCCTAACCTATTTTCCTATCAGTTCTCGCCTGATAGTCTACCTTTGAATGCTAGTTCTCGCCTAGTATTTTCCATTCCACTGTGTACATAATCCATGTTTATTCTAAATCAGAAAAGCAAAGCGAAAAAACCTAAAGGTATCTGACACAATATTTCCCAATGACTCGCATGTTGTCAGGTTCCCCGATACGAAGCTCGACTAATGCCAGTGCTCCGAGTAATGTTCGAATTCCTTGT
Organism: Lathyrus sativus; assembly: GCA_963859935.3. Lineage (NCBI taxonomy): Eukaryota > Viridiplantae > Streptophyta > Magnoliopsida > Fabales > Fabaceae > Lathyrus > Lathyrus sativus. The sequence continues at coordinate 240,178,022 of OZ012736.1, forward strand.
GGATGTTGTTAAATCAGAATTGCTGCTCTTCAGCAGATGAAAGTTGCTTATTATACCCGGAAGAATCGAGATTGTCTTTTACCCCGTATCAGAGTAGGATCAGGAGTATCTTCAGCAGATTAAGATTGATATCCTCGATAGTATGAGCATTTCCAGCAGTGTGCTGTGTTCAATCAAACTCAGTTTGGGTCAATCCCCGCAGAGCGCAATCAGTTACCAATGGTTTGAAGAAAGCATCCCCGAGCAGAGTTCTCTTTCTTTCCCCAGTGAAGTCGTCAAGCAGGGTTGCCTTTTCATTTCTCCAGCAGGGCAGTTATCCTCAGCGGATTTGATTTCTCGTTTCCAGCATTTATTTTGCTGAGATGGTTCTGTGACTTCAGGTCATCCCCAGTAGAGTTGACGTTATCTTCGGCATTTATTTTGCCAAGTGGTTTTCAGACCTGGTGTTCTCTGGCAGCTAGAGATCGCATTAGCATTTGCATATATAGTCATAGCATTTATACAAGTATATAGCATATCCATGTCGTCTAGGCATCACATTTTCAAACAAAACGCATAGCATTTACATATCATATAGGACATTGCATCATTTCAAGCATACGCATGTCGAAACATAGACCAAGATGGTTACCTATTGGATTTCGAATTTGTTCACCTGCAGAGTTGTTTGGTTCAGCTTCTTGTCTTCCCCAGCGGAGTGACTCTTCATTTGATTGTTACGTCAGCATCGGAAAAAAACAAACAACAACAACAACAACAACAAAGATTGACATATATCAGACTTCTGAAGCTGCCCCCTTTGTCAAAACAGGTGCCAGGCAGTTCTATTCAGATTTCCTCAGGAGAATTGTCCTCAAGTTCGCAATGAACTGTGAGTTGACCAGACTTGATCCCACGAGAGAGATGGGAATCAAGGTGTTTGCTTTATGAAGCATTATTTCAATACTTGTGGCGTCACACAGGTGTTGAAAAAGAGAAGAAAATTGTATCAGAAAATTGACCAGATGCTGCCGTTACAACCAAACTTCAGTTTATTGGAAGCTTTTCCTCACGCAGCTTTGCAGTATATTCTTGCGGTTGGCAAATTTCAGGGTTCCATTTATATTCAACCGTCATCTACCTTGAATGTTTGAAGGCTAAGCGCTCTTCACCCATTCAGGTCGAAGTCGCTTGAATAGGGGCAGCTGTTGCACCCCAAAATTTGACCAACCGGGTCTCGCATTTGGCTCGATGTTTCGACGCATAACCGCATTCGCATCTGCATATCGCATACATTGCATCGTTCATTTGTTTTGATTTTATCAGGGATCACAGCTCCCGTCTCGTGTTTCAGGTGTTTTGATCAGTAGAATTGATTTTTGGGATATTTCGGTGCCCGTTTATTTTTTACTGATTATTTTTGTGTCGTTCGGTGCTCATTTTGTCCCTCTGGGAATTATCGGGATTTTTCTGGATTTTATAGGATTTTTTAGGGTTTTAAATAGCTTTTAAATCAATTTTAGAATTTAATAGGTTTTTAATTCCTTTAAATAGATTTTAAATCATTTTGTAGAAATCTTTTATAGATTTTAATATTTTTAGATAATATAGGATTTTGTTAGAATATTAGTATAATTTTTAAATAGAATTTAAATAGAAATAATAATAATAAATGAATAGATTTTTCCTTATTAAAAATAAATAGGTTTTATCTTCTTTTATAGATATTATAAAAAATTAATAGATTTTAGAATATTAATTAGGAGGTAATTAGTTTAATTGAACTTAGTTTAGTTAATTGGGTCTATTAATTAGGATAATTGTTTTTCAGTTTTTTTGTGCAGTTTGGGTTCATTTTCGTTTTGGGCTTTTTCAGCCAAGGCCCAGTATTGTTTTTTTTGTCCAGGTTTTGTCCAGAAAACTCAGCAAAAAATGAGTCCAATAGGTCCAAAAAATGTCCAGCGTATCCAGACTTTTCCAGGTCGTTCCAGATCATTCCAGAACAATCCAGCAATGATCCCAGTATAAAGCCACATGCACACACGTGTCCAATGGGGAGGGGTCCCACATCTCTGCACCACGCACTGCCACGCCACACTTCACCCTCTCTCTCTCTCAGCCACGCGAGGAACGCGTGTCACACATGCAAGCTTCCCTTCCACCAGCAGCCACCACGCGTCATCCACCCAGCATCCCACCGTGAAACGGTCACCGGCCGGCCTGCATGGCCGGCGGCCACCCCCAAACCCTCACCGGCGATCAGAATCCCCAGAAACCTCCCTTCATCTCCTTGATCTTCATCCCTTTCTTCAACCGATCCACCACCAACCATCGCCGGAGCCCCAAAAATCCAGAAAACGATGAGCGTTCATCTTCTTCCATCGTCCTCCATCATCAACATCCACGAATGTTCATCATCAAGACCAGATTCGTTCAACAATCACCATCACAAGACCTTCAACAAACTCCAGAAACATTCATCTGTTTTACAAATCTCCAGAAGATCTTATCAATCGCGAACGCGTTCATCCATGAACGATCATCAACCATATCTGATTTCCAGAAATATTCACCCTCACCAAGAACATCCAACAACACGTCCATCCCCAGATTCGTCATCACCTTTCCAGATCTTGTTCCGGTTCAGCAATCAACACCTCAAGAATCATCGTTCAACACCAACTCTCTGACTCCACCAACAACTTCTACGAACGCTCATCAACGAATCAACGAAGAACACTTCGTAAGGTCCAAGATCTTCAACTCAGCGATCATCAACGAGCGTCCATAGATCTTCATCAAATTTCTCAAGAAACTTAGCCATGTTCTTCAGCCATTCCGGAATCCTCCACGGTCTTCTTCCAAGTTCGTCATTTCCTGCAAGAACATCACAAGTTTGGATGGTGGAAGAGATAGAGGTTTTGAGACTGAGAGAGGATTTGTGAGAAAGATGTGAACGGAGGAGAGGGAGAGGCTGAGGGTGAACAGTAAGGAGACTTGCGGCGGCGCTGAAGTTAGGGGTTAGGGTTTTTCTGCAGAACTTGAGAATGGAGAGAGAGGGAGGAGAAAGGAGAATGGGCCAGGCCCGGTTACACTTTTTTTGGCACCTCCCTCTGTTTTTTTGGAACGAAGTCTTGGGCCTGGGCCCTAATCCTTCTGGCATACCCCCAGATTGCTTCATTACCCCCCTGCGTTTTTTTGTGAAGAAAATTGGGCTGGGCCCTTCAGTTTTTTTTTTATTTCATTTTTGTAATCCTTGTATGGACATTTACACCCCCCTAGCCCTTCATCTTGTATTTTTGTGTTTTTATTCTTTTAAAGAAAAGTGAGAAAAAGAGATATTTGAAAAAAAATAAAAAAGAAAAATATTAAAAGAAAAAGAAAATAAAGAAAAAGTGAAGAAATAAAGAAGAAAATATTTGAAAAAAAAAAAGAGAAAATATTCATGAGAAAATATTGTGAAAAATAGAGAAATATTCAATAAGAAAAATGGAGAAAAATATTTTTGAGAAAAGAAAAATATGAGAAAAGAGAAAAGGAGAAAAAAAGAAAAAATATTAAAGTTTCGATTTAATATTTTTCAAGCATTTTCTTTTAGGGATATTTTCATAGACTTTATTTTTCGACTTTTAGGATAGAATTAGAGGCCCATTTGTTAGGGGGCTATTTTCATTCGATTTTTCAAGATAGGATAGGATAACGTTTCCTAGGAGATTTATTTCAGTATTCAACTCATTGTAATCATCTTTCAGAGATTAATAAAACGAGATTTGAGCTGTGGTCCGATAGTAGCCGAACTACAGCTGCTCTGATTCTTCGTACCAGACGAAGATATGTAGGCATAGGATGCGATATCCTAGCGAGCACACTAACGAATGACTTTTGTTCTCTCGCGGCTGTGCGATCGAGACTTTCCCGCTGACGATTAATTGAGTACCCTTTTTCTCTCTTGCCCAAGTGCATTTGAGACTCAGCCATAGTTTTGACCATAGGTTCCCGACCCTGTGAAACCAGTTGTTTTTCTCACTGCTGTGTGAGAGTGTTTGTCTAGCCGTAGTTAGTCTGAACTACGTAAAGCTCTGATCTTCCATCCAGTGGAAGTACGTAGGCACAAGACGCGATGTCCTGGCGAGCCATTTTCCCCGTAGTCCCGAACTACGTTGACTCTGACTTTCTCTCCTGAGAATACGTAGGCATAGAGTGCGACGCTCTATCGAGTCAATTCCCTTCCGTTTAGATTTAGCAGCCGTAGATAAGATTGTTTCGCATCCCGTAGACAACCCAAGCAAGCGTGGATCCCGTCGAGTACGACGGACGTGAGGGGTGCTAATACCTTCCCCTTGCGTAACCGACTCCCGAACCCAGGCTATGGTTGCGATGACCATACCTTTTCCCCGTTTTTTGCGAGGTTTACTTCGAGCGTTTCCTTTCCCGCTCTGAGGGATAAATAACGCACGGTGGCGACTCTTCTGTCAGCCGGCGCCGATTTTCGCAGTAGCGACACCAATGTCACGAAGAATCATATGCCGAATCATAGGGGAGATGGTGTGATCGCCATTATCGAGGAGGAGAGTGCAGATTTGTTGACTGATGTCAGAGATCTAAAGACACCGCTTAGCTTCGTTAAAGCTAAGTTGCTGAAAAGAGGGTTCTTTCCAGGTTGCGGAGAGTTATGCATGGACTGTGCTACACGTTCTGATGGATGTGAGCAGTTGGTCGAAGGAATTCAAGGTCTGATGACTGAAGGGATTCTGCAGTTTAGCCAGAGGGCTGAAAGTGGATCAGGAGAGGTAGTGCTGAAGCAGGCCGATGAAGTCGCCACCATCACCATCCCTCGCCGACCAATAACTATTTCTGCGCCCAGACCGCCCACAATTACTATCACCAAAGCTGGGCTGATACCCTTCGAGAGCACTAACGCCGTTCCGTGGCATTATGGGGCTGAAGTCTACTGCAACGGGCAGAGGTTGGAGCTAGAACCGTATGGGTCGACTGTGGAGAACCTTGCGGGAATCAGTGGTATTACTCGCAGCGGAAGAGTGTTTGCACCGCCAGAGGTCGTGATGGAGAAAGCGGTCAGAGCTGATGCGGCCGATAAAGGTAAAAGTAAAGTCGTTGAAGAGGCCCCGTGTGGGGTAGAAAAAGACTTGTTAAAGATGCCGAGGAGTTCATGCGGTTGATTAAAAAGAGTGACTACAAGATTGTAGACCATCTCCATCAGACGCCCTCGAAGATTTCCATTCTCAACTTGTTGCTATGTTCTGAAGCACACCGCAATGCGCTGCTGAAGGTGTTGAACGCCGCCTATGTACCACAAGAAATATCGGTGAATCAGCTAGAAGAGGTTGTACCCACGTTAATGCAGGGAATGGGCTAGGCTTCACATACCTAGAGCTGACGCCAAAAGGGAGGAATCACAATAGCGCCCTGCACATCTCGATAGAGTGTAGGGGCACGATCATGTCGCACGTGTTGGTGGACACGGGGTCGTCACTTAATGTTCTTCTGAAGAAGGCATTAATGAAGTTGGATACTCGTGATTTAATTTGCACACCCCGTGATCTGGTTGTGAAGGCATTCGACAGGACTAAACGCCACGTTTTCGGGGAGGTGACCCTGCCGATCCAAGTCGGTCCGGAAATGTTCAACGTGGTCTTTTATATTATGGACATCATGCCTGCCTACAGTTGTCACTTGGGCCGGCCATGGATCCATGTTGCTGGTGCAGTGACCTCCACGTTGCACCAAAAGCTCAAATATGATGTCGGGGGAAGCATCGTAACCGTTTGCGGCGAGGAGGACATAATGGTGAGCCATTTGTCATTCTTTAAGTATGTTGAAATGGATGGCGAAATCCATGAGACTCTATGCCAAGCGTACGAAGCCGTCAAAGTGAAGGACGTAGCTCCTGTGGTTACAGAAAAGCCAGAGATGACTCTCTCCTCGTTCAAGGAAGCTCGGGCCGTTGTCCAAGCCGGATCTACCCCAGGCTGGGGGCGAATTTTGGAGATACCCAACAAGCAGGATATGTTTGGGTTGGGATATTCTCCTGGAGCTGAAGCTTCTTCTTCGTCTAGTAGTGCATCTCGAGGTAAAGGGCCGATCCAGTTTACCAGTGGCGGAGTGATCTTCGAAAGCATAAACGTAACGTCTGAAGACAGCGGGGATAGCGATTGTGACCTCGACTCTTGGATTCAGCCAAGCAAGCCAGGCGAGGGCCTCAACAATTGGTCCATCAAGGATATCATCAAGATGACAAGTGAAGAGTAATGATTTACTTTTTCCAATCATTGTACAACCTATGTCTTACCCGGGGCATAGTGGTTTTATTGTCAGGGCCTTGTTGGATTATGTACATGCATTTTGTTAATAAATCAAAGGTGTTTTCTTCGTATTCAAATATTGTTATCTCTGTTATTCCTGTTTTATATTTGTTTTGAAAAACAGTAAAATGGCAATGGGGTTTTTGCTAACCTGCACATCCTTGTTTTAAACTTAACCCTTGTTATTGCAGGATTCACATAACAGATGACATCGACTCTGGACCTTCTATGGCTCACTTCGACTTCGATTGCCCGATCTATCAAGCCTAAGAAGAGATTGATGAAGACGAAGACCTTCCTGAAGAGTTGGCCCGCTTGTTGAAACAAGAGGAGAAAGTTATTCTGCCTCATGAGGAGGAGATTGAGATCGTGAATCTGGGTTCTGAAGAACTCGTCAGAAATGTTAGGATAGGGGTTGCGTTGCAGAGTGATGTCAAGCAGAGATTAGTCGAGATGCTAAGAGAGTATAGTGACGTCTTTGCTTGGTCATACGAAGATATGCCCAGACTTGACACGGACATCGTGGTCCACCACTTGTCGCTACGAGAAGATTGCCCTCCCGTTAAGCAGAAGCTTAGGAGGACGAGACCAGATATGGCCGTTAAGATCAAAAAAGAAGTGCAGAAACAGCTTGATGCTGGCTTCTTAGCGGTCACCACTTACCCTCCGTGGGTCGCCAACATAGTGCCTGTACCGAAGAAGGACGGTAAGGTACGCATGTCCGTCGATTATCGGGATTTGAATAGGGCGAGCCCTAAAGATGATTTCCCGTTGCCTCATATCGATGTGTTGGTCGACAACACAGCCCAGTTCTCCGTGTTTTCGTTCATGGATGGCTTCTCCGGTTACAATCAGATCAAGATGGCACCGGAGGACATGGAGAAAATGACGTTTATCACTCCCTGGGGAACATTTTGCTATAAGGTAATGCCTTTCGGTCTGAAGAACGCAGGGGCCACTTACCAACGAGCAATGGTAACTTTGTTCCATGACATGATTCATCATGAGATTGAAGTCTATGTTGATGACATGATTGCGAAGTCCCAAACGGAGGAGGGACATCTGGTCAATTTGCTGAAGCTTTTTGAGAGGCTTAGGAAGTTCAGGTTGAGGCTGAATCCTAACAAATGTACTTTCGGAGTACGGTCCGGAAAGTTACTGGGGTTTATCGTGAGTGAAAGAGGCATTGAGGTTGATCCTGCAAAGATAAAAGCCATACAAGAAATGCCAGTGCCAAAAACAGAAAAAGAAGTTCGTGGTTTCTTGTGAAGAATAAACTACATTGCAAGGTTTATCTCTCAGCTCACGGCCACGTGTGAACCGATGTTCAAGCTTTTAAAGAAAGACCAGGCAATTACCTGGAATGAGGATTGCCAGAAGGCATTCGACAAGATAAAGCAGTATCTTCAGGAACCTCCAATCTTGATACCCCCAGTGGCTGGACGGCCTCTAATCATGTACTTGACAGTTCTTGAGAATAGTATGGGGTGTGTTCTCGGTCATCACGACGAGACGGGCAGAAAAGAGCATGCCATTTACTACTTGAGTAAAAAGTTCACTGACTGTGAATCTCGCTACTCAATGCTGGAGAAAACGTGTTGCGCACTAGCCCGGGCTGCCAAACGTTTACGACAGTACATGCTCAATCACACCACCATGCTAATTTCGAAGATGGATCTAATCAAGTACGTCTTCGAAAAGCAGGCTCTTTCGGGCAGGATTGCCAGATGGCAAATGGTGTTAACGGAATACGATATTCAGTACGTCTCCCAGAAGGCCATCAAGGGAAGCGTATTGTCTGATTACCTTGCCGAGCAGCCGATCGAGGATTACCAGCCGATGAAATTTGAATTCCCTGACGAGGATATCATGTTTCTCAAAGCGAAGGATTGCGATGAGCCGTTGCCCGACGAGGGGCCAGATAGGAAATCCCAGTGGAAATTGATATTCGACGGGGCGGTTAATTCCTATGGAAGTGGCATAGGGGCGATCGTCACGACTCCCTACGGATCCCACATCCCGTTCACTGCGAGACTGACGTTTCCAGTCACCAACAATGAGGCGGAGTGCGAAGCATGTATTATGGGTCTAGAAGAGGCAATTGATTTGAGAATCAAGAACCTAGACGTACATGGTGACTCGGCACTTGTGATCAACCAGATTAAATGGGAGTGGGAGTCTCGTCAATCGAATTTGGTGCCGTACATGAATTATGCCAGAAGGCTACTTCCGTTCTTTGATCGAGTGGAACTCCATCATGTGCCCAGAGCAGAAAATCAAATGGCTGATGCCTTAGCCACGTTGGCTTCGATGTATAAAGTCAATTTTTGGAATGAGGCTCCAAGAATTGTCCTTTCTCTTCTTGATAGACCTGCCTTTGTCTTTGCGATTGAGGAAGCTTCCGACGGCAAGCCATGGTTCCATGACATCCAGACTTTCCTTATGACTAAGGAATATCCTGCCGGTGTGTCAACCCAGGATAGGAAGACTCTGAGGAGGCTGTCTGGAAATTTTTATCTCAATCCTGATGGAGTGTTGTATAAGAGAAACCACGATCTCGTGCTACTCAGATGTGTAGATGAGAAAGAGGCGAGTATGTTCATGGAAGAAGTCCATGAAGGCACATTTGGTACGCACGCCGGTGGGCATGCTATGACGAGAAAGATCCTGAGAGCAGGATACTACTGGCTGACGATGGAGTCGGATTGCTTTAAATTCGCAAAGAGATGCCATAAATGCCAGATTTATGCTGATAAGATTCACGTGCCGCCGTGCCCGTTAAACGTCATGTCCTCCCCGTGGCCGTTCTTCATGTGGGGCATCGACATGATAGGCAAGATCGAGCCTACTGCATCTAACGGTCATCGCTTCATTCTAGTAGCTATCGACTACTTCACCAAGTGGGTGGAGGCAGCCTCGTATGCTAATGTGACCAAGCAGGTGGTGGCTAAATTCATAAAGAGGGACATCATCTGTCGTTACAGAATTCCCGAGCGGATCATTACTGATAATGGTTCGAATTTTAATAACAAGATGATGAAGGAGTTGTGCCAGAGTTTCAAGATTGAACACCACAACTCATCTCCTTACCGGCCGAAGATGAATGGTGCCGTTGAAGCGGCCAATAAGAACATAAAGAAGATTGTTCAGAAGATGGTTGTGACCTACAAAGATTGGCACGAGATGCTGCCATTTGCACTTCACGGTTATCGTACGACGATACGTACGTCTACCGGGGCAACTCCTTTCTCCTTAGTGTACGGTATGGAAGTTGTCCTACCGTTAGAAGTGGAGATCCCTTCTTTACGAGTTTTGGTTGATGTGAAACTCGACGAGGCAGAATGGATTACGAACCGACTGAACCAACTCAGCCTGATGGACGAGAAGAGGTTAGCATCGATTACGTTTGGTCATCTGTACCAAATCCGAATGAAGAAAGCTTATGATAAGAAGGTGCGTCCTAGAAGCTTTCAGATGGGTGATCTCGTCCTGAAGAAGATTCTTCCTCCACACTCCGATCACCGGGGCAAGTGGACTCCCAATTACGAAGGTCCGTACGTCATCAGCAAGGTCTTCTCGGGAGGAGCTTTGTTGTTATCCACGATGGATGGTGAAGATTTTGCATCCCCGGTGAACGCGGACGCAGTTAAAAAATTCTTTGCTTGAAAGCGACCCGCTGGACAAAAAAAGAGAGTCCAGGCAAAAAAGGGGCATCCTGGCGAACCAAAAACAGAATAAAAGGTTCGAGCAAAAATTAGGGATATAAATTAAAAAAAATGTACACCCGCGAAGTCGAAAACCTACACTGGACGGCTTCGGCAAAAAAGGGTATCCCGGTGAACATAAAACCCGCAAAGGGCGGTTCACGCAAAAGTTAGGGATTTGAAAAAAGCAAATGACTGCGTTCCGCGTGTGGACTTTCTTTGTGTAGTGGTGGAAGACCTGAAGGCCGTTTATCTAAATCAATCTCTTTCGAAGCTGAAGCGTCGAAGAAGTATCGAAGTCGAGTGGGTCATAGAGGGATCAACTCATGGTGTTCGTCTATGCCTCGTTGCCTACATTTGTATATACTGATGTATATTTATCTTTTATTTTTGCGCGGCTTCCTCATTCCAGGAGCTTGCATCTGTTGTAAAACATTTTTACCCATTCAGGGGTTCGTTATCAATAAAATGCATACTATTTAGCAATTTTGTTCGCCCGTTTAGCATTTACCTGTTTTGTTTGCGAAAAAGAACGCCGATGTTTTGATAAAATGCGCATACATAAACTTACTGGCCTAGGCCACTGATTGATGAAACGATGAATTACTTGAACATTGCCATAAGATGATAGCCTTGATAGGTTCCTTTGAGAAGGGTATCTTGTCTGTTTCCTTATGCTGTTACAGGTGTAGCATATTCCAGACAATGCGTCGTGCGCATCCCTGAAGCAGGATGATTCCTCCTTCTCCAGCAAAGTTCAGTAGCCTCTCCCCACAGAGTCTGAACACGAGACAGTGAGCATTGATATGTCTCCCCAGGCAGAGAGGATTATCTTCCCCAATCAGATGCATCCTAAAGGAACGTCATCTCCTCAGCTGAGTCAGGCGCCGAAGCGTGTGTTCATCCCCCAGCATCGGGTCACAAGTGCAGGTCTCGTAGGAAACTATTCGTTCACTGAAGTGTGCAGCAACTGATGGTGCAAGACTGAAGTCTCCAGAGTGGTTGCTCAAGTCGATACTTAGAGTCCCCGACAGAGTGTTTGCTCAGGATGATTCCTGAAAGCTCCAGCATGGATATCGGTTCAAGATGATTCTTGAAGTCCCCGGCGGAGTTATTTGTCCAAGATGATTCTTGAAGTCCTCAGCAGAGTTGATTCATCCAGAATGATTTCTGGATCCCCGAAGCGGAGTTACTTGATAGTTCTCCAGAATCCCCAGCGGAGATGCGTCGTCCCCAGCAGGTTTCTGGACGGCGAAGTTGAAACCTCCCCTGAAGACTTCATGATTGAAGTCTGACCGGGTTAATGAAGAAGTTCTCTCAGCTGATGCGGAGTGCCTGATGGCAGAGGTTTAGATATTCCCAGTTGGCTCATGATTGACCATGAATTCTATTCCTGACTTGCTGATAAAGTTCGGCTGATGCCCGACAGTTTTTTCTGAATTCCTGATGGCATGATCAACCTGATGGTTGACCTGTTAAAGTCCGGATGATGCCCGACAAGTTCTTTGAATGCCTGATGGCATGATCAACCTGATGGTTGACCTGATGAAGTCCGGCTGATGCCCGACAGTTTTCTTTGAATGCCTGATGGCATGATCAACCTGATGGTTGACCTGAAGAGTCCCGAGGAATCGTGATGCCTGATGGCATGATCAACTATGTATTACCGGTTACCGTGTGACCAATTCTTCAGCTAGTGGCCATGCAGCTATTATTTCAGTTCTCGAAGATTTGTTCCCGTCAGAGTACCGTGTACTTGTGCAGTTGGCAAATTTTCGGGCTTGTTGGTATTCAACCGTCTTTTACCTTGATTGGCTGAGAGTCGTTCGCTCCTCACCCAGTCAGGTTCAAGCCGTTTGAATAGGGGCAGCTGTTGCACCCCAAAACTTGTGGTTCATCTTATTCATCATCTGCATTTCATTGATATGTGTGCAGTAGGTCAAGAGGTATGAATACCAATCAAGACTTTGAAGATAGCTAAGAAGGTTATTCAAGTGTTCAAGGATTGATATCCTTGTCAAAAAAGTTAAGAAATCCTCAGAAAGATTGGTTGAAACCAAGATTGTGTGCCTCCTGACTTGAGAGTTGTGGGAGCCCCTCAGATGATTCTGAGGCTATGAGGATGGACTTGAGGCTTTGAGAAAGCTTATGAGATGTCTTGAAAGCCATCAAGAATCCTAGAGAGGTCATTGTACAAGAATTCAGAAGACTCAGCCATGAGTGGTGGAGTTAGGGTTTGACTAGGTCAACCCTAGGTCAACTGATGATTTGGAGAGGGTTGAGACCTAATACAAGAGCCATGTGATCATGGATTGATGCATTGAGATGCTATAAGGATGGTTCCAAGACCAACTCATCATGATTGAAGAGTTTGAGAAGTTTCAAGCTAGGGTTTCTAAGGCTTGACAATGTAAAATCCCCAAGTTTGATCCCTATCTTCAAGGCAGTTTAGCTCAATATGTGATTGTCATCTCATATTACCTATAACATGAATGTTGTAGAGCTTGCTCTTAGCTTTAATTTGAGTACTAGAAGTCCTTGATAGGATTTGTAGAGCTCAAGTTATGACTTTGACAAGTTACAGGTCATCTGAGGTATGTGAATCTGGGTCCTTGAAAGTCACCCAAATTGCATCCAACTTTTGCCCTAGTAGGATGATTCCTATTAACTCTTGGTCAACATGAGTGTTGTTCCTCATATTCTTAGCTTTCTAGAGAGTACTATAAGTCCTTGATAGGATTTGTAGAACTCAAGTTATGGCTTTGACAAGTCAATGGCATCTTGGTCATTTGGACATTATAGGTCATTTCAAGCATAAGGCCATATCTCCTATTTCCAAGCTTCAAATGGAAAAATCTTCAACATTAAACTTGCTTAGAATTATGTTTTAAGGCTATTAGGGAGGTCATGAGGTGTTGAAAAGGCTTTTAGCAAAAAGTGATAAAAATGACTTAAAATGGAGACATAAGTTAATTAAGTTGAAATTGGAAATTGGAAATTCCAAGTTATACATCCAAACCATGTCATATAATAGGTCATTTTGACTCTAAAAGACATTCTAAAAACAATGGTTCAGCCACAATTTTGATTTGAGGCCTAGATCATGGGGCTACTTTGGAAATTGCTTGCTTGCATCTTAAGGCACAAAGGCAAAACATAAGAAAACTCAATGTACAAGCTTGCTAAGGGTTTTAACACACCATATATCTCATATAAGGGTAATTTCAAGTCAGAATTGGTTGCTGCAAGGGCTATGGCATGAGATGATATGTGAGAAGAAGTGAATTCATAAACTCATGACATGAGAATCCCAATTTCTCATGGGATGGTTCTAGATGATTCTAAACCACTCTATATAGTGTATAGAACTTGCTCAGATGCAAGGTTGGTGTAAGATTTGAGAGAAGAGAGAGTTGGCCATTTCACTTGCTTCCATTGCAAGTTGAAAGCAAAATCCACATTCTGATTCAATTCCATCCATTCTTTCAATCTAAACACATTCCTCTAATCATAGTGAAGCTGTGCAGATCAATTTGAGAGCAAAACCATGGAGATTTGAGGAGTTGGCAATTTGGATTTTCAAGGTTGCAAGTCATAATCGGTTTTGGAGATTGAAGCTTTCTTGGTCCAATCTTTTGCAAACAGAAGCTCTATCATCATCCAAGGATCGATTCTGAAGAGTTTGAAGGCTTGCAGTGAAGGTTTACACCATCTGTTCATCAAGAAATACCAGGTTTGCAAAATTCACCCTACACCATAATTTATGCATCTTTAGGTAGAATGGTTAGGTTAGAACTGTTAGAGACCAATAGGTGATCATTTCTGGAGAGTTAGGGATCGTTTGGTGAAGGTTGAGTTATGGAAACCATTACTTTGTTGAGCAAGAACCCGAGATATAGTGAGGAAGAATACAAGTTTGATAGCTTATTTTCACCAGTGAAGTGTGGTGATCATTTTAGTACCAAGAAATCCAAGAATTATTGAAGTTGAGGTTTTACCATTTCTTGGATCCACTATCGGGTTTTAAGATAGAGACCATTTCAAGGAATTCTAGGGCTATGGTCGTACTCAGCATGAAAAATGGAGCATTTTAGTGTTTTGAATTGTTAAATTTGATGATGATTTGAGGACATACGAACGGAGGGAAGTCTGGCATGTGAAGCTCTGTTTCCATGGAGAGTTGTTGCAAACCCTAGCCAGAGGTAGAAGACGAAGGCATAGCCATTGGATGATGTAATGACCGGTTTGTTAGAACACATATTGGTTCTTAATAATAACTCTTTGTTTTGATAATAACTGTTAGGAAATTTATATTTAAGAATTATATACTCTAAAATTTGTTTGGGAGTTTTACTACAGATTGAAATGAAATTAACTCTCTAGAAGCAAATCTGTTTTGGATACAAGAAGTTATCCTGACTCTGAAGCGCCAGATGCATCTTATAGAAGAATCTGATTGCTCCTTACAGAAGATCCTGAGCGTAGTCTCCAGAAGGATCTGAAGCAAGAAGCTCCAGAACATTCTGAGTCAGAAGCATTTGAAGATAGTCAGAAGCATTTGAAGCAAAGAAGAATATTGATTGAAGAGTTTCTCAAAGCATTATTCTACAGAAGTTTCTGAATGTACCAACGCTGCCAAGTACAGAAGCTCTGTGTCAAATATGCTATGATGATCAACATGCTGAAAGCACACATGCTGCAGAAGACTCTGATACAACAAAGTTCTGAATATCATTAGAAGACTCTGATCCATTCAGACTCTGAAGAACTTGCTGAAATCTAAAGAAGTAATATTCAAGAATATATCCGTTGGAATTATTCAACGTCTCTTTCCTCATTTGTGCTAGACACACTTACACAGACAAAAAGGATTTTTCTGTGCCATCTACTTCTAGGAAAGGTCACTTGATGTGAAGACAAAAAAGGCTCAGACCTTTTTGGGACTCTCTTTTCAACGCTCAGCATCCTTGGATCAGCTGCCTATAAAAGGAGAACTTCACCACATTCTTCAGTTACACAATTTGCTGAAAAGAAATCATTATATTCTAAGCTCTCATTCATTCTTATTCTTCTTAGAATTTATTGTACTTAAACTTAAGAAAAAAATCACTGTTGTGATAAAAGCTTTATAGAAGCATTAATACTCTTGTATTTAATTTACATTGATTGTAAAGGCTTTTCCTTAAGAGGATTCAGTTGGAATCAGTAGCTCTTGAGAAGACTAAGAAATGTTGTTCTTAGGTGTTACTATTGTAATCAGTTTGATTTAATAGTGGATTAAGTCCTTGTTGAGAAAGGCAAATCACTCTAGGAAGGGTGGACTGGAGTATTTGTTTAAACGATCCAGGATAAAAATAATTGTGTGATTATTTTTTCAAGTCTTAATCTTTCATACTTATTCAACCCCCCCTTCTAAGTATTATCTCACCTTCAGTTGGCATCAGAGCTCCGGTTCTGAGTGTGCTACCACTTAACAGTGTCAGTAAAGATCCAGAGATATATACTTTGATATATATATATATATATATATATATATATATATATATATATATATATATATATATATATATATATATATATATATATATATATATATATATATATATATATATATATATATATATATATATATATATATATATATATATATATATATTTATTTGTTATCATGGCTGATAATTCAATGTCCAATATTAACAATAAATATGAAGAGAGGGATAGGATCAGCACCAAACCCCCAATGTTTGATGGGGAGAAATTTGACTACTAGAAAGACAGAATTGAGATTTTTTTTCCTAGGATATGATGCTGATCTATGGGATCTTGTCATAGATGGATATGTACATCCCACAGATGGGGATGGAAAAAAGATTGACAGAAAATCTATGACAGATGCTCAGAAGAAAGATTTCAGAAATCACCACAAAGCCAGGACTATATTACTGAATGCTATTTCACATACAGAGTATGAGAAAATTACAAACAGGGAGACTGCTTTTGATATGTTTGAATCCCTAAAAATGACTCATGAGGGAAATTCTCAAGTTAAGGAGACAAAAGCTCTGGCTCTGATCCAAAAGTATGAGGCTTTCAAAATGGAAGACTCTGAATCTGTTGAAGCCATGTTCTCCAGATTTCAGATACTCACTGCTGGGCTGAAAGTTCTGGACAAGGGATATTCTACATCAGATCATGTAAAGAAAATCATCAGAAGTCTGCCTACCAGATGGAGACCAATGGTGACTGCCTTGAAGATGGCTAAAGATCTGAACAAGATCTCTCTAGAAGAACTCATCAGCTCACTGAGGAGCCATGAGATTGAGCTTCAGGAAGATGAACCTCAGAAGAAAGAAAAAGGTAAATCTGTTGCATTAAAATCTAACAAAACTGCTAAAGCTTTGCAGGTCATTCAAGAAAGCTCTGAAGAATCTTCTTCTGAAGAAGAAGATGAGTTATCCATGCTGTCCAGAAGGATTAACAAACTCTGGAAGCACAAGGGAAAGAAGTTCAACAACTTCAGAAGATCTGATAACAGAAAGGAATCTTCTGGTCACAGAAGATCTGCCAAGAAAGAAGTTGTGTGCTATGAGTGCAAAGAACCTGGGCACTACAAGAATGATTGCCCCAAACTTCAGAAAGAAAAACCCAAGAAGAAGTTTAACAAAAAGAAGAAGGTTCTGATGGCAACATGGGATGACTCAGATGAATGTGAATCATCTTCTGAATCAGAAGAAGAATGTGCAAATGTTGCACTGATGGCCAGAACAGAGGATCAAGAGGAAGATGTTCTTAGCAGCAAGGTCAGGACACCAATCATGGTACCTGGACTCTGGATGCTCACGACACATGACAGGAGAAAAGTCTATGTTCCAAAGCCTGGAACTTAGATCTGGAGGTGACGTGAAGTTTGGAGGGAACCAGAAGGGCAAGATCATTGGATCTGGCACTATTGGAAATGGTAAACTTCCCTCTATTACTAATGTTTTACTTGTTGAAGGGTTAAAGCATAACTTATTGTCCATAAGTCAATTAAGTGACAATGGTTATGATATTACCTTTAATCAAAAATGTTGTAAAGCTATTAGTCAGAAGGATGGCTCTATCCTATTTAGTGGTAAGAGGAAAAACAACATTTATAAAATAAATTTTTCAGAACTTAAAGTTCAAAATGTTAAATGCCTCTTGTCTGTTAATGAAGAGCAATGGGTCCGGCACAGAAGATTGGGCCATATTAATATGAGACGTATATCTCAGATTAATAAACTTAATCTTGTCAGAGGACTCCCTAATCTGAAGTTCACTTCAGATGCTCTTTGTGAAGCATGCCAGAAAGGGAAGTTTTCAAAAACATCTTTCAAATCAAAAAATGTTGTTTCTACTTCTAAACCACTAGAACTACTTCATATTGATCTGTTTGGACCAGTGAAAACTGCATCCATCAGAGGCAAGAAGTATGGTTTAGTCATTGTTGATGACTTTAGCAGATGGACATGGGTAAAGTTCTTAAAACACAAGGATGAGTCACATTCTGTGTTCTTTGACTTCTGCAAGCAAGTCCAGAATGAAAAGAATTTTAAAATTACTAAAGTCAGAAGTGATCATGGTGGCGAATTTGAAAATAAATATTTTGAAAAATATTTTTCTGAAAATGGCAATGCACATGATTTTTCCTGTCCTAGAACTCCACAACAGAATGGGGTTGTAGAGAGGAAAAACAGAACTTTGCAAGAAATGGCCAGAACCATGATCAATGAGACAAATCTGGCAAAACATTTTTGGGCAGAAGCAATCAATACAGCATGCTACATTCAGAACAGAGTGTCTGTTAGACCTCTTCTGAAGAAGACTCCTTATGAATTGTGGAAGAACAAAAAGCCCAACATTTCATATTTTCACCCTTTTGGATGTATTTGTTATATGTTAAACACTAAGGAAAATCTGAGCAAGTTTGATTCCAAAGCACAGAAGTGTTTCATGCTTGGATATTCTGAACGCTCTAAAGGCTACAGAGTATACAACACTGAGACACAGATTGTGGAAGAATCCATTCATGTCAGATTTGATGATAAGCTTGGCTCTGAAAAGCCAAAGCAGGTTGATAACTCTGCAGATAGGGAAGTAGTCTTTATTGACTCTGAAGTTCCAGAAGCAGACAAACTTCAAGTGAAGGAACCAGAAGCAACTCCAGATGCTACTCCCTTAACTTTTCAGATGAATAACCTAAACATTTTTGAAGAGTCAACTATCAGAGGATCATCATCCAGAATTAAAGCTTCCCATCCAGAGGATGTCATTATTGGAAAGAAGGATGATCCCATCAGAACAAGATCCTTTCTAAGATCATCTGAAGCATCACTATTTGGACTAGTGTCAGAAATTGAACCATCTTCTGTAGAAGAAGCTCTGCAAGACAATGATTGGATTATTGCCATGCAAGAAGAGCTAAATCAATTCAGCAGAAATGATGTATGGGATCTAGTTCAAAGACCTCAAGGATTCAATATAATTGGTACAAAATGGGTCTTCAGAAATAAGCTAAATGAGAAAGGAGAAGTTGAGAGGAATAAGGCAAGGCTGGTTGCTCAAGGGTACAGTCAGCAAGAAGGTATTGATTACACTGAGACATATGCTCCAGTGGCAAGGTTAGAGTCTATACGCCTTCTTATTTCCTTTGCAGCACAAAACAACATCACTCTATATCAGATGGATGTTAAAAGTGCCTTTCTTAATGGTATTATAGAAGAAGAAGTTTATGTCCACCAACCTCCTGGTTTTGAAAATGAAAAATTTCCAGATCATGTTTTCAAATTAAAGAAATCTCTATATGGATTAAAACAAGCTCTCAGAGCTTGGTATGAGAGATTGAGCAATTTTCTTCTGGAGAAGAATTTCATCAGAGGCAAAGTGGATACAACTTTATTCTGTAAAACAATTAAGAAAGATCTTCTAATTTGCCAAATTTATGTAGATGATATTATTTTTGGATCAACAAATATTATGCTTGGAAAGGAGTTTGCTACATGTATGCAGGCAGAATTTGAAATGAGCATGATGGGAGAACTCAGATTCTTTTTAGGAATCCAAGTTAATCAAACTCCAGAGTGCACCTACATACATCAGACAAAGTATGTTAAAGAACTTCTGAAGAAATTCAACATGTCTGACAGCAAGCTGGCAAAGACTCCAATGCATCCTACTAGCTCACTTGGCAAAGAAGAGGTAAGTAAGAAAGTAGACCAGAAGCTCTACAAAGGTATGATTGGCTCTCTCCTTTATCTTACTGCTTCTAGGCCTGACATATTGTTCAGTGTTTGCCTGTGTGCTAGATTCCAATCAGATCCTAGAGAATCACACTTGACAGCTGTCAAGAGGATTCTAAGGTATTTGAAAGGTACTTCTAATGTGGGTTTGTGTTACAGAAAATCTGATGATTTCAAATTAGTTGGATTCTGTGATGCTGACTACGCTGGAGACAGAGTGGAAAGAAAAAGTACTTCTGGAAGTTGTCAATTTCTAGGAAGAAATCTAATCTCCTGGTACAGCAAGAAGCAACCCACAATTGCACTTTCAACCACAGAGGCTGAATACATTGCTGCTGCTGGATGTAGCACGCAGATGCTCTGGATGAAGAGTCAACTAGAAGATTATCAAATTTTTGAGAGTAACATTTCTATCTTTTGTGATAATACTTCTGCTATATGTTTGTCCAAGAATCCCATTTTACATTCTAAGGCAAAACATATAGAAATTAAGCATCATTTTATCAGAGACTATGTTCAGAAGGGAATCATAAATTTAGCCTTTGTTGATACAGATCATCAATGGGCAGATATTTTTACAAAACCCCTTGTTGAAGATAGATTCAATTTTATTCTGAAAAATATTGGTATGGGTTTTTGTCCAGAATGATATTTATCAGAAGCAAATTGTTGCAGATGTAAAAATGCTTAAATACTCTGAAGTATTTCTTCTGTTTATTTATTTTATTCTGATTAATTTTTCTGATGTGAAACTCTGAACTAACCATCTTTAGAAGATCTGAACGTTGGCTAACGTTTCATTTCTTGAGAGAATTCAGAACAGCATGCAAGTAAACACGTGTCACACAAAATCTGAAGAGGTGGCGTGTACATAACTGAAGAGACGTTTGAGGTGAAATTTGAATAGTAAGAATCTTGGTTTTCCCCCCCAAATTGTCAGAAGCATTTAATGTTTGAAATGATTTTATTCTCTTCATTTAATGCTTGCTCAAACGTGCATTTTTCTGACTTTTGATGTGCCTAAGTGTTTAGTATAAATACTTGTTTTGTATTCACTTTCACACTTTTCACTCTCAGAATTTACATGCGTTTTCATCTCTTATTCTCTCTGCATAAAAACCCAAAACCTAAGTGTTTGAAAAAGCATTCTTCAATGGCGTCTTCTTCATCAACAACTGCTTAGTTCCAATCTACTATGGCTGCTGTGACTTCAGAAAACTTGGGTGCTGCTCCATATTCTCCTCCCAAAAGAACACTTCTAACACCTGTTGATAAACTAGAAGTTCTGTGTGAATCTATGGTTGAGTTTGATTCTCTGGCTGATAATGGGTTTAATTTTCGTTCCATTGTTAGAGCTCAAGGATGGGTTAAGTACTTTGATAGGCTGTTTGGACCAGTTTACCCTCTCCTTGTGAAAGAATTCTGGATTCATGCATCAGTTTATCCCAAGTTCATTTTATCATCTGTGCTGGGAAAGGAGATTATCATCACAGAGGATCTGATAAGAAAACTGATAGGTTATGAAGAAACAGATGGTGTTTCCCACTTGCCAGCTGGGCGTGTGGACATGGAAGAGGTTTATGAGGAAGTTATGACTGCTGGTCAAGCTTCTAACAGATTCAAAGATCTGAAGCCTGATTACAAGATTTGGGCCAAGATCTTCATGGGATGCATCCACCACAGGAAATCAACCAATTCCCCAGATTATGTCAACAATGAACAGATCTATTTTATGTACTGCCTTAGTCAGAGCAACAAGGTAGATCTTCCATACATTTTGTTCATGCATCTGTGGAATCATATCAATGCATCTAGAGAATCTGTGAAGGAGAAAGGACAGAAGATCAGGACTTGGATCCCCTTTGGAAGGTTGATCTCAGATCTTCTCACTAAAAATGGTTTAGTGACTGCTCTGTACGCTGCTGGGGTTACAGAGGAATTATAGTTTATTATGGGAAAGCCTCTGAACGCTAAAAGTCTTCTGAGACTAAAAATTGTTGATGAACTCACTACTGCTCCAAAGAGGCTGAATATGTCTGACTTGAATAAGAGGGTTCCTGTAGCTGACTTTCCTCTATTCTTTGTTGAAGAACCCAGACATATAGTGCTGATGTATATAGAGGAATGCAAAAGGGAAGGAATACCTGTTCCAGCCAATGTGTTTCAGCTTGTCAAACAACCACTACCAGATGCAGGAGAAGAAGAAGAAGTACCACTTCAGAGGAAAAGGACTCAGCATGCAGAAGAATCTGAACCTGTCCAGAAGAAGGTTAAGATTGCTGAGAAGCCCAAGAAGCTTTTAAAGAGAAAAGATTCTGGAGAAGCTGCCTCTGTACCTGCCAAGAGGATTAATGTAAAAGGTACTAAGTCATTTGTCCCTTCTGCAAATATTGTTATTAATGATTCTAATATTAAGTCTGTTCCACAACCACCTATTACTCAAACAACTTCTGTTGCTGCCCCTAGTTCTGTTTCACCTCAAAAGCAAACAACTGCTTATGTATCAAACCCATCTCAACCCAAAATACACATCAAACACTTTGTCCCACGTCCATCACCATCAGAATCACAACCAACAGAACCACAACCATCAACACAACCACAACAATCTGAAAAACAAACATCTGATCAACCACAAACTTCTGCACATCCAGAAAACCAAACCAAAGAAGTTCAACAAGAAAAAGACTCTGTCATACCACCATCAACTAATCCACCTTCTGAACCTGGTGCACCTGTTACTTTTGAACCCACAAAAGTAACTTCTGCTCCTGCTTCATCAGAACCAATAAATATTCCTTCTGATTCACCAACATCAAAACAACCATCCAAACATTCTGACATTCCTTCAGAACCTACCAACACATCTGAACCTCACATCCCTGAGACAGAAGTTCTTGATGTCACTCCTCTAAAAACAGTGTTTCAAGTATCTTCTACCTCTTGTACACCTACTACATCCTCCAACTCATCTGAATCAGAAATCCACCCAGATTTTCTTATTTCTCCATCTGACAAATACCCTGTACATGAACCTGAACCTGAATCAACCATACCTTCTAAAACTCCCATCCCAGATCCTATGCCTCCACCTGCACCATCATTTGAGATGATTGTTCCCAATTCCAATCCATCATCATCTGGTATATCTTGTGCCCAAGTTTCTTCTCTTTATCATAATCTATCTTATGGTTTCAAACTAAAAGATTTTTATGATAGAGTTGAACCTTCTGAACCCCTGAACCCTCTGAAACCAAAACTCAGACAGGCTCTTCCATCTGTGATCCTTTCATATATTCAATCAATGAACAATGTAGGATCTTTAGCAACAATATCTGGAACCTCTGGTAAAGCTGTTGTTTCAGCTCTGCAACCTGCATCTGAAAACACAGTTGCATCTGTTGAACCACAAACATCTGCTTTCATACCATTCTCTAATGAACCCTTTGATGATGTTTGCCCACGCACATGACCAAAACCTCATCTGCTTAATGCCTTAAACAAATCCTTACCCCAAAAACCAGAAATTCCTTTCATTCCATATTATCCCCCTCCTCTGATTTCCATCCAAAAATCACTTTTACCACCAACTCCCAAACCTAAACATATAACTCTGGAAACCTTGCTTAAACCACCGCCCAGACTTAATTTTGATCATTTATTTCAAACATTTTTGCAAGAAATACAGATGTCTTTAGGTACTGTTCAGAAGAGATGCTCTGAAACAATGGACGCAAATGAATCTGACATCATCTGGAAAGGATTCATCAATAGATTCAACACTGTAGCTTCTAATATGAAGAACGTATGTTCTGATGATGCAAAGCTCAGAGCTGAAAGGACTCTATTCTGGACTGTCAACAAAACTGAACCTCTGCTTCGTTTAGATGCTCCTCCACCTCCAACAGAATCTACTGCCAATGCATTGACTATGACTCTGGTAGAACCCTCTTCAGGATCTACAGAACCAATGGCAATTGACTCTGTTCAGGCTGCAGAACCTCCACCTTCTTCATCAGAGATAAAGACAGAACATCCAGACTTGGAAGTCAAGATTGCTGCTCTGGAGGCTGGTCAGTCTGAAATAAAATCTTGGATGGAAAAGCAAGATAAGAAATCTGAAGATATGACAGAGTGAATGTCCAAACAAGATGAGAAGAATGAGACCATGACTAAGTGGATGTCAAAGCAAGAGCAATCATCATCTGAGATTACAGATCTATTGAAGATGCTTTTGTCAAAACACTCTTAGATTTTTTTTCATTCTAATGTTTGTGCATCTGTTGTTTGCATCTGAATTTTTATTGTTATATCTTCTGTTGTTTACCTATGTACTATTGCTCTGTTATTTTGAATGAATCAGTTTTTCTCCATTGAATTATCTTATTTATTGTTCCTTTTATTTGTCTTTTTAAAAGTTTTTACTTTTTGCTTATGACAAAAAAGGGGGAGAAAATAAAGATCTGAACTGTTTAATATAACTTCACCAGAATGAATCTTCAGACATATCTATTCTATCTAACATTTAACTTGACTATTTCAGAACTTTAGATAAGAATACTCTATAAAAGAATCTCTGAATTTCTCAGATCATTTGTCTATTATCAAACTCTGAATCATATATCTGCAAGACATTCTGACCCTATATTGTTATAAGAACAAACTAGATCTAACTCTGAAGATTACTCAAGACAAAAGGGAAGTTTCTATTCCTTTCTCATATTTAACTCAAGGGGAGATTCATCATCTCAGGGGGAGTTATAATTCTTTATGTTCAGTTAAATAAAATTTCTGATACTTTTTGTCATCATCAAAAAGGGGGAGATTGTTAGAACACAGATTGGTTCTTAATAATAACTCTTTGTTTTGATGATAACTGTTAGGAAATTTATATTTAAGAATTATATACTCTAAAATTTGTTTGAGAGTTTTACTACAGATTGAAATGAAATTAACTCTCTAGAAGCAAATCTGTTTTGGATACAAGAAGCTATCCTGACTCTGAAGCGCCAGATGCATCTTATAGAAGAATCTGATTGCTCCTTACAGAAAACCTGAGCGTAGTCTCCAGAAGGATTTGAAGCAAGAAGCTCCAGAACATTCTGAGTCAGAAGCATCTGAAGATAGTCAGAAGCATCTGAAGCTGAAGCATCTGAAGCAAAGAAGAATATTGATTGAAGAGTTTCTCAAAGCATTATTCTACAGAAGTTTCTGAATGTACCAACGCTGCCAAGTACAGAAGCTCTGTGTCAAATATGCTCTGATGATCAACACGCTGAAAGCACACATGCTGCAGAAGACTCTGATACAGCAAAGTTCTGAATATCATTAGAAGACTCTGATCCATTCAGACTCTGAAGAACTTGCTGAAATCTGAAGAAGTAATATTCAAGAATATATCCGTTGGAGTTATTCAACGTCTCTTTCCTCATTTGTGCTAGACACACTTACACAGACAAAATGGATTTTTCTGTGCCATCTACTTCTAGGAAAGGTCACTTGATGTGTGTTGCACCCCAAAATTTGCCCAACCTTTTCTAACCTAGGTTTATGTTTCAATTGCATAACCATTTGCATTGGTATCATGTATATAGTGCATTCATCTGCATTGCATAGCATGAGCAAGTTATCTTAATCAGGGGATCAATGTGCTATTCTTATCTCAAGAGGCATATTCAGAGGGTTTCATTCATATTCAAGACTACTCAGGTCATCAGGGAAGAATTTGAGCTTTGAAGAGTTGACAGGTTGATCAGTGAGTTCTCTTCTATCTTGAGGTTGTTTGGGGATCATCAGTGGAAGTTTGAGCTATGAGCCAAGAACATGAGGTGTGTATGGATGTTATGAAGAGCCTAGATGATCATTTTTGAGGAGTAACCAAGTCATTGGAATGATTGCAAGAGCCTCAGTTGAAGTCAGTCAACTAGGGTTTTGTCTGGGTCAACACTGGGTCAATCCTAGGTCAAAGACTTGTTTTGAAAGGCATCAAGGATCATTTGAAGAATGTGGGATTCATTATTTGCTATATGGATATGGATATGGTGTTGTGCTAAAGAAAAATCAGAAGAAGTCAAGGAGAAGAGGAGTTACCAAATTAGGGTTTCGGTGTAAAATCCCCTGATTTAGGTCAAACTTCAAAGCAGTGTAGCTCAAGAGGCAAGCTTCATATGAATTCTTGGTCCACATGAAACTTGTATAGTATCTTCATAGATTTAAATTTAGTGGTGGAAGTCATCAAGATGATTTATAGAACTCAAGTTATAGCTCTTGCAAGTTACAGGTCATCTGAGGGCACTGAAATTTGTTTGTGAAAGTTGTCTGTCTTCCAAGCAACTTTTGACCTTCAAGGAGATTTCAAATGGATTTCTGGCCAATATGAGAGTTGTTCCTCATTGTCTTAGATTTCTATAAAGGTATGGTATGCTTTCATATGATCTGTGGAACTCTACTTATGGTCTTGGCAAGCAAAGGCTATTTTGGTCATTTGAGAATTACAGGTCATTTCAAGCCTATGCCTAAAACTCATACAAGGAAGCTTCAAATGAAAAACTTCACAACATCAAAGTTGCTCAAAATTTCATTTTAAGTCTAGAAAAGAGGTCATGGAAGTTTGAAAATGCATAGAACAAGACTTGATAAAAGTTGGTGGAAAATGACTTAAAAAAGGCATATAACTTGAAAAAGTTCAAGTTGGAAAATGGTTTGAGAGATCTACAAATCCAAAATGGGTCATGTAATATACCAAATTGAATCCCAACAACATTTTAAAGACATTGGTTCAGCCACTTGTTTGAGTTAGGGTTTAAATTTTGGACTTGCTTTGTAAAGTTCTTTCTTGCATAATAAGGCAACTTTGCAAAATTCAACACAAGGCAAGGAAAGGCTTGTTTTTCACACATACACTCTCAATATCTCATATGAGGAGATTTTAAAGTGGAATTGAAGGATTGTAAGGACAATTGAGTCATGAGATGAGATATTTCAAAGTGTCATTACATGAGAATTTCCACATTCTTCCACCACATTCTAGAATCCTCTAAGATCAATCCAGAAACTTCTAGATCTGTCCATCATCCTCTATATATTGAATTGAGTCCATTAGTGCAAAAGGTTGGTGAAAAGAGAGAGAGAAGAGAGAGAATTCCATTGTTGCTTCCATTGTAAGAAAGTGTGAAAATCTATATTCAACACCAATTCTGTTCATCCTTTTTCTTCATCCACAACCCATTGAAGCTATTGAGTGCATACATGCTGAATTAGAGAGCCATCCATGGAAGATTGAAGAGCTAGGGTTTGAAATTGCAAGAAGAATATCAGATTCGAATCTCACATTAGAAGTATTCTTCTTCCAACTTTTTGCAAACAGAAATCATAGCATCATCTAAGGACCATTGGTGAGGGATTGCAAGTGCTGAATCAAGCTATTTCCCATCTGTTCCAACAAGAATTGCAGGTATGCATTTTATCTTCTATCTCCATAATTAGGTGTTGTTAGGTTAGATTGTTAGTGTAAGATTGTTAGGTTAGGTTAGATGACTATTTTCAGAAAGATTGAGAAGGTTCTACGAGGTTTAATGGTAGGATGTTGAAACTTTGATGATCAAGATTAGGTTATGTAATGAGTTTTAATGCACGTGTAATAGCTTGTGGAGATCAGTGAGACATGGAGAGTGCATTAGTGCCATTAGAATTTGGAATTGTTAGGATTGATCTCAATGTAATTTGGTTGAACCCATGCATTCGTGCTTTCTGTTGATGAGATATAGGAGGTTTTAGATGAAACTATGAGTGCAGTCATGTTCTTGGAAGAAAATGGCGCAATTTTGGTTTTGGAATTTCATGATTTCATGGAGAATCAGGATAGAACGAAGGGGTTGAATATTCGTGCATGGAGCTGTAAGACTGAAACCCTAATTTTCATTTGGGGAAGACGACACCATGGTCGTTGGATCAAGTCCAAAGCTTGACTCATTAAACCAATCTAACGGTCCACATTTGAAAAGAGAAACGGAGGGAATTGATAATGGTGAAACGATGCGTTTCACTTAATGAAACGTCTGGGCCTGGATCCAACATGCTAACCCCACCCCCCAAACCTGAGCCCAATGCATTTTGAAGTGTGAATTGTTGCTACTTGCACCCCACGCGCTCTCTCTCTTTTTTTTTTTTCTGATTTAATTTCCCAACTGGGCTTAATGCATTTGCTATACGCGCCCCCACTTCCCTGGCCCAGCAATATATGAACTGAGCGTGGTTACTAGTAGCACCCCCTCCCCATTTTAATTCTTTTTTTGTGATTTTATTTTCTTTAATATTCTAGCATCTTTAAAAAATCATAAAAAATTGGAAAATTGATATTTTTCATTTCTTGTTTTTCTATAGGTCAATAATTCTGTCTAGAAAATATATAAATAATGAAATTGGCTTTATTTTGTTTTAATATTTTTTGTGTATTTTTCTTGTAAATAGCTTTTTAATGAGTTTAGTTTAGTACTTAATTTTGTTGATTTTAGTTCTAATAGTTCCCTTTAGATTTAGGACCCATTCTTCTTAGGATATGTCATTTAGGACCTCAACTTGTATATAGGATTTAATTCATAATTTTAGGATTAATTTTTAGATGATTTGATTAGGTGAGATTAGAGTGGTTAAAATTAGGGTCTTAAGTGAACATAGGTGAGATAGATCATTTCTTTTAGGAATTTTGATTTGATTTTTGGGGTATGGGACTATAGGGGTTATGGGTAGATAATAGATCCCTTAGAAAATATTAGGATTCCCCTATTAATACTAGTATATTGCTTGTATTTGATTGATTGTGTGGTGTGCCCTCTTTAGGGTTATTATTTGTCTGTGTGGGGTATTGGGTTTGTTTGGGGCTTGGGGTTTGAGCTGAAGACTGTGTTGATGAAGCCCATTTGAAGATTAGAGACCAACTTCCAGGGTTGATGAGGAGTATCTCTTGCTGGCAGTTGTTGAAGTTTATAGGACCTAAGAGTTAGGCAGAGCTCTAGAGTAGAAAACTTGATTCACAAACATGGAAGGTCTTGTCTGCCTCCATTCTTCTCTGTGATGCAGAGTCTCTCTAAGACACTCACCCCCTTCCTTTGGAAGGCTTGGTGCTAATGTCTAAGAGATAGAACTCTTGAGAGAAAATATCCTATGTGTTGTTAGCAGTCTGTTTGCCACCTTTGGTGGTCAACTAATTGCTTAACACCCAGTTCACTCTTGTAATTGGTTCCTCAGCTTGGAGATTAGGACTTGAAGAAAAGCCATTGGGAGATTGAAGATAAGAGACTGATGTCTGCTTGAAGCCTGAAGATGGTTGCAGATGCTGATGAAGTCTGCTTTTCCTGTTTAGTTTTAGCTGTTTAATTCTTGATGTATTGTGTGAATTTCCCGGACTGTATTGTTTGATGTTTAACCTGCTGGGTTGAAAGTGAATTCTGTTCACTTTTGCCCATTGTTTTCTAGGTTCGAGGTTGAGTGGGACTCCCTTGCCTCGCTTGTATTGTTGCATTCATGCATTTTACTGCTTTATTGTATATATCTGCTGTTTCTGTTCCCGTCTATTCCCTTAGGATCTCTGTTTCTCTCTGCGCAAGAGAGGAACATGATAGACATTAGGTCTTAACCCATGCATGATAACATTAGGGTAGATTTTATTCCCTTTTTTCAACCCTAGGATTTGTAGAGTGTCATCTCTTCTTTCTTCAAAACAACAGAAAAACATTAAAAAAGGTTATAACAGAGATCAATTGATTTCTTCCATCAAAAGATTTGAACAAACATCAGCCTTTTTGCAATAAGAAAACCCTTGTTTAAGGTGAGATTTTTCATAAAAGACACTTGAACAGCTTGTGTCGTGCGTAGCCCGAACTACGTTTGCTCTGATCTTCCATGCAGTGTGGAAGTACGTAGGCATAGGATGCGATATCCTAGCGAGCAACCTTCACCCATCCTTCCCCCGTAGTTAGGCGAACTACGTTGACTCTGATTTCTCGTTCCAGACGGGAATACGTAGGCATAAAGTGCGACGCTTTGCCGAGTCATGTTTTCTTTTCTTTTCAGACCTCATCCTTTAGTTTAGATAGAAGTGTAATCCGTAAAAACCAAGCAAGCGTGGATCCCATCGAGTACGATGGACGTGAGGGGTGCTAATACCTTCCCCTTGCGTAACCGACTCCCGAATCCATGTTTTGGTTGCGATGACCATACCTTTTCCCGTCTTTGCGGTAGGTTTACTTCGAGCGTTTCCTTTCCCTCCTTTGGGATAAATAACGCACGGTGGCGACTCTTCTGTATTGCCGGCGCCGATTTTCGCAGTAGCGACAGCTGGCGACTCTGCTGGGGACCCAACGTCCCCTGGCTGCTAAGGACTGCGATAGTTCCTTATGAATTTGGGATCCAACGTCCCTTAAGAGAGTCAGTCCTAGCGCTTGTTTTCCCGTCGAGGATTTTGTATGGATTTACATTTCTGTATTTACATTTCAGCATTATATTATTGTTATTATTGCTGTATTGGGGTGTGACGGGTGTTCCATGATTGAGAGATAAGCCGGACCTGGGCTTGAGTGCACCTAGATTTAGAGTGGAGATTAGTGGGCGCGCACGTGCTTTGCATGTCCTAGTGTCCCGCGAAATCCACACTCAGACGAGGTTCTTCTGGTTGGCCTCCTGTCCTGCCCTTTGGGTGGCTCGGGTTGCTGGTTAGTTGGATTGTCGACTCTGGGGACCGATCATTTGGAAGTTGGCTAAGTGAGGCCTCTTCAGGATTTGATGATGCCACTCCTTCTGGGAATCGTATCATCAACCCTGAAAGTATGTGACACCGACGACCGCATAGGATGCCATACCTTTGTCAATTACTAGGACACCTACCTGTGAGAGGGTTTGGGGTTATGCAGGTAACTAGACCTTAAGATACCGGTTATTTCTTGATCTGAGATCCTGGGTATTTATGGATAGCTGTGAGGTCTATCAGAGACCAGTCAGAGTTATGGTTTGAGGTCTGTCAGAGACCAGTCAGAGTCATGGTATGAGGTCTATCAGAGACCAGTTGGAGTTATGTTATGAGGTCTATCAGAGACCAGTGTTGGAGCTTTCTATTGGGTCTATCTGAGACCAGGGTTTGAGGAATTCTGGAGGGTCTATTTGAGACTTTTGATATAGTTCAGGCTTCTCAGCTATAGCACTTGGTCCCTGTTGCATGTTGCTTGCATTGCATTATTTGCATAACCATTATCATTCCATCCCATTAACGTGTGTCTGTGCTGCAGGTGCATTTGCATATTCCCTGGTTCTAGTGTCTGGACTTCTGAGTATCGATCATGACTGGTTTGAGGATGACGGTTGCCTACAAGCTACCTATCCCTAATGTTACTCCCCTCCTGGGTCTGATTTCTCTTGCAGATGAGGATGTCCGTAGAAGCTTCAGGCAGAGTTACGGACGGTTGTTGAGTCTGGTTCGCAAATCCACTGATGATGAATTGAATGGGCTGTATACGCTGATGCAATTCTATGACCCGGCTTTGAGGTGTTTCACATTTGCTGATTTTATCTTGGGGCCCACCATGGAGGAGTATGTGGAGTTTACTGAGTTGCCGGTACAGAATGCAGTTCCTTTTATTCACTCTGCCGCTGAGCCCAAGTTGGAGGATTTAGCTAAGGCCTTGCACATGAATGCTTCCGAGCTGTTGATGACCTCTTGGCGAGGGGTTCCAGGTTTCTCTCTCCAGTTTCTGGTTGGTAAGGCTCAAGAGTACGCCAAGAATGGGTGTTGGGTGGTCTTTAACGCTATTTTGGCTCTATGCATTTATGGGATAGTGCTGTTTCCCAATTTCCCAAACTTCGTGGACATGGATGCATTTCATCTGTTTGCTGCTGGCAACCTGGTGCCTACATTGATCGGGGACTTTTACCATTCGATGCACTACAGAAATGAGAACATGAGAGGCAAGAACGTCTCTTGTTGCGTGCCTTTGCTGTATATGTGGTTTAAAAGCCATCTTCCCCTGAAGGGACCTTTTGTGGATAGTGCAACTACAGCTGACTGGCCAGAGCGTATGATGAGGCTGTCTTCTGAAGACATTGAGTGGTTTGACCGAGACTTGCTGGGGTCTGAGCTTATTTTCAGTTGTTCTGGGTATCCTAATGTTCCTTTGATAGGGAGAAAAAGGTGCATCAACTACAACCCATCTCTGTTCGTCCGCCAATTTGGATATGCGCTGAAGAACCCGCCTCAGGAGGAAGAAGTACAGGAATCTCTGTACTTCACCGGTGATTTGAATGGAGAGTTACTAGCCAAGCTTCGGCATGCCTGGATGCGTATTAACAGAAAGGGGAAACCACTGTTAGGGAAGAATGATTGTCAGGCATATGCATCCTACAAAGTTTGGATCCAGGAGAGGGCAAGACAGTTACTGATGCCATTTCCAGCTGCGCCGGTCCCTGTTCATATTCTGGTGGAAGAGCCAACCGCTGTCACTATGGAGGTCTACGAGCAAGTTGTGAAGGAAAAGGAAGCCTTGATGAAGATTAATGAAGAGTTAGAAAAGGAGTTAGCTCAGATGCGGAGTGAGAAGAATAAGGCTGTACGTTCTTTCCAACAGCAGATCGAACTAGTAAACAGGCTAGGTGCTGAGTTGACTGAGGAGAAAAAGAAGCGCGAACGTCTGGGTCAAGAGTTCAGAAGCTCTCATGACATGTTGGAGTCCAAAAAGAAAGCACTCGACGCCGCCCACCGAGAAATCTCTTCTTGTAACAAGACATGGAATGCTACGCTAACCAACAATAAAAAGAGGGAAGATAAATTAAAGCAGCAAATTTCTGAACTCGAGGAGCAGTTGAAGGCTAGCATTAAGAAGTGTGAGGAAGAGGTGATGACCAGATATAGTCTCCAGAATGCATTGAACAAGGCCATCGAAGGCAGGAACGAAGCTGTGTCTCAGAAGCGGAAGCTAGAGGATCGCTTCGGAGAAGGGGCATGGGAGGAAACCGCTGGTGACGTGCGATGTGTTCTCAAACAAAGAAACCAACTCGTTGAGGGGCTGCTTACCCGACCAAGTCACCCAGAGACTAAGAAGTTACTATAAGAGTACCGGGCTTATGAGTGTACTTGACCATTTCATGTGTATGCTTTATTTGCATTTTGTGCTGACCATCACCAGGATTGTTGGTCGAGGTCATGCCTTCTTATTGTACACTCAGTGACATTGTATTCTTGGATTTCTCTGCAATATACGAGGTTTTCCATGATTCGGCTCCAATCACTGTCTTGCTAGCACTGTCACTGCACTGGCACATTCACACTAGAATCGGGGAATGATAATCCCTAACGCACAGACACATATTGCATTTTGCATACATACTCATATTTGCATAACAGGTTTGTGATCCGTGTATCTTATCTCCTGCATCTTTAATTCAGGTATTTTCAGGATTGCAGAAAAGCGGGTCCACCGTTACTCTACAAGGATTAACCAGAAGAAGATCATGGACAACGTGTAGAGTGAAATGCAAGAGATGCGTGACAGGATGGCCCTGCTCATGCAAACCATGGAGACCATCGCCAAAGGACAAGAGCAGCTGCAGAATCTGGTTCAACCGATAGTCGCACGGGCTGAAAACAACGGGACACCGCATGGTGAAAACATTGCTGCTTCTCCCCGAATTGAGAATCGTCAAAGTGCCGATGCTATTCCCGTAACCGGTTTGAATGATGGAGAAACTGGTCCTGTAGGTAGAGGTGGGAACACCGGTAATGTGAATGTCAATACAGATACTGCTGGGGTATTTGTGGGTAATGTCAACCAGGGTTTCAATGGGGGCGTCGAGAATGTCGGAATGAATGGTATTAATGGTAACCAGGGCTTCAATGGTGTGAATATGGGATACGGCAGCATGGCTGGCGCCAAGGCTGGGTTTGGTGGCTATGGTAATCGGGGATATGGAACTGGCGCATACAACGCTCAAGAGATGGGTAATCTGAGGTATGACCCCAGGTACGTCCAAACGGGCCCGGGCCGTGATGCAGATTATGTTGGATATGATGCAGTACCTCGCTGGGAGGATCGTCAGGAGGATGTGTTCTCTGGTCAGAACGAAGGCTATGAAAGAGCCAGGGATGACAACCATCGGATGAGATTGCTAGAAGAGAAAGTGAACGGTTTGGCCAGCCAGAATGCTCTTGGGCTGGATATGTCAAATATGGGATTAGTCCCAGGGCTGAGGGTCCCGCTGAAATTCAAAGCACCGTCATTTGATAAGTACAAAGGGGATACATGCCCTAGGGTGCATGTGCGCGCATTTTACAGGCGTATGTCTGCATACCCTGAGGATGAAAAGATGCTAATGCATTTCTTCCAGGATAGCCTGTCAGGGCCATCGCTGGAGTGGTACATGAGCTTGGAGCCTACTCAAATCAGGAGTTGGAAAGAGCTGGCAGAGGCTTTTGTCCGACATTATCAATATAATAGTGATCTCGCCCCTAACCGAGTCCAGCTGCAAAGCATGTCTCAAAAGTCTAGCGAGAGCTTTAAAGAATACGCCCAGAGATGGCAAGATTTGGCTGCTAGGGTGCACCCTCCGATGGTTGAGCGTGAAATGATGGATATGTTCATAGGAACTTTCTCTGGAATGTACTATGACCGGTTGCTCAATTTCTCGATGAGTACTTTCTCTGAATTGATCTTGATGGGGGAGCGCATTGAAAACAGGGTGAAGATTGGTAAAATTCAAGCGGGCGAGTCCAGTTCCGCAGGAGGTAATAAGAAGACGTTTGGTGGTAAAAGACAGGGTGACACCAACGCCGTATACAATGCTCGACGAAGGAATAAAAGTCAGAACTGGCGTCAGCAGTCGCAAGTGGCAAGTGTAACCATTCCAGGGCCTTCTCAGCAGCAGAGACAACAACCACCGCAGCAGGCTCAGCAGCAGCCTAATAATAATCAGCGCAGACTTCAGAACCCACGACCAAGGAGAGTATTCGAAGTGCCGCTGGTATCATATGCAGAGCTCCTTCAAACTTTGTTGAAATTGCAGCTAGTCGAGAAGAGGACCTTAGCACCACCAACTGGCCAGCCACCAGTCGGGTATGATGTTAATGAGCACTGTGACTTCCATTCGGGTGCACCAGGGCACAATATTGAAAATTGCCTAGCTTTCAAGCATAAAGTATAGGATTTGCTTGATAGCACGACTATTAACTTCGGGAAGGACGGTCCCAATATCACGCAGCAGCCAATGCCCAAGCATGGTGGGGCTGGGGCCAATGCAATCATGGTAGATGATGAGTTGGACTTAGTTTCAGAAGTGAGTGAGCTAAAAACCCCTTTGAGTTACGTAAAGCAGTGTTTATTGAAAGGAGGTGTCTATCCCGGTTGCGGCGAAGAGTGTGTTGACTGTTTGGTTCAACCTGGGGGCTGTGAGAAGTTGAAAAGGGGAGTTCAAGGTTTGATTGATGAAGGAACTTTGCAGTTTGACAGGGCTGTGGGGCGAGAGAAGTCTGTTGAGACAGAATCTGAAGAAGAGCGTAGGGAGATTGCTACGATCACCATTCCGTTCAAATCGGTGACAATTTCGGCATCATCGAAGAGGCCGACCATTACTATTACCAAGGCTAAGCCAGTTCCTTATGAAAGCACGAAAGCAGTTCCGTGGTGCTATGGTGCTGAGGTGTATTGCAATGGGGAAAAGATTGACTTGAATGATCCGCCAGCGGGATCCGTGGATAACATAGTGGGAGCGGGTGGTATAACCCGGAGCGGGAGAATTTTCACTTCACCCGAGGTTGAAGCAGAGAGGCTTGCCAGAGGTAAGAACAAGGTTGTTGAGGGGGAATCTTCGGGGAGTAAAGAGAAAGAGCCGATAACCAAAGATGTGGAAGAATTCATGAGGTTAATTCGCAAAAGTGATTACAAGATTGTAGATCACCTGCAGCAGACCCCGTCAAAGATCTCCATATTATCGCTGCTGTTGTGTTCTGAGGCGCATAGAAATGCCCTGTTAAAGGTACTTGAGACGTCCTTCGTGCCGCAAGAGATTTCAGTTAATCAGCTGGAGGGAGTTATAGCACATGTTAACGCTGGGCATGGTCTGGGATTCACGGATTTTGACCTAACACCTCGGGGGCGTGATCACAATAATGCTTTGCACATCTCTATCGAATGCAGGGGCACTGTTTTATCCCATGTACTGGTAGACACTGGGTCCTCGTTGAATGTGTTACCAAAGAAAGCCCTGTTGAAATTGGATACCCATGGGTTGTTGTGCACGCCTAGTGATTTGGTAGTGAGGGCCTTTGACGGAACCAGGAGGTCAGTATTCGGGTCAGTGACGTTACCCATCCAGGTAGGGCCGGAGGTGTTCAATACAGTGTTTTACATCATGGACATCCAGCCTGCATATAGCTGTTTGGTCGGGAGACCTTGGATTCATGCCGCTGGGGCAGTAACCTCTACACTCCATCAGAAGCTGAAATATATGGTTGAGGGGAGTATTGTGACGGTATGTGGCGAAGAAGATATCTTAGTTAGTCATTTGTCTTCTTTCAAGTACGTGGAGGTAGATGGAGAGATTCATGAAACGTTGTGTCAAGCGTTCGAAGGGGTGAATGTTAAAGAAGAAGCTCCGGTGAAGAGTGAAGGGCAAGAGGTGGTTATCTCCTCATATAAAGAAGCCAAGGCGTTGGTACAAGCAGGAGAGACTCAGAAGTGGGGGCAGGTTCTGGACATCCCAGTGAAGCAAGATAGGTATGGCTTGGGGTACCGCCCATCTTCCTCGCAGAGTGCGCCTAAGTACAAGGGACCTATCGTATTCACGCCTGGAGGAGTTAGCTTCGAAAGGATTAATGCCGTGTCTGATACGGAGGAAGTGGATAGCGATTGCGACATGGACTCATGGATTCCACCCAGCATGCCGGGGCAAAGCCTATGCAACTGGTCCATCCAGGACGTCATCCAAGTCACCAAACAGTAATGCATTGTTTTTTCAAATCATTGTATGATCACATGCCTTGCCCGGGGCATCGATGATCTTGTCTTAGGGCCTAACTGTTTACCTGTATGTTTGCATGATCAATAAATGACGGCGTTTTTTACATTCAAATGTTGTGATCCTTTTCTTTCTGTTTTTATTTTTCAATAAAATGGCAGCGTGGTTATGCATTTTGCTTGTACATCATTTTTGAAGCACTTAACTGTTTCCCTCGCAGGATTCATGAACTTTCAGAGGACACCGACCAAAAACTTCCTATGACTCGTTTAGACTTCGAGCACCCGATCTTCCAAGCTGAGGAGGATATTGTGGAGGATAGTGACTTACCAGAAGAGCTTAGTCGGTTGTTGAAGCAAAAGGAGAGAGTCATTCTGCCTCACCAGGAAGAGATTGATATTGTCAACTTGGGGTCTGAAGAATGCGTCAGGAATATCCGTATAGGGGCCGTGTTGCAAGTTGACATCAAGAGAGAGCTTATTAAGATGCTGTGTGAATACAGTGATATATTTGCTTGGTCTTACGAGGACATGCCAGGTTTGGATACTGATATGGTTGTTCATCGTCTGCCGTTGAAGGAAGATTGCCCGCCTGTGAAGCAGAAACTCAGAAGGACTCGTCCTGACATGGCCGTAAATATAAAGGAAGAAGTGCAGAAGCAATGGGATGTTGGGTTCCTGGCTGTTACCACCTATCCCACTTGGGTCGCTAATATCGTGCCTGTGCCAAAGAAAGATGGCAAGGTTCGAATGTGCGTTGATTATAGGGATCTAAACAAAGCGAGCCCGAAAGATGATTTCCCGCTGCCGCATATTGATGTGTTAGTTGACAACACAACTCAGTTTTCGGTATTCTCCTTCATGGATGGATTTTCGGGTTACAACTAGATCAAAATGGCTCCGGAGGATATGGAAAAAACGACCTTTATCACCCCGTGGGGAACCTTCTGTTATAAGGTGATGCCCTTTGGTTTGAAAAATGCTGGGGCAACGTACCAGTGGGCCATGACAACGCTTTTTCACGACATGATGCACAGAGAGATTGAGGTGTATGTCGATGACATGATTGCCAAGTCTCAAACAGAGGAAGAACATCTGGTTAATCTGCTGAAGTTGTTCAAGAGGCTGAGGAAGTTCAGGCTGAGGCTGAATCCTAATAAATGTACCTTCGGAGTGAGATCCGGGAAGCTACTGGGGTTCATTGTGAGCAAGAAAGGAATCGAGGTCGATCCTGCAAAAATAAAAGCAATACAAGAGATGCCAGCACCGAGAACAGAAAAAGAAGTCTGTGGATTCTTAGGGAGGTTGAACTACATTGCTAGGTTCATCTCTCACCTAACGACCACGTGTGAACCATTATTCAAACTGTTAAAGAAAGATCAAGCGGTGGTCTGGAACGACAATTGCCAAAGGGCATTTGAAAAGATAAAAGAATATTTGCAGGAACCTCCGGTGTTGATACCCCCAGTAGCGGGACGACCACTGATTATGTATCTGACGGTTCTGGAGAACAGTATGGGTTGTGTTCTCGGTCAACATGACGAGACAGGGCGGAAAGAGCATGCAATTTACTACTTGAGTAAAAAGTTCACAGACTGTGAATCTCGATACTCTATGCTCGAAAAGACGTTTTGTGCATTGGCGTGGGCTGCCAAACGTCTAAGACAGTACATGCTGAATCATACAACCATGCTGATATCAAAGATGGATCCGATCAAATATGTGTTTGAGAAGCAAGCGCTCTCTGGAAGGATTGCTAGATGGCAGATGGTATTGACAGAATACGATATCCAGTATGTTTCCCAGAAGGCCATTAAGGGAAGTGTTCTGTCCGAATATCTGGCCGAACAGCCAATTGAGGATTATCAGCCTATGAAGTTTGAGTTTCCTGATGAGGACATAATGTACTTGAAAGCTAAAGATTGTGATGAGCCGTTGCCTGGTGAAGGACCTGAGCGGAGTTCCCAGTGGCAACTGATTTTTGATGGGGCTGTCAATTCGTATGGTAGTGGGATCGGGGCAATCATTACAACTCCCCACGGGTCGCACATCCCGTTCACAGCCAGATTGACTTTTCCAGTGACGAATAACGAAGCCGAGTATGAAGCTTGTATTATGGGGTTAGAGGAGGCTATTGATCTAAGGATCAAGAATCTGGACGTATATGGGGATTCAGAATTGGTAGTGAATCAGATTAAGGGAGAATGGGAGACGCGCCAACCTAATCTGGTACCGTACATGAATTATGCGAGAAGGTTGTTACCTTTCTTTGATAGGGTGGAGTTCCATCATGTACCTCGGGCGGAGAATCAAATGGCGGACGCCCTTGCAACGTTATCCTCGATGTATAAGGTCAACCGCTGGAATGAGGCTCCCAGCATTGTCATCTCTCGCCTTGATAGGCCGGCCTTTGTGTTTGCAATTGATGAAGCATCTGACGGTAAACCTTGGTACTTCGATATACAGAATTTCCTGAAGAATAAGGAATACCCGGCTGGGGCATCCAGTCGTGATCAGAAGACTCTAAGGAGATTAGTAGGCAACTTCTATCTGAATCCCGATGGCGTTTTGTATAGAAGGAACCATGATTCGGTACTCCTCCGGTGTGTAGACGAGAAGGAAGCCACTTTACTCATGGAAGAAGTCCACGAAGGAACTTTTGGTACACATGCAAATGGGCATGCTATGACTCGAAAGTTGTTGTGAGCAGGGTATTATTGGTTAACGATGGAAACTGATTGTTTCAGATTTGCCAAGCGGTGTCACAAGTTCCAGATCTATGCCGATAAGATCCATGTGCCACCCGGTCCACTGAATGTTATGGCTTCACCGTGGCCTTTCTCCATGTGGGGAATCGATATGATTGGCAAGATTGAGCCTACGGCTTCTAATGGGCATCGCTTCATTCTGGTCGCGATCGATTATTTCACCAAGTGGGTGGAAGCATCTTCTTACGCCAATGTGACGAAACAGGTGGTGGCCAGATTTATCAAGAGGGATATAATTTGCAGATACGGTATTCCTGAACGGATCATTACTGATAATGGTTCGAATTTGAACAACAAGATGATGAAAGATCTTTGTCGGGATTTCAAGATCGAGCATCATAATTCATCTCCCTACAGACCCAAGATGAATGACGCTGTTGAAGCGGCCAACAAGAACATAAAGAGAATTGTTCAGAAGATGGTGGTAACGTATAAGGATTGGCATGAGGTGCTGCCATTCGCTTTGCACGGTTATCGTACTACAGTGCGTACATCAACCGGGGCAACACCGTTCTCACTGGTATATGGCATGGAGGCAGTCCTGCCATTGGAGGTTGAGATACCATCGTTGAGGGTTTTGCTTGATGTTAAGCTGGACGAGGCAGAATGGGTGAGAAGTAGATTGAATCAGCTGAGCTTGATAGACAAGAAAAGACTGGCATCCATTGCGCACGGTAGGTTGTATCAGAGCCGGATGAAGAAAGCGTTTGACAAGAATATTCGACCTCGAAGCTTTCAGACGGGTGATCTTGTGCTGAAGAAGATTCTCCCACCGCAATCGGATCACAGGGGCAAATGGACTCCCAATTACGAAGGTCCATACGTCGTGAGAAAGGTCTTCTCCGGAGGAGCCTTATTGTTATCCACCATGGATGGTGAAGACTTTTCGTCCCCTGTGAACTCGGACGCAGTTAAAAAATACTTTGCTTAAAAATTGACCCGCTGGACAGTAAAAAGAGAGTCCAGGCAAAAATGGGGCATCCTGGCGAACCAAAAACAGAATAAAAAGGTTCGGGCAAAAGTTAGGGATAAAATGGAAAAAATGTACACCCGCGAAGTTGAAAACCTACACTGGGCGGCTTCGGCAAAAAAGGGTATCCCGGTGAATCGAAAACCCGCAAAGGGCGATTCACGCAAAAGTTAGGGATTTAAGAAGCAAATGACTGCGGTCCAAGTTTGATGATTAGTGGTTTGGGAGTGTAATACCCCAAATTTTACCCTTTCTTTTTTATTTTTATTTTAAATTCTGATTAACTTAATAAATTAACCTTTTTTTTTAAATC
Source organism: Lathyrus sativus (assembly GCA_963859935.3). Taxonomy (NCBI): domain Eukaryota; kingdom Viridiplantae; phylum Streptophyta; class Magnoliopsida; order Fabales; family Fabaceae; genus Lathyrus; species Lathyrus sativus. The sequence continues at coordinate 240,218,330 of OZ012736.1, forward strand.
TTGTTTTTTTAACTAATAATAATTTAATTAAAATTTTTTTTACTAATGTTTTTTATTAACTTTTTTTTTCTATTTAGTTTATTTATTTAAATCATTTTAAGCTCTTGTTACTAACTTTTAGGATTTAGATTAAAATTTAACTTTTTTTTTCTTTTCTTTAAGACCTTTTTTTAAATTAATTTCTAACACATTTTTTTAATCAAATTCTAATACCTTTTTTAAAATAAAAATCTAACTTCTTTTTAAAATTAAATCTTTTTTCTAACTTTTTTAAATCTTTTTTTCTAACTCCTCTTTAAAGCTAAATCTTTTTTTCTAACTTTTTTAAAGCTAAATCTTTTTTTCTAACTTTTTAAAATTAAAGTTAAATTTTTTTCTAACTTTTTTAAAGCTAAATCTTTTTTCTAACTTTTTAAAGCTAAATCTTTTTTTCTAACTCCTTTTTTAAAGTTAAATCTTTTTTCTAAATTTTTTTAAAAAATCAAATCTTTTTTCTAACTTTTTTTAAAAAATCAAATCTTTTTTCTAACTCTTTTTAAAAATTAAATCTTTTTTTTCTCTAACTTCTTTTTAAAAATTAAATCTTTTTTTCTCTAACTTCTTTTTAAAATTAATTTTTTTTCTAACTTTTTTTTAAAATTAAATCTAAATCTTTTTTTGACACCTTTATTTTTCAAATTAAAATTCTAAATTCTTTTTAAAATAAAATTCTAACGCCCTTTTCTTTTTCTTTTTTTAAATTCTAAATTCCTTTTAAAATTAAATTCTAACAGTTTTCAAAATAATTCTAACATTTTTTAAAATCAACATTCAAATATTTTATTTTAAAATTCTAACTCATTTTTTTTAAACTTAAAATTATAATTTTTATTTAACTTGAAACTCTTATTTTCTTTGCTAACTTTTTAAATTTAAATCCCAACATTTTTTTTATCAAATCCAATCACAATAAATCACAGATGGAGCAAAATCAAATCAATCAGATCATATCATCATCATCATAAGAAAATCAGATCTAAATATCAACATCACCATCATTGAATCAAATCTGAAATCATCATAAAAATTCATTCAAATCAAATTAGAGATTGAAAAAGATTGAGATATTCAAATCAAATCTGAGATTGAAAAAAGATTTAAAAACATCAAGTATAAAAGGACCCTCAGAAGCAACAAAACGGAGGATCGACAAGCATCAAAAACTCTTACAGTCTTCATCAAAAGTAACTAACTCTTCTTTTTTTTAATTTCTAATCTTTTTTTATATCTTTTTTTCAAAATTTCTACCATTTTTTCTTAATTAAAATTCTAACATTCTAACTCTTTTTTTATTAAAATTCTAACCTTTTCTCTTTTATTTTCAAACTTTTATTTTTATTTTCTAACCTTTTTTTTAAAAACCAAATTTCGAAGTTCTAATTTTTTTGCTAACTTTTAATTCTAACTTTTAATCTATTTTCTTTTTCTTAATCACATTAAAAACTCTAACTTTTCCAAATCTCACAAAAAAAACCTAATTCCATTCTAACTCTTTTCTTATTACCTAAATTCTCATCGTCTCAAAACGTTCATCACTTAACTTCTAATTATTGTCAATTCCAATTTTCATCCTTCATTCCTAACAGTATTCTTGATTATCCATGAACCTGTTCACTAATATTTATTTATTTATTTTTGTATTTATTTTTATATTTGTACATAATCTGACATCATCGTTGCTATTTCATATTCCATTATCACTTGTATATTATCGCCATCTTCTTTGCATATTAATTTTCATTGTTTATTAATTTTTCGCTAACATCCTCATTTTTAAGATCCAAATTTCTAACTTTTTTTCTTGTTTCGTTAATTATAATTTTCTACTTAAATTCCTAACATTCCCGTCTAATTTTTTGTCTAACCCCGTATAATAACAGTCTCTGTTTGTTTTAGTTTTTTGCAGCTGACTAAGTTCAATTGATTTTATTTTCAGTTTAAATGTTCAATTATCATATTTGTAACTGCTTATGGGATGTAATTTTGCGAGACAATTGTCGCATTTATCTTTCCGCACTTTATTTTCTGTCGTTGTATGCATCTTTATAATTAATTTCACTCCTCCAAAGGAATTAGGTCTAGCCGTTTGACCGCCGTGTCAATAGTCCTCACCTTCAACCCTTACACCTTTTCAACCTTAAATTTTCACAAATGTCTCGCCGCAGGCAAAATTACCATTTTACCCCTAGCATTAGGTCAAAGAGCCGCCGCGCTCATTTTAGGGTTTCCCGCCGTTGAATCCCTAATTTAACCCTAATTACAACTTAACAATTCAACGTAGAGATTTGGAGTTTCTACACTCCACGTAAGCATGTCCTTAAGACATGTTTATTCCCCTTGAGACCTTGACCACAATCAAGAAGTCTCTAACCTCCCTTTTGAGGGGAACTACGATTACTCTGATTCCACTCCCGTAAGGATACGTAGGCACAAGATGCGATGTCTTGGCGAGTAAACTTAGAATTAACCCCTTAGGTTTATTTTCTCACTTTTAATCCTTTGTACATATACCTTAAGCAAATAAATAAAGCAAATAGTAAACATCTGAACAAAAGGTTCCTGTAGAGTACTACAGAAGTTTAGGGTGCTAATACCTTCCCTAAATTTAACCAACCCCCGAACCCTAGATCTTTCCTCGCATTGTGTTTACGATGCAAAATAGGTTTTCCCTCTTTTGACCTTTTCCTTCGGATAAATCAAAGAGCGGTTGTGAATTGAATTGCGATTCAAACTCATTAATAGTTTGTGATCCTATTTCCACCGCAACAGAAAATGGCGACTTCACTGGGGAGTGTCTTAACATTTGAGGGTTATCCCTAATTTGTTCATATTTATTGCTATTTGTTTTACTATTCATTTGCATGTATATATTTGTGCTCTGATTTGGGACTGGTCCTTGTGTTGTGAGATAAGTCCTACGCCCGGACTAGTGACATTATTATAGGATGGGGATATATTCGATGAGGCTTATAGGGAGTGAATCCCGACCAAGCTGATTCGAGAATCACCGCTCAGTTGAGACCTTTTCGAAAATGGTTCGGTTGAACGAGTAATCGTGAAAACTTTTTCCATGGTCGATTAGAGTCTGTGATATTGGGAACCGTAGTACCTTAACACCACCTTGGCCTTATTTAGGACGTAGTGCGGGAACTATGTGGGAGTAGTCCTACAATGGTTGCTACGCGATACTACACTCAAAAGAGGTTCTCTTGAGAATATTATCAGTCGGAAGGTTGATAATATCCGAAAGATGGGCTGATGACTTTGGGCACTTTGTAGAACCTTGTTCGGCAGGTACAACTAACCTATAGTACACTCCTTTTGGGATGGGTAGACCTTGACTCCGCTCACGTTCCTTTAACCTAGGACTTTGTGTGTTTTCATGCATTGCATCCATAAAGCATCTCATTGCATTGTATTTCATGGAGTTCAAATATCATTTTTGGATATCGCGGGATACCATAAATAAAAAAATAAAATGAAAAAACAAGAAAAAGATTTCCTTGGTACCCCACGACATTCGTAAATGTTTGAATTCCATGAAATCTTCATTTGCATTCACATTTTAGCATCATACTTTTGCATTGCATGTGTCTCCCGATTTCTCATACTTGGTTCTCTCACCTTCCAGTTTTGTCACCCTGAGTTCTCTGCATCAATACGACCCTTCAAAAGAATGGAAGATCAAAACCAAGAGATCAACCGTGTCAGCCATGAATTCGAAGATCTTCGAGGAAGTATAGGGCAGATTTTGGAGATGTTACGAGCTCTTAGTGTGAAGGTGGATGCTCAGTCTACTGTTGTTTCTAAGACTAATACCGTTATGGAACCTCGACCAGTTGTTAATGTCGAGAATGTACCTCCTCACGGTCTTCAATCCGGTTTGGTGCCTCCCAGTGCTCGACCAGTTCGACGAGCTACCCCTCCAAAGTGCAAAACTCCTAACTCCGACCATGGTAAAGGACCTGCACGTTCGAGGAACCGCAAAACAGCTACTCCTCAACCTTGGCAACATCAGCAGAGTTATGTTCAAGGTTATCCGTTTCCACATGTCCAACAACCTTATGTAGCTACTGTTGCACCTCCTTTCGATCAACAGTTTCCTACATACCAGCCTGTGCAGTCAGCTCCGATATATCAAGCACCGTTTCATCAACAACCTTCCGGTTATTCGCCTATGCAAGTTCCTGTCGACAGTCAACGAGTGCCCAACGCTCCTGTTCATCAGCAATCACAGGATCAGGTTCCTTATCCCCGTAAGAGTCAGTATAAGCCTTGTCCTCCAATTCCGATGGCTTTCACTGAGTTATACCCCCATTTGGTACAACAGGGTCTGATTACCACCCGTGCTTTGGGTCCTCCGCCTAATCCGTTACCTGCAGGTTACAACGCTGCCGCTCATTGTTTATTTCATGAGGGTGCGCCCGACCATGATCTAGAGAATTGCTATGCTCTTAAGAAAGTTGCCAGAAATTTGCTAGAAGCGAAGAAGTTGTCTTTTAGCGATGCTCAGATGAAGATCGAGACTCCTCTCGGGGTCCCTCACTTGTCAAACCCGAATTCTGCAAAGCATGCTACTCCTGTGGCAAATCAGCCGAATCCAGTAATTATTCAAAGGCCTAGCTCGCTTCATTTCAGTAACCCTCAAGATGATATGACCGGGATCAACAATGAATCTGGGAAAGTTATTTTGAAGCAACGACTGAAAACTGTTGAAGATGTGACCAGCGTAACTGGGGCAAACCATGATGACTCACAGTGATCATAAGCCAGACGTCCTTTCCATTGAGGCTCCGCCAAAGGAAACTGTTACGTTTGAATGCAAGATTTCATAAACATTTAGAAGGATTTTTCCGACAGTTCATTTGTTTATATTTATTAAGCATATTTAGCATGCACGAACTTGTTTATCTTTGATTAGTTAATGCAACGCATATGTTTGTCTTGAATAAATCCATTCGTTTCACTCATTCAAAAAACGTTTTCATAAATTATAATGCCAACTTTACCCGATCTCTTGTTCTGATGGAGAATTGGGAGGAGGATGACGAACCTAAAACGTCAAATTTCTTGTCGTATGCTTTCAACTAAAACCTGCTGATGATGTAAGGCATTGTTTCAAATCACAAACACTGGAGATATAAGGATGTTAATCCCTAGTTAACCTCTTTGAGCCCTGAAGTAGGAGTTTTTTTTTTTAAGAACCTTCATCCTAACCTGGGGCAGGGTAGGTTTCAGTTAAACCGATCGAGCGCTTAGACTCTTAAAAAGGAAGAGCCAACCTTCGAGAATTTATCCTTAGCATCTTAAGAAGTCCAATACAATGGCTATCCCTCGGTTACCTAAGGAGTGGGGCAGTCACGAGCCTTTCGAAAGATTTACACGACTTGTGCATAAAAGAACATTCAAAAAAAATAATAAAAGCCCGCTAAGTCAAAACCTATGAAGGAGACTTAGGCAAAACTGGGGCATCCCGTTGGACTCCAAAGTCAGATCAAAAGACGTTGTCCAGGCAAAAGTTAGGGAATAAAAGCAAAACGAGAGGGTACAATAAATAATCCCTTATAAAGAACAAAGTTGTGTGATCGAAATGCCATTAGAAATAGGTGAGTGACTGCCATGTTCAAAGCCTTGATAAGTTCTCGACCATAGCAAATCCGCTTGAGATATGAGCGTTCGTATCCGATTAACTGAATTAGGATTGGAGAACATCATGAAGAAGGGGTGGGTACAAATATAACTTTGAGCCTATATCCTTTGTTTCTTAAACCGTGAACCGAGCCACGATACAACCTTTAAAAGACCTAATTGAAGTAGGACTTCGGTTGAAAGCATACTTGACAAGATCACGGTTCCTGACTCCTACGAGCTATGCTCAGAAAAAATTCATGTTGGCATTATAATTAAGACTTATATCCTGACTAGTGATTTCGGTCACAAGTTATCGGGATATCTTTTTTCAAAACAAAAATTCAGGACAAATATATGTGTACATTGACAAGCTCAGGATGGGCATTTCAGGCATGACAACTTTGCTTGATATCTTAGAGATTTACATATGAACATAACCCGTGGAACTTGAAGATCCTGCTGAGCAGGGGCAGGCAGTTTCCCAATTCGCTTACCAACGCGAGGCTGACGTTCTTAAGAGCTATTTCTCAAAGATTTCGTCATAACACGATTAATTTGTGCCAGTTACGTCGAGACCTGACGAATCTCTCAAAGAGTTTGAAAACAGTGGGGCAACCAGACTCCGTGTTCTCTATAAAATCCTCTTGAGATGACCATACCTTACAACGCGAGTATCCTGGGGCACCATGTTTTTAAAAAAGGAAACAAATGGCGACTACTATAAGGTCCTGCAAGATCAAGGCCATGTGGTTTCACAACTTTTCTTCATGCACCCCACGAATTTTACTCACGGCGGCCTTCGTTCCCCAGTAAATCTCAGTGTTGCAACAGGCTCCCAAGCTATTGCCTCATCATAGTCCCCAGAGAGACTATAAGCTGACAACTTTTTCTTGGGTAACTCAAAAGTGTCCCTCAGGTTTTCTTCTCCCCATGTGAAGACGTGATACGGTACACCCAAGCAGATTACCTTCTCCCCAGAGAATTCAGAACTTTAAAATCAGATTTGGTTTTACCATTGATCTTTCTTACCCATGATTGACGTATTGGTTGCAGAGAACGCAGGGTATTTCCGTCGAGATGTTTATTTCATCTCTCGTCCCGTCTCTAGTCTGTTTCGTCAGCATACGCAAGGGCATAAGCATCACATGCCTATTTCATTACATATTCATTACATATTCGTTACATATTCATTACATACTCATTACATACTCATTTCATAACATCTTGCATACATAAACATTAACATACATAGACATTAACATACATTCACATTAACATATGCATCAACATATGCGTTAGCATTCACAGGTTCATTATGTTTCACCATCATTGGTTGTTACCGCCGAGTAACTGGGTTCGTCCATTCTCTCCAAATAGATTGTCAGCCCCAAGCATAAAATACATAAGTGTTTCCAGTTTCCCCACAGAGCTCGATCCTCGTGGATGACGGTTACTTCAGCTATCTTTCCTCGCCAGGATTAGATATTTACCCTTCGAGATCATTCCCTCGATGGAGTCTTGATTACTAGTCTTCTTTCTAGCTCGATCCTAGATTGAATCTCAGTCTTGTCGGTCGTCAAGCCCAACCGGACGTGCATTTATTTTGCACCATCTGAAGGTTTTCACCATACCACGACAGATACGCGACTGTTTCGCTTGAGAAGTTTATCACTGTACCCGGAAGTGCATTTATTTTGCACTATCTTTCAAGAAAACCAACTACAATCATTTACAGATACACGCCAGTTCACGCCTGGAAAATCTATCAGTACAACACTTTACAATCCTACATGTTACAACATCGGTACAACACTTTACATCTTACAACATCGGTATACAACATTTCTCACCTAAGAAACCGATCCTATCTTCGTTATGACTCGCAGCAAATGGCCATCTCCATGGAGCAGTTGGGCTTCCATTTACCTGTCGTCTTGAAGTATGGGAGGTTTGAACCAAATCGTATTCAGGAGAGCACGATCTTGAAGTACGGGGAGGTTTGAGCGGAATCATATTCAGGAGAGCACGATTCTGAATTATGAAGAAGTTCATTTACCCTTTAGTAAAAGAAGGAGCCGAATCATATTCAGGAGAGCACGATTCTGAAGTATGAGGAAGTTCAGTTAGCCTTTTCATATTCAGGAGAGCACGATTCTGAATTATGAAGAAGTTCATTTACCCTTTAGTAAAAGAAAGAGCCGAATCATATTCAGGAGAGCACGATTCTGAAGTATGAGGAAGTTCAGTTAGCCTTTTCATATTCAGGAGAGCACGATTCTGAAGTATGAAGAATTTCATTTACAAGAAGGAGCCGAATCATATTCAGGAGAGCATGATTCTGAATTATGAGGAAGTTCAGTTAGCCTTTTCATATTCAGGAGAGCACGATTCTGAAGTATGAAGAATTTCATTTACAAGAAAGAGTCGAATCATATTCAGGAGAGCACGATTCTGAAGTATGAGGAAGTTCAGTTAGCCTTTTCATATTCAGGAGAGCACGATTCTGAAGTATGAAGAATTTCATTTACAAGAAAGAGCCGAATCATATTCAGGAGAGCACGATTCTGAAGTATGAGGAAGTTCAGTTAGCCCTTTTCATATTCAGGAGAGCACGATTCTGAAGTATGAAGAATTTCATTTACAAGAAAGAGCCGAATCATATTCAGGAGAGCACGATTCTGAAGTATGAGGAAGTTCAGTTAGCCCTTTTCATATTCAGGAGAGCACGATTCTGAAGTATGAAGAATTTCATTTACCCGAAGGAGCGGAATCATATTCAGGAGAGCACGATTCTGAAGTATGAGGAAGTTCAGTTAGCCCTTTTCATATTCAGGAGAGCACGATTCTGAAGTATGAAGAATTTCATTTACCCGAAAAATCCGAATCATATTCAGGAGAGCACGTTTCTGAAGTATGAGGAAGTCCAGTTTACCCTTTTTATGTTCAGGAGAGCACGATCTTGAAGCATGAAGAAGTTTATTTATCCTTCAGTAAGAGAAGAATCAGAATCGTATTCCAGGCGCCGACCTTAAATACGAGAAGATTTATTTATCAGATAAGCAGCAGCCTCTTTATTTTGAGTGCTTATCCATTTTGGCACATAAGTCCCTTCCAACGATAAGTGACAGTTCTCCCTCGAGAGGCTTATCAGGGCATTTCCCATTAAAGTCCATTTATTTTGGCATACAGCCGGTCTTTACCCTGTATATTTGATACGGATTTCCGAAAATCCATTCGATCCCATCACGAAGGATAGTTTATAGAAGCTTGGATGTTATTCTTTGCTCAATGCTCCAGCATTATGTAATCGATCTTGCAATCGTGTAGGTCCAGTTTTATTATTAGACATTCCCTAGTGGAGGTCATCTCATAGGTGCCATCTCCATTTAAGGATCTTATTCCTAAAGTCCATTTATTTTGGCATACAGCCGGTTTTTACCCTGTATATTTGCTACGGATTCCCGAAATGTCCGTTTGATCGTGTCACGAGAGATAGTTTACAGAAGCTTGGATGTTATTCTTTGCTCAATGCTCCATGCATTCTGTGATCGATTTTGCAATCGTACGTGATCCAGATTTACTTTTAGATTCCCAGTGGAGGCCGTCTCACAGGTGCCATCTCCATTTGAGAATCTCGTTCCCAAAATGACAATTGGTCGTGTTCGCACCAGTTGACCATCATTTTTAGAATCCCCCAGTGTTGTACTGTGTCTCAGCGCGTCGTTTTCCCCAGTGTGTTCTTCTCGTAGCGTCTGTCCCTGTGTAGTAGTATTCGTCATCATTTTCGCATTCATCATTCCAGCATACGCATCATATCATATTCATGGCATCGTCTGCATTAGTCTGTTCTCGTTTTGTCCATAGCATTGCATATCGCCACATATAAGGGCAAAATTTTCGGTTATCTATATTTAAATCCCTCCACCATGATTCCTCGAGTCTCCGCCACTCAAATCATCCGGTGTAGTTATTTAAATAGGGGCAACTGTAATACCCCAAATTTTACCCTTTCTTTTTTATTTTTATTTTAAATTCTGATTAACTTAATAAATTAACCTTTTTTTTTAAATCTTGTTTTTTTAACTAATAATAATTTAATTAAAATTTTTTTTACTAATGTTTTTTATTAACTTTTTTTTCTATTTAGTTTATTTATTTAAATCATTTTAAGCTCTTCTTACTAACTTTTAGGATTTAGATTAAAATTTAACTTTTTTTTTCTTTTCTTTAAGACCTTTTTTTAAATTAATTTCTAACACATTTTTTTAATCAAATTCTAATACCTTTTTTAAAATAAAAATCTAACTTCTTTTTAAAATTAAATCTTTTTTCTAACTTTTTTAAATCTTTTTTTCTAACTCCTCTTTAAAGCTAAATCTTTTTTTCTAACTTTTTTAAAGCTAAATCTTTTTTTCTAACTTTTTAAAATTAAAGTTAAATTTTTTTCTAACTTTTTTAAAGCTAAATCTTTTTTCTAACTTTTTAAAGCTAAATCTTTTTTTCTAACTCCTTTTTTAAAGTTAAATCTTTTTTCTAAATTTTTTTAAAAAATCAAATCTTTTTTCTAACTTTTTTTAAAAAATCAAATCTTTTTTCTAACTCTTTTTAAAAATTAAATCTTTTTTTTCTCTAACTTCTTTTTAAAAATTAAATCTTTTTTTCTCTAACTTCTTTTTAAAATTAATTTTTTTTCTAACTTTTTTTTAAAATTAAATCTAAATCTTTTTTTGACACCTTTATTTTTCAAATTAAAATTCTAAATTCTTTTTAAAATAAAATTCTAACGCCCTTTTCTTTTTCTTTTTTTTAAATTCTAAATTCCTTTTAAAATTAGATTCTAACAGTTTTCAAAATAATTCTAACATTTTTTAAAATCAACATTCAAATATTTTATTTTAAAATTCTAACTCATTTTTTTTAAACTTAAAATTCTAATTTTTATTTAACTTGAAACTCTTATTTTCTTTGCTAACTTTTTAAATTTAAATCCCAACATTTTTTTTATCAAATCCAATCACAATAAATCACAGATGGAGCAAAATCAAATCAATCAGATCATATCATCATCATAAGAAAATCAGATCTAAATATCAACATCACCATCATTGAATCAAATCTGAAATCATCATAAAAATTCATTCAAATCAAATTAGAGATTGAAAAAGATTGAGATATTCAAATCAAATCTGAGATTGAAAAAAGATTTAAAAACATCAAGTATAAAAGGACCCTCAGAAGCAACAAAACGGAGGATCGACAAGCATCAAAAACTCTTACAGTCTTCATCAAAAGTAACTAACTCTTCTTTTTTTTAATTTCTAATCTTTTTTTATATCTTTTTTTCAAAATTTCTACCATTTTTTCTTAATTAAAATTCTAACATTCTAACTCTTTTTTTATTAAAATTCTAACCTTTTCTCTTTTATTTTCAAACTTTTATTTTTATTTTCTAACCTTTTTTTTTAAAACCAAATTTCGAAGTTCTAATTTTTTTGCTAACTTTTAATTCTAACTTTTAATCTATTTTCTTTTTCTTAATCACATTAAAAACTCTAACTTTTCCAAATCTCACAAAAAAAACCTAATTCCATTCTAACTCTTTTCTTATTACCTAAATTCTCATCGTCTCAAAACGTTCATCACTTAACTTCTAATTATTGTCAATTCCAATTTTCATCCTTCATTCCTAACAGTATTCTTGATTATCCATGAACCTGTTCACTAATATTTATTTATTTATTTTTGTATTTATTTTTATATTTGTACATAATCTGACATCATCGTTGCTATTTCATATTCCATTATCACTTGTATATTATCGCCATCTTCTTTGCATATTAATTTTCATTGTTTATTAATTTTTCGCTAACATCCTCATTTTTAAGATCCAAATTTCTAACTTTTTTTCTTGTTTCGTTAATTATAATTTTCTACTTAAATTCCTAACATTCCCGTCTAATTTTTTGTCTAACCCCGTATAATAACAGTCTCTGTTTGTTTTAGTTTTTTGCAGCTGACTAAGTTCAATTGATTTTATTTTCAGTTTAAATGTTCAATTATCATATTTGTAACTGCTTATGGGATGTAATTTTGCGAGACAATTGTCGCATTTATCTTTCCGCACTTTATTTTCTGTCGTTGTATGCATCTTTATAATTAATTTCACTCCTCCAAAGGAATTAGGTCTAGCCGTTTGACCGCCGTGTCAATAGTCCTCACCTTCAACCCTTACACCTTTTCAACCCTAAATTTTCACAAATGTCTCGCCGCAGGCAAAATTACCATTTTACCCCTAGCATTAGGTCAAAGAGCCGCCGCGCTCATTTTAGGGTTTCCCGCCGTGGAATCCCTAATTTAACCCTAATTACAACTTAACAATTCAACGTAGAGATTTGGAGTTTCTACACTCCACGTAAGCATGTCCTTAAGACATGTTTATTCCCCTTGAGACCTTGACCACAATCAAGAAGTCTCTAACCTCCCTTTTGAGGGGAACTACGATTACTCTGATTCCACTCCCGTAAGGATACGTAGGCACAAGATGCGATGTCTTGGCGAGTAAACTTAGAATTAACCCCTTAGGTTTATTTTCTCACTTTTAATCCTTTGTACATATACCTTAAGCAAATAAATAAAGCAAATAGTAAACATCTGAACAAAAGGTTCCTGTAGAGTACTACAGAAGTTTAGGGTGCTAATACCTTCCCTAAATTTAACCAACCCCCGAACCCTAGATCTTTCCCCGCATTGTGTTTACGATGCAAAATAGGTTTTCCCTCTTTTGACCTTTTCCTTCGGATAAATCAAAGAGCGGTTGTGAATTGAATTGCGATTCAAACTCATTAATAGTTTGTGATCCTATTTCCACCGCAACAGGGAGCATCTGGGGGTCAATTATCCAAAGCAACTTCTTCCGAAGACAAAGATCGGGAAAGCGTCAGGGTCCGACGAGTCATAGGAGGATCGGTTCATGGTGTTCGTCTGTAACACGTTGCCGACATGTGTACAGATTTTATTCTGTATATTTGTATACTTCTGCATTTTGTTTATGTGTGACTACCTCTTTTCAGGAGTTGCATCTGATGTACAAATCGTGCCTATTCTCAGGCCGTTATCAATAAAGTGTTTTATTCAGTATAGTGTGCGACTTTAGTTTTAATTTTTACAGTTTTGTTTGTAAAAAACGCCGATGTTTTTGATAAACTTACATGCGTGTAAACAGGCGGGCCTCGGCCGATGATTGTTAAAACCAAGAATTACCTGAATGGTTGCCGTGGGTGATTACCATGATGTTTCCTTTTTGCATAGATTGCCTTGTGTTTGCTTGTTGACTTTTGTAGGTATTCAAAAGCTTGCAAAGTTCCCCGCCAGAGTCCATGGCAGGCTGGTACCCTCTCCAGAGGTTGAATGTTGTGTCTTCCCCCGGTGAAGTCGCCCCAGGCAAATTTGAGTGTTGTCTCCCCAGGAGAGCGGAGATTGCGTCAAAGGAAAAGATTGATGTATCTTCAGTAGTTCAGAAGTAGCTTGTCAAACAGAGCAGAATCCTCCCCAGTAAAGGTCGAGACAAATGTGATTAACTTCCCAGAGAGTTCTTGTGCAGTGCAAATCAGAATGTGTAGTTCAATCCCCAGCTCAGTGACAGCGGGATGATTTCCCCAGCTCAGTGATAGCAGGAGAGGTTCCCCACAGGGTGTGATCAGGTGGTTGGAGCTGCTGAAAGGAGTTTTCCCGAGCAGGATTGTCCTTTCTTTCCCCAGCAAGTCGCTCTTCCTCGTCAGGAGGACCGTCCTCAGCAGATTTTGAAGTTGTGAGTTTGTGAGCTACTTTCCCAGCAGGATGGTTATCCCTAGTGGAGTTAGTTCATCTTTCCAACATTTATTTTGTTGGAAGCGTATCGGTAGTATTCCGGTCATCCAGCGGATCCAGTTTGTCTTCAGCATTTATTTTGCTGAGGCAACTCTTTGTATAAGCATGCATCATGAGCATTTGCATTCTACACGAGTACGTAGCATTTCCATGCAGTATGGAAGCATTACGTCATTATCAAACATGCATTTTTGAAACATAAGCCAGGTGGTTACCTCTTCAGTTTTAGATATGTTTATTCCCTGCCGATAAGAGAAATCGTGGTTTCAGGAAGATGTGGATTTTGTGGTCAAGGTACGCAGTGATCGTATTTGTACCATATATGGGTTCATATTGTAAGGCACGCAGTGACCGTGTTGATTTTGAAATGTTGATTTGTGGTCAAAGTACGTAGTGGTCGTATTTGTACCATATATGGGGTTCATGTTGTAGGACACGCAGTGATCGTGTTGATCTTGGTATGTGTATCTGTGGTCGAATGGCGCAGTGATCGTATTCGTCCCAATCTGAGAAGATTGTTTTGTAAGGCACGCAGTGATCGTGTTGGTATTGTCTCGGGGTTTTATTGGGCAGGGCACGCAGTGATCGTGTTTACCATCTCATGTGATGTTGTTGGTCGATATGCGCAGTGATCGTATTCGTCCGTTATACAGTGGTTATAGATTGACACGCAGTGATCGTGTTCATCCAGTTTTTGTTGGTCGGTATACGCAGTGATCGTATTCGTCCGTTATACGGTTTGGTTATGGGGTGAGGCACACAGTGAACGTGTTCATCTGGTTGTTAGTATTCGTCTCATGTTTGAAGTTGTGTCACAAGGCACGCAGTGATCGTGTTTCCTCCAGTCAAGAGGGTCGTGACATGAAGCGTGCAGTGATCGCGTTTACCCTATGTATGATTGGAATATGCAGTGATCGTATTCATCCAGTTATGTGGGTTGGTTGAGACACACAGCACGCAGTGATCGTGTTTTCTCCAGTCAAGAGGATCGTGGCTCAGAACACGCAGTGATCGTGTTCAAACACGCAGTGATCGTGTTCAAGATACGCAGTGATCGTATTCGTATGACATGTAGTGATCGTGTTGATAGTACCATGGGAACTTGTGATGCGGAGCACGCAGTGATCATGGTTATCGTATCAGTCGGTTTGTTGGTCGAGATACGCAGTAATCGTATTCGTCCTATTACATGGGTTGGTGTTGTAGCACACGCGGTGATCGCGTTGACATCATTTTGGGGGTTGCTGGTCGAGATGCGCAGTGATCGTATTCGTCCTATTGCAGCACACGCAGTGATCGTGTTCATTATATTGGTGGTTGAAGTACGCAGTGAACGTGTTCGCCTCTTCTATGTTGATTTATTCCGTCTGGCACGCAGTGATCGTGTTTATCTCATCCGGTTGGATTTATGGTCGATGTGATTTTGGTTGTAACGCAGCACACAGTGATCGTGTTCGTCGTGTTTGTCCCATTATGTGATTTTGTTTGCAACGCCAGGACGCGCAGTGATCGGGTTTCCTCTTGTCAAGAGGGTTGTGGTGTAGAATATGCAGTTATTGTGTTCATCTTGTTACAGAGGGTTGTTGTGCCAGACACGCAGTGATCGTGTTCGTCATACCACATGTTCCCTAGCAGAGTTGTTTGGTCAAGCATTTCTCTTTCTCCCCAGTCGAGTCCTTTCTCAGAGTGCTGTGGAAATAACAGGATGCAGATTTTGGGTGGTCACCCACAGTTACCCTAGTAGAGACGTAATCCCCAGCGGGGTGGTCTTCAACGAGATACTTGGTTAAGTTCCTCGTAGTCCCCGGTAGGGTATTCTTTGACAAGTCGCTTGGTTAAGTTACTTGTATTCCCCCATCTGAGTCTTTCTCAGGATGCTGCGGAGTCAGCATTAGAAGACGGTAATGCAGTTTGTGGGTCGTTACCCGTAGTTCCTCCAGCAGAATTATGTGTTCCAGCAGGGTGTTATTTCAATGGGTTGCTTGGTTAAGTCCCTCACAGTCCCCGACACGATGCTCGCCACAGGAGTTGTTTGGTTAAATTCCTTGTATTTTTCAGCAAGGGTGCTTGATTAAGTTCCCAATTTCCCCAGCAGGTATGTGACGGCAATCGTCAGAATTGTCCTCTCAGAGTTACTTAGTTAAGTTTCTCGTTTCCCCGCAGAGTCGGTTGTTCATGTCTTCGGACATTGCCCCGCTTGGTTAAGCGTTCGATCGTTTCTTCAGGATACGAAAGGTTGATCAGTGAAATCGACATGACAAGTGAAGTCAATATTCTCCCGCTGGTTAGCGTGTGCTTGGTTGATAAGTGAGATCAACAGAGGTTGATAAGTGAGATCAACAGAGGTTGATAAGTGATGTCAACAATTTCTCATTGTTTGGTGTATGCTCATTTCTTCAGAATGGAGTGGTCTGCGGACAATATCAGATTATTTTACAAAAGCAGGTTGACAGAGGAGTGGTTAGTTGTTGCCGTGACAACAGAAGTCATTTCCCTGAAGGGTTTTCCCCAAGCAGTAGTCGTATTCGCAATTTATTTTGCGGTTGGCAAATTTCCAGGTTCTTTCGTATCCAACCGTCTCGTACCGCGAATGTCTGAAGGTTTCACGCTCTTCATCCAGTTGGGTCCAAGTCGCTTGAATAGGGGCAGCTGTTGCACCCCAAAATTTGCCCAACCTTTTCTAACCTAGGTTTATGTTTCAATTGCATAACCATTTGCATTGGTATCATGTATATAGTGCATTCATCTGCATTGCATAGCATGAGCAAGTTATCTTAATCCAGAGGATCAATGTGCTATTCTTATCTCAAGAGGCATATTCAGAGGGTTTCATTAATATTCAAGACTACTCAGGTCATCAGGGAAGAATTTGAGCTTTGAAGAGTTGACAGGTTGATCAGTGAGTTCTCTTCTATCTTGAGGTTGTTTGGGGATCATCAGTGGAAGTTTGAGCTATGAGCCAAGAACATGAGGTGTGTATGGATGTTATGAAGAGCCTAGATGATCATTTTTGAGGAGTAACCAAGTCATTGGAATGATTGCAAGAGCCTCAGTTGAAGTCAGTCAACTAGGGTTTTGTCTGGGTCAACACTGGGTCAATCCTAGGTCAAAGACTTGTTTTGAAAGGCATCAAGGATCATTTGAAGAATGTGGGATTCATTATTTGCTATATGGATATGGATATGGTGTTGTGCTAAAGAAAAATCAGAAGAAGTCAAGGAGAAGAGGAGTTACCGAATTAGGGTTTCAGTGTAAAATCCCCTAATTTAGGTCAAACTTCAAAGCAGTGTAGCTCAAGAGGCAAGCTTCATATGAATTCTTGGTCCACATGAAACTTGTAGAGTATCTTCATAGCTTTAATTTGAGTGGTGGAAGTCATCAAGATGATTTATAGAACTCAAGTTATAGCTCTTGCAAGTTACAGGTCATCTGAGGACACTGAAATTTGTCTGTGAAAGTTGTCTGTCTTCCAAGCAACATTTGACCTTCAAGGAGATTTCAAATGGATTTATGGCCAATATGAGAGTTGTTACTCATTGTCTTAGCTTTCTAGAAAGGTATGGTATGCCTTCATATGATTTGTGGAACTCTACTTATGGTCTTGGTAAGCAAAGGGTATTTTGGTCATTTGAGAATTACAGGTCATTTCAAGCCTATGCCCAAAACTCATACAAGGAAGCTTCAAATGAAAAACTTCACAACATCAAAGTTGCTCAAAATGTCATTTTAAGTCTAGAAAAGAGGTCATGGAAGTTTGGAAATGCATAGAACAAGACTTGATAAAAGTTGGTGGAAAATGACTTAAAAAAGGCATATAACTTGAAAAAGTTCAAGTTGGAAAGTGGTTTGAGAGATCTACAAATACAAAATGGGTCATGTAATATACCAAATTGAATCCCAACAACATTTTAAAGACATTGGTTCAGCCAATTTTTTGAGTTAGGGTTTAAATTTTGGACTTGCTTTGTAAAGTTCTTTCTTGCATAATAAGGCAACTTTGCAAAATTCAACACAAGGCAAGGAAAGGCTTGTTTTTCACACATACACTCTCAATATCTCATATGAGGAGATTTTAAAGTGGAATTGAAGGATTGTAAGGACAATTGAGTCATGAGATGAGATATTTCAAAGTGTCATTACATGAGAATTTCCACATTCTTCCACCACATTCTAGAATCCTCTAAGATCAATCCAGAAACTTCTAGATCTGTCCATCATCCTCTATATATTGAATTGAGTCCATTAGTGCAAAAGGTTGGTGAAAAGAGAGAGAGAAGAGAGAGAATTCCATTGTTGCTTCCATTGTAAGAAAGTGTGAAAATCTATATTCAACACCAATTTTGTTCATCCTTTTTCTTCATCCACAACCCATTGAAGCTATTGAGTGCATACATGCTGAATTAGAGAGCCATCCATGGAAGATTGAAGAGCTAGGGTTTGAAATAGCAAGAAGCATATCAGATTCGAATCTCACATTAGAAGTATTCTTCTTCCAACTTTTTGCAAACATAAATCATAGCATCATCTAAGGACCATTGGTGAGGGATTGCAAGTGCTGAATCAAGCTATTTCCCATCTGTTCCAACAAGAATTGTAGGTATGCATTTTCTCTTCTATCTCCATAATTAGGTGTTGTTAGGTTAGATTGTTAGTGTAAGATTGTTAGGTTAGGTTAGATGACTATTTTCAGAAAGATTGAGAAGGTTCTATGAGGTTTAATGGCAGGATGTTGAAACTTTGATGATCAAGATTAGGTTATGTAATGAGTTTTAATGCACGTGTAATAGCTTGTGGAGATCAGTGAGACATGGAGAGTGCATTAGTGCCATTAGAATTTTGAATTGTTAGGATTGATCTCAGTGTAATTTGGTTGAACCCATGCATTCGTGCTTTCTGTTGATGAGATATAAGAGGTTTTAGATGAAACTATGAGTGCAGTCATGTTCTTGGAAGAAAATGGCGCAATTTTGGTTTTGGAATTTCATGATTTCATGGAGAATCAGGATAGAACGAAGGGGTTGAATATTCGTGCATGGAGCTGTAAGACTGAAACCCTAATTTTCATTTGGGGAAGACGACACCATGGTCGTTGGATCAAGTCCAAAGCTTGACTCATTAAACCAATCTAACGGTCCACATTTGAAAAGAGAAACGGAGGGAATTGATAATGGTGAAACGATGCATTTCACTTAATGAAACGTCTGGGCCTGGATCCAACATGCTAACCCCACCCCCCAAACCTGAGCCCAATGCACTTTGAACTGTGAATTGTTGCTACTTGCACCCCACGCGCTCTCTCTCTCTTTTTTTTGTTTTTCTGATTTAATTTCCCAACTGGGCTTAATGCATTTGCTATACGCGCCCCCACTTCCCTGGCCCATCAATATATGAACTGAGCGTGGTTACTAGTAGCACCCCCTCCCCATTTTAATTCTTTTTTTGTGATTTTATTTTCTTTAATATTCTAGCATCTTTAAAAAATCATAAAAAATTGGAAAATTGATATTTTTCATTTTTTTGTTTTTCTATAGGTCAATAATTCTGTCTAGAAAATATATAAATAATGAAATTGGCATTTTATTTTGTTTTAATATTTTTTGTGTATTTTTCTTGTAAATAGCTTTTTAATGAGTTTAGTTTAGTACTTGATTTTGTTGATTTTAGTTCTAATAGTTCCCTTTAGATTTAGGACCCATTCTTTTTAGGATATGTCATTTAGGACCTTGTTGCACCCTAAAATTTGCCCAACCTTATTCACTTGGTTTATGTTTCAATATCATTAGCATTTGCATATAGAGTCATGTACATAGTCTAATCATCTGCATAGCATAAGCATAACAAGTCATACAGCAGGGGACCAATCATTATTTTCATCTCTAGAAGCCTATCAAGAGGTTATTATCCTAATTCAATCTCATTCAAGTCATCAGGAAGGAGTTTGAAAGCAAAGAGTTCAGTAGATCAAGCCTTGAGTCCATCTCCTAGCTGAGGGTATCTGAGGGTCAACAAGAGGGTTGTGAGCTGTGAGTTGAAGGCATGGAGAGTATCTAGACATTATGAGAGACTTAGAAAGTCATTTAAAGAAGGAGACAAGTCATTGAGGAGAGCACAAGAGCTATAGCTGAAGGCAGTCAACTAGGGTTTCATCTGGGTCAACCCTAGGTCAACCCTAGGTCAATTGACTGATTTAAGGGGCATTCAAGTCTAGTAGAGAGATGTGGGGTTCATCATTGGACATATAAAAGAAAGATATGGAGATATGCCAAGGAGAATTCAAGAGAAATCAAGGAGAAGAGGAGTTTCTAAATTAGGGTTTCTGTGTAAAATCCCCTAGTTTAGGTCAAATTTCCAAGCAAGATAAGTCAAAATGCTAGCTTCAAATGGCTTCTTGGCCAACATGAAACTTGTAGAGGATCTCAAGACCTTTAATTTGAGTGGTGGAAGACATCAAGGAGATTTATAGAACTCAAGTTATGGTCCTTGCAAGTTACAGGTCATCTGAGGTATCTGAAATTTTGTCTGTGAAAGTGACTTGACTTCCAAGCAATTTTTACCCCTCAAGGAGATTTCAAATGGATTCTTGGTCAACATAAGAATTGTTCCTCATTGTCTTAGCTTTCTAGAATGGTATAGTATGCCTTCATATGATGTGTGGAACTCAACTTATGGTCTTGGCAAGCAAAGGGTATTTTGGGCATTTGTGAATTACAGGTCATTTTAACCTATGTCCAAAACTCATACAAGGAGGCCTCAAATGGAAAAACTTACAACATCAAACTTGTTCAAAATGTGATTTTGAGTCTAGAAAGAAGGTCACAAATTGTTGGAAAAGCTCATAACATGAAGTTGCATGATTGGTCCAAATTTGAACTAAAATGGCTTATAATTTGAATAAAGTCAAAGTGGAAAATGGTTTGGGAGATTTATAAGTCCAAATGGAGACTTCCAATATATGATTTTGAATGGAAAAGACATTCTAAAGACAATGGTTCAAGCACTTTTTTGAGTTTAGTGGAAGATTTCAAAGTTATCCTTGGTTACTTGCATTTTAAGAAACATAGCCAAAATGAATCAAAGTTGGAAGGCAAGGGAATGTGTAAGAGGGATCTAGAAGTTACCATTGAACACTATATATTCATGAAATGAGAATTGAGCAAGGGTTGGATTCATTTTTCACCAAGAATTTCCCAAATTCTCTCATTCTTTCTCATTGCATTTTCACTTCAATTCCTCAAATTCTTCACCAATCACCATCAAAATCAACTTCATCATACTGATTCATCATCATAGATCAGAATTCAACCAAGAACAAGGTGTGATCAATCCATTTTCGAGCACTTCCATCATCAACATCAAAATTGCAAATTCAGTTGGAACTCAAGATCCAGTGCAAGATTCCTCAAAGTGTTGCATACAGAATCAAGTAGAGCAATTGTAGATCAGGATCCAAGCCTCAAAAGCCTCAGATCCACGAGTTCCATCATCATCCACAAGATTCCACACCAGGTGCATTTTCTCTGCCACAGCTTGATTCAGTTAGTTTAGCATAGATTTGTTAGTTTAGATATGATGTAGGATGTTAGTAGAGCAATTAGGATGAGTTTGGAGTAGTTTAGTGATGATTGTTAGTAGGTGTACCAAACTGTTAGGATGTAGAACTCGTGGCATAGTGCATTAGAATCTTAGGTTGTTAGCGCAGGATAATCACCATTAGTCATAGATTAGATTAGTATAAGTTTGATGGAGAATTATGCTGATGAGTTGCAGAGCATTTTCATGGTGACCAGAGATTATTGCTATCGGGTTGAGAGTTGTGTTGAGTTTCAGATCAATCTAAGACCATAGGCTTATAGAGGGAGGAATTTAGAGTGTTTTTCATGTTTACATCGTGGTGTTTCATGCATTGTGGAGTGAGAACCGATTGAGGGAAGTTGGTGCGTGCATGGAGTTTCATGGAGTATAAACCCTAGCTCATATGATCCATTGGAGAAGACGAAATCTGGAGCGTCCGTTTGGTGTTAGACCTTTGACTCAGAAGCCCATCGTGTGGCTGAGATTTGATTCTGAGATTTGGAGGGAAGCTGTGGTGCCCTAAACGCACCGTTTCATTAATTGAAACGGGCGGGCCTAAGTGAGTGATATCCCCACCCCCCAATGCCTGAGCCCAATCAGTTTTGAACGTGAACTCCTACTTTTCTCACCCCCTGATTCCTCTTCTTTGTTATTATTATTGCTGACTGGTTCTGGGCCTTAACCAACTTGCTACGCGCACCCCCTGTTTGCTGGCCCATCCTGATTACAACTAGGCGTGTTTTCTATTAGTACCCCCCTCCCTTTATTTCATTATATTCTTTTATTTTCTTTAATTCTTTTTATGCATTTTCCAAAATTCATAATAAATACATAAAAAATCATTTTCAATTCATTCTTTTTACACTATTTTCTTTAGGATGTCTAGAAAATTATAGAAAAATAAAATTGCATTTTTATTTTTATTTCGTATTTTTTCCATATTTTCTAAATAAATGTCATTTTAAATAGTTTCATTTCATGCATAAATTTGTTAATTTTTGTTCTATTAATTGCTTTAATATTTTGTGCCCATTCTTTTTAGGTTGTTTAGTTTAGATGTTCAACTTGTAAATGCAATTTAGTTCCCATTTTTAGGAATTAATTTTAGGTGCTTAATGTAGTCTTGAACAACATGAACAAATTAGGGTTTTTTTTAGGTGATGACTTAGGAAGTTTGATTCTTTCCCTTAGGACTTAGGGTTTGACTAGATTAGTTATGGGACTATAGGGGCTATGGGTAGTTATTAGATCCCTTAGAAAAAGTCAGGATTCCCCTACTGCTATTAATATACTGTATGTCTGATTGACTGGTGTGGTGTGCCCTCTGGGATTATTGCTTGCTTGCCTGGGTATTGGGATTGTCTGGGGACTTGGGAGAGCTGAAGACTTGAGGAGATGAAGACCTTTGGATATTCAGAGATTGAAGATCAACTGCCAGAGTTGGAGAGGAGGTTCTTGCTAGCAGCTGTTGAGGAGACTAGGGTTTAGGAGCTAGGCAGAGCTCTAGGTTAGAAAGTTTGTTTCTCAAACATGGATTGCCTTGTCTGCATCCATTCTTCTCTGTGATGCAGAGTCTCTCTAAGACACTCACCCCCTTCCTTTGGAAGGCTTGATGATAGGGTCTATGAGATAGAACTCTTGAGAGAAAATGTCTCTTGTGTTAGAAGCAGTCTGTTCACCACCCTTGGTAGTCAACTGATTGCTTAACACCCAATTCACTCTTGTGACTAATCCCTCATCCTGGAGGTTTGAACTTAAAGAAAAGCCATTGCAGATGGAAGAATGATGATCAAAGCCCTTGCCTAAAGGTCATGAAGATGGAGACTGATGCTTGTTGAAGCTTGTAAATGATTGGAGATTACTTGAAGCCAGGTGTTGATGCAGAGCTGCTGTGGCTGTTTCTTTTTGCTGTTGTATTTCATTTGCTGATGTATTGATTGGTTTTCTGGACTGTATTGTTTGCTGTTTACCCTGTTAGGTTGAAAGTGAAGCCTGTTCACTTTTGCCTATTGTTTTCTAGGTTCGAGGTTGAGTGGGACTCCCTTGCCTCGCTTGTACTGTTGCATCCATGCATTTTACTGCTTTACTGTATTATATCTGTTATTGTTTCTGTTTCTGCCTATCCCGTAGGATCTCTGTTTCTCTCTGTGCAAGAGAGGAGCATGATAGACACTAGGTCTTAACCCATGCATGATAACATTAGGTTAGTTTGATTCCCCCCGCAACCGTAGGTTAGAGTTCTGTCTCTTTCTATCTCAAAACAAACAGAAAAACACAATAAGATTTCAAACACAATAAAAGACACTTCTTTCGTAAAAGAACGTGAACTCATCAAGACGTCATTTTTGTCCGCCGGGACTGTTAATCAAGAACCCCTTTTTCAGAAGGAATAAAATCAATCAAGACAAGCTTGTGTCGTACGTGGCCCGAACTACGTTTGCTCTGATCTTTCATGCCGTGTGAAAGTACGTAGGCATAGGATGCGATGTCCTAGCGAGCAACCTTCCCCTCCTTTCCCGTAGGTAGGCGAACTACGTTGACTCTGATTTCTCGTTCCAGACGGGAATACGTAGGCATAAAGTGCGATACTTTGCCGAGTCATTTTATTTTCATTTTATTTTCTTTTAACCCTTGACCTTTAGCGTAGATAGAATAACAATCCATACCCGAAAACAAGCGTGGATCCCGTCGAGTACGACGGACGTGAGGGGTGCTAATACCTTCCCCTTGCGTAACCGACTCCCGAACCCAGGTCTTGGTTGCGACGACCATACCTTTCCCGTGTTGTGCGAGGTTTACTCTGAGCGTTTCCTTTCCCTCCCGTGGGATAAATAACGCACGGTGGCGACTCTTCTGTTCAGCCGGCGCCGATTTTCGCAGTAGCGACAGCTGGCGACTCTGCTGGGGATCCAACGTCCCCTGGCTGCTAAGGACTGCGACAGTTCTTATGCATTTGGGATCCAACGTCCCTTAAGAGAGTCAATCCTAGCGCTTGTTTTCCCGTCGAGGATTTTGTATGGAGTTATTTTATATTTCTAACCTTGTATTTTCAGCTTTATATATTGATTAGTATTGCTGTATCTTGGGGTGTGACGGGTGTTCTGATATTGAGAGATAAGCCGGACCTGGGCTTGAGTGCACCTAGAATTAGAGTAGAAATTAGTGGGTGCCCGCTTGCTTTGCTTGCTTTGGTGTCCCATGAAATCTACACTCAGACGAGGTTCCTCTGGTTGGCCTCCTGCCCCTTCCTTTGGTTGGCGTGGGTTGCTGGTTAGTTGGATTGTCGACTCTGGGGACCGATCATTTGGAAGTTGGCTAAGTGAGGCCTCTTCAAGAATTGATGATGCCACTCCTTCTGGGAATCGTATCATCAATCCTGAAAGTCTGTGACGCCGACGACCGCATAGGATGCCGTACCTTGTGCCAGTTATAGGGCCACCCACCTGTGAGGGGATTTGGGGTTATGCAGGTAACCAGACCTTCAGACTACCGGTTTGTTCTCGATCAGAGATCCTGGGTATTTATGGAGAGTTATGAGGTCTGTCAGAGACCATTTGGAGATGTGTTCTGAGGTCTGTCAGAGACCAATTAGAGATGTGATTTGAGGTCTATCAGAGATCAGTTGGAGTTATGGTTTGAGGTCTGTCAGAGACCTGTGTTGGAGCTTTGTTATAGGTCTATCTGAGACCAGGGTTTGATGACTTCTGGATGGTCTATCTGAGACCTTTCTTGATTGAGTTCAGGCTATTCAGCTACAGCTTTGGTCCCTGTTGCATGTTACTTGCATTGCATTGCCTGCATATCCATTACCATTTGCATTTCACTAACGTGTGTCTGTGCTGCAGGTGCATTTGCATTTCCCTAGTTCTAGTGCCCGGACTTCTGAGTATTGATTATGGCTGGTTTAAGGAAAACAGTTGCGTATAAGCTGCCTGCACCTGATATTACTTCTTTGCTTGGTCTGATATCTCTTGCTGATGAGGAGGTTAGGAGAAGCTTCAGAATGAGCCACGGGAGATTATTGAGATTAGTCTGTAAGCCCACGGCTGATGAGATGAACGGGCTATACACCTTGATGCAGTTCTATGACCCCGCATTGAGATGCTTTACTTTTGCTGACTTTATTCTAGGACCTACCATTGAAGAGTATGTGGAGTTTACCGAGCTTCCTGTGCAGAACGAGGTTCCCTTTATTCACTCTGCTGCTGAGCCCAAGTTGGAGGACTTAGCCAAAGCCTTGCATATGAACGCTGCAGAACTGTTATTGACTTCTTGGCTTGGGGTTTCAGGTTTCTCTCTTGATTTCTTAGTGGTCAAAGCTCGAGAGTACGCCAAGAACGGTTGTTGGGTGGTTTTCAATGCTATTTTGGCTTTATGCATTTATGGAATTGTGTTGTTTCCTAACTTGCCCAACTTTGTGGACCTGGACGCTTTCTATCTGTTTGCCGCAGGCAACCCAGTGCCAACGTTGATCGGAGACTTCTATCACTCATTGCACTATAAGAATGAGAACCGAAGAGGAAAAGTTGTTTACTGCTGTACTCCTCTGTTGAATATGTGGTTCAAGAGTCACCTTCCCATGAAGGGACCATTTGTAGACAGTGCAACCTCAACCAGTTGGTCAGAGCGCCTGATGAGGCTATGTTCCGAAGACATTGTGTGGTTTGATCGAGACCTGTTGGGATCTGAGCTCATTTTCAGTTGTTCTGGGTACCCTAATGTGCCGCTGATAGGAAGAAAAGGGTGTATCAATTACAACCCTTCTCTATTCATTCGCCAGTTCGGTTATGCGCTGAAGAATCCACCTCAGGAGGAAGAAGTACAGGAATCTCTGTACTTCACAGGTGACGTAAAGGGGGAGTTATTAGCCAAGTTGCAACATGCCTGGACGCGTATTAACCGCAAAGGGAAGCCACTGTTAGGTAAGAACGATTGCCAAGCTTATGAACCTTACAGGGTTTGGATCCAGGAACGAGCAAGTCAGTTATTAATGCCATTTCCAGCTGCACCCGTCATTGTTCCCGTCCCGGCAGAAGAGCCAACTACTGTTTCTAGGGAAGTCTACGAGCAAGTTGTGAAGGAAAAGGAAGCCTTGATGAAGATTAATGAAGGGTTAGAGCAAGAGTTAGCCCAGGCACGCAGCGAGAAGAACAAGGCCGTATATGCTTTCCAACAACAGATAGAGCTAGTAAACAGACTAGGGGCTGAGTTGACTGAGGAGAAGAAAAAGCGCGAACGTCTGGGGCAAGAGTTCAGAAGTTCCCATGACATGCTGGAAGCAAAAAAGAAGGCGCTCGACGCAGCACACCGAGAGATATCCTCTTGCAATAAGACTTGGAATGCTACACTCACTAACAATAAGAAGAGGGAAGATAAGCTGAAGCAGCAAATTTCCGACCTCGAAGAGAAGTTGAAGTCTAGCATCAAGAAGTGTGAGGAAGAAGTGATGACCCGGTATAGTGTCCAGCATGCACTGAACAAGGCAATCAAGTCCAGAGATGAAGCAGTGTCTCAGAAGCGAAAGTTAGAAGATTGCTTCGGAGAAGCAACATGGGAAGAAACTGCTGAAGACGTACGCCGTGTCCTTAAGAGGAGAAACCAGCTTGTTGAAGGGCTGCTTGATCGACCAAGTCATCCGGAGACCAAGAAGTTGATAGAGGAGTACCAGACGTTTGGGAGGATTTGATCATTTCATGTAGTAACTTGTACGCTTTATTTGCATAGTGCTGACCATCACCAGGATTGTTGGTTGAGGTCATGCCTTCTTTGTACTCTCAGTAACATTGTACTCTGGGTTTATTGATTCTCCCTGCAATATATGAGGCTTTCTATGATTCAGCTCCGATATCCCTATTGTCAGCACTGTCACTGCACCGGCACCTTCGCACTAGAACTGGGGGAATGAACTTCCCTAATGCACAGACACATTGCATTGCATTCATATTCATATTGCATTACAGGTAATCTTTGGATGGTGTCTTATTTCCTTCTCTGTATCAGGTACTTAACAGGATTCCAGATCAACATCCGCACCGCTATTCTACACGCTCCAATTGTCGGAAAATCATGGACCAGATGCAGAACGAGATGCAAGATGTGCGCGAGAAGCTCGCCCTCTTCATGCAGACCATGGAAGCTATAGCAAAAGGGCAGGAGAACTTGCAGGCCATGGTCCAGCCTCTGTTGGCTCGCAACGCTGGTCATGGTAATGAAGATCATCAGTCTGTCCGGGTTGATACTGCTCATGGAGACGGCACTCCCACGCCAGTGGCTCCGCCCGTAGTCAATATACCTGCTGCTAATGTCAACAACGCTACCGCTGCTGTGAATGGTAACGTCGGAGTGGGGAATGAAACTGCTGTCCATAATGCTGGGCTGGGTGATGTCAATTTGGGAGATAATCTAGGAGGCAATGGCTTTGTCAATACTGGGTTCGGATTCAACGATCAGGGATTCGATAACACTGGCAAGTATGGCTTTAATGCTCAAGGCTTTGGGCAAGATGGTTATGGTATGGTCAATCAGGGTTACGGAGGCTTTGGAAACGGAAATGGCACTGGATTTATGGCGTTTGGTCCTGCTGGAGGTGTTCAAGGGTACGGCAACAGAGGCCGAGGTCCGGGGATGAATCAGATCAGAGCTGGACGTAATAATGGATATGATGGGTACGGGGCTGGAAATGGTATGTGGCAAGAAGATCAGCAGGAGGATGCCTTCTCTGGAGGAGGTTTTGAAGGGCCGATGGACGATTCCCAAAAGATTAGAATGCTGGAAGAGCAGATGAAGGGAGTCCTAAACCAGAGTGTTGTGGGATTGGACATGGCAACAATGGGCTTGGTACCTGGCCTGAGGGTGCCAATCAAATTCAAAGCTCCTGCGTTCGATAAGTATAAAGGAGACACATGTCCGAAAGTGCATGTACGAGCTTATTACAGAAAGATGTCTGCGTACTCCACTGATGAAAGAATGCTAATGCATTTCTTTCAGGATAGTCTGTCGGGCCCTTCCCTAGAGTGGTACATGGGGTTGGAGCCAACTGATATCAAGACTTGGAAGCAATTGGCGGAGGCATTTGTAGCCCATTACAAATATAACAGCGACCTGGCGCCCAATCGGGTCCAGTTGGCCGGGCTTTCGCAGAAGAAGGGGGAGAGTTTTAAAGAGTACGCGCAAAGGTGGCGCGATATGGCTGCCAGGGTCCGTCCTCCGGTGGAAGATAAGGAAATGAATGATATGTTTGTCGGCACATTCACAGGGTTGTTTCATGATATGCTGTTTCATACGTCTCTGGCCAGTTTTTCAGACCTGATTCTGATGGGGGAAAAGATTGAACGTAATATTAAGCAAGGAAAGTTCCAAGTCGAGGAATCAACTGCATCTGGCAGTAATAGGAAAGCTTATGGGGGGCGCCGTCAGGGCGAGGCAAGCGCAGTATTTGGAGGCCGAGGCCGAGGCCGAGGCAGGGGACGAGGTCAATATCGTCAGCCGCAGCAGGTGTCGAGTGTTACTATTCCCTATCAGCAACAACTGGTTCAGCAGCAGCCAATGCCACAGCAGCAGCAGCCTCAGCAGGGGGCACAACAGGCTCAACGAAGATTCCAGGGTAGTAAACCGAGAAGAGTGTTTGAGAAGCCTCCCTCAACCTATGCTGATTTATTGCAGACATTGTTGGGATTAAACCTGGTAGAGAAAAGAACTCTGGCGCCGATAACGGGAGCTCCCCCGTTCGGCTACGATGCAAGCAGGCACTGTGAGTTTCATTCTGGGGCCCCGGGTCACGATATAGAAGGTTGTCATGCTTTTAAGCACGTTGTGCAGGATCTCTTAGACAACAAGACTATCAATTTCGGAACGGCCGGTCCGAATATAGTCCAGAAACCCATGCCTAATCATGGGGCTAACGCCGTTCTGACTGAGGAGGGTCTGAATCTTATTATGAATGTTGAAGATTTAAAGACGCCGCTGAGCGAGATAAAGAGCCGACTGTTACAAGGAGGTGTTTACCCAGGATGTAACGAGTATTGCTTGGATTGTTGGACCCTAGCTGGGGGGTGTGAGGATTTGAAGAAAGGCATTCAGGCTTTAATTGATGAAGGTATATTGCAGTTTGATCGAGCGGCAACTGACGAGCCTGCAGGGGCAGTGGTGGATAATCAGAGGGATGTGGCCACGGTAACGATTCCTCGGAAGACGATCACTATTGTAGCACCAGCTCAGCGACCACCGATTACCATAACTAAAGCCGGGCCAATCCCGTACGAGAACACGAAAGCAGTCCCATGGTCATATGGGTTAGAGGTGTATTGTGACGGGATAAAGATTGATGTTAACAAGCAGCCAGTGGAGATGGTGGATAATGTTGTTGGCTCAGGAGGCATGACGAGGAGCGGCAGGATCTTTATATCTCCTGAAGTGGAGGCTGAAAGGCTAGCGAAAGGAAAAGGGAAAGCGGTTGAGAATGTTCCGGTACAAGCAAGTGGAAAA
Organism: Lathyrus sativus; assembly: GCA_963859935.3. Classification (NCBI taxonomy): domain Eukaryota; kingdom Viridiplantae; phylum Streptophyta; class Magnoliopsida; order Fabales; family Fabaceae; genus Lathyrus; species Lathyrus sativus. Next base: position 240,247,922 of record OZ012736.1, read on the forward strand.
GAAGCAGCATCGAAGGATGTGGAAGAATTCATGCGCTTAATTCGGAAAAGTGATTATAAGATTGTGGAGCATCTGCAGCAGACACCGTCCAAAATATCTATCTTGTCATTGCTCTTATGTTCGGAAGCTCACAGAAACGCTTTGCTGAAAGTCTTGGACACTTCTTTTGTACCCCAAGACGTCTCCGTAAATCAGCTAGAGGGAGTATTGGCACATGTGAATGCAGGCCACAGTCTGGGTTTTACCGATTTTGACTTGACTCCGAAAGGGAGAGATCATAATATGGCATTACACGTATCTGTTGAGTGTAGAGGATCAGTAATGTCGCACGTATTGGTTGACACCGGATCATCTTTGAATGTGCTGCCTAAGAAGGCGATGATGAAGCTGGATGTTCGAGGGATTTTGTGTACACCCAGTGATTTGGTAGTCAGAGCGTTTGACGGCACGCGGAGAACAGTCTTCGGATCGATTACCTTGCCTCTGCAAGTGGGGCCGGAAGTGTTTGCAACTGAATTTTATATCATGGATATACAACCTGCGTATAGCTGCTTGCTTGGGAGACCCTGGATTCATGGGGCAGGGGCTGTCACGTCTACCCTGCATCAAAAGTTAAAATATATGGTCGGAGATAGCGTAGTCACCGTGTGCGGAGAAGAAGACATCCTGGTCAGCCATCTATCTTCGTTTAAATATGTGGAGGTCGACGGAGAGATCCATGAGACACCATGCCAGGCATTCGAAGGTTTGCGCATCAAGGACAAGGGTCCCGGGCCGAGCAAAGTGCCAGAGATAGCTGTCTCATCGTATAAAGAAGCTCAAGCTCTAGTGGAAGCAGGAGAAGCCAAGGGCTGGGGCAAAGTGCTGGACATTCCTGTGAAGATGGACCGGTTCGGACTGGGGTACCGACCGTCGTCATCAACTCCTTCCGTGGGAGCCCCCCGTTTCAGAAAGTCAATTACCATCTCTGCCAGTGGAGTATGTCATGAAACTGTCAATGCTGCTTCAGAGTCTGATGAAGGGGACAGCGACTGTGATATGGATGCCTGGATTCAGCCAAGCACGCCAGGACAAGGACTGTGCAACTGGTCTATTCAGGAGCTTGTTCCTGTGACTTTTAAACAGTAATGCTTTGCTTTATTAATTGTTGAATAATCTGATGTCTTGCCCGGGGCATCAGGATTTGCTTAGGGCTGTGTTGTTATAAACATTGCGTGTTAATCATTAAATAAATGGCGTTTTTCATGTGCAAATACTGTAATCTCTGTCCTTCTTATTTTTTATTTTTCAATAAAATGGCAATGTGGTTATTCGCTTTATACGCATTTTGAAGCACTTAACCATTCCTTTTGCAGGATAATATTTTCAGATGACATCCTTGAACCACCTATGACTCGTCCCGACTTCAAGCACCCGGTATTCCAAGCCGAAGAAGAGGTTGTCGAAGATAGCGACGTTCCTGAAGAACTGTCTTGGTTAGTGAAGCAAGAGGAAAGAGCCATTCTGCCTCACGATGAGGTCATCGAAATTATCAATTTGGGGTCGGAAGGGGTTGAGAAGAATATTCGTATCGGAGCCGCACTGCAGAGTGATATCAAGCGAAGACTGGTTGAAATGCTCCGAGAGTATAATGATGTATTCGCTTGGTCATATGAAGATATGCCGGGGCTCGATACAGATATGGTTGTGCACCGCCTGCCACTGAAAGAAGATTGCCCGCCAGTCAAACAAAAGCTTCGCAGAACTCGACCAGATATGGCAATGAAGATCAAAGAAGAGGTGCAGAAACAGTGGGACGCTGGTTTCCTGGCTGTGACGAAGTATCCCTCATGGGTTGCTAACATCGTACCAGTGCCAAAGAAAGATGGCAAGGTTCGGATGTGCGTGGATTATAGAGATTTGAATAAAGCAAGCCCAAAAGACGATTTTCCACTTCCTCACATTGACGTGTTAGTTGATAATACCGCTCAATACTCCGTATTCTCCTTCATGGATGGCTTTTCAGGCTATAATCAGATTAAAATGGCGCCAGAGGATATGGAGAAGACTACCTTCATAACGCCGTGGGGAACATTTTGTTACAAAGTGATGCCCTTTGGTTTGAAAAATGCTGGGGCAACATATCAGCGTGCGATGACGACTCTCTTTCATGACATGATGCATAAAGAGATCGAAGTTTATGTTGACGACATGATTGCCAAAGCCCAGACGGAGGAAGAGCATCTGGTGAATCTGTTGAAGTTGTTTAAAAGACTTAGGAAGTTCAGGCTGAGGCTGAACCCTAATAAGTGCACCTTCGGGGTGAGATCGGGTAAACTGCTGGGGTTTATCGTAAGTGAAAGAGGAATAGAGGTCGATCCTGCTAAAATAAAAGCAATTCAAGAAATGCCGACGCCTAAAACAGAGAAAGAGGTGCGCGGGTTTTTAGGGAGATTGAACTACATCGCCCGGTTCATATCTCACCTAACGGCCACGTGTGAACCATTATTCAAGTTGCTAAAGAAAGATCAAGCTGTAACGTGGAACGAAAATTGTCAAAAGGCGTTCGATAAAATAAAGAAGTATCTGCAGGAGCTTCCTATTTTGATACCCCCGGTGGCAGGTAGACCCTTGATAATGTATTTGACGGTTCTTGAGGGAAGCATGGGTTGTGTTCTCGGTCAACACGACGAGACGGGGAGAAAAGAGCATGCGATCTATTACCTGAGTAAGAAATTTACAGATTGTGAATCTCGTTATTCAATGCTGGAGAAAACTTGTTGCGCGCTAGCCTGGGCCGCCAAGCGTTTGAGGCAGTACATGCTGAATCATACAACCATGCTCATCTCGAAGATGGATCCTATCAAATATGTATTCGAAAAGCAGGCGTTGTCAGGTAGAATTGCCCGTTGGCAGATGGTCTTGACTGAATATGATATTCAATACGTCTCGCAAAAGGCTATAAAGGGGAGTGTGCTGTCCGAGTATCTGGCGGAGCAGCCTATTGAAGAGTACCAATCGATGAGATTTGATTTTCCTGACGAGGATATCCTGTACTTAAAGATGAAAGATTGCGAAGAGCCGTTGCCAGACGAAGGACCAGAGTTGGGTTCTAAATGGAAGATGATATTTGACGGAGCTGTGAATGCTTACGGTAACGGAATAGGGGCAATCATCACCACGCCACACGGGTCGCATATCCCGTTTACTGCCCGATTGACCTTTGCCGTTACCAACAATGAGGCCGAATACGAAGCTTGTATAATGGGGCTTGAAGAAGCCATTGATTTGCGAATCAAACATCTAGACGTATACGGAGACTCAGCTCTGGTAGTGAATCAGATCAAAGGGGAATGGGAGACACGGCAGCCTAATTTGATACATTACATGAATTATGCGAGGAGATTGTTGCCTTTCTTCGACAAGGTTGAATTGCATCACGTACCGCGGGCAGAAAATCAAATGGCTGACGCCCTTGCCACTTTGTCTTCCATGTACAAGGTCAACTTCTGGAACGAAGCTCCCCAAATCACTATCTCTCGGTTGGACAGGCCAGCTTATGTATTTGCTATCGATGAAGCGTCTGATGACAAACCGTGGTATTTTGATATCCTTAATTTCCTGAAGAATAAAGAGTATCCGGCTGGGGCATCCAGTCAAGATCAGAAGACTCTCAGGAGATTAGTGGGTAATTTCTATTTGAACCCGGATGGCGTCTTGTACAGAAGAAACCACGATTTGGTGTTGTTGCGTTGTGTAGACGAGAAAGAGGCAAAGCTTCTCATGGAGGAAATTCACGAAGGTACCTTTGGTACGCATGCTGGTGGGCATGCTATGACGAGAAAGCTGCTGAGGGCAGGTTACTTTTGGTTGACGATGGAAACTGATTGTTTCAAGTTCGCGAGGAAGTGCCACAAGTGCCAAATCTATGCTGACAAGATACACGTGCCTCCGAGTCCTTTAAATGTGATGTCATCTCCATGGCCATTCTCGATGTGGGGAATCGACATGATTGGAAAGATCGAGCCGACGGCTTCTAACGGGCATCGGTTCATCCTAGTAGCGATCGATTATTTCACCAAGTGGGTGGAAGCGGCGTCTTACGCGAATGTAACGAAGCAAGTGGTGGCTAGATTCATCAAGAGAGATATCATTTGCCGATATGGGATTCCCGAGCGGATAATCACGGACAACGGTTCAAATCTGAACAACAAAATGATGAAGGAGCTCTGTCAGAATTTCAAGATCGAACATCACAACTCCTCCCCTTACCGACCCAAGATGAATGGCGCTGTTGAGGCGGCCAATAAGAATATCAAGAAAATCGTCCAGAAAATGGTGGTGACTTATAAAGATTGGCACGAAATGCTACCTTTCGCTTTGCACGGTTATCGTACGACGGTACGCACATCAACCGGGGCAACTCCGTTCTCGTTGGTATACGGAATGGAAGCGGTATTACCATTAGAGGTTGAGATCCCTTCTCTGAGGGTATTGCGAGACGTTCAGCTGGACGAGGCAGAATGGGTAACGAATAGATTGAACCAACTGAGCTTGATGGATGAGAAGAGGCTAGCTTCCCTAGCATACGGTCGTTTGTACCAAAGACGAATGAAGAAAGCGTACGACAAGAAGATACTTCCGCGAAGCTTTCAGACGGGCGACCTTGTGCTGAAAAGGATTCTCCCGCCGCAAGCAGATCACAGGGGCAAGTGGACCCCCAACTACGAAGGGCCATACGTTGTCAGAAAGGTCTTTTCAGGAGGAGCGTTGTTGTTGTCCACCATGGACGGAGAAGACTTTGTGTCACCTGTGAATTCGGACGCAGTTAAAAAATACTTTGCTTAAAATAGACCCGCTGGACAGAAAAGGAGAATCCAGGCAAAAATGGGGCATCCTGGCGAACCAAAAACAGAATGAAAGGTTCGGGCAAAAGTTAGGGATAAAATTGAAAAAATGTACACCCGCGAAGTTGAAAACCTACACTGGGCGGCTTCGGCAAAAAAGGGTATCCCGGTGAACTGAAAACCCGTAAAGGGCGGTTCACGCAAAAGTTAGGGATTTGAAAAGCAAATGACTGCGGTCCGAATTCAATGAGCATCAATGCGGGAGAATATATTTGAGGAGCCAGTTATCGGATACAGTCTCTTCAGAAGTGGGGATACCGGGAAAGCATTAGAGTCGGATGAGTCATAGGAGGATCAGTTTGTGGTGTTCATCTGCATCCCGTTGCCGACATGTGTACAAAATTTAATTTGTCAAAATATTCATGCTTCTTGTGCATACTTATGTATTTGCTTTGCGTAGCTTCCTCATTTCAGGAGTTACATCCCATGTACAAAAACTCCGCCCATTCAGGGGCCCAATCAATGGAAATATGTTATTCAGTACTTGATGCTGGTTCTTTACTGTTTTGTGCATGATAAAACGCCTAAGTGTAGTGAAGCTAGCATGAGTATAACATCACTGGCCCTTGCCAACAATTGCTAAAGCTTTGAATTAACTGAGTGTAACGTCACTAACCTGAATTTGATTTGATTGCATAGGCTTGTCGTGTCTTGTTTGTGTTGTTGCAGGTTTCGTAACCATACGAGGAAGATGATCAAAAGATCGCGATAACGAAAGACTTAATCCCCACGCAGGTCATGCATGTTCTTCCTGAAGAAGGATAGAATTCCCCAGCGAGCCGTAGCTTATCCAAAGGACGTGCTCCAGAAAAGCTATTCGTCCTCAACAGAGTTGGTAATTTCAAGATCGTAAGGCTGTATTCAGACAGGTTCATCTTTCCCCGCAGGGTCATGCACTCTCCCCCAGGGGAGTCAGTTAATTTTCCCCAAGAGAATCATCCCATCCCCAGCGGAATTCTCTTTGCAAGTGTTTTCATTCCTTCCAGTGGAACTCGAAGATCAAGGCTCTCCAAAGCAGAGTCGATGGTGGTTCCTGTCATTTATTTTGTCAGAGATACTGTGTAATATCAGTTTACGTTCCAGCAGAAAGCCCGATCGAACTATGCGCATCTGCTATTCCCCAGCAGGGGGGTTACCTCAACAAGGTGTTTGGTTTAAGTTCCCAATTTCCCAGCAGGGTCGACTTCACCCTTCCAGCATTTATTTTGCTGGAATAATCCTGTAGCATCTGGCTATCCCCGGCGGAGTCGGCATTATCCTTCCAGCATTTATTTTGCTGAAGCAGTTTCTGTACTCTAGCAGTTCAGATGGAGAGAATTCTTGCTCAAATGAATTACCAAATGTTCGAGATCTCGGCATGGGACAGTCAATGTCAGTTTCGGCTGTATTCCCCACAGAGTTGCCAGAATAAGTTTCTCTTTATTCCCAGGCAGAGTTATTTGTCATCAGGGGTTCCATGAATCAAAATTGCAGAGGCCACCTCCGGGCATCAGAACAGGCATCCGGTAGTTTGGTTTCCAGACATCCCCAGTAGAGTCCGTTTCAAAGTCGCTGTCACGTCAGTGCTAAGAAGTTTGTGGGTGAGGATCATTGGAGAACTAAGCCCTGACGCGGACAATTTATTCCTATATTGACGGGTTTTCTTCAGAAGTGGGCGTCCTAACGTGGACAGGTTTATTTCCCCGGATTGGTGAGGTGCGTTAGTCCTAACGTGGACAAATTCAGATTCTCGAAATTGGTGAAATGGGAGGTCATGACGTTGACAAAAGTGATTGCTCTTTGTGTTGGTGCCCTGACGTGGACGAATCAGACAAGGGTGTGAGTCCTTACGTGGACAAGTCTTATTTCCTCAGCAGGTCGAAGACGCCTGAGTCCTAACGTGGACAAATCAAGACGAGATCAGTGTCCTTACGTGGACAAATCAAAGAAATTATTATTCCTAACGTGGAGAAGTGGGTCCTAACGTGGACGATGTAGTCCTTACGCGGACGTATCAGAAGAGGATTCCTTACGTGGAAAGAGGTGATTCCTAACGTGGAAAGATCAGAGTCCTTACGTGGACATATCAAGAGCATCCCTTACGTGAAAGGAAAGTGGTTTCCTTACGTGGGAAGACGAGTTTATTCCTTACGCGGAAGAGTTTAGTCCTGACGCGGACAGATCAAAGAAGTTGATTCCTGACGTGGAAAAATTGGGTTCCTTACGTGGACAGATTCAAGAAAAGTTGATTCCTGACGTGGAAGAATGATGTACTCCTTACGTGGAAAGTTGAGTTCTGACGTGGACAGGTTCAGAACCAAAGTTGGATTCCTTACGTGGAAAGATTGGAGTCCTGACGCGGACATGTCAAGTGGTATTGAAGTCCTTACGTGGACAGATTGATATAGTCCTCCTTACGCGGAAAGAAGATTGCTTCCTGACGTGGAAAGATGAAAGATTGGAGTCCTTACGTGGACAGATACAGAAGAGATGATTCCTAACGTGGATAGGTGTTACTCCTAACGTGGATGATGTCATTCCTAACGTGGACAGGTGTTACTCCTAACGTGGAAGAGTTTATTCCTAAACGTGGACGATTCAGTTTATGGAAATGCAGACGAATTATCCCCAGCGGAGTTGCCGAGATTTTTCTGGGTTAACAGCAAATGGAGTCCTAACGTGGACAGGTTTCAGTTGAGATTTCTTCGTATTGATGACGGACAGAGTCCTAACGTGGACAAGCAAGCAATTTGTTATGACAGAATCCTCTTCAGAACGATGAAGACAATCCCCAGCACAGTCGCACGAGATCAGTGGGTTACCGTATCAGTCAGATTCAGCTGATGAATGTCGTTCCTCAAGCAGGAGCGCAATTTAGTCTTGCGGTTGGCAAATTTCTGGTTTCACTAGTATTCAACCGTCTCGTACCGCGAATGTCTGAAGGCTCCGGGCTCTTCACCCAATCGGGTCCAAGCCGCTTGAATAGGGGCAGCTGTTGCACCCTAAAATTTGCCCAACCTTATTCACTTGGTTTATGTTTCAATATCATTAGCATTTGCATATAGAGTCATGTACATAGTCTAATCATCTGCATAGCATAAGCATAGCAAGTCATACAGCAGGGGACCAATCATTATTTTCATCTCTAGAAGCCTATCAAGAGGTTATTATCCTAATTCAATCTCATTCAAGTCATCAGGAAGGAGTTTGAAAGCAAAGAGTTCAGCAGATCAAGCCTTGAGTCCATCTCCTAGCTGAGGGTATCTGAGGGTCAACAAGAGGGTTGTGAGCTGTGAGTTGAAGGCATGAAGAGTATCTAGACATTATGAGAGACTTAGAAAGTCATTTAAAGAAGGAGACAAGTCATTGAGGAGAGCACAAGAGCTATAGCTGAAGGCAGTCAACTAGGGTTTCATCTGGGTCAACCCTAGGTCAACCCTAGGTCAATTGACTGATTTAAGGGGCATTCAAGTCTAGTAGAGAGATGTGGGGTTCATCATTGGACATATAAAAGAAAGATATGGAGATATGCCAAGGAGAATTCAAGAGAAATCAAGGAGAAGAGGAGTTTCTAAATTAGGGTTTCTGTGTAAAATCCCCTAGTTTAGGTCAAATTTCCAAGCAAGATAAGTCAAAATTCTAGCTTCAAATGGCTTCTTGGCCAACATGAAACTTGTAGAGGATCTCAAGACCTTTAATTTGAGTGGTGGAAGACATCAAGGAGATTTATAGAACTCAAGTTATGGTCCTTGCAAGTTACAGGTCATCTGAGGTATCTGAAATTTTGTCTGTGAAAGTGACTTGACTTCCAAGCAATTTTTACCCCTCAAGGAGATTTCAAATGGATTCTTGGTCAACATAAGAATTGTTCCTCATTGTCTTAGCTTTCTAGAATGGTATAGTATGCCTTCATATGATGTGTGGAACTCAACTTATGGTCTTGGCAAGCAAAGGGTATTTTGGGCATTTGTGAATTACAGGTCATTTTAACCTATGTCCAAAACTCATACAAGGAGGCCTCAAATGGAAAAACTTACAACATCAAACTTGTTCAAAATGTGATTTTGAGTCTAGAAAGAAGGTCACAAATTGTTGGAAAAGCTCATAACATGAAGTTGCATGATTGGTCCAAATTTGAACTAAAATGGCTTATAATTTGAATAAAGTCAAAGTGGAAAATGGTTTGGGAGATTTATAAGTCCAAATGGAGACTTCCAATATATGATTTTGAATGGAAAAGACATTCTAAAGACAATGGTTCAAGCACTTTTTTGAGTTTAGTGGAAGATTTCAAAGTTATCCTTGGTTACTTGCATTTTAAGAAACATAGCCAAAATGAATCAAAGTTGGAAGGCAAGGGAATGTGTAAGAGGGATCTAGAAGTTACCATTGAACACTATATATTCATGAAATGAGAATTGAGCAAGGGTTGGATTCATTTTTCACCAAGAATTTCCCAAATTCTCTCATTCTTTCTCATTGCATTTTCACTTCAATTCCTCAAATTCTTCACCAATCACCATCAAAATCAACTTCATCATACTGATTCATCATCATAGATCAGAATTCAACCAAGAACAAGGTGTGATCAATCCATTTTCGAGCACTTCCATCATCAACATCAAAATTGCAATTTCAGTTGGAACTCAAGATCCAGTGCAAGATTCCTCAAAGTGTTGCATACAGAATCAAGTAGAGCAATTGTAGATCAGGATCCAAGCCTCAAAAGCCTCAGATCCACGAGTTCCATCATCATCCACAAGATTCCACACCAGGTGCATTTTCTCTGCCACAGCTTGATTCAGTTAGTTTAGCATAGATTTGTTAGTTTAGATATGATGTAGGATGTTAGTAGAGCAATTAGGATGAGTTTGGAGTAGTTTAGTGATGATTGTTAGTAGGTGTACCAAACTGTTAGGATGTAGAACTCGTGGCATAGTGCATTAGAATCTTAGGTTGTTAGCGCAGGATAATCACCATTAGTCATAGATTAGATTAGTATAAGTTTGATGGAGAATTATGCTGATGAGTTGCAGAGCATTTTCATGGTGACCAGAGATTATTGCTATCGGGTTGAGAGTTGTGTTGAGTTTCAGATCAATCTAAGACCATAGGCTTATAGAGGGAGGAATTTAGAGTGTTTTTCATGTTTACATCGTGGTGTTTCATGCATTGTGGAGTGAGAACCGATTGAGGGAAGTTGGTGCGTGCATGGAGTTTCATGGAGTATAAACCCTAGCTCATATGATCCATTGGAGAAGACGAAATCTGGAGCGTCCGTTTGGTGTTAGACCTTTGACTCAGAAGCCCATCGTGTGGCTAAGATTTGATTCTGAGATTTGGAGGGAAGCTGTGGTGCCCTAAACGCACCGTTTCATTAATTGAAACGGGCGGGCCTAAGTGAGTGATATCCCCACCCGCCAATGCCTGAGCCCAATCAGTTTTGAACGTGAACTCCTACTTTTCTCACCCCCTGATTCCTCTTCTTTGTTATTATTATTGCTGACTGGTTCTGGGCCTTAACCAACTTGCTACGCGCACCCCCTGTTTGCTGGCCCATCCTGATTACAACTAGGCGTGTTTTCTATTAGTACCCCCCTCCCTTTATTTCATTATATTCTTTTATTTTCTTTAATTCTTTTTATGCATTTTCCAAAATTCATAATAAATACATAAAAAATCATTTTCAATTCATTCTTTTTACACTATTTTCTTTAGGATGTCTAGAAAATTATAGAAAAATAAAATTGCATTTTTATTTTTATTTCGTATTTTTTCCATATTTTCTAAATAAATGTCATTTTAAATAGTTTCATTTCATGCATAAATTTGTTAATTTTTGTTCTATTAATTGCTTTAATATTTTGTGCCCATTCTTTTTAGGTTGTTTAGTTTAGATGTTCAACTTGTAAATGCAATTTAGTTCCCATTTTTAGGAATTAATTTTAGGTGCTTAATGTAGTCTTGAACAACATGAACAAATTAGGGTTTTTTTTTAGGTGATGACTTAGGAAGTTTGATTCTTTCCCTTAGGACTTAGGGTTTGACTAGATTAGTTATGGGACTATAGGGGCTATGGGTAGTTATTAGATCCCTTAGAAAAAGTCAGGATTCCCCTACTGCTATTAATATACTGTATGTCTGATTGACTGGTGTGGTGTGCCCTCTGGGATTATTGCTTGCTTGCCTGGGTATTGGGATTGTCTGGGGACTTGGGAGAGCTGAAGACTTGAGGAGATGAAGACCTTTGGATATTCAGAGATTGAAGATCAACTGCCAGAGTTGGAGAGGAGGTTCTTGCTAGCAGCTGTTGAGGAGACTAGGGTTTAGGAGCTAGGCAGAGCTCTAGGTTAGAAAGTTTGTTTCTCAAACATGGATTGCCTTGTCTGCATCCATTCTTCTCTGTGATGCAGAGTCTCTCTAAGACACTCACCCCCTTCCTTTGGAAGGCTTGATGATAGGGTCTATGAGATAGAACTCTTGAGAGAAAATGTCTCTTGTGTTAGAAGCAGTCTGTTCACCACCCTTGGTAGTCAACTGATTGCTTAACACCCAATTCACTCTTGTGACTAATCCCTCATCCTGGAGGTTTGAACTTGAAGAAAAGCCATTGCAGATGGAAGAATGATGATCAAAGCCCTTGCCTAAAGGTCATGAAGATGGAGACTGATGCTTGTTGAAGCTTGTAAATGATTGGAGATTACTTGAAGCCAGGTGTTGATGCAGAGCTGCTGTGGCTGTTTCTTTTTGCTGTTGTATTTCATTTGCTGATGTATTGATTGGTTTTCTGGACTGTATTGTTTGTTGTTTACCCTGTTAGGTTGAAAGTGAAGCCTGTTCACTTTTGCCTATTGTTTTCTAGGTTCGAGGTTGAGTGGGACTCCCTTGCCTCGCTTGTACTGTTGCATCCATGCATTTTACTGCTTTACTGTATTATATCTGTTATTGTTTCTGTTTCTGCCTATCCCGTAGGATCTCTGTTTCTCTCTGTGCAAGAGAGGAGCATGATAGACACTAGGTCTTAACCCATGCATGATAACATTAGGTTAGTTTGATTCCCCCCGCAACCGTAGGTTAGAGTTCTGTCTCTTTCTATCTCAAAACAAACAGAAAAACACAATAAGATTTCAAACACAATAAAAGACACTTCTTTCGTAAAAGAACGTGAACTCATCAAGACGTCATTTTTGTCCGCCGGGACTGTTAATCAAGAACCCCTTTTTCAGAAGGAATAAAATCAATCAAGACAAGCTTGTGTCGTACGTGGCCCGAACTACGTTTGCTCTGATCTTTCATGCCGTGTGAAAGTACGTAGGCATAGGATGCGATGTCCTAGCGAGCAACCTTCCCCTCCTTTCCCGTAGGTAGGCGAACTACGTTGACTCTGATTTCTCGTTCCAGACGGGAATACGTAGGCATAAAGTGCGATACTTTGCCGAGTCATTTTATTTTCATTTTATTTTCTTTTAACCCTTGACCTTTAGCGTAAATAGAATAACAATCCATACCCGAAAACAAGCGTGGATCCCGTCGAGTACGACGGACGTGAGGGGTGCTAATACCTTCCCCTTGCGTAACCGACTCCCGAACCCAGGTCTTGGTTGCGACGACCATACCTTTCCCGTGTTGTGCGAGGTTTACTCTGAGCGTTTCCTTTCCCTCCCGTGGGATAAATAACGCACGGTGGCGACTCTTCTGTTCAGCCGTCGCCGATTTTCGCAGTAGCGACAGACCTCAACTTGTATATAGGATTTAATTCATAATTTTAGGATTAATTTTTAGATGATTTGATTAGGTGAGATTAGAGTGGTTAAAATTAGGATCTTAAGTGAACATAGGTGAGATAGATCATTTCTTTTAGGAATTTTGATTTGATTTTTGGGGTATGGGACTATAGGGGTTATGGATAGATAATAGATCCCTTAGAAAATATTAGGATTCCCCTATTAATACTAGTATATTGCTTGTATTTGATTGATTGTGTGGTGTGCCCTCTTTAGGGTTATTATTTGTCTGTGTGGGGTATTGGGTTTGTTTGGGGCTTGGGGTTTGAGCTGAAGACTGTGTTGATGAAGCCCATTTGAAGATTAGAGACCAACTTCCAGGGTTGATGAGGAGTATCTCTTGCTGGCAGCTGTTGAAGTTTATAGGATCTAAGAGTTAGGCAGAGCTCTAGAGTAGAAAACTTAATTCACAAACATGGAAGGTCTTGTCTGCCTCCATTCTTCTCCGTGATGCAGAGTCTCTCTAAGACACTCACCCCCTTCCTTTGGAAGGCTTGGTGCTAATGTCTAAGAGATAGAACTCTTGAGAGAAAATATCCTATGTGTTGTTAGCAGTCTGTTTGCCACCTTTGGTGGTCAACTAATTGCTTAACACCCAGTTCACTCTTGTAATTGGTTCCTCAGCTTGGAGATTAGGACTTGAAGAAAAGCCATTGGGAGATTGAAGATAAGAGACTGATGTCTGCTTGAAGCCTGAAGATGGTTGCAGATGCTGATGAAGTCTGCTTTTGCTGTTTAGTTTTAGCTGTTTAATTCTTGATGTATTGTGTGAATTTCCCGGACTGTATTGTTTGCTGTTTAACCTGCTGGGTTGAAAGTGAATTCTGTTCACTTTTGCCCATTGTTTTCTAGGTTCGAGGTTGAGTGGGACTCCCTTGCCTCGCTTGTATTGTTGCATTCATGCATTTTACTGCTTTATTGTATATATCTGCTGTTTCTATTTCCGTCTATTCCCTTAGGATCTCTGTTTCTCTCTGCGCAAGAGAGGAACATGATAGACATTAGGTCTTAACCCATGCATGATAATATTAGGGTAGATTTTATTCCCTTTTTTCAACCCTAGGATTTGTAGAGTGTCATCTCTTCTTTCTTCAAAACAACAGAAAAACATTAAAAAAAGGTTATAACAGAGATCAATTCATTTCTTCCGTCAAAAGATTTGAACAAACATCAGCCTTTTTGCAATAAGAAAACCCTTGTTTAAGGTGAGATTTTTCATAAAAGACACTTGAACAGCTTGTGTCGTGCGTAGCCCGAACTACGTTTGCTCTGATCTTCCATGCAGTGTGGAAGTACGTAGGCATAGGATGCGATATCCTAGCGAGCAACCTTCACCCATCCTTCCCCCGTAGTTAGGCGAACTACGTTGACTCTGATTTCTCGTTCCAGACGGGAATACGTAGGCATAAAGTGCGACACTTTGCCGAGTCATGTTTTCTTTTCTTTTCAGACCTCATCCTTTAGTTTAGATAGAAGTGTAATCCGTACAAACCAAGCAAGCGTGGATCCTATCGAGTACGATGGACGTGAGGGGTGCTAATACCTTCCCCTTGCGTAACCGACTCCCGAATCCAGGTTTTGGTTGCGATGACCATACCTTTTCCCGTCTTTGCGGTAGGTTTACTTCGAGCGTTTCCTTTCCCTCCTTTGGGATAAATAACGTACGGTGGCGACTCTTCTGTATTGCCGACGCCGATTTTTGCAGTAGCGACAATGTGAAGACAAAAAAGGCTCAGACCTTTTTGGGACTCTCTTTTCAACGCTCAGCATCCTTGGATCAGCTGCCTATAAAAGGAGAACTTCACCACATTCTTCAGTTACACAATTTGCTGAAAAGAAATCATTATATTCTAAGCTCTCATTCATTCTTATTCTTCTTAGAATTTATTGTACTTAAACTTAAGAGAAAAATCACTGTTGTGATAAAAGCTTTATAGAAGCATTAATACTCTTGTATTTAATTTACATTGATTGTAAAGGCTTTTCCTTAAGAGGATTCAGTTGGAATCAGTAGCTCTTGAGAAGACTAAGAACTGTTGTTCTTAGGTGTTACTATTGTAATCAGTTTGATTTAATAGTGGATTAAGTCCTTGTTGAGAAAGGCAAATCACTCTAGGAAGGGTGGACTGGAGTAGTTGTTTAAACGAACCAGGATAAAAATAATTGTGTGATTATTTTTTCAAGTCTTAATCTTTCATACTTATTCAACCCCCCCCTTCTAAGTATTATCTCACCTTCACGGTTGACCAAAGCCAAATCTGAGGGCTGAGATTCAATCTTGTTTGAAGAGGGAAACTCTGAAGAGCATGAAACGCGGTGTTTCATTAAAAGGGGGGATTGGACTCCGTTGCTATCCACACCCCAGATCATGGCCCATGGTTGTTTTGAACTACATTTGGTTACTTTTCACACCGTATCCTTTTCTTTTTCTTTATGTTTTTTTAATTGATTTTCTGATTAGAATTGGGCCTCGCGCGCCTCACTATCCCCACCCCCATTTTGAGCCCATATGAAATTTGAACTGAATATACTTGCTATTCACACCAAACATTTCATATTTTAATTTCTTTTTCTCCATTTTTCATTAATCTTTGAAAAATCATAATAATTAGAAAATTAATGATTTTTGCATGGGGATTTTTTCTACCACTTCATATTAATGTATAGAAAATTATGAAATCATAATGTTTTCATTTAATGCATTTTTAATATTTTTTGTGTATTTTCTATTTTAATATCTTTTTAATTCTTTTATGTTGATACATGGTTTTGTAGAATTTTGTTTAGCTAGTTCCCTT
The DNA here is from genome assembly GCA_963859935.3 of Lathyrus sativus. Classification (NCBI taxonomy): domain Eukaryota; kingdom Viridiplantae; phylum Streptophyta; class Magnoliopsida; order Fabales; family Fabaceae; genus Lathyrus; species Lathyrus sativus. The sequence goes on from OZ012736.1 coordinate 240,263,369, forward strand.
CATATTTTTAGGCCATTATTTTTAGGATAGTTAGATTAGGACTTTAGCTCCCCTCTGGATTTATTCCATAATTTTGTGATGAATTTTAGGTTAGTTTTGCTTAGATGATTTTAGGTTGTGTAGAATTAGGTTAATCCTTAACATAGGTCCACAATAACACTAGAATTTTGAGTTTCTAGGTCAAGGTAGATATTGGGACATATGGGGTATTAAGGGTAGGTATATAGGATCCCCTAGGAATTATATTAGATTTTAATATAGTAGTATACTATTTTCAGATGATTTTTGTAGTTGATGATTGTTTGTGTTGCCCTTGTGGGCTTGTATTTTTGTTTGCTTTGCTTTGTGGGCTTGGAGAGCTTGGTATTGCTTTGAGGAGCATTGAGGAGAATAGTAGGAGACTTGAAGATTGATTGAGGAGCTTGAGAGCTTGGGAATCTTGTTTGTTTTGTTGTTTGTTTTAGGGTTAGGGATTAAGAAGAGCTTAGACCTAGTTAACTTCTTTCTTAAACATGGATGGTATCTTTCACCTCCATTCCTACCTATGATTCAAAGTACTTCCATGGTATTCACCTCTCTCCTTAGGAGGGGTAAATGATGATACCTAGGAAGTAGAACTTTTGAGGGAACCCTTCATTTGATGTTTGATCGCGACTTTCTATGTCTAATACAACTAACTGCAAGTGCACAGTCTATCGCGTAGTAATAAAAGATATCGATCCCACAGGGACTCGTAATCAAACTAGTGTTCTCGGGAGTTACTATGTATAGCTAGGTAGAATATGTTTTAAGGGGATAAGATTGTCACTAAATGGGGAAACTAAGATTACTATTTAGATTTTAATTAATTGAATCGATACGTAGTAATTATGTTCTTCAGGGATTTGATAAGTGACTGGTGTATGAAATAGTTTTCACAGTTTATTTAAGCAGAAAATGGAGATTTGAAGACTCTCGTCTCACAATGGTTATTGACGCTAATCATAATCCTAAGGGCCAAACGTACACTTTCGTATCCCGTTCGGGGTTAAAACTACTTTTTGGAAATCTCTATGTTCTAATTCGTTTTAAAGTGCTTTCGCTGTTATTAAAACAAATGCTTAGTGTTTACTATCTGACCTTACCGCAGCTTTCGCTTGTTGGTTCGTATCTTAATTAATTTCCCACTTTCGTGGCAAAACTACTTTAAAATAAGTTCTCGCTTTCGCGACGAAGTTTATTTCGTAAATCAATTTTTAAACACTTAGACCATAAGTTATTTTTGTGAAAAGAAAGTTTTCAAACAAGAGTTATCAAATCCCATTCGAATTATTACTACATATCGATTACCTAAGTTTAGCTAGACATGGAATTTGGAAAAGCAAAACATAAATAATAATGATGAATAATAAATTGCATTATGATAAAATAGAAGTCGATCAAAATGAAAACCTGTAAATAATGCCAATTGGCCTTTGGGCAGATCCTCCACAGATGTTGGCAGGATTCTGTCTTTAGTTCCAATTCGATCGTACAGTGCAGTAACAGTTACAGAAGAGCGGAAATGGGAATGAGTAGAATGGAAAGGGAAATAAAGGAAAGGGATACAAATAAAACTGGAGAAATGGATACAAATAATAACTGAAAATAAATTTGCTGGAAACTAAATTTGGCAGCACTTCGTGGTATGAATGCAGCTCCCTTTTTGAAGTCCCCTGCTTCCCTTTTTATAGAGGTGGAATTCCAACGGTTACCTCTGAGGATGATGGACCTTGAGGCAGATAATTTAGGGAGTAGTGGACCATTTAATGGGAATTGGAACTGCTCTTTTGACGTGTAATCTGAGTGGGGCGTTTTTGCCTGCATGACGGTCGTCACAAGGTGTGACGGTCGTCACCCGTGTGACGGTCGTCATGCATCTGTGACGGTCGTCACATCAGCAAAAACTGTCTGCTGCGCTTTTCATTGTGTTTTCACTCCTTTTTCGTCCATATTTCATCTGGGATTGCTTCTTTTCTTCATGTTGCCTTGTTTAGACGTAATCGTTGAATACCTGCAAAAACATCAGACAAATACATGGAAATAACCCAAAATCGGATCGAAAACGGTTAGACTTTAGTTGAATTATGCATGAAAATATCTATATGATTTCGTGTTATCAAACTCCCCTAAGCTTGAATCTTTGCTTGTCCTCAAGTAAAACGTGGAAAAGTCGGCAAGTACGAGGCTGCTTCTTCGTCCGCAGAGTTTGGAAAAACCGGGATTCTTGGTAGGAACAAGACGAGTATCACGACGACACTGGACTACAAGTCTCCGGAGGTCTCCCTTTTATGCAAATCGGTCTCAGTCATGCTACTGTATCTTGGTGTCAAGGTTCTCGTGGCAAGTTCACCCTGTTTGTTCTAGCGCAATCACATTAAGCCCGTTGTCCGCACACTCTCATGGCAAGTCGACCTGTTAGTGAATATGATCTCGTTTTTGTTTTTGATCTTCTTCATTGATCATAATTTGGTGTCATTGATTTTTCAATGAGTTTTTCGTGCCGTTGGGCTAAATGCTCGGGTGAGGAGCACCTAACTTAGAAGGAAACGTATCTTATATTCTTGGGCTTTTTTAGCTCTCTTTTCATGATTTTTCATCTTTTTGGAGATCATACACTTATTTGCATCGGTCGCTCGCTTAGAGGTGTTTTTAGGATGGTGCTGACTGCTAGTATAAACTACTTGGGGTTGAGTTCGCGTAGACACTTGAGACTTTGGTACACGTAGGTGGTGAAACCGACTCGCATAAACTAGAGATCTAAGGTGTCTGGACGATACTGGTTTTGTTAGAACTGTCGTTTCCTCGGAGTTTTAAAACTCGGTTTGAACTCAGGTGCATTCTCGTGATGCTTTTGCTTTTGAGGAACAAATGAAAGTTTTTGTTTACGTTGAATAATGTGGGGATGGTTTGCGTAACGTGAAAATTATATAGACGAGCTTTATTTGCTAGAAATAGAAAGTGTAAAAATGGAACTTACTAAAATTCAAAAGTGCAGTGAAATGGAAATACAGTAAATAAGGGAAGTTCTGAATACAGTGGAAATAAGGCTCTGCTCCCACACTATCTCGATCAGTGTCCTCACTGATTCTTGAAGCATGCGAGAGGGAGATACAACTGAAAATGAAAATACAAAGAACTGAAATATAGTAAACAATGAAGGAAAAAAATAAAAATCTAGTCCCGGGGCCTGTCACGTCCACGCTGGCATCCTCTGGCTCTAGCAAGGGCTACTCTGTCCTCATAGCTCATGGCTCCGGTGTGGTAGACCGTGTCTCGGAGTCCTTCGACCTGCAGGGTCAGATTCGCTAGACTCTCAGTGATCGTAGCTTGGCCGGTGTGAAGTTGTTGCATTTGAGTCCGGTGCCAAGCTTCGAACTGGTCAGCTCGCTGGTTCTGCTGTTGCAGCATCGTGAGTATTTGTGCCTGCTGGTCTAGGGAGCGACGGAGGTCCTCTTCGGTGTAATCTGGCACGGGATGGTGACGGCGGCGGCGGGATGATGTACCTACTGGTGGAGGAGGCTGCGATGCCTCTGGCTGCTCGGACCTGTCCAACTCAGCTTGGATTTCATCTTCGGAATCATGAGTGGGATCCTGAGTAGGAACAGCGGCAGCAGGAGGGGCAGTGAGGTCGAACAACCAGTTGGTACGGTCCTCAGGATGGATGCGGGTGCGTGACGGAAGGATGATGCTTCGGACGGTCTTGCCACGCACAACCGGATGATATTTCCCGTCAGCTCGGGAGCGGATGAGATGGGAGGCCCTACAGTGGTCGGTGTCAAGGAACACCGAGGGAATGGACTGGAGGTGCTGGAGGCGGTCGCCAAGGTTCAGCCCAAGTGCAATCACCGTGACAGTCCCGCCAAAGTAGAATGGCTTCGAGCCACGGTTGCAGTTGGCCTGAATGTGAGCCAGCAGGAACGGGGCAGCGTTGACGGGTTCATTGTTGAAGACGCAATGCAGAAAGAAGAGCTCCTTGGAGTTCACCTTGTGGTTGCTGTCTCTGGCGAAGATAATGTTGCTCAACGCCCTGTGAAAGTACCTGATGGCGGGGTTATGGATGTGAGTGGCGTGTAGGGAGTCCCAGCCATCAGCATTTAGGCCGGTCAACTGATACCACAGCGGGAAGGCTTCGTGCTGGAACTGGTCAGTGAGGCGGCGATGAGCGTTGTTGCCGCGGGGTAACTGTAGGATGCTGGCGATCTGATTCTGATTCACTTGATAGTTGACTCCAAACATTCGGAAACAAGCGGCACCTGTATGCTGGTTGAGTTCGCCGCTGCTGGTGATGTACGAGAACGAACTCAAGAACTCAAGGGTGAGTTATTCGTAGGTCGGCTGGGGGTTGGAGCAGAGGTTCCAGATGCCTGCTCGTTGAAGCATCCAGGTTACACCTTCGAGGAGTCCGAGCTCCGTAAGTGATGGAAGGTGCGGGTAGTGAGTTGGCTGGAGCGACCTCTGATGAAATGCAATGTACTGTGCTCGTTGTCTCTCGCCTAACTCGCCTTCAGGGAAGGAAATGTTGCTGATATCTGCGTTTCCGGCCATTGTTGAAGATGGAGAGGTTTCGGAGGTTTTGGGGTTTTTCGGAAGAGAGGGAAATGTGACAGAACGGTGATTTGGAGGTTGAATTTGGAGTTGAGGTTTATAGTTCAATTGGGGAGATTGAAAATCGTAGTGGGGTATGAATTTTGGAAGTTTGAAAGTGATAATGGGGGGAGTGGAAGGGTACACGACCCCTGTTACATCAGATTGCAGTTCTGGGCTGCGTGACGGTCGTCACAAGGGTGTGACGGTCGTCACCCGTGTGACGCTCGTCATGGGGCTGTGACGGTCGTCACAGCAGCAAAATCTGCAGAACGCAGAATTTTGCTCTGAGGGCGTACTCGTGGTGATTTTAAAGCGTAGTATTGCTACGGTAATGTAATATAACAGCCATCAAACAATAAATAATGCGAAAACAGGATAATTGGATAAAAACTAGAATTGAAATAACATAAAATGGAAACAATTGTATGTAGTACATAATGAAACGAACAATGCGAAAATTCCAAATGAGTAAATTAAACTAAACTAGACTAGACTAAACTGAAACTACTGCTATGAGCTAATAACTAATCTTTTCGTGCCTTCAACTCATCAAATTTCCGTGAATAGTAGTCGAGTTGGTCGCAGACGAGATCCATGAAGCCTACCAGGTCACTGTGCATGCCTGCGATATCAGCTTTTACATTAGTCAGAGCTTTATCGACATCGTCCAATCTGAGTAACACGGTATCCATTTTGTCGGTTGTTTCCTCAGGGATAGGCTCAGGATAAGTATTGTAGTGTGGAGGAGTCATAGGGTCTACTTCATTTTCAGAGGCGGCGTCCTCAAAGTACATGTAATCGTGTGCCTCAGAAATGTGGTCACTGTCATACATATAGTTCTGGGGTGTTGACTGTGGTGAAGGAGGTCCCATAGGCTCATCCAATTCATAGAGCCAGTTATCCTTGTTGTGGATGCTTGTCATCAGATGATCAGGCAGTGTGAATAGCTGTACTGGTTTTTCGTTAATAAGGTACTCGTACGGTCCAGGTCCCATAGTTCCTAAGATGCGCCTGTTAAAGCAGAATTGAATGTTCATGGGTCTGATGGTACCAAAACGAGTGCTGGCGTTTAGATGGAATCTAAGGCTAAGCTCGTGGGCTATCATTGTTACTAGTCCTCCTATAAGGATAGGTGTCTGAGGTTCCAGCGTGAGGCGTTTGAAGGATCTCATCAAGAAAGGCACTGCATTTACTGTCCGTCCCTGAGAAGCACAGAGCATGATGAATAACTCTTCCTTAAACACTGTGGTAATATTTTCTTCTTTTCCAAACAAGGTGTGAGCTAGTATCTTATGGAAGTATCTAAAGGCTGGGTTATGAATGTCATCATTGTACATTCTGTCTGGTTCAGAGTGATAGTCGCCTGTGATTCTACCCTAGAAGTGCTCAAGTTGCAAATCAATATCGTCATCTTCTGCACTGATGAACACATGCGGTCCGCTAGGGAATCCTAGGAGGTTAGCTAGTGACAACCGGCTATGAGTTTGGTCCATTCCAAACAATCTGAAGGTGATCAATTCTGAGCGGGTTCCAAAGCCATAGTTGGGTGTGTATCTGAAAGAGCTGAGGAATTCATAGGTAAGATCCTTGTAGGTAGCGAAACGTGTTTTCAGAGCAGTGTTCTCCCAACCCAGTTGATTGAACAGGTATTGAATGTTATCTGTGATCCCTAGTTTATCCATAGTAGCCTTGTCATAATACAGCGTTAAGGCGAATTCTCTTTCGGTCAGTGCTGCAAATCTTGCCTTTTAAGCGAGTCCTTTGAAGTGAACCTTTGTGAAATCGTACTCGGCCATATTCGCAGGTAATTCGGAGAAAACAGAAGAAATGTTTTTGAAGGCTTTAAAAATCCTGAAAAGTTTGAAACAAGAAATTGAAGTCAGGATTTTTAGAAACGAAAAGTGGTAGAAACAAAAGACAAAAGGAAAAAAAAATAAAGTAAGAATAAAAGTACGAAAATGAACGAAAGTAGAAAGTAGCGGTAATTTTAGGATTTTTGTTGGATTTTTCAAAGTAGAATTTTAAGGAAAAAATGAAATGCAATGACGAGGGAAATTTGGGTTGCCTCCCGATAAGCGCTGTTTTTAACGTCTAAAGTCTGACGATAGCTTGGTGAGAAGCTATTCTGGTGTTTGAGCCGGAAGCTCAAGCAATGTTACATTGCTAATTTGATGACTGTTGTCGTTCTTATTGTAATGTTTTAGACGTTGCCCGTTTACGATAAACGGTGCATTCGTCTTATCGGTAATTTCAACAGCTCCACTCTGAAGTACTTTAGTCACTTCATAGGGTCCAGACCACCTAGATTTTAGTTTTCCTAGGAAGAGTTTTAATCGTGAATTGAAGAGCAATACGATGTCTCCCACACTGAATTGTTTCCTGATTGAACGTTTATCATGCCACCTTTTAGTTCGCTCTTTGTAGATACGGGCATTTTCGTAAGCGTCTAATCGAAGTTCTTCCAACTCGTGTAAGTTCAAGGTTCGCTTTTCTCCTGCCTCGGTGTAGTCGAAGTTGAGTGTCTTAATGGCCCAGAAGGCCTTGTGCTCTAACTCTACAGGGAGATGGCAGGATTTACCGTAAACTAATTTATAGGGGGTAGTACCTATTGGTGTCTTAAATGCGGTCCTATAAGCCCATAAAGCTTCTTGTAGCTTCGATGACCAGTCTCTCCTTGAGGTAGCGACAGTCTTTTCCAAGATCTGTTTTATTTCTCTGTTTGAGACCTCTACTTGTCCGCTAGTTTGCGGATGATAAGGTGTAGCTACTCGGTGCTTGACTCCATATCTAGAGAGAAGTTTATCGAATATTCGTGATATGAAGTGAGATCCTCCGTCACTAATGACGAGTCTGGGTACACCGAATCTAGGAAAGATAGTGTTCTTGAAGAGTTTGATTACTACTCGTGCGTCATTTGTTGGAGCAGCTATGGCTTCTATCCATTTAGACACGTAATCGACAGCGACGAGTATGTAGTTATTTCCAAAAGAAGGTGGGAAAGGTCCCATGAAATCTATTCCTCAGATGTCGAAGACTTCTACCTCTAAGATTCCTTTCTGAGGCATTTCATCGCGTCGTGAGATGTTGCCAGTTCGTTGGCATCTATCGCATTTTTGCACAGTGATGTAAACGTCTTTCCAGAGATTAAGCCAGAATAGGCCAGCTTGGAGAATCTTAGCGCACGTCTTGGATGTACTAGCATGACCACCATATGGTGCTGAGTGACATTGGGAAATAATATTTTCTATTTCTTCCTCTGGGACACAGCGACGGTATATGTTGTCGGCCCCTCTCTTGAAGAGTAGGGGTTCGTCCCAATAATAGTGTTTCAGATCGTGGAAGAATTTCTTCTTTTGCTGATAAGTAAGATCTGGTGGAAGCACGCCCGCAGCGAGGTAATTAACGATGTTAGCATACCAAGGTAATGTGACTTGGGCATAGACGGCTTCTACGACTTTTTCGAATTCTGGATCTTCCGAGATTGCATTGGGTGTGTCACTTTCTAATTTGGCTATCAGACGTTCGTACGGGAAATCGTCATTTATCGGTACTGGTTCGTGTCTGATGCCTTCTATTCGGGATAAGTGATCCGCAACAACGTTCTCAGTTCCTTTCTTATCTTTGATTTCTAAGTCAAACTCTTGTAATAACAGGATCCATCTCAATAATCTTGGTTTGGCATCCTTTTTGCTTATTAGGTACCTTATGGCAGCGTGATCTGTGTATATTATAATTTTTGCTCCTACTAAGTAAGAACGGAATTTGTCAAGCGCAAATATAACTGCTAGAAGTTCCTTTTCTGTGGTAGCGTAGTTCATTTGGGCAGGATCTAAGGTTCTACTGGCGTAGTAGATGGCATGGAGTTTCTTGTCCTTCCTTTGTCCTAGAACTGCGCCTACAGCGTAATCACTCGCGTCGCACATGATTTCAAACGGTAGTCTCCAATTTGGTGGTTGCATGATTGGTGCGGTGATAAGGGCTGATTTCAATGTTTCGAATGCTTTTAAACAGTCGTCGTCAAAGACGAACTCGGCATCTTTCATTAACAGGCCGGTCAAAGGTTTTGTGATTTTCGAGAAATCTTTTATAAATCTTCTGTAGAAACCGGCATGTCCTAGAAAACTCCGTATTTCTCGTACGGATTTTGGAGGTTGGAGATCTTTTATAATCTCTATTTTGGCTTTGTCTACCTCAATCCCTCTATCTGATATGACATGTCCTAGAACTATTCCTTGTCGGACCATAAAATGGCATTTCTCCCAATTTAGGACGAGGTTTACTTTTACGCAACGTTCTAGTACCATTTATAAGTTTTGTAAGCATCCTTCGAAACTTTGTCCACATACCGAGAAATCGTCCATAAACACTTCCATAATGTCGTCTATGAAATCTGCGAAGATTGCCATCATGCATCTTTGGAAGGTTGCTGGAGCGTTACAGAGTCCGAACGGCATTCGGCGGTAAGCAAAAGTACCGTAAGGACAGGTGAATGTAGTCTTTTCTTGGTCATCAGGGTGGATGGGAATTTGGAAGAATCCTGAGTAACCATCTAGATAGCAGAAATATGAATGTTTGGCTAATCTTTCCAACATTTGGTCTATGAAGGGTAGCGGGAAGTGATCTTTGCGCGTAGCCTTGTTAAGCTTCCTATAATCAATACACATCCTACTTCCAGTCACGACTCTTTTTGTTATCGATTCGCCTTTTTCGTTTTTAACTACTGTGACTCCTCCTTTCTTTGGTACGACATGAACTGGGCTAACCCATTCACTATCGGAGATCGGATAGATGATTCCTGCATCAAGTAATTTCTTTACTTCATCTCTGACTACAGTGCTCAGGATGGGGTTTAGTCTTCTCTGATGCTCTCGAGAAGTTTTAGAGTCTTCCTCTATTGTAATTCGATGCATACAGATCGAAGGGCTTATACCTTTTAGATCGCTTATGTTGTAGCCTAACGCGGTGGGGTACTTCTTTAGGACTTCTAATAACTTTTCGGTTTCTGGTTGTCCTAAGTCGGCATTGACTATCACTGGTCTTTTTAGTTCATCGTCTAGAAATTCATATCTGAGGTTTTTGGGTAGAGTTTTAAGTTCTAAAGATGGGTTCTTCGGACCTGGCATATGATTTGGTGTCAGTGCTAAGCTTTCGCTTAGGCTGTCGTCTTTATACGGTTTACGCCAGTTGTCGTCTTCAGAAATGTCGGGTATTTGAATCTTTATTATTTCTGAATACGTGGTCTCCTCATTTTCAAGTTCTCTTATGCATTCGTCAATTTCGTCTACTAAATAGCAGGTATCGTCTATTGCTGGTGCTTGTAGGAACTTGGTGAGAATGAACTCTATCTTTTCTTCTCCTACTTCGAATGTTAGCCTTCCTTTCTTTACGTCTATAATCGCTCCGGCTGTAGCTAGGAACGGTCTTCCTAGGATAATTGGGGTTATAGTGTCCTCCTTGATGTCCATGATTATGAAGTCGGTTGGGATGTAGAATTGTCCTATGCGTACTGGAATGTTCTCCAGTATTCCGACGGGGTATTTTACTGATTTGTCAACTAATTGAACGAACATTTTGGTCGGCCTGAGGTCTCCCATATTCAGCTTTTTGCATATAGATAAGGGCATAACACTGATACTGGCTCCTAAATCGCATAGAGCTTTATCTATTACGAACTTTCCTATGACGCAGGGTATGGAGAAACTACCTGGGTCTTTTAATTTAGGAGGCATGCGGTTCTGAATAATAGCGCTACACTCTGCCGTAAGTGTAACTGTTTCGTTATCCTCAATTTTTCTCTTATTCGACAGGATCTCTTTGAGAAATTTGGCGTATGACGGCATTTGAGTTATCGCTTCTGTAAAAGGAATAGTAATATTCAACTGTTTAAGGAGCTCTACAAATTTCTTAAACTACCCTGAAGTTTTGGAGTTTATTAGTCTTTGCGGATAAGGGATAGGTGGTTTATATGGCGCTGGAGGTGCTTGAGTTTTTTCACTTGCAGTATCCTCCTTCTCGTTGTCCTCCTTCTTCTCTAACTCAGATTCCTTTTCTGCTTGTTCAGTTGGTTTCTGTTGCATGGCTGAGTTTTCGGTCCTCGGATCGATCGGTTCGTCCAATTCTTTTCCACTTCTTAGTATCACAGCATTTGCTTGGCCTTTGGGGTTCTGTTCGGGTTGTCCAGGAAATGTGCCAGCAGGTGCGGCAGCAAATGCTTGCTGTTGAGCCACTTGTGATATCTGAGTTTCTAACATTTTGTTGTGGGTGGCTAAAGCGTCTACTTTTCCTGTCAACTGTTTAATTTGCTCGCTAGTGTGTATGTTTTGATTCAGGAACTCTTTGTTCGTTTGAGCTTGAGTAGCTATGAACTTTTCCATCATCATTTCGAGGTTTGATTTCCTAGGTGCATTCTGAGCAGCTGGTTTTTGATATCCTTGCGGAGCATTAGGCATTTGCAATGCATTTTCGCTTTTGTAGGAAAAGTTTGGATGATTTCGCCAACCTGGGTTGTATGTATTTGCGTATGGATTTCCTTGAGCATAATTTACCTGGTCTGGCGGGATTCCGGCTAGCAATGGGCATTCGGGTGCATTATGAGTGGTGCTTCCGCATAACTCGCAATTTGGAGTTACTGCAGCGACAGTTGCAGTGGGGTTAACGGTCAGACTATCGATCTTTTGTGCTAGAGCATCTACTTTAGCATTGAACTTTTCAAGGCTGCTGATTTCGTACATCCCACCTTTCACTGAGGTTTTCTCATTTGGAGTGCGTTCACCTCCCCATTGGCAATGGTTTTGTGATATGTTTTCTATTAATTGATAGGCTTCATCGTATGGCTTATCCATAAGTGCACCGCCCGTGGCAGCGTCTATTGTCAATCTAGTATTGTATAGATGCCCATTATAGAAAGTATGGATTGTCACCCAGTCTTCTAGACCGTGGTGAGGACATGTTCTCATCATATCTTTGAATCGTTCCCATGCTTCGTAGAGAGATTCAGTATCTTTCTGTCGAAATCCGTTGATTTGAGCTCTAAGCATAGCAGTTTTGCTTGGTGGAAAATATCTCGCTAAGAAGACGTTCTTCAATTACTCCCACGTCGTAACGGAGTTGGATGGTAACGATTGTAACCATGTCCACGCTCTGTCTCTAAGAGAGAATGGGAAAAGACGAAGTCTTATCGCGTCTGGAGTTACTCCATTTGCCTTCACTGTGTCTGCGTATTGTACAAACTTCGTTAGATGTTCGTTCGGATCCTCAGTTGCGTTTCCTGAGAACTGGTTTTGTTGTACAGCCGACAACAATGATGGTTTAAGCTCAAAATCATTTCGGGTAATAGCTGGGGCAGCAATGCTACTTCTAGGCTCCATCTGAGATGGTGTAGCGTATGCCTTCAGCGGTTTGTTCGGAGGTCCTTCAGCCATCGTTGGTTCTTCTTCGGATTTGGGAATGGGAGTGAGAGGATCGGGAATGTTATGTTTGAGTTGGTACTCAATGATTCGGCTTCTTAGATGCAAGAAGCGTTCTAGTTCTGCGACTGAAGGTTTCAAGATGTCGCTTTGTGGGCGATCACTTGGCATACAATCGACAACACTAGTAAAGGAAAAATGAAAATTGTTTACCTAGTCTATACGGCGTAACAGAAGGTTACACTATTGACTAAACGGGTCCCCGGCAACGGCGCCAAAAACTTGATCGCGACTTTCTATATCTAATACAACTAACTGCAAGTGCACAGTCTATCGCGTAGTAATAAAAGATATCGATCCCACAGGAACTCGTAATCAAACTAGTGTTCTCGGGAGTTACTATGTTTAGCTAGGTAGAATATGTTTTAAGGGGATAAGATTGTCACTAAAAGGGGAAACTAAGATTACTATTTAGATTTTAATTAATTGAATCGATACGTAGTAATTATGTTCTTCAGGGATTTGATAAGTGACTGGTGTATGAAATAGTTTTCACAGTTTATTTAAGCAGAAAATGGAGATTTGAAGACTCTCGTCTCACAATGGTTATTGACGCTAATCATAATCCTAAGGGCCAAACGTACACTTTCGTATCCCGTTCGGGGTTAAAACTACTTTTTGGAAATCTCTAAGTTCTAATTCGTTTTAAAGTGCTTTCGCTGTTATTAAAACAAATGCCTAGTGTTTACTATCTGACCTTACCGCAGCTTTCGCTTGTTGGTTCGTATCTTAATTAATTTCCCACTTTCGTGGCAAAACTACTTTAAAATAAGTTCTCGCTTTCGCGACGAAGTTTATTTCGTAAATCAATTTTTAAACACTTAGACCATAAGTTATTTTTGTGAAAAGAAAGTTTTCAAACAAGAGTTATCAAATCCCATTCGAATTATTACTACATATCGATTACCTAAGTTTAGCTAGACATGGAATTTGGAAAAGCAAAACATAAATAATAATGATGAATAATAAATTGCATTATGATAAAATAGAAGTCAATCAAAATGAAAACCTGTAAATAATGCCAATTGGCCTTTGGGCAGATCCTCCACAGATGTTGGCAGGATTCTGTCTTTAGTTCCAATTCGATCGTACAGTGCAGTAACAGTTACAGAAGAGCGGAAATGGGAATGAGTAGAATGGAAAGGGAAATAAAGGAAAGGGATACAAATAAAACTGGAGAAATGGATACAAATAATAACTGAAAATAAATTTGCTGGAAACTAAATTTGGCAGCACTTCGTGGTATGAATGCAGCTCCCTTTTTGAAGTCCCCTGCTTCCCTTTTTATAGAGGTGGAATTCCAACGGTTACCTCTGAGGATGATGGACCTTGAGGCAGATAATTTAGGGAGTAGTGGACCATTTAATGGGAATTGGAACTGCTCTTTTGACGTGTAATCTGAGTGGGGCGTTTTTTCCTGCATGACGGTCGTCACAAGGTGTGACGGTCGTCACCCGTGTGACGGTCGTCATGCATCTGTGACGGTCGTCACATCAGCAAAAACTGTCTGCTGCGCTTTTCATTGTGTTTTCACTCCTTTTTCGTCCATATTTCATCTGGGATTGCTTCTTTTCTTCATGTTGCCTTGTTTAGACGTAATCGTTGAATACCTGCAAAAACATCAGACAAATACATGGAAATAACCCGAAATCGGATCGAAAACGGTTAGACTTTAGTTGAATTATGCATGAAAATATCTATATGATTTCGTGTTATCAATGTTGAACCCTTATAGGTCACCTTTGGTGGTCAATAAGCAGTTCAACACCCCAGCTTATCCAGTAAGTGATTTCCTCTGGTTTGAGTATCTTGAGAGATGTTGAGCTTGAGTGTGAAGATGAAGACTTCATTGAAGAGTGTAGAAGAGGATGAGTCCTTGAATATTACCATTCCAGCTGAAGCTTGAAGAGCAACAAGAGCAAGTTGATACTTGAAGACCCAATGAAGATCCAGTAAAGACTGTCTGAAGAGCTGAAGCTTGAAGATCAAAGGAAGTTGATACTTACTTTGAAGCTTGGAGATCCTGAAGGAGCCAAGTTGATACTTGTGGTTATAGTGAAGCCTAAAGGTGGAACTGATCAAGAAGCTGAAGCTTAAAGAAGAAGATAAGTTGAAACTTATGTTGAAGGGTTGAAACCTGGAAAAGCAAATTGATATTTGTCAAGAGTGATGGAAGTATGAAGACTGAGTTACTGTTGGAAGAGCTGAAGCTTGGAGTTGAGAGAGGAGTTGATCTGCTTTCTTGCCTGTTTTCTTCTCTGTATTGATGTGTTTTGCTTGACTTGCTTGATGCATTAGAATAAGTCCATATCTAGACTAAGTTTAATCTAGGAGCATGATTGCACTAGAGGTTGAGTTGCTCCCTCTGCTTGTATTGTTACTGTGTGGCTTTGCTTGCGGGTATTGGGTAGAGCCCAACTCCCTTGCCCATGTGGTTTGTTTGCCTGATGGCATTTTACTTCATTTTCTTCTGTATGATTGCAGTTTACTGTATTTTGCTTGATAGCATGTTTTATATCTTTCAGTATGATTACTGTTATTCATTCTGGCTTGAGGTTGAGATGAGCTTGTGGAGGCTGAAGCCCCACACACATTTCCTCCCTCACTTGCATTGCATGCATTTTACTGTTAAGCTGATGCTTTGTCTATTTTGGTGTATCATTGACATGATCCCTTAGGACTCTCATTTCCTTTGATAAGGAATTGATGATAGAACTTTAGGTTGAAACCTATGCATGACAACTTCTAGGAGTTCCCTGTTCAAACTTCAACCATAGGATGAATCCTTGGCATGACAACAGTAGGACTTGATAGTTATCGCTTGCGCGAAAATAAGGTGCCGGCATGACAGAAGAGTCGCCACCTTTCGTTATTTATCCCTCAGAGCGGGAAAGGAAACGATCGGAAAAACCTGACGAAAAAGGGTAAGACAAGGTCATCGCAACCATTGTCTGGGTTCGGGAGTCGGTTACGCAAGGGGAAGGTATTAGCACCCCTCACGTCCGTCGTACTCGACGGGATCCTCGCTTGTTTGTTTACTTGGACGGGTTGGTTATAATCTATCTACCTATCAAGGCTGGCTGAAAAAGAAAAGAAAAATGACTCGGCAAAGCGTCGCGCTTTATGCCTACGTATTCTCATCAGAGAATGAGAAATCAGAGTCAACGTAGTTCGGCTAACTACGGGGGAAGATGGGGAAGGTTGAAGATTGCTCGCTAGGACGTTGCATCATATGCCTACGTACTTTCATCTGGTATGAAAGATCAGAGCAAACGTAGTTCGGGAAACTACGGGGAAAAATGGCTCAACTAGGAGGGAGACTATCAAGTCCTACTGTTATCATGCCATGGATTCATCCTATGGTTGAGGTTTGAACAGGGAACTCCTAGAAGTTGTCATGCATAGGTTTCAACCTAAAAGTCTATCATCAAATCCTCATCTTGAGGAAATGAGAGTCCTAAGGGATCATGTCAAGGATACACCAAAACAGACAAAAAACATCAGCTTTAACAGTAAAATGCATGCAATGCAAGTGAGGGAGGAAATGTGTGTGGGGTTTCAGCCTCCACAAGCTCATCTCAACCTCAAGCCAGTCATGAAATAACAGCAATCATACTGAAAATGAACAACATACTATCAAGTAATGAACCAGATAAAAGGAAATGAAGTGCCACCAGGCAAACAAACACATTTGAGAAAGAAAGAATCTACTCTCTAATCCTAGCCCTAATCACAGAATCAACTCTAAGCACTAAAGCAAAACCCTAAACAAGAGAATCAATCCCAGTCTTCAAACTTCAGAACAAGCTTACCAAAGAAAGGGAGCTAAGCAAACAGACTCATAGTGTCTTCCTCAGGAGAACACTAGGAGGTGTATACTCAGGAGTCATATCCTATGTGGCTCAACCACTGTGATCAGTTTACGTTCCTCCTCAGGAGGAATTAAACTCACAAGCAGGCTCCAACATCACTGGATATTTAGGAAATCCTATCTGAACTAGTGGAACTAAATGAATAGACTCATAGGACCTTCCTCAGGAAAGTACTAGGAGGCTTCCACTTAGGAGTTGTATCCTATGTGGCTCAACAACTGTGATCAGTTTACATTCCTCCTCAGGAAAAATTAAACTCACAAGTTGGCTCCAATCATCATTGGATACTTGAGAAATCCTAGATCAACTAAGGGAACTAAGTGAATAGACCCATAGGACCTTCCTCAGGAAAGTACTAGGAGGCTTCCACTTAGGAGTTGTATCCCATGTGGCTCAACAACATGTGATCAGTTTACATTCCTCCTCAGGAGAAATTAAACTCACAAGTTGGCTCCAACATCATTGGATACTTAAGAAAGAGGTGAGAAGAAAGAATGAAAGTCATTCATAGTGCCTTCCTCAGGAAAGTACCATGAACTTCCTTCAAACTTCAGGATCTCCAACCTCACAGACAGGGGACAAGCCAAGCTCTGGGTCTCTGAATCTTGATCTACAATCTTCACTTCATGATGCTCTCCATCAAGGTCTTCAAGACAGCACAAGCCCCACAACAAATTCCCCGCAATGAACCCCAAAGATGAACAGATAACCACAGGGGAGACAAAATCAACAGGCAACTTCAGAAAATACCTAAAAATACTAAACCAAGGGGGAAAAATCTAACAATTATTCACAAGGGTCTACAACATCTACCCATAATATCTACATAGGCCTCTACCTAAAAATCAAGACAAAACTCAATCAAAGAAAGTGAATTCTTCACCTAAGCACAACCTAAACCCTAATTAGGATACCCTAAATCTACCCTAATTAAACTAGTCAAAATTTAATTCTAAAATTCTAGAAAAAATCCTATGGGGAACTATGATTCATCATCTAATTGCACAAAAAAGAATGGATTAAAAAGACTAAAAGAAAGTCCTAAAACAATTCTTGCAAAATCATGCTACCAAACTAAACAATATAAAAGCTATTTAAAAGAAAAATCTATTAAAAATACTAAACTTAAAAATAAAATCCCACTTTTATTTTTAATATTTTCTACACATCATCATCTACTCATAGAAAAAAGAAGAATTAAAAAAGAGTTATTTTTCAATTTTTAATGAATTTTCAAAGACAAGAAAAATATTAAAAGAATATAAAAGAAATTAATTCAAATAAAGGGAGGGGGGGTGTAACAAGTAACACGCGCTAGTTGGTTTTGAGATGGGCCAGAAAGAAGGGGGGTGGGGATAGCGAAATAAGCCCAGAATGGCCGCTTAAATGAAACGACCGCGTTTCATTCTTTTGAATTTTCCCTCCATCCTCAGATTCAATCACGGCCGTTAGATCAATGGAAAGAGTCAAGGGCTGGAGGACGATCCAAGGGCCACCAGCCTTCGTCCCCAAATGCAAACCTTAGGTTCAGAAACCTCCATCTTCATGCACTAACTTCCAATCCCTGGTTCTCTCTCCACACGCCATGATTTAACACGATTCAAAAATGAAAATTGTAGTACTCAATGAGAGGAACAAGATGGTACGCGTGGATTTCCCTAATTCATCCTCAGTAATTCCAACAGAGGACTTCAATGTCATGGTCCAACTAAACATCACTTGTCATCAACTGGTATCAACCTTCACTAAGCTTCAATCTAATGGTTTACAGAACTTCTACAAGTTAGCCTAAGGATTCTAAACCAATCTTTACTCGTTAAAACTAACAAACTAACTAAATCTTGAAGATCAAAGATTCTTGGCTCTGTTATGAACCTTCACAGATCGTGCCCTAATTCATGGGAAAGAGTCATCTACCCTAGTGCATCAATTATCTACCTAGAAAGCTATCTAAAACTGCATAATTTAGGAGATAGAGAGAAGAAAAGGAACCTGTCAAAGAGGTGTGGAGGGAACTCGTGTGGGTGGATTCAGAGCTTGTAATGGCTGAAATGTGATCCTTAGGGGGTGAGCAAGCTTCTGTTTGCACTTGTATGGAAGGAGAATGCTTGTAGTGAATGAAATTCAGAGTTGCTTGAAGTTGAAGGAAGTGCTTCAATGGATGCTTCTCTCTCTCTCTCTCCTCTGAATCCTCTTTATCACCAACCCCGAACTCTCTTCATGGCCCTCTTCTTATAATGATCATAAGATGTTTCTAGATTCATCTAGAATATGGTGGAAAGTTCTTGAAAATCTCATGTGGGGACAAGTTAGAAATCTCATATCTCATGCCTCATGCCTTACCATTTTGTGCTAAATTCTCCTTATGAGAGATATTGAGTGTGGATGAGTGAAAAACAAGCTCATCTTTGGCTTGTGTAAGGTTCTTCAACATTGCCTTCTTTTTCAAGTAACAACTTTTCAAAGCATCACCCATTTTAAAGCTTCAAATCAAAATTCTAGCTAAACCAATGTTCTCAAAATGATTTTTCCAATCAAAATGATATATTGGATGACCTATTTTGGATTTGTGGATCTTCCAAATCAATTTCCAAATTCAACTTTTCAAATTTATAAGCCATTTTTAGTTCATTTTTGACCAATCATGTAACTTCATGTTATGAGCTTTTCCAACAATTTGTGACCTTCTTTCTAGACTTAAAATCACATTTTGAGCAACTTTCATGTTTTGAGTTTTTCCATTTGAGGCTTGGAAATAGGAGTTTTAGGCATTGGATAAAATGACCTATAACTGACAAATGACCAAAATACCCCTGTCTTGTTCAAACCATAAGTTGAGTTCCACAAATCCAATCAAGGACTTCTACCACTCAAATTAAAGCTAAGAAGATGTTCTTCAACATTCATGTTGACCAAGAAATCATAGGAATCCTCCTACTAGGGCAAAAGTTGTCTGCAAGTTGGGTGACTTTCAAGGACCCAGATTCACACACCTCTGCTGACCTGTAATTTGTCAAAACCATAACTTGGGCTCTGTAACTCCTATCAAGGACTTCCACCACTAAAATTAAAGCTTAGAACAAGCTCTACAACATTCATGTTATGGGGAAGGTGAGATATCAATCACATCTTGAGCTAGAACTGCCTGGAAGATAGGGATCAAATTAGGGTTTTTCACTGACAATCCTTGGGGACCCTGACTTGAAACTTCTCAAACTCCTCACTCATGATGAGTTGGCCTAGGAATCATCTTTATATCATCTCTATGCATCATTCCATGATCTCATGGCCCTTGGATTGGATCTCAACCTTCTCCAAAATCTTCAGTTAACCTAGGGTTGACCCAGTCAAAACCCTAATTCTATCATTCATGGTTGAATCTTCTGAACTCTTGCATAATGACTTCTCTGGGCTTCATGAAGGCTATCAAGACATCTCATAGGCTTTCCCAAAACATCAAATTCATTCTCAAAGTCTCAGAACCATCTGAGGAGCACCCACAACTCTCAAGCTATGAGACACACAACCCTGGTTTCAACCCATTTCTTCTGAGGATCTCTTGAACTTTCTGATGAAGGTATCCACTTTCAAACACTCAATGAATAAATAATTGTTGGTCAAATTTTGGGGTGCAACAATAGTCTCCCTCCTAGTTGAGCCTGTTCTCTTCTCATCTCAAAGCAGCTTAAGATACAGTAATCATGAATGATTTCTTTCGTACGTTACGAGCCTTAAGCTATCTGAGAAAGGATTGTGGGAGAGTTTCTTTTCCACAGTCTGGATGTTTAGTATGGCACCCTTTGGGTGACATGCGATGCATTCACTCTCAGGTCATAGTCTCTAGTGCAATTGAAATTGCAAACACAATAAAAAACACTTCTTTCGTAAAAAACAGGAAATAAAGTGTAGTATCCCGAACTACGTAAGCTCTGATCTCTCATACCTGTTGAGAGTATGTAGGCACAGTACTGATGTATTGGCGAGCTACCTTCCCCTATAACCCGTCGTAGGTCGAACTACGTTGACTCTGGTTTCTCGTTCTTTGATGAGAATACGTAGGCATAAAGTGCGACGCTTTGCCGAGTCATTTTTCTTTTCTTTTTAAGCCAGCCTTGATAGGTAGATAGATAAAACCAACCCGTCCAAGTAAACACAACAAGCATGGATCCCGTCGAGTACGACGGACGTGAGGGGTGCTAATACCTTCCCCTTGCGTAACCGACTCCCGAACCCAGACAATGGTTGCGACGACCTTGTCTTACCCTTTTTCGTTAGGTTTTTCCGATCGTTTCCTTTCCCGCTATGAGGGATAAATAACGAAAGGTGGCGACTCTCCTGTTGTGCCGACACCTTATTTTCGCGAAAGCGACAGCTGGCGACTCTGCTGGGGATCGAACCCAGAATCTCTGGTTCTCCGGTTCCCCTGCGAGAGTCAATCCTAGCGCTTGTATGATTACTTGTTGGGTTGCGTTTATTTATCGCATTTTACTTCTCGCCTTTTATTTCCCGCATTTTATTTTCAGTATGATATGATTATCTGTGCTGTTGGGGGAGGGGCATTCTGATGAGTGAGAAGTCAGACCCAGGCTTGAGTACACATAGATTTAGAGAGAGAGTAGTGGTTAGCCTGCTTGCTTAGCTCGCACCAGCTAGCCGCGAAATCTCACTCGGACGAGATTCTCTTTGATGCTTCTTGCCTGGCCTCTAGGGCTCGACAAGTTGTCTGACCCGAGGATTGTCGACTCTGGGAACCTATCAATTGGGATTCAGCTAAGTGAGGCCTCTTCGAGGGATGATGATGCCACACCTTCTGGGTATACCTTTGAAAGTCTGTGACGCTGATACCGCATAGGATGTCGAACCTGAGTCAGTTTAGGTCCATACCTGTGAGCAGGGTTGGGTTTATTGCAGGAAACTGTGACCTTCAGATCACCTGGTTTTCTTGATAGTGGATCAGTTTTGTTGGGATCTGAGGTTCTCATCTGCAGATATGTTTGTTCTTGATGGATCAGGTTTTGACCAGAGGATCTTATCATCAGATGTATTTGTTCTTGATAGAGCAGAGTTTCCGTCATCAGTTGTTTGTTCTTGATAGAGCAGATTTGGGGTCTGAAGATCTCATCGGCAGATGTATGTTTGTTCTTGATAGAGCAGATTTTTGATTGGGGTCTGAAGATCTCATCAGCAGATGTATGTTTGTTCTTGACAGAGCAGATTTCTTGATCCTACATCAGAGGTCCTTATTATCAGACATTTGTTCTTGACAGAGCAGAATTATGATCCTATGTATATGGCCCTATCAGATGGTGGTTCTTGATAGAGCAGATTTGTGGTCCGATACCAGGGTTTTCTTCTCATCAGATGCAGTGGTTATTCTTGATAGAGCAAGATTATGGTTTTGTTGATACAAAATCTCCACAGCAGTTGCCTTGGTCTCCTATTGCATGATTGCATTTTGCACTAATTTGCATATTCATTTGCATTTCATTAACGTGTGTCTGTGTTACAGGTACCGTTTTCCCCGATCCAGGATTTCTTGCCTCCTATTGTATTGTTATGGACTCTCTGAGGAAGACCGTGGCTTACAAGTTCCCTGCCCCTGATGTGGTTAAGCTGACTGGTTTGATAGCTTTAGCAGATGATTCTGTGAGGGATGAGTTCAGAAAATCTTACGGCAAGTTGCTCAGTTTGGTTCATAAACCTTCCGTGTTCGAGTTGAATGGATTGCACGCTCTACTACAGTGCTACGACCCTCCGTTGAGATGTTTCACTTTCCAGGATTTTGTTCTCGCACCCACGCTGGAAGAGCCGCCGAAGGCCAGCTCAACAAAGCTCTCGCTAACCTGAAGGAGCGCAAGCTGACGTTTGAGTCCAAGAAGCGGAAGCTAGAGGATTGCTTCGACGAAGGAGCATGGGAAGGTTCGGTCGAAGGACTTCAGTACACCATTGTGCAGAGGGAATTACTCGTCGAGGGGTTGCTCACTCTGCTGGATCATCCAGAAACGAAGGAGTTGTTGGAAGAGTATCGCGCCCGTGACTGTACTTGACTGTTTGTATTTCTTTTGTTTTGATCATTGTTGTATGCTGACCATCACCAGGCTTGTTGGCTGAGGTCACACTGTTGATTCATCTTGTACTCGCTAATGCTATGTACTGCCTTGACGGGTTTTCTTTGTATATGAGATTGTTATTTCCATGATTGGACTCGGACTTCTTCTTATTATCAACACTGGCACTCAGGCACTAGGATCGGGGGAGATCTCCCTAACACACAGACACACGCATGCATTTTGCATTTGCATGACGAGCATTTTGTTGTTTTCCTAACCCTTTTGTGTTTACAGGTTGTCGCAGGTTTTTTCAGGTTGTCCCAGGTTGTTTCCGGTGGTTCCAGGATTGATCAGAGACCAATTCACCGCTATCCTACTAGAGCTAATCAGACCAGGATCATGGAGCAAGTGCAAACTGATGTTCAGGAACTCCGCGAAAGGATGGATCGCTTCATGGAGCTCATGCAAGTGGTTGCCAACGGTCAGGATCAGCTCAAAACTTTGGTTCAGCCTCTGATTTCCAGGGTTGATAGCAACAGCGTGCTCCACGGTGGGACCGTGCCTACTCCTCCACCAGTTGAAATTCCACAGGACGGTGTTCCCGTGACCGGAGGTAACGGCAGTGCTAATGGCAATGTGATGTCCAACATCGGACTCAATACGACGGGCGTCGGTAATGGGAGTCTGGGAGCTAATGTCAATGTCGGGCCGGGCAACGGTAATGAAGGCGTCGGGAATCTGTTTGTGCCTCAGCCATGGCTAGAGGATCGCCAGGATGATGTGTTCTCTCAGAGAGGTGCTGAAGGGGAGCTGGATGCTGAAGCGCGGCTTAGATTCAAAGCACTTGAAGATAAAATGAGAGATATTGAGAATCAGAATACTTTGGGCGTTGATATGTCCAAGCTGGGATTAATTGCTGATTTCAAGGTGCCTCTTAAGTTCAGGGTACCTGACTTTGAAAAGTATAAGGGCACCACTTGCCCTCATGTCCACCTGAGATCGTATTACAGGAAGATGTCTGCTCATTCCGAAGACGAGAAGTTGCTGATGCACTTCTTCCAAGACAGTCTTTTCGGGCCATCCCTTGAGTGGTACATGGGTCTGGAGCCCACTAGTGTGCGCACATGGAAGGATCTTGCTGAAGCATTTGTGTACCACTACCAATACAATAGCGACTTGGCCCCGAACCGAGTCCAGCTGCAGAACCTGTCGCAGAGGAATAATGAAGGATTTAAGGAATACGCCCAGCGGTGGCGTGAGTTGGCAGCCAGGGTTCAGCCGCCGATGGTTGAACGAGAGCTCGTGCAGATGTTTGTAGCCACCCTCCCAGGGGTTTACTATGAAAAGTTAGTCAGCGGTATGTCTGGGAAGTTCTCAGATCTCATTATCATGGGTGAGCACGTCGAGAATGGGATCAAGATCGGGAAAATTCAAGGTGAGTCATCCTCAGCTGGAGGGGGCGGAAAGAAACCTTATGCTGGCAAGAGGCGGGAAGGATAAACGAGCGCTGTGACCAACACTCGAAGAAAAGGCAAAGGCCCTCAGCAGCAGGTAGCCAGTATAAATATCTCGGCAGCTCCGCAGTAGCAGCAGCAGCAACAGCAACCGAATCAACAGGGATACAGGAAGTACCAGAATCGGGCATCTTTGGCAAACCGTCACTTCGAGGCACCACCCATGTTGTATGCGCAATTGTTACAGACTTTGCTTCAGCTTCAGTTGGTCCAGAAGAGGACGATGGCTCCCTTGACAGGGGCACCTCCACCAGGGTACGACGCCAATGCCACTTGTGATTTCCACTCAGGGGCATCAGGCCACACAATCGAGAACTGCAAAGCCTTCAAGCACAAGGTGTAGGACTTGGTGGATGCCAAGATCATCAACTTCTCCGATAATGTGCCCAATGTCACGAAGAATCCTATGCCGAATCATAGGGGAGATGGTGTGAACGCCATTATCGAGGACGAGAGTGCAGATTTGTTGACTGATGTCAGAGATCTAAAGACGCCGATTAGCTTCGTTAAAGCTAAGTTGCTGAAAAGAGGGTTCTTTCCAGGTTGCGGAGAGTTATGCATGGACTGTGCTACACGTTCTGATGGATGTGAGCAGTTGGTCGAAGGAATTCAAGGTCTGATGACTGAAGGGATTCTGCAGTTTAGCCGGAGGGCTGAAAGTGGATCAGGAGAGGTAGTGCTGAAGCAGGCCGATGAAGTCGCCACCATCACCATCCCTCGCTGACCAATAACTATTTTTGCGCCTAGACCGCCCACAATTACTATCACCAAAGCTGGGCTGATACCCTTCGAGAGCACTAACGCCGTTCCGTGGCATTATGGGGCTGAAGTCTACTGCAACGGGCAGAGGTTGGAGCTAGAACCGTATGGGTCGACTGTGGAGAACCTTGCGGGAATCAGTGGTATTACTCGCAGCGGAAGAGTGTTTGCACCGCCAGAGGTCGTGACGGAGAAAGCGGTCAGAGCTGATGCGGCCGATAAAGGTAAAAGTAAAGTCATTGAAGAGGCCCCGTGTGGGGTAGAAAAAGACTTGCTTGTTAAAGATGCCGAGGAGTTCATGCGGTTGATTAAAAAGAGTGACTACAAGATTGTAGACCATCTCCATCAGACGCCCTCGAAGATTTCCATTCTCAACTTGTTGCTATGTTCTGAAGCACACCGCAACGCGCTGCTGAAGGTGTTGAATGCCGCCTATGTACCACAAGAAATATCGGTGAATCAGCTAGAAGAGGTTGTACCCATGTTAATGCAGGGAATGGGCTAGGCTTCACATACCTAGAGCTGACGCCAAAAGGGAGGAATCGCAATAGCGCCCTGCACATCTCGATAGAGTGTAGGGCACGATCATGTCGCACGTGTTGGTGGACACGGGGTCGTCACTTAATGTTCTTCCGAAGAAGGCATTAATGAAGTTGGATACTCGTGGTTTAATTTGCACACCCAGTGATCTGGTTGTGAAGGCGTTCGACGGGACTAAACGCCACGTTTTCGGGGAGGTGACCCTGCCGATCCAAGTCGGTCCGGAAACGTTCAACATGGTCTTTTATATTATGGACATCATGCCTGCCTACAGTTGTCACTTGGGCCGGCCATGGATCCATGCTGCTGGTGCAGTGACCTCCACGTTGCACCAAAAGCTCAAATATGCTGTCGGGGGAAGCATCGTAACCGTTTGCGGCGAGGAGGACATAATGGTGAGCCATTTGTCATCCTTTAAGATGTTGAAATGGATGGCGAAATCCATGAGACTCTATGCCAAGCGTTCGAAGCCGTCAAAGTGAAGGACGTAGCTCCTGTGGTTACAGAAAAGCCAAAGATGACTCTCTCCTCGTTCAAGGAAGCTCGGGCCGTTGTCCAAGCCGGATCTACCCCAGGCTGGGGGCGAATTTTGGAGATACCCAACAAGCAGGATAAGTTTGGGTTGGGATATTCTCCTGGAGCTGAAGCTTCTTCTTCGTCTAGCAGTGCGTCTCGAGGTAAAGGGCCGATCCAGTTTACCAGTGGCGGAGTGATCTTCGAAAGCATCAACGCAACGTCTGAAGACAGCGGGGATAGCGATTGTGACCTCGACTCTTGGATTCAGCCAAGCAAGCCAGGCGAGGGCCTCAACAATTGGTCCATCAAGGATATCATCCAGATGACAAGTGAAGAGTAATGATTTACTTTTTCCAATCATTGTACAACCCTATGTCTTACCCGGGGCATAGTGGTTTTATTGTCAGGGCCTTGTTGGATTATGTACATGCATTTTGTTAATAAATCAAAGGCGTTTTCTTCGTATTCAAATATTGTTATCTCTGTTATTCCTGTTTTATATTTGTTTTGAAAAATAGTAAAATGGCAATGGGGTTTGTGCTAACCTGCACATCCTTGTTTTAAACTTAACCCTTGTTATTGCAGGATTCACATAACAAATGACATCGACTCTGGACCTTCTACGGCTCACTTCGACTTCGATTGCCCGATCTATCAAGCCGAAGAAGAGATTGATGAAGACGAAGACCTTCCTGAAGAGTTGGCCCGCTTGTTGAAACAAGAGGAGAAAGTTATTCTGCCTCATGAGGAGGAGATTGAGATCGTGAATCTGGGTTCTGAAGAACTTGTCAGAAATGTTAGGATAGGGGCTGCGCTGCAGAGTGATGTCAAGCAGAGATTAGTAGAGATGCTAAGAGAGTATAGTGACATCTTTGCTTGGTCATACGAAGATATGCCCAGACTTGACACGGAAATCGTGGTCCACCACTTGCCGCTACGAGAAGATTGCCCTCTCGTTAAGCAGAAGCTTAGGAGGACGAGACCAGATATGGCCGTTAAGATCAAAGAAGAAGTGCAGAAACAGCTTGATGCTGGCTTCTTAGCGGTCACCACTTACCCTCCGTGGGTCGCCAACATAGTGCCTGTACCGAAGAAGGACGGTAAGGTACGCATGTGCGTCGATTATCGGGATTTGAATAGGGCGAGCCCTAAAGATGATTTCCCGTTGCCTCATATCGATGTGTTGGTCGACAACACAGCCCAGTTCTCCGTGTTTTCGTTCATGGATGGCTTCTCCGGTTACAATCAGATCAAGATGGCGCTGGAGGACATGGAGAAAACGACGTTTATCACTCCCTGGGGAACATTTTGCTATAAGGTAATGCCTTTCGGTCTGAAGAACGCAGGGGCCACTTACCAACGAGCAATGGTAACTTTGTTCCATGACATGATTCATCATGAGATTGAAGTCTATGTTTATGACATGATTGCGAAGTCCCAAACGGAGGAGGGACATCTGGTCAATTTGCTGAAACTTTTTGAGAGGCTTAGGAAGTTCAGGTTGAGGCTGAATCCTAACAAATGTACTTTCGGAGTACGGTCCGGAAAGTTACTGGGGTTTATCGTGAGTGAAAGAGGCATTGAGGTTGATCCTGCGAAGATAAAAGCCATACAAGAAATGCCAGTGCCAAAAACAGAAAAAGAAGTTCGTGGTTTCT
Source organism: Lathyrus sativus (assembly GCA_963859935.3). NCBI lineage: Eukaryota > Viridiplantae > Streptophyta > Magnoliopsida > Fabales > Fabaceae > Lathyrus > Lathyrus sativus. The sequence goes on from OZ012736.1 coordinate 240,290,352, forward strand.
TGGGCAGAATAAACTACATTGCAAGGTTTATCTCTCAGCTCACAGCCACGTGTGAACCGATGTTCAAGCTTTTAAAGAAAGATCAGGCAATTACCTGGAATGAGGATTGCCAGAAGGCATTCGACAAGATAAAGCAGTATCTTCAGGAACCTCCAATCTTGATACCCCCAGTGGCTGGACGGCCTCTAATCATGTACTTGACAGTTCTTGAGAATAGTATGGGGTGTGTTCTCGGTCAGCACGACGAGACGGGCAGAAAAGAGCATGCCATTTACTACTTGAGTAAAAAGTTCACTGACTGTGAATCTCGCTACTCAATGCTGGAGAAAACGTGTTGCGCACTAGCCTGGGATGCCAAACGTTTACGACAGTACATGCTCAATCACACCACCATGCTAATTTCGAAGATGGATCCAATCAAGTACGTCTTCGAAAAGCAGGCTCTTTCGGGCAGGATTGCCAGATGGCAAATGGTGTTAACGGAATACGATATTCAGTACGTCTCCCAGAAGGCCATCAAGGGAAGCGTATTGTCTGATTACCTTGCCGAGCAGCCGATCGAGGATTACCAGCCGATGAAATTTGAATTCCCTGACGAGGATATCATGTTTCTCAAAGCGAAGGATTGCGATGAGTCGTTGCCCGACGAGGGGCCAGATAGGAAATCCCAGTGGAAATTGATATTCGACGGGGCGGTTAATTCCTATGGAAGTGGCATAGGGGCGATCATCACGACTCCCCACGGATCCCACATCCCGTTCACTGCGAGACTGACGTTTCCAGTCACCAACAATGAGGCGGAGTGCGAAGCATGCATTATGGGTCTAGAAGAGGCAATTGATTTGAGAATCAAGAACCTAGACGTACATGGTGACTCGACACTTGTGATCAACCAGATTAAAGGGGAGTGGGAGACTCGTCAATCGAATTTGGTGTCGTACATGAATTATGCCAGAAGGCTACTTCCGTTCTTTGATCGAGTGGAACTCCATCATGTGCCCAGAGCGGAAAATCAAATGGCTGATGCCTTAGCCACGTTGGCTTCTATGTATAAAGTCAATTTTTGGAATGAGGCTCCAAGAATTGTCCTTTCTCTTCTTGATAGACCTGCCTTTCTCTTTGCGATTGAGGAAGCTTCCGACGACAAGCCATGGTTCCATGACATCCAGACTTTCCTTATGACTAAGGAATATCCTGCCGGTGTGTCAACCCAGGATAGGAAGACTCTGAGGAGGCTGTCTGGAAATTTTTATCTCAATCCTGATGGAGTGTTGTATAAGAGAAACCACGATCTCGTGCTACTCAGATGTGTAGATGAGAAAGAGGCGAGTATGCTCATGGAAGAAGTCCATGAAGGCACATTTGGTACGCACGCCGGTGGGCATGCTATGACGAGAAAGATCCTGAGAGCAGGATACTACTGGCTGACGATGGAGTCGGATTACTTTAAATTCGCAAAGAGATGCCATAAATGCCAGATTTATGCTGATAAGATTCACGTGCCACCGTGCCCGTTAAACGTCATGTCCTCCCCGTGGCCATTCTCCATGTGGGGCATCAACATGATAGGCAAGATCGAGCCTACTGCATCTAACGGTCATCGCTTCATTCTAGTAGCTATCGACTACTTCACCAAGTGGGTGGAGGCAGCCTCGTATGCTAATGTGACCAAGCAGGTGGTGGCTAAATTCATAAAGAGGGACATCATCTGTCGTTACGGAATTCCCGAGCGGATCATTACTGATAATGGTTTGAATTTGAATAACAAGATGATGAAGGAGCTGTGCCAGAGTTTCAAGATTGAACACCACAACTCATCTCCTTACCGGCCGAATATGAATGGTGCCGTTGAAGCGGCCAATAAGAACATAAAGAAGATTGTTTAGAAGATGGTTGTGACCTACAAAGATTGGCACGAGATGCTGCCATTTGCACTGCACGGTTATCGTACGACGATACGTACGTCTACCGGGGCAACTCCTTTCTCCTTAGTGTACGGTATGGAAGTTGTCCTACCGTTAGAAGTGGAGATCCCTTCTTTACAAGTTTTGGTTGATGTGAAACTCGACGAGGCAGAATGGATTACGAACTGACTGAACCAACTCAGCCTGATGGACGAGAAGAGGTTAGCATCGATTGCGTTTGGTCGTCTGTACCAAAGCCGAATGAAGAAAGCTTATGATAAGAAGGTGCGTCCTAGAAGCTTTCAGACGGGTGATCTCGTCCTGAAGAAGATTCTTCCTCCACACTCCGATCACCGGGGCAAGTGGACTCCCAATTACGAAGGTCCGTACGTCGTCAGCAAGGTCTTCTAGGGAGGAGCTTTGTTGTTATCCACGATGGATGGTGAAGATTTTGCATCCCCGGTGAACGCGGACGCAGTTAAAAAATTCTTTGCTTGAAAGCGACCCGCTGGACAAAAAAAGAGAGTCCAAGCAAAAAAGGGGCATCCTGGCGAACCAAAAACAGAATAAAAGGTTCGGGCAAAAATTAGGGATATAAATTTAAAAAAATGTACACCCGCGAAGTCGAAAACCTACACTGGGCGGCTTCGGCAAAAAAAGGTATCCCGGTGAACTGAAAACCCGCAAAGGGCGGTTCACGCAAAAGTTAGGGATTTGAAAAAAGCAAATGACTGTGTTCCGCGTGTGGACTTTCTTTGTGTAGTGGTGGAAGACCTGAAGGCCGTTTATCTGAATCAATCTCTTCCGAAGCTGAAGCGCCGGAGAAGTATCGAAGTCGAGTGGGTCATAGAGGGATCAACTCATGGTGTTCGTCTATGCCTCGTTGCCGACATTTGTATATATTGATGTATATTTATGTTTTATTTTTGCGCGGCTTCCTCATTCCAGGAGCTTGCATCTGTTGTAAAACATTTTTACCCATTCAGGGGTTCGTTATCAATAAAATGCATACTATTTAGCAATTCTGTTCGCCCGTTTAGCATTTACCTGTTTTGTTTACGAAAAAGAACGCCGATATTTTGATAAAATGCGCATACATAAACTTACTGGCCTAGGCCACTGATTGATGAAACGATGAATTACTTGAACATTGCCACAAGATGATAGCCTTGATAGGTCCCTTTGAGAAGGGTATCTTGTCTGTTTCCTTGTGCTGTTACAGGTGTAGCATATTCCAGACAATGCGTCGTGCGCATCCCTGAAGCAGGATGATTCCGCCTTCTCCAGCAAAGTTCAGTAGCCTCTCCCCGCAGAGTCTGAACACGAGACAATGAGCATTGATATGTCTCCCCAGGCAGAGAGGATTCTCTCCCCCAATCAGATGCATCCTGAAGGAACGTCATCTCCTCAGCTGAGTCAGGCGCCGAAGCGTGTGTTCATCCCCCAGCACCGGGTCACAAGTGCAGGTCTCGTAGGAAACTATTCGTTCACAGAAGTGTGCAGCAACTGATGGTGCAAGACTGAAGTCTCCAGCGGAATTGAAATTCCCCACCAGAGTCGTACTCTCCCCCAAAGTCGGATGATTCCTTCTTCTCCAGCGGAATTGAGATTCCCCACAGAGTCATACTCTCCAGCAAGCAGAATGATTTCTCCTTCCTCAGCCGAGTTTGCAGACCCCCAAGAGAGCCGAATCCTTGGAAGCTGCTCAGATCATGATTGGTTCTCCCCAGTAGAGTATGGAATAGCTGATGCTGTGTTTCCCCGCCAGAGTCGTTATCTCCAGGGAAGTAGCCGTGAAGGCCATGCAGTCTATTCCCGTGATTGATATCGCTTTCCCTCAGCAGGTTCAGGTTCTCGTAGAGCTTCGTTCCCCTGCAGTAGTTAACTGAAGTTGTTTCCCCTGCGGCAGTTAACTGAAGTTGTGTCCCCTGTGGAGTCCAATTGAGATTGGCGTGACCGTGTGCTCCTCAGCAGGATGATTCCTCTATCTGAGTAGTTATTTCTCCTTGACAGGAGGACTCTCCCTTTGGCATTTATTTTGCTGACGGGATCGCATCATTGTGCATGACTGCATAGCATTTATCATGAACGCATAGCATTTCCATCGTGTGGAGCATTGCGCCATGGCCGAAGCATACGCATAATAAACATGATCTAGGTTGTTACCGTTCTTGTTTTGCAGGTGTTCCGCCACAAAATTGATTGCTTAGGATGAGTCCTGAAATTCTCCCCAACGAAGTCGCTTGCTCAAGATGATTCTTGAAGTCCCCAGCGAAGTCTTCGGTTCAAGATGATTCTTGAATCCCCCAGCAGGGTCGTTTGCTTAAGATGATTCTTAAGACCCCCAGTGCAGTCTCCAGAGTGGTTGCTCAAGTCGATACTTAGAGTCCCCGACAGAGTGTTTGCTCAGGATGATTCCTGAAAGCTCCAGCATGGATATCGGTTCAAGATGATTCTTGAAGTCCCCGACGGAGTTATTTGGCCAAGATGATTCTTGAAGTCCTCAGCAGAGTTGATTCATCCAGAATGATTTCTGGATCCCCGAAGCGGAGTTACTTGATAGTTCTCCAGAATCCCCAGCGGAGATGCGTCGTCCCCAGCAGGTTTCTGAACGGTGAAGTTGAAACCTCCCCTGAAGACTTCATGATTGAAGTCTGACCGGGTTAATGAAGAAGTTCTCTCAGCTGATGCGGAGTGCGTGATGGTAGAGGTTTAGATATTTCCAGTTGGCTCATGATTGACCATGAATTCTATTCCTGACTTGCTGATAAAGTCCGGCTGATGCCCGACAGTTTTTTCTGAATTCCTGATGGCATGATCAACCTGATGGTTGACCTGTTAAAGTCCGGCTGATGCCTGACAAGTTCTTTGAATGCCTGATGGCATGATCAACCTGATGGTTGACCTGATGAAGTCCGGCTGATGCCCGACAGTTTTCTTTGAATGCCTGATGGCATGATCAACCTGATGGTTGACCTGAAGAGTCCTGAGGAATCGTGATGCCTGATGGCATGATCAACTATGTATTACCGGTTACCGTGTGACCAATTCTCCAGCTAGTGGCCATGCAACTATTATTTCAGTTCTCGAAGATTTATTCCCGTCAGAGTACCGTGTACTTGTGCAGTTGGCAAATATTCGGGCTTGTTGGTATTCAACCGTCTTTTACCTTGATTGGCTGAGAGCCGTTCGCTCCTCACCCAGTCAGGTTCAAGCCGTTTGAATAGGGGCAGCTGTTGCACCCCAAAATTTGACCAACATTTATTTACCTAGCTTGTGGTTCATCTTATTCATCATCTGCATTTCATTGATATGTGTGCAGTAGGTCAAGAGGTATGAATACCAATCAAGACTTTGAAGATAGCCAAGAAGGTTATTCAAGTGTTCAAGGATTGATATCCTTGTCAAAAAAGTTAAGAAATCCTCAGAAAGATTGGTTGAAACCAAGATTGTGTGCCTCCTAACTTGAGAGTTGTGGGAGCCCCTCAGATGATTCTGAGGCTATGAGGATGGACTTGAGGCTTTGAGAAAGCTTATGAGATGTCTTGAAAGCCATCATGAATCCTAGAGAGGTCATTGTACAAGAATTCAGAAGACTCAGCCATGAGTGGTGGAGTTAGGGTTTGACTAGGTCAACCCTCGGTCAACTGATGATTTGGAGAGGGTTGAGACCTAATACAAGAGCCATGTAATCATGGATTGATGCATTGAGATGCTATAAGGATGGTTCCAAGACCAACTCATCATGATTGAAGAGTTTGAGAAGTTTCAAGCTAGGGTTTCTAAGGCTTGACAGTGTAAAATCCCCAAGTTTGATCCCTATCTTCAAGGCAGTTTAGCTCAATATGTGATTGTCATCTCATATTACCTACAACATGAATGTTGTAGAGCTTTCTCTTAGCTTTAATTTGAGTACTAGAAGTCCTTGATAGGATTTGTAGAGCTCAAGTTATGACTTTGACAAGTTACAGGTCATCTGAGGTATGTGAATCTGGGTCCTTGAAAGTCACCCAACTTGCATCCAACTTTTTCCCTAGTAGGATGATTCCTATGAACTCTTGGTCAAAATGAGTGTTGTTCCTCATCTTCTTAGCTTTCTAGAGAGTACTAGAAGTCCTTGATAGGATTTGTAGAACTCAAGTTATGGCTTTGACAAGTCAATGGCATCTTGGTCATTTGGACATTATAGGTCATTTCAAGCATAAGGCCATATCTCCTATTTCCAAGCTTCAAATGGAAAAATCTTCAACATTAAACTTGCTTAGAATGATGTTTTAAGGCTAGTAGGGAGGTCATGAGGTGTTGAAAAGGCTTTTAGCAAAAAGTGATAAAAATGACTTAAAATGGAGACATAAGTTAATTAAGTTGAAATTAGAAATTGGAAATTCCAAGTTATACATCCAAACCATGTCTTATAATAGGTCATTTTGACTCTAAAAGATATTCTAAAAACAATGGTTCAGCCACAATTTTGATTTGAGGCCTAGATCATGGGGCTGCTTTGGAAATTGCTTGCTTGCATCTTAAGGCACAAAGGCAAAACATAAGAAAACTCAATGTACAAGCTTGCTAAGGGTTTTAACACACCATATATCTCATATAAGGATAATTTCAAGTCAGAATTGGTTGCTGCAAGGGCTATGGCATGAGATGATATGTGAGAAGAAGTGAATTCATAAACTCATGACATGAGAATCCCAATTTCTCATGGGATGGTTCTAGATGGTTCTAGATGATTCTAAACCATTCTATATAGTGTATAGAACTTGCTCAGATGCAAGGTTGGTGTAAGATTTGAGAGAAGAGAGAGTTGGCCATTTCACTTGCTTCCATTGCAAGTTGAAAGCAAAATCCACATTCTGATTCAATTCCATCCATTCTTTCAATCTAAACACATTCCTCTAATCATAGTGAAGCTGTGCAAATCAATTTGAGAGCAAAACCATAGAGATTTGAGGAGTTGGCAATTTAGATTTTCAAGGTTGCAAGTCATAATCGGTTTTGGAGATTGAAGCTTTCTTGGTCCAATCTTTTGCAAACAGAAGCTCTATCATCATCCAAGGATCGATTCTGAAGAGTTTGAAGGCTTGCATTGAAGGTTTACACCATCTGTTCATCAAGAAATACCAGGTTTGCAAAATTCACCCTACACCATAATTTATGCATCTTTAGGTAGAATGGTTAGGTTAGAACTGTTAGAGACCAATAGGTGATCATTTCTGGAGAGTTAGGGATCGTTTGGTGAAGGTTGAGTTATGGACACCATTACTTTGTTGAGCAAGAACTCGAGATATAGTGAGGAAGAATACAAGTTTGATAGCTTATTTTCACCAGTGAAGTGTGGTAATCATTTTAGTACCAAGAAATCCAAGAATTATTGAAGTTGAGGTTTTACCATTTCTTGGATCCACTATCGGGTTTTAAGATAAAGACCATTTCAAGGAATTCTAGGGCTATGGTCGTACTCAGCATGAAAAATGGAGCATGTTAGTGTTTTGAATTGTTAAATTTGATGATGATTTGAGGACATACGAATGGAGGGAAGTCTGGCATGTGAAGCTCTGTTTCCATGGAGAGTTGTTGCAAACCCTAGCCAGAGGTAGAAGACGAAGGCATAGCCATTGGATGATGTAATGACCGGTTGACCAAAGCCGAATCTGAGGGCTGAGATTCAACCTTGTTTGAAGAGGGAAACTCTGAAGCGCATGAAATGCGGCGTTTCATTAAAAGGGGGGATTGGACTCCGTTGCTATCCACACCCCAGATCATGGCCCATGGTTGTTTTGAACTACATTTGGTTACTTTTCACACCAGATCATGGCCCATCGTTCAGGCTCCGGTCATTTTCGTTGAATATCCAGACTCGGGTTATTACTTTAAGCGTTCAGGCTCCGGTCAGTTTCGTTGAGTATCCAGATTCCGATTATTACGTTGAGCGTTGAGGCTCCGGTCAGTTTTGTTGGGTATCCAGACACCGGTTATTACGTTGAGCGTTCAGGCTCCGGTCATTTTCGTTGAGTATCCAGACTCCGGTTATTAAGTTGAGCGTCAGGCTCAGATCATTTTCGTTGAGTATCCAGACTCCGATTATTACGTTGAACGTTCAGGCTCCGGTTTTGGTTGAGTATCCTGACTCCGGTTATTACGTTGAGGGTTCAGACTCCGGTCATTTTCTTTGAGTATCTAGACTCCTGTCATTACGTTGAACATTCAGGCTCCGATCATTTTCGTTGAGTATATATACTCCGGTCAATACGTTGAGCGTTCAGGCTCCGGTCATTTTCGTTGAGTATCCAGACTCCGGTCATTACATTGAGCGTTAAGGATCCAGTCATTTTTGTTGAGTATCATAACTCCATTTATTACGTTGAGCGTACTGGATCCGATAAGTTTCGTTGAGTATCCAGACTCCAAATATTACGTTGAGCGTTCAGGCTCCGGTCAGTTTCGTTGGGTATCCAGACTCCGGTGATTACGTTGATCGTTCAGGCTCCGGTCATTTTCGTTGACTATCCAGACTCAGGTTATTATGTTAAGCGTTCAGGCTCCGGTCAGTTTCATTGAGTATCCAGATTCCGATTATTACGTTGAGCGATTAGGCACCGGTCAGTTTCGTTGGGTATCCAGACTCCGGTTATTACGTTGAGTGTTCAGGCTCCGGTCATTTTCGTTGAGTATCCAGACTCTGGTTATTAAGTTGAGCGTCAGGCTCCGATCATTTTCGTTATGTATCCAGACTCTGATTATTACGTTGAACATTCAGGCTCTGGTTATTTTCGTTGAGTATCCTGACTCCGGTTATTACGTTGAGGGTTCAGACTCCGGTCATTTTCGTTGAGTATCTAGACTCCTGTCATTACGTTGAACGTTCAGGCTCCGATCATTTTCGTTGAGTATCCATACTCCGGTCAATACGTTGAGCGTTCAGGCTACGGTCATTTTCGTTGAGTATCCAGACTTCGGACATTACATTGAATGTTCTGGATCCAGTCGTTTTTGTTGAGAATCATAACTCCATTTATTACGTTAAGCGTTCAGGATCCGATCAGTTTCGTTGAGTATCCAGACTCCAAATATTAGGTTGAGCGTTCAGGCTCTGGTCAGTTTCGTTGGGTATCCAGACTCCGGTGATTACGTTTATCGTTCAGGCTCCGGTCATTTTCGTTGACTATCCAGACTCGGGTTATTACGTTAAGCGTTAAGGCTCCGGTCAGTTTTGTTGAGTATCCAGATTCCGATTATTACGTTGAGCATTCAGGCTCCGGTCAGTGTCGTTGGGGATCCAGACCCCGGTTATTAGGATGAGTGTTCAGGCTCCGGTAATTTTCGTTGAGTATCCAGACTCCGGTTATTAAGTTGAGCGTCAGGCTCCGATCATTTTCGTTGAGTATCCAGACTCCGATTATTACGTTGAACGTTCAGGCTCCGGTTATTTTCGTTGAGTATCCTGACTCCGGTTATTACGTTGAGGGTTCAGACTCCGGTCATTTTCGTTGAGTATCTAGACTCCTGTCATTACGTTGAACGTTCAGGCTCCGATCATTTTCGTTGAGTATCCATACTCCGGTCAATACGTTGAGCGTTCAGGCTACGGTCATTTTCGTTAAGTATCCAGACTCCGGTCATTACATTGAGCGTTTTGGATCCAGTCATTTTTATTGAGTATCATAACTCCATTTATTACGTTGAACGTTCAGGATCCGATCAGTTTCGTTGAGTATCCAGACTCCAAATATTACGTTGAGCTTTCAGGCTCCGGCCAGTTTCGTTGGGTATCCAGACTCCGGTAATTACGTTGATCGTTCAGGCTCCGGTCATTTTCGTTGACTATCCAGACTCGGGTTATTACGTTAAGCGTTCAGGCTCCGGTCAGTTTCATTGAGTATCCAGATTCCGATTATTACGTTGAGCGTTCAGGCTCCGGTCAGTTTCGTTGGGTATCTAGACTCCGGTTATTACGTTGAGCGTTCAGGCTCCGATCATTTTCGTTGAGTATCCAGACTCCGGTTATTAAGTTGAGCGTCAGGCTCAGATCATTTTCGTTGAGTATCCAGACTCCGATTATTATGTTGAACGTTTAGGCTCCGGTTATTTTCGTTGAGTATCCTGACTCCGATTATTACGTTGAGGGTTCAGACTCCGATCATTTTCTTTGAGTATCTAGACTCTTGTCATAATGTTGAACGTTCAGGCTCCGATCATTTTCATTGAGTATCCATACTCCAGTCAATACGTTGAGCGTTCAGGCTCCGGTCATTTTCGTTGAGTATCCAGACTCCGGTCATTACATTGAACGTTAAGGATCCAGTCATTTTTGTTGAGTATCATAACTCCATTTATTACGTTGAGCGTTCAGGATCCGATTAGTTTCGTTGAGTATCCAGACTCCAAATATTACGTTGAGCTTTCAGGCTCCGGTCAGTTTCGTTGGGTATCCAGACTCCGGTAATTACGTTGATCGTTCAGGCTCCGGTCATTTTCGTTGACTATCCAGACTCGGGTTATTACGTTAAGCGTTCAGGCTCCGGTCAGTTTCGTTGAGTATCCAGATTCCGATTATTACGTTGAGCGTTCAGGCTCCGGTCAGTTTCGTTGGGTATCCAGACTCCGGTTATTACGTTGAGCGTTCAGGCTCCGGTCATTTTCGTTGAGTATCCAGACTCCAGTTATTAAGTTGAGCGTCAGGCTCAGATCATTTTCGTTGAGTATCCAGACTCCGATTATTATGTTGAACGTTCAGGCTCCGGTTATTTTCGTTGAGTATCCTGACTCTGATTATTACGTTGAGGGTTCAGACTCCGATCATTTTCTTTGAGTATCTAGACTCTTATCATTACGTTGAACGTTCAGGCTCCGATCATTTTCATTGAGTATCCATACTCCGGTCAATACGTTGAGCGTTCAGGCTCCGGTCATTTTCGTTGAGTATCCAGACTCCGGTCATTACATTGAGCGTTAAGGATCCAGTCATTTTTGTTGAGAATCATAACTCCATTTGTTACGTTGAGCGTTCAGGATCCTATCAGTTTCGTTGAGTATCCAGACTCCAAATATTTCGTTGAGCGTTCAGGCTCCGGTCAGTTTCGTTGGGTATCCAGACTCCGGTGATTACGTTGATCATTCAGGCTCCGGTCATTTTCGTTGACGATCCAGACTCGGGTTATTACATTAAGCTTTCAGGCTCCGGTCAGTTTCTTTGAGTATCCAGATTCCGATTATTACCTTGAGCGTTCAGGCTCTGGTCAGTTTCGTTGGGTATCCAGACTCCGGTTATTACGTTGAGCGTTCAAGCTCTGATCATTTTCGTTGAGTATCCAGACTCCGGTTATTAAGTTGAGCGTCAGGCTCCGATCATTTTCGTTGAGTATCCAGACTCCGATTATTACGTTGAGCGTTCAGGCTCCGTTCATTTTCGTTGAGTATCCAGACTCTGTTTATTACGTTGAGGGTTCAGACTCCGGTCATTTTATTTGAGTATCTAGACTCCTGTCATTACATTGAACGTTCAAGCTCCGATCATTTTTGTTGAGTATCCATACTCTGGTCAATACGTTGAGCGTTCAGGCTCCGGTCATTTTCGTTGAGTATCCAGACTCCGGTCATTACATTGAGCATTCAGGACCCAGTCATTTTTGTTGAGTATCTTAACTCCATTTATTACGTTGAGCGTTCAGGATCCGACCAGTTTCGTTGAGTATCCAGACTCCAAATATTAGGTTGAGCGTTCAGGCTCTGGTCAGTTTCGTTGGGAATCCAGACTTCGGTGATTACGTTGATCGTTCAAGCTCCGGTCATTTTCGTTGACTATCCAGACTCGGGTTATTACGTTAAGCGTTAAGGCTCCGGTCAGTTTCGTTGAGTATCCAGATTATGATTATTACGTTGAGCGTTTAGGCTCCGGTCAGTTTCGTTGGGTGTCCAGCCTCCGATTATTACGTTGAGCGTTCAGGCTCCGGGCATTTTCGTTGAGTATCCAGACTCCGGTTATTACGTTGAGGGTTCGGAGTCTGGTCATTTTCGTTGAGTATCTAGACTCCTGTCATTACGTTGAACGTTCAGGCTCCGATCATTTTCGTTGAGTATCCATACTCCGGTCAATACGTTGACCGTTCAGGCTCTGGTCATTTTCGTTGAGTATCCAGACTCCGGTCATTACATTGAGCGTTCAGGATCCAGTCATTTTTGTTGAGTATCATAACTCCATTTATTACGTTGAGCGTTCAGGATCCGATCAGTTTCATTGAGTATCCAGACTCCAAATATTACATTGAGCGTTCAGGCTCCGGTCAGTTTCATTGGGTATCCAGACTCCGGTGATTACGTTGATCGTTCAGGCTCCGGTCATTTTCGTGTACTATCTAGATTCGGGTTATTACGTTAAGCGTTCAGGCTCCGGTCAGTTTCATTGAGTATCCAGATTCTGATTATTACGTTGAGCGTTCAGGCTCCGGTCAGTTTTGTTGGGTATCCAGACTCCGGTTATTACGTTGAGAGTTCAGGCTCCAGTAATTTTCGTTGAGTATCCAGACTCCGGTTATTAAGTTGAGCGTCAGGCTCAGATCATTTTCGTTGAGTATCCAGACTCCGATTATTACGTTGAACATTCAGGCTCTGGTTATTTTCGTTGAGTATCCTGACTCCGGTTATTACGTTGAGGGTTCAGACTCTAGTCATTTTCTTTGAGTATCTAGACTCCTGTCATTACGTTGAACGTTCATGCTCCGATCAGTTTCGTTGAGTATCTATAGTCCGGTCAATACGTTGAGCGTTCAGGCTCCGGTCATTACATTGAGCGTTAAGGATCCAGTCATTTTTGTTGAGTATCATAAATGCATTTATTACGTTGAGCGTACAGGATCTGATAAGTATCGTTGTGTATCCAGACTCCAAATATTACGTTGAGCGTTCAGGCTCCGCTCAGTTTCGTTGGGTATCCAGACTCCGGTGATTACGTTGATCGTTCAGGCTCCGGTCATTTTCATTGACTAATCAGACTCGGGTTATTATGTTAAGCGTTCAGGCTCCGGACAGTTTCATTGAGTATCCAGATTCCGATTATTACGTTGAGCGATCAGGCTCTGTTCAGTTTCGTTGGGTATCCAGACTCCGGTTATTACGTTGAGCGTTCAGGCTCCGGTCATTTTTGTTGAGTATCCAGACTCCGGTAATTAAGTTGAGCGTCAAGCTCCGATCATTTTCGTTGAGTATCCAGACTCTGATTATTACGTTGAACGTTCAGGCTCCGGTTATTTTCGTTGAGTATCCTGACTCCGGTTATTACGTTGAGGGTTCAGACTCCGGTTATTTTCGTTGAGTATCTAGACTCCTGTCATTACGTTGAACGTTCAGGCTCCGATCATTTTCGTTGAGTATCCATACTCCGGTTAATACGTTGAGCGTTCAGGCTCTGGTCATTTTCGTTGAGTATCCAGACTCCGGTCATTACATTGAGCGTTCAGGATCCAGTCATTTTTGTTGAGTATCATAACTCCATTTATTACGTTGAGCGTTCAGGATCCGATCAGTTTCATTGAGTATCCAGACTCCAAATATTACATTGAGCGTTCAGGCTCCGGTCAGTTTCATTGGGTATCCAGACTCCGGTGATTACGTTGATCGTTCAGGCTCCGGTCATTTTCGTGTACTATCTAGATTCGGGTTATTACGTTAAGCGTTCAGGCTCCGGTCAGTTTCATTGAGTATCCAGATTCTGATTATTACGTTGAGCGTTCAGGCTCCGGTCAGTTTTGTTGGGTATCCAGACTCCGGTTATTACGTTGAGAGTTCAGGCTCCAGTAATTTTCGTTGAGTATCCAGACTCCGGTTATTAAGTTGAGCGTCAGGCTCAGATCATTTTCGTTGAGTATCCAGACTCCGATTATTACGTTGAACATTCAGGCTCTGGTTATTTTCGTTGAGTATCCTGACTCAGGTTATTACGTTGAGGGTTCAGACTCTAGTCATTTTCTTTGAGTATCTAGACTCCTGTCATTACGTTGAACGTTCATGCTCCGATCAGTTTCGTTGAGTATCTATAGTCCGGTCAATACGTTGAGCGTTCAGGCTCCGGTCATTACAATTGAGCGTTAAGGATCCAGTCATTTTTGTTGAGTATCATAAATGCATTTATTACGTTGAGCGTACAGGATCTGATAAGTATCGTTGTGTATCCAGACTCCAAATATTACGTTGAGCGTTCAGGCTCCGCTCAGTTTCGTTGGCTATCCAGACTCCGGTGATTACGTTGATCGTTCAGGCTCCGGTCATTTTCATTGACTATTCAGACTTGGGTTATTATGTTAAGCGTTCAGGCTCCGGACAGTTTCATTGAGTATCCAGATTCCGATTATTACGTTGAGCGATCAGGCTCTGTTCAGTTTCGTTGGGTATCCAGACTCCGGTTATTACGTTGAGCGTTCAGGCTCCGGTCATTTTTGTTGAGTATCTAGACTCCGGTTATTAAGTTGAGCGTCAAGCTCCGATCATTTTCGTTGAGTATCCAGACTCTGATTATTACGTTGAACGTTCAGGCTCCGGTTATTTTCGTTGAGTATCCTGACTCCGGTTATTACGTTGAGGGTTCAGACTCCGGTTATTTTCGTTGAGTATCTAGACTCCTGTCATTACGTTGAACGTTCAGGCTCCGATCATTTTCGTTGAGTATCCATACTCCGGTTAATACGTTGAGCGTTCAGGCTCTGGTCATTTTCGTTGAGTATCCAGACTCCGGTCATTACATTGAGCGTTCAGGATCCAGTCATTTTTGTTGAGTATCATAACTCCATTTATTACGTTGAGCGTTCAGGATCCGATCAGTTTCATTGAGTATCCAGACTCCAAATATTACATTGAGCGTTCAGGCTCCGGTCAGTTTCATTGGGTATCCAGACTCCGGTGATTACGTTGATCGTTCAGGCTCCGGTCATTTTCGTGTACTATCTAGATTCGGGTTATTACGTTAAGCGTTCAGGCTCCGGTCAGTTTCATTGAGTATCCAGATTCTGATTATTACGTTGAGCGTTCAGGCTCCGGTCAGTTTTGTTGGGTATCCAGACTCCGGTTATTACGTTGAGAGTTCAGGCTCCAGTAATTTTCGTTGAGTATCCAGACTCCGGTTATTAAGTTGAGCGTCAGGCTCAGATCATTTTCGTTGAGTATCCAGACTCCGATTATTACGTTGAACATTCAGGCTCTGGTTATTTTCGTTGAGTATCCTGACTCAGGTTATTACGTTGAGGGTTCAGACTCTAGTCATTTTCTTTGAGTATCTAGACTCCTGTCATTACGTTGAACGTTCATGCTCCGATCAGTTTCGTTGAGTATCTATAGTCCGGTCAATACGTTGAGCGTTCAGGCTCCGGTCATTACAATTGAGCGTTAAGGATCCAGTCATTTTTGTTGAGTATCATAAATGCATTTATTACGTTGAGCGTACAGGATCTGATAAGTATCGTTGTGTATCCAGACTCCAAATATTACGTTGAGCGTTCAGGCTCCGCTCAGTTTCGTTGGCTATCCAGACTCCGGTGATTACGTTGATCGTTCAGGCTCCGGTCATTTTCATTGACTATTCAGACTTGGGTTATTATGTTAAGCGTTCAGGCTCCGGACAGTTTCATTGAGTATCCAGATTCCGATTATTACGTTGAGCGATCAGGCTCTGTTCAGTTTCGTTGGGTATCCAGACTCCGGTTATTACGTTGAGCGTTCAGGCTCCGGTCATTTTTGTTGAGTATCTAGACTCCGGTTATTAAGTTGAGCGTCAAGCTCCGATCATTTTCGTTGAGTATCCAGACTCTGATTATTACGTTGAACGTTCAGGCTCCGGTTATTTTCGTTGAGTATCCTGACTCCGGTTATTACGTTGAGGGTTCAGACTCCGGTTATTTTCGTTGAGTATCTAGACTCCTGTCATTACGTTGAACGTTCAGGCTCCGATCATTTTCGTTGAGTATCCATACTCCGGTTAATACGTTGAGCGTTCAGGCTCTGGTCATTTTCGTTGAGTATCCAGACTCCGGTCATTACATTGAGCGTTCAGGATCCAGTCATTTTTGTTGAGTATCATAACTCCATTTATTACGTTGAGCGTTCAGGATCCGATCAGTTTCGTTGAGTATCCAGACTCCAAATATTACGTTGAGCGTTCAGGCTCCGGTCAGTTTCGTTGGGTATCCAGACTCCGGTAATTATGTTGATCGTTAAGGCTCCGGTCATTTTCGTTGACTATCTAGACTCGGGTTATTACGTTAAGCGTTCAGGCTCTGGTCAGTTTTGTTGAGTATCCAGATTCCGATTATTACGTTGAGCGTTCAAGCTCCGGTCAGTTTCGTTGGGTATCCAGACTCCGGTTATTACGTTGAGCCTTTAGGCTCCGGTCATTTTCGTTGAGTATCCAGACTCCGGTTATTAAGTTGAGCGTTAGGCTCAGATCACTTTCGTTGAGTATCCAGACACTGATTATTACGTTGAACGTTCAGGCTCTGGTTATTTTCTTTGAGTATCCTGACTCCGGTTATTACGTTGAGGGTTCAGACTCTAGTCATTTTCTTTGAGTATCTAGACTCCTGTCATTACGTTGAACGTTCAGGCTCCGATCATTTTCGTTGAGTATCTATACTCTGGTCAATACGTTGAGCGTTCAGGCTCCGGTCATTTTCGTTGAGTATCCAGACTCCGGTAATTACATTGATCGTTAAGGATCCAGTCATTTTTGTTGAGTATCATAACTGCATTTATTACGTTGAGCGTACAGGATCAGATAAGTATCGTTGTGTATCCAGACTCCAAATATTACGTTGAGCGTTCAGGCTCCGGTCAGTTTCGTTGGGTATCCAGACTCCGGTGATTACG
Organism: Lathyrus sativus; assembly: GCA_963859935.3. Classification (NCBI taxonomy): domain Eukaryota; kingdom Viridiplantae; phylum Streptophyta; class Magnoliopsida; order Fabales; family Fabaceae; genus Lathyrus; species Lathyrus sativus. The sequence goes on from OZ012736.1 coordinate 240,307,109, forward strand.
TTGATCGTTCAGGCTCCGGTCATTTTCGTTGATTATTCAGACTCGGGTTATTATGTTAAGCGTTCAGGCTCCAGACAGTTTCATTGAGTATCCAGATTCCGATTATTACGTTGAGCGATCAGGCTCCGGTCAGTTTCGTTGGGTATCCAGACTCCGGTTATTACGTTGGGCGTTCAGGCTCCGGTCATTTTCGTTGAGTATCCAGACTCCAGTTATTAAGTTGAGCGTCAGGCTCCGATCATTTTCGTTGAGTATCCAGACTTTGATTATTACGTTGAACGTTCAGGCTCCGGTTATTTTCGTTGAGTATCCTGACTCCGGTTATTACGTTGAGGGTTCAGACTCCGGTTATTTTCGTTGAGTATCTAGACTCCTTTCATTACGTTGAACGTTCAGGCTCCGATCATTTTCGTTGAGTATCCATACTCCGGTCAATACGTTGAGCGTTCAGGCTACGGTCATTTTCGTTGAGTATCAAGACTCCGGTCATTACATTGAGCGTTCTGGATCCAGTCATTTTTCTTGAGTATCATAACTCCATTTATTACGTTGAGCGTTCAGGATCCGATCAGTTTCGTTGAGTATCCAGACTCCAAATATTACGTTGAGCGTTCAGGCTCTGGTCAGTTTCGTTGGGTATCCAGACTCCGGTAATTATGTTAATTTCAGGCTCCGGTCATTTTCGTTGACTATCCAGACTCGGGTTATTACGTTAAGCGTTCAGGCTCCGGTCAGTTTCGTTGAGTATCCAGATTCCGATTATTACGTTGAGCGTTCAGGCTCCGGTCAGTTTTGCTGGGTATCCAGACTCCGGTTATTACGTTGAGCCTTTAGGCTCCGGTCATTTTCGTTGAGTATCCAGACTCCGGTTATTAAGTTGAGCGTCAGGCTCAGATCACTTTCGTTGAGTATCCAGACTCTGATTATTATGTTGAACGTTCAGGCTCCGGTTATTTTCGTTGAGTATCCTGACTCCGATTATTACGTTGAGGGTTCAGACTCTGGTCATTTTCTTTGAGTATCTAGACTCTTGTCATTACGTTGAACGTTCAGGCTCCGATCATTTTCGTTGAGTATCCAGACTCCGGTCAATACGTTGAGCCTTCAGTCTCTGGTCATTTTCGTTGAGTATCCTGACTGCGGTCATTACATTGAGCGTTAAGGATCCAGTCATTTTTATTGAGTATCATAACTCCATTTATTATGTTGAGCATACAGGATCCGATAAGTTTCGTTGAGTATCCAGACTCCAAATATTACATTGAGCGTTCAGGCTCCGGTCAGTTTCGTTGGTATCCAGACTCCGGTGATTACGTTGATCCTTCAGGCTCCGGTCATTTTCGTTGACTATCCAGACTCGGGTTATTACGTTAAGCGTTCAGGCTCCGGTCAGTTTCGTTGAGTATCCAGATTCCGATTATTACGTTGAGCGTTCAAGCTCCGGTCAGTTTCGTTGGGTATCCAGACTCCGGTTATTACGTTGAGCGTTCAGGCTCCGGTCATTTTCGTTGAGTATCCAGACTCCGGTTATTAAGTTGAGCGTCAGGCTCCGATCATTTTCATTGAGTATCCAGACTCTGATTATTACGTTGAACGTTCAGGCTCCGGTTATTTTCGTTGAGTATCCTGACTCTGGTTATTACGTTGAGGGTTCAGACTCCGGTCATTTTCGTTGAGTATCTAGACTCCTGTCATTACGTTGAACGTTCAGGCTCCGATCATTTTCGTTCAGTATCCATACTCCGGTCATTACGTTGAGCGTTCAAGCTCTGGTCATTTTCGTTGAGTATCCAGACTCCGGACATTACATTGAACGTTCTGGATCCAGTCATTTTTTTTAGTATCATAACTCCATTTATTACGTTAAGGGTTCAGGATCCGATCAGTTTCGTTGAGTATCCAGACTCCAAATATTACGTTGAGCGTTCAGGTTCCGGTCAGTTTCGTTGGGTATCCAGACTCCGGTGATTACGTTGATCGTTCAGGCTCCGGTCATTTTCGTGTACTATCCCGACTCGGGTTTTTACGTTAAGCGTTCAGGCTCCGGTCAGTTTCGTTGAGTATCCAGATTCTGATTATTACGTTGAGCGTTCAGGCTCCGGTCAGTTTTGTTGGGTATCCAGACTCCGGTTATTACGTTGAACGTTCAGGCTCCGGTAATTTTCGTTGAGTATCCAGACTCCGGTTATTAAGTTGAGCGTCAGGCTCAGATTATTTTTGTTGAGTATCCAGACTCCGATTATTACGTTGAACGTTCAGGCTCCGGTTATTTTCGTTGAGTATCCTGACTCCGGTTATTACGTTGAGGGTTCAGACTCCAGTCATTTTCTTTGAGTATCTAGACTCTTGTCATTACGTTGAACGTTCAGGCCCCGATCATTTTCGTTGAGTATCCAGACTCCGGTCAATACGTTGAGCCTTCAGTCTCTGGTCATTTTCGTTGAGTATCCTGACTCCGGTCATTACATTGAGCGTTAAGGATCCAGTCATTTTTGTTGAGTATCATAACTCCATTTATTATGTTGAGCGTACAGGATCCGATAAGTTTCGTTGAGTATCCAGACTCCAAATATTACGTTGAGCGTTCAGGCTCCGGTCAGTTTCGTTGGTATCTAGACTCCGGTGATTACGTTGATCCTTCAGGCTCCGGTCATTTTCGTTGACTATCCAGACTCGGGTTATTACGTTAAGCGTTCAGGCTCCGGTCAGTTTTGTTGAGTATCCAGATTCCGATTATTACGTTGAGCGTTCAAGCTCCGGTCAGTTTCGTTGGGTATCCAGACTCCGGTTATTACGTTGAGCGTTCAGGCTCCGGTCATTTTCGTTGAGTATCCAGACTCCGGTTATTAAGTTGAGCGTCAGGCTCCGATCATTTTCATTGAGTATCCAGACTCTGATTATTACGTTGAACGTTCAGGCTCCGGTTATTTTTGTTGAGTATCCTGACTCTGGTTATTACGTTGAGGGTTCAGACTCCAGTCATTTTCGTTGAGTATCTAGACTCCTGTCATTACGTTGAACGTTCAGGCTCCGATCATTTTCGTTCAGTATCCATACTCCGGTCATTACGTTAAGCGTTCAGGCTCTAGTCATTTTCGTTGAGTATCCAGACTCCGGACATTACATTGAACGTTCTGGATCCAGTCATTTTTTTTAGTATCATAACTCCATTTATTACGTTAAGCGTTCAGGATCCGATCAGTTTCGTTGAGTATCCAGACTCCAAATATTACGTTGAGCGTTCAGGCTCCGGTCAGTTTCGTTGGGTATCCAGACTCCGGTGATTACGTTGACCGTTCAGGCTCCGGTCATTTTCGTGTACTATCCCGACTCGGGTTTTTACGTTGAGCGTTCAGGCTCCGGTCAGTTTCGTTGGGTATCCAGACTCCGGTTTTTATGTGGAGCGTTCAGGCTCCGGTAATTTTCGTTGAGTATCCAGACTCCGGTTATTAAGTTGAGCGTCAGGCTCAGGTCATTTTCGTTGAGTATCCAGACTCTGATTATTATGTTGAACGTTCAGGCTCCGGTTATTTTCGTTGAGTATCCTGACTCCGGTTATTATGTTGAGGGTTCAGACTCCAGTCATTTTCTTTGAGTATCTAGACTCCTGTCATTACGTTGAACGTTCAGGCTCCGATCATTTTCGTTGAGTATCTATACTCCGGTCAATACGTTGAGCGTTCAGGCTCCGGTCATTTTCGTTGAGTATCCAGACTCCGGTCATTACATTGAGCATTAAGGATCCAGTCATTTTTGTTGAGTATCATAACTCCATTTATTACGTTGAGCGTACAGGATCCGATAAGTATCGTTGGGTATCCAGACTCCAAATATTACGTTGAGCGTTCAGGCTCCGGTCAGTTTCGTTGGGTATCCAGACTCCGGTGATTACGTTGATCGTTCAGGCTCCGGTCATTTTCGTTGACGATCCAGACCCACGTTATTACGTTAAGCTTTCAGGCTCCGGACAGTTTCATTGAGTATCCTGATTCCGATTATTACGTTGAGCGTTCAGGCTCCGGTCAGTTTCGTTGGGTATCCAGACTCCGGTTATTACGTTGAGCGTTCAGGCTCCGGTCATTTTCGTTGAGTATCTAGACTCCGGTTATTAAGTTGAGCGTCAGGCTCCGATCATTTTCGTTGAGTATCAGACTCTGATTATTACGTTGAACGTTCAGGCTCCGGTCATTTTCGTTGAGTATCCAGACTCCGGTCAATACGTTGAGCATTCAGGCTACAATCATATGCGTTGAGTATCTAGACTCCGGTCATTACATTGAGCGTTCTGGATCCAGTCATTTTTATTGAGTATCATAACTCCATTTATTACGTTGAGCGTTCAGGATCTGATCAGTTTCGTTGAGTATCCAGACTCCAAATATTACGTTGAGCGTTCAGGCTCCGGTCAGTTTCGTTGGGTATCCAGACTCCGGTGATTACGTTGATCATTCAGGCTCCGGTCATTTTCGTTGACGATCCAGACTCGCGTTATTACGTTAAGCTTTCAGGCTCCGGTCAGTTTCGTTGAGTATCCAGATTCCGATTATTACGTTGAGCGTTCAGGCTCCGGTCAGTTTCGTTGGGTATCCAGACTCCGGTTATTACGTTGAGCCTTTAGGCTCCGGTCATTTTTGTTGAGTATCCAGACTCCGATTATTAAGTTGAGCGTTAGGCTCAGATCATTTTCGTTGAGTATCTAGACTCTGATTAATACGTTGAACGTTCAGGCTCCGGTTATTTTCGTTGAGTATCCTGATTCCGATTATTACTTTGAACGTTCAGACTCCAGTCATTTTCTCTGAGTATCTAGACTCCTGTCATTACGTTGAACGTTCAGGCTCCGATCATTTTCGTTGAGTATCTATACTCCGGTCAATACGTTGAGCGTTCAGGCTCCGGTCATTTTCGTTGAGTATCCAGACTCCGGTCATTATATTGAGCGTTAAGGATCCAGTCATTTTTGTTGAGTATCATAACTCCATTTATTACGTTGAGCGTAAAGGATCCGATAAGTATCGTTGGGTATCCAGACTCCAAATATTACGTTGAGCGTTCAGGCTCCGGTCAGTTTCGTTGGGTATCCAGACTCCGGTGATTACGTTGATCGTTCAGGCTCCGGTCATTTTCGTTGACTATTCAGACTCGGGTTATTATGTTAAGAGTTCAGGCTCCGGACAATTTCATTGAGTATCCAGATTCCGATTATTACGTTGAGCGTTCAGGCTCCGGTCAGTTTCGTTGGTTATCCAGACTCTGGTTATTACGTTGAGCGTTTAGGCTCCGGTCATTTTCGTTGAGTATCCAAACTCCGGTTATTAAGTTTAGCGTCAGGCTCCGATCATTTTCGTTGAGTATCCAGACTCTGATTATTACGTTGAACGTTCAGGCTCCGGTTATTTTCGTTGAGTATCCTGACTCCGGTTATTACGTTGAGGGTTCAGACTCCGGTCATTCTCGTTGAGTATCTAGACTCCTGTCATTACGTTGAACGTTCAGGCTCCGATCATTTTCGTTGAGTATCCATACTCCGGTCAATACGTTGAGCGTTCAGGCTACAATCATATGCGTTGAGTATCTAGACTCCGGTCATTACATTGAGCATTCTGGATCCAGTCATTTTTATTGAGTATCATAACTCCATTTATTGCGTTGAGCGTTCAGGATCTGATCAGTTTCGTTGAGTATCCAGACTCCAAATATTACGTTGAGCGTTCAGGCTCAGGTCAGTTTCGTTGGGTATCCAGACTCCGGTAATTACGTTGATCGTTCAGGCTCCGGTCGTTTTCGTTGACTATCCAGACTCGGGTTATTACGTTAAGCGTTCAGGCTCCGGTCAGTTTCCTTGAGTATCCAGATTCCGATTATTACGTTGAGCGTTCAGGCTCCGGTCAGTTTCGTTGGGTATCCAGACTCCGGTTATTACGTTGAGCTTTCAGGCTCCGGTCATTTTCGTTGAGTATCCAGACTCCGGTTATTAAGTTGAGCGTCAGGCTCAGATCATTTTGGTTGAGTATCTAGACTCCGATTATTATGTTGAACGTTCAGGCTCCGATTATTTTCGTTGAGTATCCTGACTCCGATTATTACGTTCAGGGTTCAGACTCCGGTTATTTTCTTTGAGTATCTAGACTCTTGTCATTACGTTGAACGTTCAGGCTCCGATCATTTTCGTTGAGTATCCATACTCCGGTCAATACGTTGAGCGTTCAGGCTCTGGTCATTTTCGTTGAGTATCCAGACTTCGGTCATTACATTGAGTGTTAAGGATCCAGTCATTTTTGTTGAGTATCATAACTCCATTTATTATGTTGAGCGTACAGGATCCGATAAGTTTCGTTGAGTATCCAGACTCCAAATATTACGTTGAGCGTTCAGGCTCCGGTCAGTTTCGTTGGGTATCCAGACTCCGGTGATTACGTTGAGCGTTTAGGCTCCGGTCATTTTCGTTTACTATCCAGACTCGGGTTATTACGTTAAGCGTTCAGGTTCCGGTCAGTTTCGTTGAGTATCCAGATTCCGATTATTACGTTGAGCGTTCAGGCTCCGGTCAGTTTCGTTGGGTATCCAGACTCCGGTTATTATGTTGAGCGTTCAGGCTCCGGTCATTTTCGTTGAGTATCTAGACTCCGGTTATTAAGTTGAGCGTCAGGCTCCGATCATTTTCGTTGAGTATCAGACTCTGATTATTACGTTGAACGTTCAGGCTCCGGTTATTTTCGTTGAGTATCCTGACTCCGGTTATTATGTTGAGGGTTCATACTCCGGTCATTTTCGTTGAGTATCTAGACTCGTGTCATTACGTTGAACGTTCAGGCTCCGATCATTTTCGTTGAGTATCCATACTCCGGTCAATACGTTGAGCGTTCAGGCTCCAGTCATTTTCGTTGAGTATCCAGACTCCGGTCATTACATTGAGTGTTAAGGATCCAGTCATTTTTGTTGAGTATCATAACTCCATTTATTACGTTGAGCGTTCAGGATCCGATCAGTTTCATTGAGTATCCAGACTCCAAATATTACGTTGAGCGTTTAGGCTCTGGTCAGTTTCGTTGGGTATCCAGACTCCGGTGATTACGTTGATCCTTCAGGCTCCGGTCATTTTCGTTGACTATCCAGACTCGGGTTATTACGTTAAACGTTTAGGCTCCGGTCAGTTTCGCTGAGTATCCAGATTCCGATTATTACGTTGAGCGTTCAGGCTGCGGTCAGTTTCGTTGGGTATCCAGACTCCGGTTATTACGTTGAGCGTTCAGGCTCCGGTCATTTTCGTTGAGTATCCAGACTCCGGTTATTAAGTTGAGCGTCCGGCTCCGATCATTTTCGTTGAGTATCCAGACTCTGATTATTACGTTGAACGTTTAGGCTCTGGTTATTTTCGTTGAGTATTCTGACTCCGGTTATTATGTTGAGGGTTCAGACTCCGGTCATTTTCGTTGAGTATCTAGACTCCTGTCATTAAGTTGAACATTCAGGCTCCGATCATTTTCGTTGAGTATCCATACTCCGGTCAATACGTATAGCGTTCAAGCTACGATCATTTTCGTTGAGTATCCAGACTCCGGTCATTACATTGAGCGTTCTGGTTCCAGTCATTTTTATTGAGTATCATAACTCCATTTATTACGTTGAGCGTTCAGGATCCGATCAGTTTCGTTGAGTATCCAGACTCCAAATATTACGTTGAGCGTTCAGGCTCCGATCAGTTTCGTTGGGTATCCAGACTCCGGTAATTACTTTGATCGTTCAGGCTCCAGTCATTTTTGTTGACTATCCAGACTCGGGTTATTACGTTAAGCATTCAGGCTCCGGTCAGTTTCGTTGAGTATCCCGATTCCGATTATTACGTTGAGCGTTCAGGCTCCGGTCAGTTTCGTTGGGTATCCAGACTCCGGTTATTACGTTGAGCGTTCAGGCTCCGGTCATTTTCGTTGAGTATCCAGACTCCGGTTATTAAGTTGAGCGTCAGGCTCCGATCATTTTCGTTGAGTATCCAGACTCTGATTATTACGTTGAACGTTCAGGCTCCGGTTATTTTCGTTGAGTATCCTGACTCCGGTTATTACGTTGAGGGTTCATACTCCGGTCATTTACGTTGAGTATCTAGACTCGTGTCATTACGTTGAACGTTCAGGCTCCGATCATTTTCGTTGAGTATCCATACTCCGGTCAATACGTTGAGCGTTCAGGCTACGGTCATTTTCGTTGAGTATCCAGACTCCGGTCATTACATTGAGCGTTCAGGATCCAGTCATTTTTGTTGAGTATCATAACTCCATTTATTACGTTGAGCGTTCAAGATCCGATCATTTTCGTTGAGTATCCAGACCCCAAATATTATGTTTAGCGTTCAGGCTCTGGTCAGTTTCGTTGGGTATCCAGACTCCGGTGATTACGTTGATCATTCAGGCTCAGGTCATTTTTGTTGACTATCCAGACTCAGGTTATTACGTTAAGCGTTCAGGCTCCGGTCAGTTTCATTGAGTATCCAGATTCCGATTATTACGTTGAGCGTTCAGGCTCCGGTCAGTTTCGTTGGGTATCCAGACTCTGATTGTTACGTTCATCGTTCAAGCTCCGGGCATTTTCGTTGAGTTTCCAGACTCCGGTTATTACGTTGAGGGGTCAGACTCCGGTCATTTTCGTTGAGTATCTAGACTCCTGTCATTACGTTGAACGTTCAGGCTCTGATCATTTTCGTTGAGTATCTATACTCCGGTCAATACGTTGAGCGTTCAGGCTCCAGTCATTTTCGTTGAGTATCCAGACTCCGGTCATTACATTGAGCGTTAAGGATCCAGTCATTTTTGTTGAGTATCATAACTCCATTTATTACGTTGAGCGTTCAGGATCCGATCAGTTTCATTGAGTATCCAGACTCCAAATATTACGTTGAGCGTTCAGGCTCCGGTCAGTTTCGTTGGGTATCCAGACTCCGGTGATTACGTTGATCCTTCAGGCTCCGGCCATTTTCGTTGACTATCCAGACTCGGGTTATTACGTTAAGCGTTCAGGCTCCGGTCAGTTTCGTTGAGTATCCATATTCCGATTATTACGTTGAGCGTTCAGGCTCCGGTCAGTTTCGTTGGGTATCCAGACTCCGGTTATTACGTTGACCGTTCAGGCTCCGGTCATTTTCGTTGAGTATCCAGACTCCGGTTATTAAGTTGAGCGTCAGGATCCGATCATTTTCGTTGAGTATCCAGACTCTGATTATTACGTTGAACGTTTAGGCTCCGGTTATTTTCGTTGAGTATCCTGACTCCGGTTATTATGTTGAGGGTTCAGACTCCGGTCATTTTCGTTGAGTATCTAGACTCCTGTCATTAAGTTGAACGTTCAGGCTCCGATCATTTTCGTTGAGTATCCATACTCCGGTCAATACGTAGAGCGTTCAGGCTACGGTCATTTTCGTTGAGTATCCAGACTCCGGTCATTACATTGAGCGTTCTGGATCCAGTCATTTTTAATGAGTATCATAACTCCATTTATTACGTTGAGCGTTCAGGATCCGATCAGTTTCGTTGAGTATCCAGACTCCAAATATTACGTTGAGCGTTCAGGCTCCGATCAGTTTCGTTGGGTATCCAGACTCTGGTAATTACTTTGATCGTTCAGGCTCCAGTCATTTTTGTTGACTATCCAGACTCGGGTTATTACGTTAAGCGTTCAGGCTCCGGTCAGTTTCGTTGAGTATCCAGATTCCGATTATTACGTTGAGCGTTCAGGCTCCGGTCAGTTTCGTTGGGTATCCAGACTCCGGTTATTACGTTGAGCTTTCAGGCTCCGGTCATTTTCGTTGAGTATCCAGACTCCGGTTATTAAGTTGAGCGTCAGGCTCAGATCATTTTCGTTGAGTATCTAGACTCCGATTATTATGTTGAACGTTCAGGCTCCGGTTATTTTCGTTGAGTATCCTGACTCCGATTATTACGTTCATTGTTCAGACTCCGTTCATTTTCTTTGAGTATCTAGACTCTTGTCATTACGTTGAACGTTCAGGCTCCGATCATTTTCGTTGAGTATCCATACTCCGGTCAATACGTTGAGCGGTCAGGCTCCGGTTATTTTCGTTGAGTATCCAGACTCCGGTCATTACATTGAGCGTTAAGGATCCAGTCATTTTTGTTGAGTATCATAACTCCATTTATTATGTTGAGCGTACAGGATCCGATAAGTTTCGTTGAGTATCCAGACTCCAAATATTACGTTGAGCGTTCAGGCTCCGGTCAGTTTCGTTGGGTATCCAGTGTCCGGTGATTACGTTGATCCTTCAGGCTCCGGTCATTTTCGTTGACTATCCAGACTTGGGTTATTACGTTAAGCGTTCAGGCTCCGGTCAGTTTCGTTGAGTATCCAGATTCCGATTATTACGTTGAGCGTTCAGGCTCCGGTCATTTTCGTTGAGTGTCCTGACTCCGGTTATTATGTTGAGGGTTCAGACTCCGGTCATTTTCGTTGAGTATCTAGACTCCTATCATTAAGTTGAACGTTCAGGCTCCGGTCATTTTCGTTGACTATCCATACTCCGGTCAATACGTAGAGCGTTCAGGCTACGGTCATTTTCGTTGAGTATCCAGACTCCGATCATTACATAGAGCGTTCTGGATCCAGTCATTTTTAATGAGTATCATAACTCCATTTATTACGTTGAGCGTTCAGGATCCGATCAGTTTCGTTGAGTATCCAGACTCCAAATATTACGTTGAGCGTTCAGGCTCCGATCAGTTTCGTTGGGTATCCAAACTCCGGTAATTACTTTGATCGTTCAGGCTCCAGTCATTTTTGTTGACTATCCAGACTCGGGTTATTACGTTAAGCGTTCAGGCTCCGGTCAGTTTCGTTGAGTATCCAGATTCTGATTATTACGTTGAGCGTTCAAGCTCCAGTCAGTTTCGTTGGGTATCCAGACTCCAGTTATTACGTTGAGCGTTCAGGCTCCGGTCATTTTCGTTGAGTATCCAGACTCCGGTTATTAAGTTGAGCGTCAGGCTCAGATCATTTTCGTTGAGTATCCAGACTCCGATTATTATGTTGAACGTTCAGGCTCCGGTTATTTTCGTTGAGTATCCTGACTCCGATTATTACGTTGAGGGTTCAGACTCAGATCATTTTCTTTGAGTATCTATACTCTTGTCATTACGTTGAACGTTCAGGCTCCGATCATTTTCGTTGAGTATCCATACTCCGGTCAATACGTTGAGCGTTCAGGCTTCGGTTATTTTCGTTGAGTATCCAGACTCCGGTCATTACATTGAGCGTTAAGGATCCAGTCATTTTTGTTGAGTATCATAACTCCATTTATTATGTTGAGCGTACAGGATCCGATAAGTTTCGTTGGGTATCCATACTCCAAATGTTACGTTGAGCGTTCAGGCTCCGGTCAGTTTCGTTGGGTATCCAGTGTCCGGTGATTATGTTGATCCTTCAGGCTCCGGTCATTTTCGTTGACTATCCAGACTCGGGTTATTACGTTAAGCGTTCAGGCTCCGGTCAGTTTCGTTGAGTATCCAGATTCCGATTATTACGTTGAGCGTTTAGGCTTCGGTCATTTTCGTTGAGTATCCAGACTCCGGTTATTAAGTTGAGCGTCAGGCTCCGATCATTTTCGTTGAGTATCCAGACTCTGATTATTACGTGGAACGTTTAGGCTCCGCTTATTTTCGTTGAGTATCCTGACTCCGGTTATTATGTTGAGGGTTCAGACTCCGGTCATTTTCGTTGAGTATCTAGACTCCTGTCATTAAGTTGAACGTTTTGGCTCCGATCATTTCCGTTGAGTATCCATACTCCGGTCAATACGTAGAGCGTTCAGGCTACGGTCATTTTCGTTGAGTATCCAGACTCTGGTCATTACATTGAGCGTTCTGGATCCAGTCATTTTTAATGAGTATCATAACTCCATTTATTACGTTGAGCGGTCAGGATCCGATCAGTTTCGTTGAGTATCCAGACTCCAAATATTACGTTGAGCGTTCAAGCTCCGATCAGTTTCGTTGGGTATCCATACTCCGGTAATTACTTTGATCGTTCAGGCTCCAGTCATTTTAGTTGACTATCCAGACTCGGGTTATTACGTTAAGCGTTCAGGCTCCAGTCAGTTTCGTTGAGTATCCAGATTCTGATTATTACGTTGAGCGTTCAGGCTCCGGTCAGTTTCGTTGGGTATCCAGACTCTGGTTATTACGTTGAGCGTTCAGGCTCCGGTCATTTTCGTTGAGTATCCAGACTCCGGTTATTAAGTTGAGTGTCAGGCTCAGATCATTTTCGTTGAGTATCCAGACTTCGATTATTATGTTGAACGTTCAGGCTCCGGTTATTTTCGTTGAGTATCCTGACTCCGATTATTACGTTGAGGGTTCAGACTCCGGTCATTTTCTTTGAGTATCTATACTCTTGTCATTACGTTGAACGTTCAGGCTACGATCATTTTCGTTGAGTATCCATACTCCGGTCAATACGTTGAGCGTTCAGGCTTCGGTTATTTTCGTTGAGTATCCAGACTCCGGTCATTACATTCAGCGTTAAGGATTCAGTCATTTTTGTTGAGTATCATAACTCCATTTATTATGTTGAGTGTACAGGATCCGATAAGTTTCGTTGAGTATCCATACTCCAAATATTACGTTGAGCGTTCAGGCTCCGGTCAGTTTCGTTGGGTATCCAGACTCCGGTGATTACGTTGATCCTTCAGGCTCCGGTCATTTTCGTTGACTATCCAGACTCGGGTTATTACGTTAAGCGTTCAGGCTCCGGTCAGTTTCGTTGAGTATCCAGATTCCGATTATTACGTTGAGCGTTCAGGCTCCGGTCAGTTTCGTTGGGTATCCAGACTCCGGTTATTACGTTGAGCGTTCAGGCTCCGGTCATTTTCGTTGAGTATCCAAACTCCGGTTATTAAGTTGAGCGTCAGGCTCCGATCATTTTCATTGAGTATCCAGACTCTGATTATTACGTTGAACGTTCAGGCTCCGGTTATTTTCGTTGAGTATCCTGACTCCGGTTATTATGTTGAGGGTTCAGACTCCGGTCATTTTCGTTGAGTATCTAGACTCCTGTCATTACGTTGAACGTTCAAGCTCCGATCATTTTCGGTGAGTATCCATACTCCGGTCAATACGTAGAGCGTTCAGGCTACGATCATTTTCGTTGAGTATCCAGACTCCGGTCATTACATTGAGCGTTCTGGTTCCAGTCATTTTTATTGAGTATCATAACTCCATTTATTACGTTGAGCGTTCAGGATCCGATCAGTTTCGTTGAGTATCCAGACTCCAAATATTACGTTGAGCGTTCAGGCTCGGGTCAGTTTCGTTGGGTATCCAGACTCCGGTAATTACTTTGATCGTTCAGGCTCCGGTCATTTTCCTTGACTATCCAGACTCGGGTTATTACGTTAAGCGTTTAGGCTCCGGTCAGTTTCGTTGAGTATCTAGATTCCGATTATTACGTTGAGCGTTCAGGCTCCGGTCAGTTTCGTTGGGTATCCAGACTCCGGTTATTACGTTGAGCGTTCAGGCTCCGGTCATTTTCGTTGAGTATCCAGACTCCGGTTATTAAGTTGAGCTTCAGGCTCAGATCATTTTCGTTGAGTATCCAGACTCCGATTATTATGTTGAACGTTCAGGCTCCGGTTATTTTCGTTGAGTATCCTGACTCCGATTATTACGTTGAGGGTTCAGACTCCGGTCATTTTCTTTGAGTATCTAGACTCTTGTCATTACGTTGAATGTTCATGCTCCGATTATTTTCGTTGAGTATCCATACTCCGGTCAATACGTTGAGCGTTCAGGCTTCGGTTATTTTCGTTGAGTATCTAGACTCCGGTCATTACATTGAGTGTTAAGGATCCAGTCATTTTTGTTGAGTATCATAACTCCATTTATTATGTTGAGTGTACAGGTTCCGATAAGTTTCGTTGAGTATCCAGACTCCAAATATTACGTTGAGCGTTCAGGCTCCGGTCAGTTTCGTTGGGTGTCCAGACTCCGGTGATTACGTTGATCCTTCAGGCTCCGGTCATTTTCGTTGACTATCCAGACTCGGGTTATTACGTTAAGCGTTCAGGCTCCGGTCAGTTTCGTTGAGTATCCAGAATCCGATTATTACGTTGAGCTTTCAGGCTCCGGTCAGTTTCGTTGGGTATCCAGACTCCGGTTATTACGTTGAGCGTTCAGGCTCCGGTCATTTTTGTTGAGTATCCAGACTCCGGTTATTAAGTTAAGCGTCAGGCTCCGATCATTTTCGTTGAGTATCCAGACTCTAATTATTACGTTGAACGTTCAGGCTCCAGTTATTTTCGTTGAGTATCCTATCTCCGGTTATTACGTTGAGGGTTCAGACTCCGGTCATTTTCATTGAGTATCTAGACTCCTGTCATTACGTTGAACATTCAGGCTCCGATCATTTTCGTTGAGTATCCATACTCCGGTCAATACGTTAAGCGTTCAGGCTCCGGTCATTTTCGTTGAGTATCCAGACTCCGGTCATTACATTGAGCGTTAAGGATCCAGTCATTTTTGTTGAGTATCATAACTCCATTTATTATGTTGAGCGTAAAGGATCCGATAAGTTTCATTGAGTATCCAGACTCCAAAAATTACTTTGAGCGTTTAGGCTCCGGTCAGTTTCGTGAGGTATCCAGACTCCGGTGATTACGTTGATCCTTCAGGCTCCGGTCATTTTCGTTGACTATCCAGACTCGGGTTATTACGTTAAGCGTTCAGGCTCCGGTCAGTTTCGTTGAGTATCCAGATTCTGATTATTACGTTGAGCGTTCAGGCTCCGGTCAGTTTCGTTGGGTATCCAGACTCCAGTTATTACGTTGAGCGTTCAAGCTCTGGTCATTTTTGTTGAGTATCCAAACTCCGGTTATTAAGTTGAGCGTCAGGCTCCGATCATTTTCATTGAGTATCCAGACTCTGATTATTACGTTGAACGTTCAGGCTCCGGTTATTTTCGTTGAGTATCCTGACTCCGGTTATTATGTTGAGGGTTCAGACTCCGGTCATTTTCGTTGAGTATCTAGACTCCTGTCATTACGTTGAACGTTCAGGCTCCGATCATTTTAGTTGAGTATCCATACTCCGGTCAATACGTAGAGCGTTCAGGTTACGATCATTTTCGTTGAGTATCCAGACTCCGGTCATTACATTGAGCGTTCTGGATCCAGTCATTTTTATTGAGTATCATAACTCCATTTATTACGTTGAGCGTTCAGGATCCGATCAGTTTCGTTGAGTATCCAGACTCCAAATATTACGTTGAGCGTTCAGGCTCCGGTCAGTTTCGTTGGGTATCCAGACTCCGGTAATTACTTTGATCGTTCAGGCTCCGGTCATTCTCATTGACTATCCAGACTCGGGTTATTACGTTAAGCGTTTAGGCTCCGGTCAGTTTCGTTGAGTATCTAGATTCCGATTATTACGTTGAGCGTTCAGGCTCCGGTCAGTTTCGTTGGGTATCCAGACTCCGGTTATTACGTTGAGCGTTCAGGCTCCGCTCATTTTCGTTGAGTATCCAGACTCTGGTTATTAAGTTGAGCGTCAGGCTCAGATCATTTTCGTTGAGTATCCAGACTCCGATTATTATGTTGAACGTTCAGGCTCCGATTATTTTCGTTGAGTATCCTGACTCCGATTATTACGTTGAGGGTTCAGACTCCGGTCATTTTCTTTGAGTATCTAGACTCCTGTCATTACGTTGAACGTTCAGGCTCCGATCATTTTCGTTGAGTATCCATACTCCGGTCAATACGTTAAGCGTTCAGGCTCCGGTCATTTTCGTTGAGTATCCAGACACCGGTCATTACATTGAGCGTTAAGGATCCAGTCATTTTTGTTGAGTATCATAACTCCATTTATTATGTTGAGCGTACAGGATCCGATAAGTTTCGTTGAGTATCCAGACTCCAAATATTACATTGAGCGTTCAGGCTCCGGTCAGTTTCGTTGGGTATCCAGACTCCGGTGATTACGTTGATCCTTCAGGCTCCGGTCATTTTCGTTGACTATCCAGACTCGGGTTATTACGTTAAGCGTTCAGGCTCCGGTCAGTTTCGTTGAGTATCCAGATTCCGATTATTACGTTGAGCGTTCAGGCTCCGGTCAGTTTCGTTGGGTATCCAGACTCCGGTTATTACGTTGAGCGTTCAGGCTCCGGTCATTTTCGTTGAGTATCCAAACTCCGGTTATTAACTTGAGCGTCAGGCTCCGATCATTTTCATTGAGTATCCAGACTCTGATTATTACGTTGAACGTTCAGGCTCCGGTTATTTTCGTTGAGTATCCTGACTCCGGTTATTATGTTGAGGGTTCAGACTCCGGTCATTTTCGTTGAGTATCTAGACTCCTGTCATTACGTTGAACGTTCAGGCTCCGATCATTTTCGTTGAGTATCCATACTCCGGTCAATACGTAGAGCGTTCAGGCTACGATCATTTTCGTTGAGTATCCAGACTCCGGTCATTACATTGAGCGTTCTGGATCCATTCATTTTTATTGAGTATCATAACTCCATTTATTACATTGAGCGTTCAGGATCCGATCAGTTTCGTTGAGTATCCAGACTCCAAATATTACGTTGAGCGTTCAGGCTCCGGTCAGTTTCGTTGGGTATCCAGACTCCGGTAATTACTTTGATCGTTCAGGCTCCGGTCATTCTCATTGACTATCCAGACTCGGGTTATTACGCTAAGCGTTTAGGCTCCGGTCAGTTTCGTTGAGTATCTAGATTCCGATTATTACGTTGAGCGTTCAGGCTCCGGTCAGTTTCGTTGGGTATCCAGACTCCGGTTATTACGTTGAGCGTTCAGGCTCCGCTCATTTTCGTTGAGTATCCAGACTCTGGTTATTAAGTTGAGCGTCAGGCTCAGATCATTTTCGTTGAGTATCCAGACTCCGATTATTATGTTGAACGTTCAGGCTCCGATTATTTTCGTTGAGTATCCTGACTCCGATTATTACGTTGAGGGTTCAGACTCCGGTCATTTTCTTTGAGTATCTAGACTCCTGTCATTACGTTGAACGTTCAGGCTCCGATCATTTTCGTTGAGTATCCATACTCCGGTCAATACGTTAAGCGTTCAGGCTCCGGTCATTTTCGTTGAGTATCCAGACACCGGTCATTACATTGAGCGTTAAGGATCCAGTCATTTTTGTTGAGTATCATAACTCCATTTATTATGTTGAGCGTACAGGATCCGATAAGTTTCGTTGAGTATCCAGACTCCAAATATTACATTGAGCGTTCAGGCTCCGGTCAGTTTCGTTGGGTATCCAGACTCCGGTGATTACGTTGATCCTTCAGGCTCCGGTCATTTTCGTTGACTATCCAGACTCGGGTTATTACGTTAAGCGTTCAGGCTCCGGTCAGTTTCGTTGAGTATCCAGATTCCGATTATTACGTTGAGCGTTCAGGCTCCGGTCAGTTTCGTTGGGTATCCAGACTCCGGTTATTACGTTGAGCGTTCAGGCTCCGGTCATTTTCGTTGAGTATCCAAACTCCGGTTATTAACTTGAGCGTCAGGCTCCGATCATTTTCATTGAGTATCCAGACTCTGATTATTACGTTGAACGTTCAGGCTCCGGTTATTTTCGTTGAGTATCCTGACTCCGGTTATTATGTTGAGGGTTCAGACTCCGGTCATTTTCGTTGAGTATCTAGACTCCTGTCATTACGTTGAACGTTCAGGCTCCGATCATTTTCGTTGAGTATCCATACTCCGGTCAATACGTAGAGCGTTCAGGCTACGATCATTTTCGTTGAGTATCCAGACTCCGGTCATTACATTGAGCGTTCTGGATCCATTCATTTTTATTGAGTATCATAACTCCATTTATTACATTGAGCGTTCAGGATCCGATCAGTTTCGTTGAGTATCCAGACTCCAAATATTACGTTGAGCGTTCAGGCTCCGGTCAGTTTCGTTGGGTATCCAGACTCCGGTAATTACTTTGATCGTTCAGGCTCCGGTCATTCTCATTGACTATCCAGACTCGGGTTATTACGCTAAGCGTTTAGGCTCCGGTCAGTTTCGTTGAGTATCTAGATTCCGATTATTACGTTGAGCGTTCAGGCTCCGGTCAGTTTCGTTGGGTATCCAGACTCCGGTTATTACGTTGAGCGTTCAGGCTCCGCTCATTTTCGTTGAGTATCCAGACTCTGGTTATTAAGTTGAGCGTCAGGCTCAGATCATTTTCGTTGAGTATCCAGACTCCGATTATTATGTTGAACGTTCAGGCTCCGATTATTTTCGTTGAGTATCCTGACTCCGATTATTACGTTGAGGGTTCAGACTCCGGTCATTTTCTTTGAGTATCTAGACTCCTGTCATTACGTTGAACGTTCAGGCTCCGATCATTTTCGTTGAGTATCCATACTCCGGTCAATACGTTAAGCGTTCAGGCTCCGGTCATTTTCGTTGAGTATCCAGACACCGGTCATTACATTGAGCGTTAAGGATCCAGTCATTTTTGTTGAGTATCATAACTCCATTTATTATGTTGAGCGTACAGGATCCGATAAGTTTCGTTGAGTATCCAGACTCCAAATATTACATTGAGCGTTCAGGCTCCGGTCAGTTTCGTTGGGTATCCAGACTCCGGTGATTACGTTGATCCTTCAGGCTCCGGTCATTTTCGTTGACTATCCAGACTCGGGTTATTACGTTAAGCGTTCAGGCTCCGGTCAGTTTCGTTGAGTATCCAGATTCCGATTATTACGTTGAGCGTTCAGGCTCCGGTCAGTTTCGTTGGGTATCCAGACTCCGGTTATTACGTTGAGCGTTCAGGCTCCGGTCATTTTCGTTGAGTATCCAAACTCCGGTTATTAACTTGAGCGTCAGGCTCCGATCATTTTCATTGAGTATCCAGACTCTGATTATTACGTTGAACGTTCAGGCTCCGGTTATTTTCGTTGAGTATCCTGACTCCGGTTATTATGTTGAGGGTTCAGACTCCGGTCATTTTCGTTGAGTATCTAGACTCCTGTCATTACGTTGAACGTTCAGGCTCCGATCATTTTCGTTGAGTATCCATACTCCGGTCAATACGTAGAGCGTTCAGGCTACGATCATTTTCGTTGAGTATCCAGACTCCGGTCATTACATTGAGCGTTCTGGATCCATTCATTTTTATTGAGTATCATAACTCCATTTATTACATTGAGCGTTCAGGATCCGATCAGTTTCGTTGAGTATCCAGACTCCAAATATTACGTTGAGCGTTCAGGCTCCGGTCAGTTTCGTTGGGTATCCAGACTCCGGTAATTACTTTGATCGTTCAGGCTCCAGTCATTTTCGTTGACTATCCAGACTCGGGTTATTACGTTAAGCGTTCAGGCTCCGGTCAGTTTCGTTGAGTATCCAGATTCCGATTATTACGTTGAGCATTCAGGCTCCGGTCAGTTTCGTTGGGTATCCAGACTCCGGTTATTACGTTGAGCGTTCAGGCTCCGCTCATTTTCGTTGAGTATCCAGACTCCGGTTATTAAGTTGAGCGTCAGGCTCAGATCATTTTCGTTGAGTATCCAGACTCCGATTATTATGTTGAACGTTCAGGCTCCGGTTATTTTCGTTTAGTATCCTGACTCCGATTATTACGTTGAGGGTTCAGACTCCGGTCATTTTCTTTGAGTATCTAGACTCTTGTCATTACGTTGAATGTTCATGCTCCGATCATTTTCGTTGAGTATCTATACTCCGGTCAATACGTTGAGCGTTCAGGCTTCGGTTATTTTCGTTGAGTATCCAAACCCTGGTCATTACATTGAGCGTTAAGGATCCAGTCATTTTTGTTGAGTATCATAACTCCATTTATTATGTTGAGTGTACAGGATCCGATAAGTTTCGTTGAGTATCCAGACTCCAAATATTACGTTGAGCGTTCAGGCTCCGGTCAGTTTCGTTGGGTGTCCAGACTCCGGTGATTACGTTGATCCTTCAGGCTCCGGTCATATTCGTTGACTATCCAGACTCGGGTTATTACGTTAAGCGTTCAGGCTCCGGTCAGTTTCGTTGAGTATCCAGAATCCGATTATTACGTTGAGCATTCAGGCTCCGGTCAGTTTCGTTGGGTATCCAGACTCCGGTTATTACGTTGAGCGTTCAGGCTCCGGTCATTTTTGTTGAGTATCCAGACTCCGGTTATTAAGTTAAGCGTCAGGCTCCGATCATTTTCGTTGAGTATCCAGACTCTAATTATTACGTTGAACGTTCAGGCTCCAGTTATTTTCGTTGAGTATCCTGACTCCGGTTATTACGTTGAGGGTTCAGACTCCGGTCATTTTCATTGAGTATCTAGACTCCTGTCATTACGTTGAACGTTCAGGCTCCGATCATTTTCGTTGAGTATCCATACTCCGGTCAATACGTTAAGCGTTCAGGCTCTGGTCATTTTCGTTGAGTATCCAGACTCCGGTCATTACATTGAGCGTTAAGGATCCAATCATTTTTGTTGAGTATCATAACTCCATTTATTATGTTGAGCATAAAGGATCCGATAAGTTTCATTGAGTATCCAGACTCCAAAAATTACGTTGAGCGTTTAGGGTCCGGTCAGTTTCGTTGGGTATCCAGATTCCGGTGATTACGTTGATCCTTCAGGCTCCGATCATTTTCGTTGACTATCCAGACTCGGGTTATTACGTTAAGCGTTCAGGCTCCGGTCACTTTCGTTGAGTATCCAGATTCCGATTATTACGTTGAGCGTTCAGGCTCCGGTCAGTTTCGTTGGGTATCCAGATTCCGGTGATTACGTTGAGCGTTCAGGCTCCGGTCATTTTCGTTGAGTATCCAGACTCCGGTTATTAAGTTAAGCGTCAGGCTCCGATCATTTTCGTTGAGTATCCAGACTCTGATTATTACGTTGAACGTTCAGGCTCCGGTTATTTTCGTTGAGTATCCTGACTCCGGTTATTATGTTGAGGGTTCAGACTCCGGTCATTTTCGTTGAGTATCTAGACTCCTATCATTACGTTGAACGTTCAGGCTCCGATCATTTTTGTTGAGTATCCATACTCCGGTCAATATGTTGAGCGTTCAGGCTACGGTCATTTTCGTTGAGTATCCAGACTCCGGTCATTACATTGAGCGTTCAGGATCCAATCATTTTTATTGAGTATCATAACTTCATTTATTACGTTGAGCGTTCAGGATCCGATCAGTTTCGTTGAGTATCCAGACTCCAAATATTACGTTGAGCGTTCAGGCTCCGGTCATTTTCGTTGGGTATCCAGACTCCGGTAATTACTTTGATCGTTCAGGCTCCGGTCATTTTCGTTGACTATCCAGACTCGGGTTATTACGTTAAGCGTTCAGGCTCCGGTCAGTTTGGTTGAGTATCCAGATTCCGATTATTACGTTGAGCGTTCAGGCTCCGGTCAGTTTCGTTGAGTATCCAGACTCCGGTTATTACGTTGAGCGTTCAGGCTGCGGTCATTTTCGTTGAGTATCCAGACTCCGGTTATTAAGTTGAGCGTCAGGCTTAGATCATTTTCGTTGAGTATCCTGACTCCGGTTATTACGTTGAGGGTTCAGACTCCGGTCATTTTCGTTGAGTATCTAGACTCCTGTCATTACGTTGAACGTTCAGGCTCCGATCATTTTTGTTGAGTATCCATACTCCGGTCACTACGTTGAGCGTTCAGGCTACGGTCATTTTCGTTGAGTATCCAGACTCCGGTCATTACATTGAGCGTTCAGGATCCAGTCATTTTTGTTGAGTATCATAACTCCATTTATTACGTTGAGCGTTCAGGATCCGATCAGTTTTGTTTAGTATCCAGACTCCAAATATTACGTTTAGCGTTCAGGCTCCGATCAGTTTCGTTGGGTATCCAGACTCCGGTGATTACGTTGATCATTCAGGCTCAGGTCATTTTTGTTGACTATCCAGACTCGGGTTATTACATTAAGCGTTCAGGCTCCGGTCAGTTTCCTTGAGTATCCAGATTCCGATTATTACGTTGAGCGTTCAGGCTCCGGTCAGTTTCGTTGGGTATCCAGACTCCGATTATTACGTTCATCGTTCAGGCTCCGGTCATTTTCGTTGAGTATCCAGACTCCGGTTATTACGTTGAGGGTTCAGACTCCGGTCATTTTCGTTGAGTATCTAGACTCCTGTCATTACGTGGAACATTCAGGCTCCGATCATTTTCGTTGAGTATCCATACTCCGGTAATTATGTTGAGCGTTCAGGCTCCGGTTATTTTCATTGAGTATCTAGACTCCGGTCATTACATTGAGCGTTCATTATCCAATCATTTTTGTTGAGTATCATAACTCCATTTATTACGTTGAGCGTTCAGGCTCCGGTCAGTTTCGTTGGGTATCCAGACTCCAGTTATTACGTTGAGCGTTCAGGCTCCGGTAAGTTTCGTTGGGTATCCAGACTCCGATTATTACATTGAGCGTTCAGGCTCCGGTCATTTTCGTTGAGTATCCAGACTCCGGTTATTAAGTTGAGCGTCAGGCTCCGATCATTTTCGTTGAGTATCCAGACTCCGATTATTACGTTGAGCGTTCAGGCTCCGGTCATTTTCGTTGAGTAACCAGACTCCGTTTATTACGTTGAGCGTTCAGGATCCAGTCATTTTTGTTGAGTATCATAACTCCATTTATTACGTTGAGCGTTCAGGATCCGATCAGTTTCGTTGAGTATCCAGACTCCAAATATTAGGTTGAGCGTTCAGGCTCTGGTCAGTTTTATTGGGTATCCAGACTCCGGTGATTACGTTGATCGTTCAGGCTCCGGTCATTTTCGTTGACTATCCAGACTCAGGTTATTAAGTTAAGCGTTAAGGCTCCGGTCAGTTTCGTTGAGTATCCAGATTCCGATTATTACGTTGAGCGTTCATGCTCCGGTCAGTTTTGTTGGCTGTCCAGATTCCGATTATTACGTTGAGCGTTCAGGCTCCGGGCATTTTCGTTGAGTTTCCAGACTCCGGTTATTACGTTGAGGGTTCAGACTACGGTCATTTTCATTGAGTATCTAGACTCCGTTATTACGTTGAGCGTTCAGGCTCCGGTCAGTTTCGTTGGGTATCCAGACTCCAGTTATTACGTTGAGCGTTCAGGCTCCGGTCATTTTCGTTGAGTATCCAGATTCCGATTATTACGTTGAGCGTTCAGGCTCCGGTCAGTTTCGTTGGGTATCCAGACTCCGATTATTACATTGAGCGTTCAGGCTCCGATCATTTTCGTTGAGTATCCAGACTCCGGTTATTAAGTTGAGCGTCAGGCTCCGATCATTTTCGTTGAGTATCCAGACTCCGATTATTACGTTGAGCGTTCAGGCTCCGGTCATTTTCGTTGAGTAACCAGACTCCGTTTATTACGTTGAGCGTTCAGGATCCAGTCATTTTTGTTGAGTATCATAACTCCATTATTACGTTGAGCGTTCAGGATCCGATCAGTTTCGTTGAGTATCCAGACTCCAAATATTAGGTTGAGCGTTCAGGCTCTGGTCAGTTTTATTGGGTATCCAGACTCCGGTGATTATGTTAATCGTTCAGGCTCCGGTCATTTTCGTTGACTATCCAGACTCGGGTTATTAAGTTAAGCGTTAAGGCTCCAGTCAGTTTCGTTGAGTATCCAGATTCCGATTATTACGTTGAGTGTTCATGCTCCGGTCAGTTTCGTTGGCTGTCCAGATTCCGATTATTACGTTGAGCGTTCAGGCTCCGGGCATTTTCGTTGAGTATCCAGACTCCGGTTATTACGTTGAGGGTTCAGACTACGGTCATTTTCATTGAGTATCTAGACTCATGTCATTACGGTCAACGTTCAGGCTCCGATCATTTTCTTTGAGTATCCATACTTTGGTCAATACGTTGAGCGTTCAGGCTCCGATCATTTTCGTTGAGTATCCAGGCTCCAGTCATTTTTGTTGAGTATCATAACTCCATTTATTACGTTGAGCGTTCAGGATCCGATCAGTTTCGTTGAGTATTCAGACTCCAAATATTACGCTGAGCATTCAGGCTCCGGTCAGTTTCGTTGGGTATCCAGACTCCGGTGATTACATTGATCGTTCAGGCTCCGGTCATTTTCGTTGACTATCCAGACTCGGGTTATTACGTTAAGCGTTCAGGCTCCGGTCAGTTTTGTTGAGTATCCAGATTCCGTTTATTACTTTGAGCGTTCAGGCTCCGGTCAGTTTCGTTGGGTATCCAGACTCCGGTTATTACGTTGAGCGTTCAGGCTCCGGTCATTTTCGTTGAGTATCCAGAGTCCGGTTATTAAGTTGAGCGTCAGGCTCCGATCATTTTTGTTGAGTATCCAGACTCCGATTATTACGTTGAACGTTCAGACTCCGATCATTTTCGTTGAGTATCCTGACTCCGGTTATTACATTGAGGGTTCAGACTCCGGTCATTTTTGTTGAGTATCTAGACTCCTGTCATTACGTTGAATGTTCAGGCTCCGATCATTTTCGTTGAGTATCCATACTCCGGTCAATATGTTGAGCGTTCAGGCTCCGGTCATTTTCATTGAGTATCTAGACTCCGGTCATTACATTGAGCGTTCAGGATCCAGTCATTTTTGTTGAGTATCATAACTCCATTTATTTCGTTGAGCGTTCAGGATCCTATCAGTTTCTTTTAGTATCCAGATTCCAAATATTACGTTGAGCGTTCAGGCTCCGGTCAGTTTCGTTGGGTATCCAGACTCCAGTGATTACGTTGATCGTGCAGGCTCCGGTCATTTTTGTTGACTATCCAGACTCGGGTTTTTACGTTAAGCGTTCAGGCTCCGGTCAGTTTCGTTGAGTATCCAAATTCCGATTATTACGTTGAGTGTTCAGGCTCCAGTCAGTTTCGTTGGGTATCCAGACTCCGGTTATTACGTTGAGCGTTCAGGCTCCGGTCATTTTCGTTGAGTATCTAGACTCCGGTTATTAAGTTGAACGTCAGGCTCCGATCATTTTTGTTGAGTATCCAGACTCCGATTATTACGTTGAGCGTTCAGGCTCCGGTCATTTTCGTTGAGTATCCAGACTCCGATTATTACGTTGAGCGTTCAGGCTCCGGTCATTTTCGTTGAGTATCCAGACTCTGGTTATTACGTTGAGGGTTCAGACTCTGGTCATTTTCGTTGAGTATCTAGACTCCTGTCATTACATTGAACGTTCAGGCTCCTATAATTTTCGTTGAGTATCCATACTCCGGTCAACACGTTGAGCGTTCAGGCTCCAGTCATTTTCGTTGAGTATACAGACTCCGGTCATTACATAGAGCGTTCAGGATCCAGTCATTTTTGTTGAGTATCATAACTCCATTTATTACGTTAAGCGTTCAGGATCCGATCAGTTTCGTTGAGTATCCAGACTCTAAATATTACGTTAAGCGTTCAGGTTCCGGTCAGTTTCGTTGGGTATCCAGACTCCGATGATTACGTTGATCGTTCAGGCTCCGGTCATTTTCGTTGACTATCCAGACTCGGGTTTTTACGTTAAGAGTTCAGGCTCCGGTCAGTTTCGTTGAGTATCCAGATTCCGATTATTACGTTGATCGTTCAGGCTCCGGTCATTTTCGTTGACTATCCAGACTCGGGTTTTTACGTTAAGAGTTCAGGCTCCGGTCAGTTTCGTTGAGTATCCAGATTCCGATTATTACGTTGAGCGTTCAGGCTCCGGTCAGTTTGGTTGGGTATCCAGACTCCGATTATTACATTGAGCGTTCAGGCTCCGGTCATTTTCGTTGAGTATCCAGACTCCGGTTATTACGTTGAGGGTTCAGAGTCCGGTCATTTTCGTTGAGTATCTAAACTCCTATCATTATGTTGAACGTTCAGGCTCCGATCATTTTCGTTGAGTATCCATACTCCGGTCAATACGTTGAGCGTTCAGGCTCCGGTCATTTTCTTTGAGTATCCAGACTCCGGTCATTAAATTAAGCGTTCAGGATCCAGTCATTTTTGTTGAGTATCATAACTCCATTTATTACGTTGAGC
Source organism: Lathyrus sativus (assembly GCA_963859935.3). Lineage (NCBI taxonomy): Eukaryota > Viridiplantae > Streptophyta > Magnoliopsida > Fabales > Fabaceae > Lathyrus > Lathyrus sativus. The sequence goes on from OZ012736.1 coordinate 240,333,057, forward strand.
GTTCAGGATCCGATCAGTTTCGTTGAGTATCCAGACTCCAAATATTACGTTGAACGTTCAGGCTCCGGTAAGTTTCGTTGGGTATCCAGACTCCGGTGATTACGTTGATTGTTCAGGCTCCGGTCAATTTCGTTGACTATCCAGACTCGGGTTATTACGTTAAGCGTTCAGGCTCCGGTCAGTTTCGTTGACTATCCAGATTCCGATTATTACGTTGAGCGTTCAGGCTCCGGTCAGTTTCGTTGGGTATCCAGACTCCGGTTATTACGTTGAATGTTCAGGCTCCGGTCATTTTTATTGAGTATCCAGACTCCGGTTATTAAGTTGAGCGTCAGGCTCCGATCATTTTCGTTGAGTATCCAGACTCCGATTATTACGTTGAGCGTTCAGGCTCCGGTAAGTTTCGTTGGGTATCCAGAGTCCGGTGATTACGTTGATTGTTCAGGCTCCGGTCAATTTCGTTGACTATCCAGACTCGGGTTATTACGTTAAGCGTTCAGGCTCCGGTCAGTTTCGTTGACTATCCAGATTCCGATTATTACGTTGAGCGTTCAGGCTCCGGTCAGTTTCGTTGGGTATCCAGACTCCGGTTATTACGTTGAGTGTTCAGGCTCCGGTCATTTTTGTTGAGTATCCAGACTCCGGTTATTAAGTTGAGCGTCAGGCTCCGATCATTTTCGTTGAGTATCCAGACTCCGGTTATTACGTTGAGGGTTCAGACTCTGTTCATTTTCGTTGAGTATCAAGACTCCTGTCATTACGTTGAACGTTCAGGCTCCGATAATTTTCGTTGAGTATCCATACTCCGATCAATACGTTAAGCGTTCAGGCTCCGGTCATTTTCGTTGATTATCCAGACTCCGGTCATTACATTGAGCGTTCAGGATCCAGTCATTTTTGTTGAGTATCATAACTCCATTTATTACGTTAAGCGTTCAGGATCCGATCAGTTTCGTTGAGTATCCAGACTCCAAATATTACGTTAAGCGTTCAGGTTCCGGTCAGTTTCGTTGGGTATCCAGACTCTGGTGATTACGTTGATCGTTCAGGCTCCGGTCATTTTCGTTGACTATCCAGACTCGGGTTTTTACGTTAAGCGTTCAGGCTCCGGTCAGTTTCGTTGAGTATCCAGATTCCGATTATTACGTTGAGCGTTCAGGCTCCGGTCAGCTTCGTTGGTTATCCAGACTCCGATTATTACGTTGAGCGTTCAGGCTCCGGTCATTTTCGTTTAGTATCCAAACTCCGGTTATTACGTTGAGGGTTCAGAGTCCGATCATTTTCATTGAGTATCTAGACTCCTGTCATTACGTTGAACGTTCAGGCTCCGATCATTTTCGTTGAGTATCCATACTCCGGTCAATACGTTGAGCGTTCAGGCTCCGGTCATTTTCTTTGAGTATCCAGACTCCGGTCATTACATTGAGCGTTCAGGATACAATCATTTTTGTTGAGTATCATGACTCCATTTATTACGTTGAGCGTTCAGGATCCGATCAGTTTCGTTGAGTATCCAGACTCCAAATATTACATTGAGCGTTCAGGCTCTGGTCAGTTTCGTTGGGTATCCAGACTCCGGTGATTACGTTGATCGTTCAGGCTCCGGTCAGTTTCGTTGAGTATCCAGATTCCGATTATTACGTTAAGCGTTCAGACTCCAGTTATTTTTGTTGAGTATCCTGACTCCGGTTATTACGTTGAGGGTTCAGACTCCGGTCATTTTCGTTGAGTATCTAGACTCCTGTCATTACGTTGAACGTTCAGGCTGCGATCATTTTCGTTGATTATCCATACTCCGGTCAATACGTTGAGCGTTCAGGCTCGGTCATTTTTGTTGAGTATCCAGACTACGGTCATTACATTGAGCGTTCAGGATCCAGTCATTTTTGTTGAGTATCATAACTTCATTTATTACGTTGAGCGTTCAGGATCCTATCAGTTTCGTTGAGTATCCAGACTCCAAATATTACGTTGAGCATTCAGGCTCCGGTCAGTTTCGTGCAGGCTCCGGTCATTTTCGTTGACTATCCAGACTCGGGTTATTATGTTAAGCGTTCAGGCTCCGGTCAGTTTCTTTGAGTATCCAGATTCCGATTATTACGTTGAGCGTTCAGGCTCCGGTCAGTTTCGTTGGGTATCCAGACTCCGGTTATTACGTTGAGCATTCAGGCTCTGGTCAGTTTCGTTGAGTATCCAGACTCCGGTTATTAAGTTGAGCGTCAGGCTCCGATCATTTTCGTTGAGTATCCAGACTCCGATTATTGCGTTGAATGTTCAGGCTCCGGTTATTTTCGTTGAGTATCCTGACTCCGGTTATTACGTTGAGGGTTCAGACTCCGGTCATTTTCGTTGAGTATCTAGACTCCTGTCATTACGTTGAATGTTCAGACTCCGATCATTTTCGTTGAGTATCCAGACTCCGATTATTACGTTGAACGTTCAGGCTCCGGTCATTTTCGTTGAGTATCCAGATTCCGATTATTACGTTGAGCGTTCAGGTTCCGGTCAGTTTCGTTGGGTATCCAGACTCCGGCGATTACGTTGATCGTTCAGGCTCCGGTCATTTTTGTTGACTATCCAGACTCGGGTTTTTACGTTAAGAGTTCAGGCTCCGGTCAGTTTCGTTGAGTATCCAGATTCCGATTATTACGTTGAGCGTTCAGGCTCCGGTCAGTTTGGTTGGGTATCCAGACTCCGATTATTACATTGAGCGTTCAGGATCCAGTCATTTTTGTTGAGTATCATAACTCCATTTATTACGTTAAGCGTTCAGGATCCGATCAGTTTCGTTGAGTATCCAGACTCCAAATATTACGTTAAGCGTTCAGGTTTCGGTCAGTTTCGTTGGGTATCCAGACTCTGGTGATTACGTTGATCGTTCAGGCTCCGGTCATTTTCGTTGACTATCCAGACTCGGGTTTTTACGTTAAGCGTTCAGGCTCCGGTCAGTTTCGTTGAGTATCCAGATTCCGATTATTACGTTGAGCGTTCAGGCTCCGGTCAGCTTCGTTGGGTATCCAGACTCCGATTATTACGTTGAGCGTTCAGGCTCCGGTCATTTTCGTTTAGTATCCAAACTCCGGTTATTACGTTGAGGGTTCAGAGTCCGATCATTTTCATTGAGTATCTAGACTCCTGTCATTACGTTGAACGTTCAGGCTCCGATCATTTTCGTTGAGTATCCATACTCTGGTCAATACGTTGAGCGTTCAGGCTCCGGTCATTTTCTTTGAGTATCCAGACTCCGGTCATTACATTGAGCGTTCAGGATACAATCATTTTTGTTGAGTATCATGACTCCATTTATTACGTTGAGCGTTCAGGATCCGATCAGTTTCGTTGAGTATCCAGACTCCAAATATTACATTGAGCGTTCAGGCTCTGGTCAGTTTCGTTAGGTATCCAGACTCCGGTGATTACGTTGATCGTTCAGGCTCCGGTCAGTTTCGTTGAGTATCCAGATTCCGATTATTACGTTAAGCGTTCAGACTCCAGTTATTTTTGTTGAGTATCCTGACTCCGGTTATTACGTTGAGGGTTCAGACTCCGGTCATTTTCGTTGAGTATCTAGACTCCTGTCATTACGTTGAACGTTCAGGCTGCGATCATTTTCGTTGATTATCCATACTCCGGTCAATACGTTGAGCGTTCAGGCTCGATCATTTTTGTTGAGTATCCAGACTACGGTCATTACATTGAGCGTTCAGGATCCAATCATTTTTGTTGAGTATCATAACTTCATTTATTACGTTGAGCGTTCAGGATCCTATCAGTTTCGTTGAGTATCCAGACTCCAAATATTACGTTGAGCATTCAGGCTCCGGTCAGTTTCGTGCAGGCTCCGGTCATTTTTGTTGACTATCCAGACTCGGGTTATTATGTTAAGCGTTCAGGCTCCGGTCAGTTTCTTTGAGTATCCAGATTCCGATTATTACGTTGAGCGTTCAGGCTCCGGTCAGTTTCGTTGGGTATCCAGACTCCGGTTATTACGTTGAGCATTCAGGCCCTGGTCAGTTTCGTTGAGTATCCAGACTCCGGTTATTAAGTTGAGCGTCAGGCTCCGATCATTTTCGTTGAGTATCCAGACTCCGATTATTGCGTTGAATGTTCAGGCTCCGGTTATTTTCGTTGAGTATCCTGACTCCGGTTATTACGTTGAGGGTTCAGACTCCGGTCATTTTCGTTGAGTATCTAGACTCCTGTCATTACGTTGAATGTTCAGACTCCGATCATTTTCGTTGAGTATCCATACTCCGGTCAATATGTTGAGCGTTCAGGCTCCGGTCATTTTCATTGAGTATCCAGACTCCGGTCATTACATTGAGCGTTCAGGATCCAGTCATTTTTGTTGAGTATCATAACTCCATTTATTTCGTTGAGCGTTCAGGATCCTATCAGTTTCTTTGAGTATCCAGACTCCAAATATTACGTTGAGCGTTCAGGCTCCGGTCAGTTTCGTTGGGTATCCAGACTCCAGTGATTACGTTGATCGTGCAGGCTCCGGTCATTTTTGTTGACTATCCAGACTCGGGTTATTACGTTAAGCGTTCAGGCTCCGGTCAGTTTCGTTGAGTATCCAAATTCCAATTATTACGTTGAGCGTTCAGGCTCCGGTCAGTTTTGTTGGGTATCCAAACTCCGGTTATTACGTTGAGCGTTCAGGCTCCGGTCATTTTCGTTGAGTATCTAGACTCCGGTTATTAAGTTGAGCGTCAGGCTCCGATCATTTTCGTTGAGTATCCAGACTCCGATTATTACGTTGAACGTTCAGGCTCCGGTCATTTTCGTTGAGTATTCAGATTCCGATTATTACGTTGAGCGTCAGGTTCCGGTCAGTTTCGTTGGGTATCCAGACTCCGGCGATTACGTTGATCGTTCAGGCTCCGGTCATTTTTGTTGACTATCCAGACTCGGGTTTTTACGTTAAGAGTTCAGGCTCCGGTTAGTTTCGTTGAGTATCCAGATTCCGATTATTACGTTGAGCGTTCAGGCTCCGGTCAGTTTGGTTGGGTATCCAGACTCCGATTATTACATTGAGCGTTCAGGATCCAGTCATTTTTGTTGAGTATCATAACTCCATTTATTACGTTAAGCGTTCAGGATCCGATCAGTTTCGTTGAGTATCCAGACTCTAAATATTACGTTAAGCGTTCAGGTTCCGGTCAGTTTCGTTGGGTATCCAGACTCCGGTGATTAAGTTGATCGTTCAGGCTCCGGTCATTTTCGTTGACTATCCAGACTCGGGTTTTTACGTTAAGAGTTCAGGCTCCGGTCAGTTTCGTTGAATATCCAGATTCCGATTATTACGTTGAGCGTTCAGGCTCCGGTCAGTTTGGTTGGGTATCCAGACTCCGATTATTACATTGAGCGTTCAGGCTCCGGTCATTTTTGTTGAGCATCTAGACTCCGGTTATTACGTTGAGGGTTCAGAGTCCGGTCATTTTCGTTGAGTATCTAAACTCCTATCATTATGTTGAACGTTCAGGCTCCGATCATTTTCGTTGAGTATCCATACTCCGGTCAATACGTTGAGCGTTCAGGCTCCGGTCATTTTCTTTGAGTATCCAGACTCCGGTCATTAAATTGAGCGTTCAGGATCCAGTCATTTTTGTTGAGTATCATAACTCCATTTATTACGTTGAGCGTTCAGGATCCGATCAGTTTCGTTGAGTATCCAGACACCAAATATTACGTTGAGCGTTCAGGCTCCGGTTAGTTTCGTTGGGTATCCAGACTCCGGTGATTACGTTGATCGTTCAGGCTCCGGTCAATTTCGTTGACTATCCAGACTCGGGTTATTACGTTAAGCGTTCGGGCTCCGGTCAGTTTCGTTGAGTATCCAGATTCCGATTATTACGTTGAGCGTTCAGGCTCCGGTCAGTTTCGTTGGGTATCCAGACTCCGGTTATTACGTTGAGTGTTCAGGCTCCGGTCATTTTTGTTGAGTATCCAGACTCCGGTTATTAAGTTGAGCGTCAGGCTCCGATCATTTTCGTTGAGTATCCAGACTCCGATTATTACGTTGAGCGTTCAGGCTTCGGTCATTTTCGTTGAGTATCCAGACTCCGGTTATTACGTTGAGGGTTCAGACTCTGGTCATTTTCGTTGAGTATCAAGACTCCTGTCGTTACGTTGAACGTTCAGGTTCCGATAATTTTCGTTGAGTATCCATACTCCGATCAATACGTTAAGCGTTCAGGCTCCGATCATTTTCGTTGAGTATCCAGACTCCGGTCATTACATTGAGCGTTCAGGATCCAGTCATTTTTCTTGAGTATCATAACTCCATTTAGTACGTTAAGCGTTCAGGATCCGATCAGTTTCGTTGAGTATCCAGACTCCAAATATTACGTTAAGCGTTCAGGTTTCGGTCAGTTTCGTTGGGTATCCAGACTCCGGTGATTACGTTGATCGTTCAGGCTCCGGTCATTTTCGTTGACTATCCAGACTCGGGTTTTTACGTTAAGCGTTCAGGCTCCGGTCAGTTTCGTTGAGTATCCAGATTCCGATTATTATGTTGAGCGTTCAGGCTCCGATCATTTTCGTTGAGTATCCAAACTCCGGTTATTACGTTGAGGGTTCAGAGTCCGGTCATTTTCATTGAGTATCTAGACTCCTGTCATTACGTTGAACGTTCAGGCTCCGATCATTTTCGTTGAGTATCCATACTCCGGACAATACGTTGAGCGTTCAGGCTCCGGTCATTTTCTTTGAGTATCCAGACTCCGATTATTACGTTGAACGTTCGGGATTCGGTTATTTTCGTTAAGTATCCTGACTCCGGTTATTACGTTGAGGGTTCAGACTCCGGTCATTTTCGTTGAGTATCTATACTTCTGTCATTACGTTGAACGTTCAGGCTCCGATCATTTTTGTCTAGTATCCATACTCCGGTCATTATGTTGAGCGTTCACGCTCCGGTTATTTTCATTGAGTATCCAGACTCCGGTCATTACATTGAGCGTTCATTATCCAATCATTTTTGTTGAGTATCATAACTCCATTTATTACGTTGAGCGTTCAGGATCCGATCAGTTTCGTTGAGTATCAAGACTCCGTTATTACATTGAGCGTTCAGGCTCCGGTCAGTTTCGTTGGGTATCCAGACTCCAGTTATTACGTTGAGCGTTCAGGCTCCGGTCATTTTCGTTGAGTATCCAGATTCCGATTATTACGTTGAGCGTTCAGGCTCCGGTCAGTTTCGTTGGGTATCCAGACTCCGGTTATTACATTGAGCGTTCAGGCTCCGGTCATTTTCGTTGAGTATCCAGACTCCGGTTATTAAGTTGAGCGTCAGGCTCCGATCATTTTCGTTGTGTATCCAGACTCCGATTATTACGTTGAGCGTTCAGGCTCCGGTCATTTTCGTTGAGTATCCGGACTCCGTTTATTACGTTAAGCGTTCAGGCTCCGGTCATTTTTGTTGAGTATCCAGACTCCTGTCATTACGTTAAGCGTTCTGGATCCGATCAGTTTCGTTGAGTATCTAGACTCCAAATATTACATTAAGCGTTCAGGTTCGGTCAGTTTCGTTGGGTATCCAGACTCCGGTGATTACGTTGATCGTTCAGGCTCCGGTCATTTTCATTGACTATCCAGACTCGGGTTTTTACGTTAAGAGTTCAGGCTCCGGTCAGTTTCGTTGAGTATCCAGATTCTGATTATTACGTTGAGCGTTCAGGCTCCGGTCAGTTTCGTTGGGTATCCAGACTCCGGTTATTACGTTGAGTGTTCAGGCTCCGGTCATTTTTGTTGAGTATCCAGACTCCGATTATTAAGTTGAGCGTCAGGCTCCGATCATTTTCGTTGAGTATCCAGACTGCGATTATTACGTTAAACGTTCAGGATTCGATTATTTTCGTTGAGTATCCTGACTCCGGTTATTACGTTGAGGGTTCAGACTCCGGTCATTTTCTTTGAGTATCTATACTTCTGTCATTACGTTGAACGTTCAGGCTCCGATCATTTTCGTTGAGTATCCATACTCCGGTCATTATGTTGAGCGTTCAGGCTCCGGTTATTTTCATTGAGTATCCAGACTCCGGTCATTACATTGAGCGTTCATTATCCAATCATTTTTGTTGAGTATCATAACTCCATTTATTACGTTGAGTGTTAAGGATCCGATCAGTTTCGTTGAGTATCAAGACTCCGTTATTACGTTGAGTGTTCAGGCTCCGGTCAGTTTCGTTGGGTATCCAGACTCCAGTTATTACGTTGAGCGTTCAGGCTCCGGTCATTTTCGTTGAGTATCCAGATTCCGATTATTACGTTGAGCGTTCAGGCTCCGGTCAGTTTCGTTGGGTATCCAGACTCCGGTTATTACATTGAGCGTTCAGGCTCCGGTCATTTTCGTTGAGTATCCAGACTCCGGTTATTAAGTTGAGCGTCAGGCTCCGATCATTTTCGTTGAGTATCCAGACTCCGATTATTACGTTGAGCGTTCAGGCTCCGGTCATTTTCGTTGAGTATCCGGACTCCGTTTATTACGTTAAGCGTTCAGGCTCCGGTCATTTTTGTTGAGTATCCAGACTCCTGTCATTACGTTAAGCGTTCTGGATCCGATCAGTTTCGTTGAGTATCTAGACTCCAAATATTACATTAAGCGTTCAGGTTCGGTCAGTTTCGTTGGGTATCCAGACTCCGGTGATTACGTTGATCGTTCAGGCTCCGGTCATTTTCATTGACTATCCAGACTCGGGTTTTTACGTTAAGAGTTCAGGCTCCGGTCAGTTTCGTTGAGTATCCAGATTCTGATTATTACGTTGAGCGTTCAGGCTCCGGTCAGTTTCGTTGGGTATCCAGACTCCGGTTATTACGTTGAGTGTTCAGGCTCCGGTCATTTTTGTTGAGTATCCAGACTCCGATTATTAAGTTGAGCGTCAGGCTCCGATCATTTTCGTTGAGTATCCAGACTGCGATTATTACGTTAAACGTTCAGGATTCGATTATTTTCGTTGAGTATCCTGACTCCGGTTATTACGTTGAGGGTTCAGACTCCGGTCATTTTCTTTGAGTATCTATACTTCTGTCATTACGTTGAACGTTCAGGCTCCGATCATTTTCGTTGAGTATCCATACTCCGGTCATTATGTTGAGCGTTCAGGCTCCGGTTATTTTCATTGAGTATCCAGACTCCGGTCATTACATTGAGCGTTCATTATCCAATCATTTTTGTTGAGTATCATAACTCCATTTATTACGTTGAGTGTTAAGGATCCGATCAGTTTCGTTGAGTATCAAGACTCCGTTATTACGTTGAGTGTTCAGGCTCCGGTCAGTTTCGTTGGGTATCCAGACTCCAGTTATTACGTTGAGCGTTCAGGCTCCGGTCATTTTCGTTGAGTATCCAGATTCCGATTATTACGTTGAGCGTTCAGGCTCTGGTCAGTTTCGTTGGGTATCCAGACTCCGGTTATTACATTGAGCGTTCAGGCTCCGGTCATTTTCGTTGAGTATCCAGACTCCGGTTACTAAGTTGAGCGTCAGGCTCCGATCATTTTCGTTGAGTATCCAGACTCCGATTATTACGTTGAGCATTCAGGCTCCGGTCATTTTCGTTGAGTATCCAGACTCCGATTATTACGTTGAGTGTTCAGGCTCCGGTCATTTTTGTTGAGTATCCAGACTCCGGTTATTACGTTGAGGGTTCAGACTCTGGTCATTTTCGTTGAGTATCAAGACTCCTGTCATTACGTTGAACGTTCAGGTGCCGATAATTTTCGTTGAGTATCCATACTCCGATCAATACGTTAAGCGTTCAGGCTCCGGTCATTTTCGTTGAGTATCCAGACTCCGGTCATTACATTGAGCGTTCAGGATCCAGTCATTTTTGTTGAGTATCATAACTCCATTTATTACGTTAAGCATTAAGGATCCGATCAGTTTCGTTGAGTATCCAGACTCCAAATATTACGTTAAGCGTTTAGGTTTCGGTCAGTTTCATTGGGTATCCAGACTCCGGTGATTACGTTGATCGTTCAGGCTCCGGTCATTTTCGTTGACTATCCAGACTCAGGTTTTTACGTTAAGCGTTCAGGCTCCGGTCAGTTTCGTTGAGTATCCAGATTCCGATTATTACGTTGAGCGTTCAGGCTCCGGTCAGTTTCGTTGGGTATCCAGACTCCGATTATTACGTTGAGCGTTCAGGCTCCGGTCATTTTCGTTGAGTATCCAAACTCCGGTTATTACATTGAGGGTTCAGAGTCCGGTCATTTTCATTGAGTATCTAGACTCTTGTCATTACGTTGAACGTTCAGGCTCCGATCATTTTCGTTGAGTATCCATACTCCGGTCAATACGTTGAGCGTTCAGGCTCCGGTCATTTTCTTTTAGTATCCAGACTCCGGTCATTACATTAAGCGTTCAGGATACAGTCATTTTTGTTGAGTATCATAACTCCATTTATTACGTTGAGCGTTCAGGATCCGATCAATTTCGTTGAGTATCCAGACTCCAAATATTACGTTGAGCGTTCAGGCTCCGTTCAGTTTCGTTGGGTATCCAGACTCTGGTGATTACGTTGATCGTTCAGGCTCCGGTCAGTTTCGTTGAGTATCCAGATTCCGATTATTACGTTGAGCGTTCAGGCTCCGGTCAGTTTTGTTGGGTATCCAGACTCCGGTTATTACGTTGAGTGTTCAGGCTCCGGTCATTTTCGTTGAGTATCCAGACTCCGGTTATTAAGTTAAGCGTCAGGCTCCGATCATTTTTGTTGAGTATCCAGACTCCGATTATTACATTGAACGTTCAAGATTCGGTTATTTTCGTTAAGTATCCTGACTCCGGTTATTACGTTGCGGGTTCAGACTCCGGTCATTTTCGTTGAGTATCTATACTTCTGTCATTACGTTGAACATTCAGGCTCCGATCATTTTCGTTGAGTATCCATACTCTGGTCATTATGTTGAGCGTTCAGGCTCCGGTTATTTTCATTGAGTATCCAGACTCCGGTCATTACATTGAGCGTTCATTATCCAATCATTTTTGTTGAGTATCATAACTCCATTTATTACGTTGAGCGTTCAGGATCCGATCAGTTTTGTTGAGTATCAAGACTCCGTTATTACGTTGAGCGTTCAGGCTCCGATCAGTTTCGTTGGGTATCCAGACTCCAGTTATTACGTTGAGCGTTCAGGCTCCGGTCATTTTCGTTGAGTATCCAGATTCCGATTATTACGTTGAGCGTTCAGGCTCCGGTCAGTTTCGTTGGGTATCCAGACTCCGGTTATTACATTGAGCGTTCAGGCTCCGGTCATTTTCGTTGAGTATCCAGACTCCGGTTATTAAGTTGAGCGTCAGGCTCCGATCATTTTCGTTGAGTATCCAGACAACGATTATTACGTTGAGCGTTCAGACTCCGGTCATTTTCGTTGAGTATCCAGACTCCGTTTATTACGTTAAGCGTTCAGGCTCCGGTCATTTTTGTTGAGTATCCAGACTCCTGTCATTACGTTAAGCGTTCAGGATCCGATCAGTTTCGTTGAGTATCCAGACTCCAAATATTACATTAAGCGTTCAGGTTCCGGTCAGTTTCGTTGGGTATCCAGACTCCGGTGATTACGTTGATCGTTCAGGCTCCGGTCATTTTCATTGACTATCCAGACTCGGGTTTTTACGTTAAGAGTTCAGGCTCCGGTCAGTTTCGTTGAGTATCCAGATTCTGATTATTACGTTGAGCGTTCAGGCTCCGGTCAGTTTCGTTGGGTATCCAGACTCCGGTTATTACGTTGAGTGTTCAGGCTCCGGTCATTTTCATTGAGTATCCAGACTCCGATTATTAAGTTGAGCGTCAGGCTCCGATCATTTTCTTTGAGTATCCAGACTGCGATTATTACGTTGAACGTTCAGGATTCGATTATTTTCGTTGAGTATCCTGACTCCGGTTATTACGTTGAGGGTTCAGACTCCGGTCATTTTCTTTAAGTATCTATACTTCTGTCATTACGTTTAACGTTCAGGCTCCGATCATTTTCGTTGAGTATCCATACTCCGGTCATTATGTTGAGCGTTCAGGCTCCGGTTATTTTCATTGAGTATCCAGACTCCGGTCATTACATTGAGCGTTCATTATCCAATCATTTTTGTTGAGTATCATAACTCCATTTATTACGTTGAGTGTTCAGGATCCGATCAGTTTCGTTGAGTATCAAGACTCCGTTATTACGTTGAGCGTTCAGGCTCCGGTCATTTTCGTTGGGTATCCAGACTCCAGTTATTACGTTGAGCGTTCAGGCTCCGGTCATTTTCGTTGAGTATCCAGATTCTGATTATTACGTTGAAAGTTCAGGCTCCGGTCAGTTTCGTTGGGTATCCAGACTCCGGTTATTACATTGAGTGTTCAGGCTCCGGTCATTTTCATTGAGTATCCAGACTCCGGTTACTAAGTTGAGCGTCAGGCTCCGATCATTTTCGTTGAGTATCCAGACTCCGATTATTACGTTGAGCATTCAGGCTCCGGTCATTTTCGTTGAGTATCCAGACTCCGTTTATTACGTTGAGCGTTCAGGCTTCGGTCATTTTCTTTGAGTATCCAGATTCCGATTATTACGTTGAGCGTTCAGGCTCCGGTCAGTTTCGTTGGGTATCCAGACTCCGGTTATTACATTGAGCGTTCAGGCTCCGGTCATTTTCGTTGAGTATCCAGACTCCGGTTACTAAGTTGAGCGTCAGGCTCCGATCATTTTCGTTGAGTATCCAGACTCCGATTATTACGTTGAGCGTTCAGGCTCCGGTCATTTTCGTTGAGTATCCAGACTCCGTTTATTACGTTGAGCGTTCAGGCTCCGGTCATTTTCGTTGAGTATCCAGACTCCTGTCATTACGTTAAGCGTTCAGGATCCGATCAGTTTCGTTGAGTATCCAGACTCCAAATATTAAGTTAAGCGTTCAGGTTCCGGTCAGTTTCGTTGGGTATCCAGACTCCGGTGATTACGTTGATCGTTCAGGCTCCGGTCATTTTCGTTGACTATCCAGACTCGGGTTTTTACGTTAAGAGTTCAGGCTCCGGTCAGTTTCGTTGAGTATCCAGATTCCGATTATTACGTTAAGCGTTCAGGCTCCGGTCAGTTTCGTTGGGTATCCAGACTCCGATTATTACGTTGAGCGTTCAGGCTCCGGTCATTTTCGTTGAGTATCCAGACTCCGGTTATTACGTTGAGGGTTCAGAGTCCGGTCATTTTCGTTGAGTATCTAAACTCCTATCATTACGTTGAACGTTCAGGCTCCGATCATTTTCGTTGAGTATCCATACTCCGGTCAATACGTTGAGGGTTCAGGCTCCGGTCATTTTCTTTGAGTATCCAGACTCCGGTCATTACATTGAGCGTTCAGGATCCAGTCATTTTTATTGAGTATCATAACTCCATTTATTACGTTGAGCGTTCAGGATCCGATCAGTTTCGTTGAGTATCCAGACTCCAAATATTACGTTGAGCGTTCAGGCTCCGGTAAGTTTCGTTGGGTATCCAGACTCCGGTGATTATGTTGATCGTTCAGGCTCCGGTCAGTTTCGTTGGGTATCCAGACTCCGGTTATTACGTTGAGTGTTCAGGCTCCGGTCATTTTCGTTGAGTATCCAGACTCCGGTTATTAAGTTGAGCGTCAGGCTCCGATCATTTTCGTTGAGTATCCAGACTCCGATTATTACGTTGAGCGTTCAGGCTCCGGTCATTTTCGTTGAGTATCCAGACTCCGGTTATTACGTTGAGGGTTCAGACTCTGGTCATTTTCGTTGAGTATCTAGCCTCCTTTCATTACGTTGAACGTTCAGGCTCCGATAATTTTCGTTGACTATCCATACTCCGGTCAATACGTTACGCGTTCAGGCTCTGGTCATTTTCGTTGAGTATCCAGACTCCGGTCATTACATTGAGCGTTCAGGATCCAGTCATTTTTGTTGAGTATCATAACTCCATTTATTACGTTAAGCGTTTAGGATCCGATCAGTTTCGTTGAGTATCCAGACTCCAAATATTATGTTAAGCGTTCAGGTTCTGGTCAGTTTCGTTGGGTTTCCAGACTCCGGTGATTACGTTGATCGTTCAGGCTCCGGTCATTTTCGTTGACTATCCAGACTCGGGTTTTTACGTTAAGCGTTCAGGCTCCGGTCAGTTTCGTTGAGTATCCAGATTCCGATTATTACGTTGAGCGTTCAGGCTCCGGTCAGTTTCGTTGGGTATCCAGACTCCGATTATTACGTTGAGCGTTCAGGCTACGGTCATTTTTCGTTGAGTATCCAGACTCCGGTTATTACGTTGAGGGTTCAAAGTCCGGTCATTTTCGTTGAGTATCTAGACTCCTGTCATTACGTTGAACGTTCAGGCTCCGATCATTTTCGTTGAGTATCCATACTCCGGTCAATACGTTGAGCGTTCAGGCTGCGGTCATTTTCTTTGAGTATCCAGACTCCGGTCATTACATTGAGCGTTCAGGATCCAGTCATTTTTGTGGAGTATCATGACTCCATTTATTACGTTGAGCGTTCAGGATCTGATCATTTTCGTTGAGTATCCAGACTCCAAATATTATGTTGAGCGTTCAGGCTCCGGTCAGTTTCGTTGGGTATCCAGACTCCGGTGATTACGTTGATCGTTCAGGCTCCGGTCAATTTCGTTGACTATCCAGACTCGGGTTATTACGTTAAGCGTTCAGGCTCCGGTCAGTTTCGTTGAGTATCCAGATTCCGATTATTACGTTGAGCATTCAGGCTCCAGTCAGTTTCGTTGGGTATCCAGACTCCGGTTATTACGTTGAGTGTTCAGGCTCCGGTCATTTTCGTTGAGTATCCAGACTCCGGTTATTAAGTTGAGCGTCAGGCTCCGATCATTTTCGTTGAGTATCCAGACTCCGATTATTACGTTGAGCGTTCAGGCTCCGGTCATTTTCGTTGAGTATCCAGACTCCGGTTATTACGTTGAGGTTTCAGACTCTGGTCATTTTCGTTGAGTATCTAGACTCCTGTCATTACGTTGAACGTTCAGGCTCCGATAATTTTCGTTGAGTATCCATACTCCGGTCAATACGTTACGCGTTCAGGCTCTGGTCATTTTCGTTGAGTATCCAGACTCCGGTCATTACATTGAGCGTTCAGGATCCAGTCATTTTTGTTGAGTATCATAACTCAATTTATTACGTTAAGCGTTCAGGATCCGATCAGTTTCGTTGAGTATCCATACTCCAAATATTACGTTAAGCGTTCAGGTTCCGGTCAGTTTCGTTGGGTATCCAGACTCCGGTGGTTACGTTGATCGTTCAGGCTCCGGTCATTTTTGTTTACTATCCAGACTCGGGTTTTTACGTTAAGCGTTCAGGCTCCGGTCAGTTTCATTGAGTATCCAGATTCCGATTATTACGTTGAGCGTTCAGGCTCCGGTCAGTTTCGTTGGGTATCCAGACTCCGTTTATTACGTTGAGCGTTCAGGCTCCGGTCATTTTCGTTGAGTATCCAGACTCCGGTTATTACGTTGAGGGTTCAGAGTCCGATCATTATCGTTGAGTATCTAGACTCATGTCATTACGTTGAACGTTCAGGCTCCGATCATTTTCGTTGAGTATCCATACTCCGGTCAATACGTTGAGCGTTCTGGCTCCGGTCATTTTCTTTTAGTATCCAGACTCCGGTCATTACATTGAGCGTTCAGGATCTAGTCATTTTTGTTGAGTATCATGACTCCATTTATTACGTTGAGCGTTCAGGATCTGATCAATTTCGTTGAGTATCCAGACTTCAAATATTACGTTGAGCGTTCAAGCTCCGGTCAGTTTCGTTGGGTATCCTGACTCCGGTGATTACGTTGATCGTTCAGGCTCCGGTCAATTTCGTTGACTATCCAGACTCGGGTTATTACGTTAGGCGTTCAGGCTCCGGTCAGTTTCGTTGAGTATCCAGATTCCGATTATTACGTTGAGCGTTCAGGCTCCGGTCAGTTTCGTTGGGTATCCAGACTCCGGTTATTACGTTGAGTGTTCAGGCTCCGGTCATTTTCGTTGAGTATCCAGACTCCGGTTATTAAGTTGAGCGTCAGGCTCCGATCATTTTCGTTGAGTATCCAGACTCCGATTATTACGTTCAGGATTCGGTTATTTTTGTTGAGTATCCTGACTCCGGTTATTACGTTGACGGTTCAGACTCCGGTCATTTTCGTTGAGTATCTATACTTCTGTCATTACGTTGAACGTTCAGGTTCCGATCATTTTCGTTGAGTATCCATACTCCGGTCAATACGTTGAGCGTTCAGGCTCCTGTCATTTTCGTTGAGTATCCAGACTTCGGTCATTACATTGAGCGTTCAGGATCCAGTCATTTTTGTTGAGTATCATAACTCTATTTATTACGTTGAGCGTTCAGGATCCGATCAGTTTCGTTGATGTTGCACTGCAAAATTTGACCAACATTTCTTTACCTAGCTGGTGTTGCATTTCATTCACATTAGCATTATCATTTGCATTTCATTGACATGTATGCAGGAGATCAAGAGGTATGATTACCAATCAAGAGCTACACAATACTTTGAAGCTAGCCAAGAAGGTTATTTAAGTGTTCAAAGGTTGATATCTTTGTCAGAGAAGTCAGAAGATCCTCAAAGAGAGTGGTTGAAACCAAGAGAGTGTGCCTCCTAACTCGAGAGTTATGGGAAGACCTCAGATGATTCTGAAGCCAAGAATGTGGGCTTGAAGCCTTGAGAGAGCTTATGAGATGTCTTGAAAGCCATCATGAGGCCTAGATAGGTCATTGTGCAAGTTTAAGAGGACTCAGCCATGAGTGGTGCAATTAAGGTTTGACTGGGTCAACCCTAGGTCAACTGATGATTTGGAGAGGGTTGAGACCTAATTCAAGAGCCATGTGATCATGGATTGATGCATTGAGATGCTATAAGGATGATTACAAGGATAACTCATCATGATTGAAGAGTTTGAGAAGTTTCAAGCTAGGGTTTCTAAGGCTTGACAGTGTAAAATCCCCTAGTTTGACCCCTATCTTCAAGGAAGTTTAGCTCAAGATGTGATGGTTATCTCATCTTACCCCCAACATGAATGTTGAAGAGCATGAGCTTAGCTTTAATTTGAGTACTATAAGTCCTTGATAGGATTTGTAGAGCTCAAGTTATGACTTTGACAAGTTACAGGTCATCTGAGGTATGTGAATCTGGGGCCTTGAAAGTTACCCAACTTGCATCAAATGTTTGCCGTAGAAGGATGATTCCTATGAACTTTTGGTCAACATGAATGTTGTTCCTTATCCTCTTAGCTTTCAATAGAGTACTATAAGTTCTTGATAGGATTTGTAGAACTCAAGTTATGGCTTTGACAAGTCAAGGGCATTTTGGTCATTTGGAGATTACAGGTCATTTCAACCATAAGGCCATAACTCCTACTTCCAAGCTTCAAATGGAAAAATCTTCAACATAAAACTTGTTCAAAATGATGTTTTAAGGCTTACTAAGGAGGTCATGAGATGTTGGAAATACTTGTAGCTCAAAGTTGCAAAAATGACCTAAAATAAGGGCATAAGTTAAATAAACCAAAGTTGGAAATTGATATTTTCAACCTACACATCCAAACCATGGCATGTAACATATCATTTTGACTCTAGAAAACATTTTAAAAACAATGGTTTAGCCACATTTTTGATTTGAGGTCTAAATTGTGGACTTGCTTTGAAAAGCACTTGCTTGCATATTAAGTAACATGTGCATAACCTAAAATCAAGGCATGAGCAAGGGTCTTTGCAAGCTAAACTCTTCCAAAATGTCACTAGGGGTGATTTTGAAAGAGATTGAGGTTGGTTTCAAGCTGCAAACAGATTTGTGCATCTCATGATAAATGATTGGAAATCTCATGACATGAGAAGTGGAAAATCTCATTGGAAGGATCTAGAGGGTTCTAGATCATCCAAACTTCATCTACATAAGGAGTAGAGTGGATCCATTGAAGGGGTTGGTGATCATTGAAGGATTGAGCATAGCTTGAGATTGAGTTTTCTTGGATTGCAATTGAAATCGGTTTCACCAAATTCCTCAATTTCCACTCATTTTCTTGATTGATTCTTCTTCCATGAATGTCAAGGAGTGATTCCAGAGCATTTCCAAGAAGAATTGGTGGCTAGATCGTGTATGAGCAAGTGATTTTCAGCACCTGCAACTCACCATCGGGTTTCAAGATTCAAGCACTTTCCATTGGTTCTTTTGCATACAGAAGCGAGAGGAAGGTTCATTGATTGTGTCTGCAAGATTGTAGAGCTTGAAGTGGAGGATTCGTGCATCTGTTCAACCAAGATTTTCAGGTTGGTACCTTTCTTCCTATGGCATGATTTAGGTAGAATTAGGTTGAATTAAGGTGCTAGATTGATTGTAGAATGGTGTAGGATGGATTCCAGATAGTTAATTGATGAATTAGATACAAATTAGGTGAATTGCCATTTTCGGTTGAGATTGGGATATGGTGATTCTTGAGGTTTCAGAGGAAACTATGGGTATGGTTGAATTCGTGGCAAGATTTGGAATGAGTTTCATGTTTTGACAGTGTGCAATAGAGGCCTCTAGGGAGAACTAGGGTTGAGGGAGATGATCGGAGCTCCACCAGTGGTGGCCGGAGCTGGGCGCGAAGCTCAGGGGTTTGAAAAGGTTGAAGATGACCCTGATACCATTGGATCTTGTTTTGACTTGGACTTTGAGAGCAATCCAATGGCCACGTTTTGAAGTTGATTTGTGAAGGATCAGAATGAATGAAACGCACCGTTTCATTTATTCAGGCGTTTTGGGCTTAGTGATCTAAGTGTTATCCACACCCCCCTGATGGCCCAACCCAAACTTTTAACTGAATCTGACTGCTACTTGCACCGCGCGTGTATTAATTTTAATTGGATTTTCTTCATTTTTCCATTTTATTCATGATTCTTGTAAAAATCATAATTAATTGAAAATTAATCCAATTAAACCCATTCTTTTTGCATATTACTCATGATTGAGTCTATTATTTTTTAGAGAAAAAATATTTTCATTTCATGTAATTTCTGATTTTATTGGAATTTTATATTTTAATTGATATTAAAGGGATTATGTTTGATGCATATATTTGTGGAATTTAGTGTGATCACTTGGTGATGATTTTGAGCCTAATTCTTTGTGTGTGATTAGGTTAGACATGTATGATCCCATAGAATTTTTATCACATTTTTGTGATGAAAATAGGTGTGCTTTCTAGGTTTACATTTAGATGCTTCCTTTTTAGGGTTTAGGTTTGATACCTTGTAATGTAGAATTTAGTTCTAGGTCCAATTTGATGGTTTGATCTTTGAAATTAATGTGGTAGAGTCATGATTGACCTAGGTTCCCATAGTAATTTTTGTAGGATTTTACAATTGATTTTAGTATTTTAGTTAGGACTAACTTTAGTACTAGGTTTTAGGTGATCCTAATTTACTAATTCAACTAGTTTAACTCCCTTAGTTCCCTTAGATTAGGGTTTGTGCTTGGTTTGCCTTTGGTTGAGATTGAAGACAAGTTGAAGACAAGATGAGGATGCTTGAAGTTGTTTGAAGTGGCTTGGAGTTTTGGATTTGCTTGTGCCTGAAGGTGTCTGATGAAGATTAGGAGATAGGACATAGGGAGAGCCTTGTAGTTAGAATGATTTCTTTCACAAACATGGAAAGCATCTTGTGCTTCCATTCCTCCCAATGACTAAAAGTCCTTCTCAGATATTCACATCCCTCCTTTGGAAGGATGAGTGACTTTATCTGAGAAGTAGAACTTTGAGGGAACCAGTCTCTCATAATGATGAACCCTCACAGGCTTCCTTTGGTTGTCAGTAAGCTGTTTATCATTTCCCCTTATCCAGTTAAGTGATTTCTTCTGGTTTGAGTATCTTGAGAGATGTTGGGCTTGAGTTTGAAGATGAGAGCTTCATTAAAGAGTGTGGAGGAGGATGATTCCTTGAGCATTGCCATTGCAGCTGAAGCTTGAAGAGCAAGAAGAGTAAGTTGATACTTGAAGATCCAATGGAGATTGAATAAAGAGTTGAGGCTTGAGTAAGAATTGAAGGATGAAATTGACACTTCTGAGTGATTAAAGACTACTCTGAAGAGATGAAGCTTGTAGATGAGGAGAAGAAGACCAAGTTGAGACTGGTAAAGCAAAGAGAGCTGAAGCAAGAAGAACAAGTTGATACTTATGAAGAGGATTCAATTGAGATTGAGTGTAGAGCTGAGGCTTGAGGAATAAGATGAGTTGATACTCACATTGATGCTTGGAGAGCCTGAAGGAATCAAGTTGATACTTGTAGTTAGGAGTGAAGCCTGAAGGTGGAGTTGACTGAAAAGCTTAAGCTTGGAGAAATGAAGATAAGTTGAAACTTATGTTTGATGGATTGAAACCCTGGAAGTCAGTTGATATTTGTCATGAGAGATGATAGCCTTGAAGGGTGATTGAAGTCTGAGGACTGGATGGCTGCTAGGAGAGCTGAAGCTTGGAATTGAGAGAGTTGTTGATCTGCTTTCTTGTCTGTTTTCTTTTCTGTGCTGATGTGCCTTGTTTGACTTGCTTGATGCATTAGAATAAGTCCATGATTAGACTGACTTTAGTCTAGGAGCATGATTGCACTAGACGTTGAGTTGCTCCCTCTGCTTGTATTGTTACTGTATGGCTTTGCTTGCGGGTATTCGGTAGAGCCCAACTCCCTTGCCCATGTGCTTATTTTGCTTGACAGCATTTCATTTTCTTCTGTATGATTGCAGTTTACTGTATTTTGCTTGATAGCATTTTATTTCCTCTGTATGATTACTGTTATTCATATCTGGCTTGAGGTCGAGATGAGCTTGTGGAGGCTGCTGCCCCACACACATTTCCTCCCTCACTTGCATTGCATGCATTTTACAGTCGTTTACTGTTTACTGTTAAGCTGATGCTTTATCTGTTTCTGTTTATCATTGACATGATCCCTTAGGACTCTCATTTCCTTTGATAAGGAAGTGATGATAGAACTTTAGGTTGAAACCTATGCATGATAACTTCTAGGAGTTCCCTGTTTCAAACTTCAACTATAGGATGAATCCTTGGCATGACAATAATAGGACTTGATAGTCTCCCCCGTAGTTGAGCCTGTTCTCTTCTCATCTCAAAACAAATTAAGATACAGTAATCATGAATGATTTCTTTCGTACGTTACGAGCCTTAAGCTATCTGAGAAAGGATTGTGGGAGAGTTTCTTTTCCACAGTCTGGATGCCTAGTATGGCACCCTTTGGGTGACATGCGACGCATTCACTCTCAGGTCATAGTCTCTAGTGCGACTGAAATTGCAAACACAATAAAAAACACTTCTTTCGTAAAAGGCAGGAAACAAACGTCAAACCTTTTTGCCCCGTGGGCCCATTATTCAAAGGAAAGCTTTTTTGAAGAAAAGAGTGTCGTTAAACTTCAGCGCCAACGCAAACAGGCTTTTTCCCTAACTGCTGGAACTGCTGTTTAACCCTACTCGATAAAACAGATGAATCTGAATCCCTGTAATCCGTATCCTGAACTACGTAAGCTCTGATCTCTCATATCTGTTGAGAGTACGTAGGCACAATACTGATGTATTGGCGAGCCACCTTCCCCGTAACCCGTAGTAGGTCGAACTACGTTGACTCTGATTTCTCGTTCTCTGATGGGAATACGTAGGCATAAAGCGCGGCGCTTTGCCGAGTCATTTTCTTTTCTGTTTAAGCCAGCCTTGATAGGTAGATAGATAAACCAACTCGTCCAGTAAACACAACAAGCGTGGATCCCGTCGAGTACGACGGACGTGAGGGGTGCTAATACCTTCCCCTTGCGTAACCGACTCCCGAACCCAGACAACGGTTGCGACGACCTTGTCTTATGCCTTTTCGTCAGGTTTTTCTGATCGTTTCCTTTCCCGTTCCGAGGGATAAATAACGAAAGGTGGCGACTCTTCTGTTTTGCCGGCACCTTATTTTCGCGGAAGCGACAGCTGGCGACTCTGCTGGGGACTTCATAGTTTCCTGGGATCCAACGTCCCGTATGCGAGTCAGTTTGGGGATCCGATGTCCCCTGCGAGAGTCAATCCTAGCGCTTGTATGATTACTTGTTAGGTTGTGTTTATTTATCGCATTTTATTTCCCGCATTTTATTTTTCAGTATGATATGATTATCTGTGCTGTTGTGGGAGGGGCATTCTGATGAGTGAGAAGCCAGACCCAGGCTTGAGTGAACATAGCATTAGTTGTGGAAATTAGTGGGCGCGTGCTTGCTTGGCAGGCACTAGTGTCTCATGAAATCCACGCTCAGACGAGGTTCTCCCGGTTGGCTTCTTTTTCAACCCTTTGGGTTGAGGGGGTTGTTGGTTTGGAGGATTGTCGACTCTGGGGACCGATCATTTGTGATTCAGCCGAGTGAGGCCACTTCATGAGCTGGTGATGCCACACCTTCTGGGTATCGTATCACCCGTCTTGAATGTCTGTGACGCTGATGAACGCATAGGATGCCGAACTTGAGTCAGTTTAGGTCCATACCTGTGAGCAGGGTTGGGTTTATTGCAGGAAACTTTGACCTTTAGATTACCTGGTTTTCTTGACAGTAAATCAGTTTTGTTGGTACCGAGGGTTTCCTTATCATCAGATATATGATTGTTCTTGACAGAGCAGAGCTTTGGTCCTGTATTAGGGGACCTTATCTTCAGAGATGTGTATTTGTTCTTGATAGAGCAGGTTTATGATTGGGATCAGAAGATCTCATCAGCAGATGTATGATTGTTCTTGATAGAGCAGGTTTTGATTGGGATCAGAGGTCCTTATTATCAGATGGTTGTTCTTGACAGAGCAGAGTTTTGGTTATCAGATGGTTGTTCTTGACAGAGCAGAGTTTTGGTCCTGTATCAGAGGTCCTTATTATCAGATGTTTGTTCTTGACAGAGCAGATTTATGGTCCTATATATGTTTGTTCTTGACAGAGCAGGTTTATAGTCCGATATGTGTGTGTTCTTGACAGAGCAGATTGATACCAGGGTTTTCTTCTTATCGGAGATAGTGGTTGTTCTTGATAGAGCAGGATCATGGTTTTGTTGATACAGAATCTCCACAGCACAGTGGCCTTGACCTCCTGCTGCATGATTGCATTTTACATTGCTTTGCATACTCATTAGCATTTCATTAACGTGTGTCTGTGTTGCAGGTACCGTTTTCCCCGATCCAGGATTTCTTGCCTCCTATTGTATTGTTATGGGTTCTCTGAGGAAGACCGTGGCTTACAAGCTCCCTGCCCCTGATGTGGTTCAGCTAACTGGTTTGATTGCTTTAGCAGATGATTCTGTGAGAGATGAGTTCAGAAAATCTTACGGCAAATTGCTCAGTTTGGTTCGTAAACCTTCTGCGTTCGAGTTGAATGGGTTGCACGCTCTGGTGCAGTTCTACGATCCTCCGTTGAGATGCTTTACTTTCCAGGATTTTGTTCTCGCACCCACGCTAGAAGAATATGCTGATTTGTTAGGTGTGCCTATCAAGAGGCATATGCCTTTTGTTCATATGGATGTTGAGCCTGATCTGGCTAGTCTAGCTCCGTCACTTCATCTAGATGCCTCTGAGTTGGTATTGTCTAATTGGAACAAGGTTCCTGGTTTCTCCTTGCAGTTCTTAGTGGGAAAGGCTCAACAGTGCGCCAAAGACGGATGTTGGGTCGTATTTAATGCCATCCTCGCTCTGTGCATATATGGCATCATTCTGTTCCCCAATATGCCCGATTTTGTAGACTTCGATGCCTTTTGCATCTTTGCATCAGGGAATCCAGTCCCTACCTTGATAGGAGATGTCTACCATTCTATTCACTACAAAAACGAGAACTGAAGGGGCAAGAATGTCTCGTGCTGTGTGCCCCTGCTTTATAAATGGCTTGATAGTCATCTACCCAAGAGGGGGCCCTTTGTTTCGTCTGCAGCCACAACTGAGTGGTCCGAGCGTTTGATGAGTCTATCGGCAGAGGATATTGATTGGTTTGATAGAGATAGGTTGGGTACTGAGATTATCTTCAGTTGCAGCGGGTTTCCGAACGTGCCTTTGATAGGCAGGAAGGGCTGTATAAACTATAATCCGTCTTTGCTGGTCCGACAGTTCGCGTATGCTTTGAGAGCTCCGCCGAAGGATGAAGGGGTACAGGAATCTCTGTACCTCACTGGTCTTCTAGAGGGGGATCTGTTATCTAAGCTTCAGCGCGCTTGGAATGGCATCAGTAAGAGGGGAAAACCATTGCTGGGGAGAAGCAATAATCAAGCCTACCCTTCGTACGTGACTTGGATCAGAGCCAGAGCCGATGCTATAGGGATGCCGTTTCCACCTGCCAAGCCAGAAAGCCCTTCAGTGATTGGAGAGCCTACTACCGTGCCCATTCAGTAGCATAATCAGGTGTTAGCTGAGAGAGATGAATTGAAGAGGGCAAATGAAGAACTGGAGAAAGAATTGGCGCAACTCCTAAGCGAGAGAAACGAAGCCATTTACTCCTTCAAGAGGCAAACAGAGCTGGTGAACCAGCTGGGGACAGACCTGACTAAGCAGATAGCCGAGCGTGAACGCATGGGTCAAGACTTCAAAGCTGTCAATGACGTACTGGCTACGAAGAAGCAACACTTGGACGAAGCGTATCGGAGGATATCCAAGTTCAACCAGCACTGGAAGGCCTCCCTAGCCAACAGGAAAGAGCGGGAGGATAAGTTGATGCTACAGATTTCCAAACTGAAAGCCCAGGTGAGGGCTAGTGAGAAGAGGTTTGATGAAGAAACTGCTCGCAGATACGCCGCCGAAGGCCAGCTCAACAGAGCTCTTGCTAACCTGAAGGAGCGCAAACTCACGTTTGAGTCCAAAAAGCGGAAGCTAGAAGATTGTTTCGACGAAGGAGCATGGGAATATTCAGTCGAAGGTCTTCAATACACCATTGTGCAGAGGGAATTACTCGTCAAAGGGTTACTCACTCTTCCTGATCATCCAGAAACGAAGGAGTTGTTAGAAGAGTTTCGCGCCCGTGGCCGTACTTGACTATATTTGTATTCCTTTTGTTTGATCATTGTTGTATGCTTACCATCACCAGGCTTGTTGATCGAGGTCATGCTATTGATTCATCTTTTACTCACTGATGTTGTGTACTGCCTTGATGGGCTTTCTTTATATATGAGATTGTTATTTCCATGATTTGACTCGGACTTCTTATTATCAGCACTGGCACTCAGGCACTAGGATCGGGGGAGATCTCCCTAATGCACAGACACACGTTTGCATTTGCATGAAGCATTTGCATAACGAGCACTTTGTCGTTTTTTCCTAACCCTTTTGTATTTTCAGGTTGTTTCAGGTTGTTCCAGGATTGATCAGAGACCTATTCACCGCTATCCGACCAGAGAAAATCAAACCAGAATCATGGAGCAAGTGCAAACTGATGTTCAGGAACTCCGCGAAAGAATGGACCGTTTCATGGAACTCATGAAAGCGGTCGCCAATGTCCAGGATCAGCTCAGAACCTTGGTTCAGCCTCTGATTTCAAGGGTCGATAGCAATGGCATACTCCATGGTGGGACTGTGCCTACTCCTCCCCCAGTTGAAACTCCTCAGAATGGTGTCCCCGTGACCGGGGGGAATGGCAGTGCCAACGGCAATGTGATAGCTAACATGGGACTCAATGGAAATACGGCGGGCGTCGGTAATGGGAGTCTTGAAGCTAATGTCAATGTTGGGTTGGGCAACGGCAATGCAGGTGTTGGGAACCTGTTTAGGCCTCAACCGTGGTTAGAAGATCATCAGGACGATGTGTTCTCTCAGATAGGTGCTGAAGGGGAGCTGACTGCTGAAGCACGGCTAAGGTTCAAGGCACTCGAGGATAAGATGAGAAATATCGAGAACCAGAACACCCTGGGCGTTGATATGTCCAAGTTGGGATTGATTGCTGATTTCAAGGTGCCTCCCAAGTTCAAGGTACCTGACTTTGAAAAGTACAAGGGCACCACTTGCCCTCGCGTCCACCTGAGATCGTATTACAGGAAAATGTCGGCTCATTCTGAGGACGAGAAGTTGTTGATGCACTTCTTTCAAGACAGTCTGTCCGGGCCATCCCTCGAATGGTACATGAGTCTGGAACCTACCAGTGTGCGCACGTGGAAGGAACTTGCTGAAGCATTTGTGCGCCACTACCAATACAACAGCGACTTGGCCCCGAACCGGGTCCAACTGCAGAATCTGTCGCAAAGGAACAACAAAGGGTTCAAGGAATACGCCCAGCGGTGGCGTGAATTGGCAGCCAGGGTTCAGCCGCCGATGGTTGAACGTGAGCTCGTGCAGATGTTCGTAGCCACCCTCCCAGGGGTTTACTATGAGAAATTGGTCAGCGGTATATCCGGAACCTTCTCAGATCTCATTATCACGGGTGAGCACATTGAAAATGGGATCAAACTCGGGAAAATTCAAGGTGAGTCATCCTCAACTGGAGGAGGCGGAAAGAAACCTTATAGTGGCAAAAGACGGGAAGGAGAAACGAGCGCTGTGACCAACGCTCGAAGGAAGGGTAAAGACCCTCACCAACAGGTGGCCAGTATAACTATCCTGGCAGTTCAACAGCCACAGCAGCAGCAGCAGCAACCGAATCAACAAGGGTACAGAAAGTATCAGAATCGGGGACCTCTGTCAAGTCGTCACCTCGAGACACCGCCCATGTCTTACGCGCAACTATTGCAGACTTTGCTTCAGCTACAGTTGATCCAGAAGAGAACTTTGGCTCCCTTGACAGGGGCACCTCCGCCAGGTTATGACGCGAAAGCAACTTGCGAGTTTCACTCAGGGGCACCAGGCCACACAATAGAAAACTGCAAAGCCTTCAAGCATAAGGTGCAGGACATGGTGGACGCTAAGATCATCAACTTCTCGGATAATGTGCCAAATGTCACGAAAAACCCTATGCTGAATCATAGGGGAGGTGGAGTAAACGCCATTATCGAAGACGAGAGTTTGGATTTGTTGACTGACGTCAGAGATCTGAAGACACCGCTTAGCTTCGTTAAAGCTAAGCTGATGAAAAGAGGTTTCTTTCTAGGATGCGGAGAGCTGTGTATGGGCTGTGCGACAAGTCCTGATGGATGTGAACAGCTGATAGAGGGAATTCAAAGTCTGATGACTGAAGGGATTTTACAGTTTAGCCGGAGGGCCGAAATCGGATCGGGAGAGGTAGTGCTGAAGCAAGATGATGAGGTCGCCACAATCACCATCCCTCGCCAGACGATAACTATTTTTGAACCCAGACCGCCTACGATTACCATCACCAAAGCTGGGTCGATACCGTTCGAAAGCACTAATGCTGTCCCATGGCATTATGGGGTTGAAGTCTACTGCAACGGACAGAAGTTGGAGCTAGAACCGTTTGGGTCGTCTGTGGAGAACCTAGCGGGCGTCAGTGGTATTACTCGCAGCGGAAGAGTGTTTGCACCGCCTGAGGTCGTGGCGGACAAAGCGGATAGAGCTGACGCATCTGATAAAGGTAAAAGTAAAGTCGTTGAAGAGATCCCGCGTGGGGCAAAAAAAGACTTACTTGTTAAAGACGCCGAGGAGTTTATACGGTTGATTAAAAAGAGTGACTACAAGATTGTGGATCATCTCCATCAGGCGCCCTCAAAAATTTTCATCCTGAATCTGTTGCTGTGTTCTGAAGCACACCGCAACGCGCTGCTGAAGGTGTTGAACGCCGCATATGTACCGCAGGAAATATCGGTAAATCAGCTAGAAGAGGTCGTAGCCCACGTGAATGCTGGAAATGGGCTAGGGTTCACTGACCTAGAGCTGACGCCGAAAGGGAGGAATCACAATAGCGCCCTGCACATCTCGATAGAGTGTAGGGGAACGATTATGTCTCACGTGTTGGTAGACACAGGGTCTTCGCTCAATGTTCTTCCGAAGAAGGCATTAATGAAGTTGGATACTCGTGGAGTGATTTGCACACCCAGTGATCTGGTTGTGAAGGCGTTCGATGGAACCAAACGCCATGTTTTCAGGGAGGTGACCCTGCCCATCCAAGTCGGGCCGGAAACGTTCGATGCGATCTTTTACATTATGGACATCATGCCTGCCTACAGCTGTCTCTTGGGCCGACCGTGGATCCATGCTGCTGGAGCCGTGACCTCCACGTTGCACCAGAAACTCAAGTATGCTGTCGGAGGTAGCATAGTGACCGTTTGTGGCGAGGAAGACATAATGGTGAGCCATTTGTCGTCCTTCAAGTATGTTGAGATGGATGGGGAAATCCACGAAACCCTATGCCAAGCGTTCGAAGCTGTCAAAGTCAAGGATGTAGCTTCTGTAGTCACTGAGAAGCCAGAGATGACTCTCTCTTCGTTCAAAGAAGCCTGGGCCGTTGTTCAAGCCGGATCTACCCCAGGCTTGGGGCGAATTTTGGAGATATCTAACAAGCAAGATTAGTTTGGGTTGGGATATTCTCTTGGAGCTGAAGCTTCTTCTTCTAGCAGTGCGTCTCGAGGTAAAGGGCCGATCCAATTTACCAGTGGCGGGGTGATATTTGAAAGCATCAACGCGGTGTCTGAAGACAGCGGAGATAGTGACTGTGACCTCGACTCTTGGATCCAGCCAAGCAAGCCAGGCGAGGGCCTCACCAATTGGTCCGTCAAGGATATCATCCAGATGACAAGCGAAGAGTAATGATTTACTTTTTCCAATCATTGTACAACCCTATGTCCTACCCGGGGCATTGAGGTTTTATTGTCAGGGCCTTGTTGGATTATGTACATGCATTTTTTCAATAAATCAAAAGGCGTTTTTCTTTGTAGTCAAATATTGTGATCTCTGTTATTCCTGTTTTATATTTGTTTTGAAAAACAATAAAATGGCAATGAGGTCTGTGCTAACCTGCACATCCTTGTTTTAAACTTAACCCTTGTTATTGCAGGATCCACATAGCAGATGACATCGACTCTGGACCTTCTACGGCTCACTTCGACTTCGATTGCCCGATCTATCAAGCCGAAGAAGAGATTGATGAAGACGAAGACCTTCCTGAAGAGTTGGCCCGCTTGTTGAAACAAGAAGAGAAAGTTATTCTGCCTCATGAAGAGGAGATCGAGATTGTGAATCTGGGTTCTGAAGAACTCGTCAGAAACGTCAGGATAGGGGCTGCATTGCAGAGCGATGTCAAGCAGAGATTGGTCGAGATGCTAAGAGAGTATAGTGACGTCTTTGCTTGGTCATACGAAGATATGCCCGGACTTGACACTGATATCGTGGTCCACCACTTGCCGCTGCGAGAAGATTGTCCTCCCGTCTAGCAGAAGCTTAGGAGGACGAGACCAGACATGGCCGTTAAGATCAAAGAAAAAGTGCAGAAGCAGCTTGATGATGGCTTCTTAGCGGTCACCACTTACCCTCCGTGGGTCGCCAACATAGTGCCTGTACCGAAGAAAGACGGTAAGGTACGAATGTGCGTCGATTATCGGGATTTGAATAGGGCGAGCCCTAAAGATGATTTCCCGCTGCCTCATATTGATGTGTTGGTCGACAATACAACCCAGTTCTCCGTGTTTTCGTTCATGGATGGCTTCTCCGGTTACAATCAGATCAAGATGGCGCCGGAGGACATGGAGAAAACGACGTTTATTACTCCCTGGGGAAAATTCTGCTACAAGGTAATGCCTTTCGGTCTGAAGAACGCAGGGGCCACTTACCAACGAGCAATGGTTACTTTGTTTCATGACATGATTCATCATGAGATTGAAGTCTATGTTGATGACATGATTGCGAAGTCCCAAACGGAGGAGGGACATCTGGTCAATTTGCTGAAGCTTTTTTAGAGGCTTAGGAAGTTCAGGTTGAGGCTGAATCCTAACAAGTGTAATTTCGGAGTACGGTCCGGAAAGTTATTGGGGTTTATCGTGAGCGAAAGAGGCATCGAGGTTGATCCTGCGAAGATAAAAGCGATACAAGAAATGCCAGTGCCAAAAACAGAAAAAGAAGTTCGTGGTTTCTTGGGCAGAATAAACTACATTGCAAGGTTTATTTCTCAGCTCACGGCCACGTGTGAACCGATGTTCATGCTTTTAAAGAAAGATCAGGCGATTATCTGGAACGAGGATTGCCAGAAGGCATTTGATAAGATAAAGCAGTATCTTCAGGAACCTCCAATCTTGATACCCCCAGTGGCTGGACGGCCTCTAATCATGTACTTGACAGTTCTTGAGAATAGTATGGGGTGTGTTCTCGGTCAGCACGACGAGACGGGCAGAAAAGAGCATGCCATTTACTACTTGAGTAAAAAGTTCACGGACTGTGAATCTCGTTACTCGATGCTAGAGAAGACGTGTTGTGCACTAGCCTGGGCTGCCAAACGTTTACGACAGTACATGCTCAACCACACCACCATGCTAATTTCGAAGATGGATCCGATCAAGTACGTCTTCGAGAAGCAAGCGCTTTCGGGCAGGATTGCCAGATGGCAAATGGTGTTGACGGAATATGATATTCAGTACGTGTCCCAGAAGGCCATCAAGGGAAGCGTATTGTCTGATTACCTTGCCGAACAGCCGATCGAAGATTACCAGCCGATGAAATTTGAATTCCCTGATGAGGATATCATGTTTCTCAAAGCGAAGGATTGCGATGAACCGTTGCCCGACGAGGGGCCAGATAGGAAATCCTAGTGGAAATTGATATTTGACGGGGCGGTTAATTCCTACGGAAGTGGCATTGGGGTGATCATCACAACTCCCCACGGATCCCACATCCCGTTTACTGCGAGACTGACGTTTCCGGTCACCAATAACGAAGCGGAGTACGAAGTATGCATCATGGGTCTAGAAGAGGCAATTGATTTGAGAATCAAGAACCTAGATGTATATGGTGACTCGACGCTTGTGATTAACTAGATTAAAGGGGAGTGGGAGACTCGTCAATCGAATCTGGTGCCGTACATGAATTACGCCAGAAGGCTACTTCCCTTCTTTGATCGAGTGGAACTCCATCATGTGCCCAGAGCAGAAAATCAGATGGTTGATGCCTTAGCCACGTTGGCTTCAATGTATAAAGTCAATTTTTGGAATGAAGCTCCAAGAATTATCCTTTCTCGTCTTGATAAACCGGCATTTGTCTTTGCGATCGAGGAAGCCGCCGACGGCAAGCCATGGTTCCATGATATCCAGACCTTCCTTATGACTAAGGAGTATCCTGCGGGAGCGTCGACCCAGGATAAGAAGACTCTGAGGAGGCTGTCTGGAAATTTTTATCTCAATCCTGATGGAGTTTTGTATAAAAGAAACCACGATCTCGTGCTACTCAGATGTGTAGATGAGAAAGAGGCGAGTTTGCTCATGGAAGAAGTCCATGAAGGCACATTTGGCACGCACGCCGGCGGGCATGCTATGACAAGAAAGATCCTGAGAGCAGGATACTACTGGCTGACGATGGAATCGAATTGCTTTAAATTCGCGAAGAGATGTCATAAATGCCAGATTTATGCTGATAAAGTTCATGTGCCGCCGTGCCCGTTGAATGTCATGTCCTCCCCGTGGCCGTTCTCCATGTGGGGCATCGACATGATAGGCAAGATCGAGCCCACTGCATCTAACGGTCATCGCTTCATTCTAGTAGCTATCGACTACTTCACCAAGTGGGTGGAGGCAGCCTCATACGCTAATGTGACCAAGCAGGTGGTGGCTAAATTCATAAAGAGGGATATCATCTGTCGTTACGGAATTCACGAGCGGATCATTACTGATAATGGTTCGAATCTGAATAACAAGATGATGAAGGAGCTGTGCCAGAGTTTTAGGATTGAACACCACAACTCATCTCCTTACCGGCCGAAGATGAATGGCGCCGTTGAAGCGGCCAATAAGAACATCAAGAAGATTGTTCAGAAGATGGTTGTGACCTATAAAGATTGGCACGAGATGCTGCCATTTGAACTGCACGGTTACCGTACGACGGTATGTACATCAACCGGGGCAACTCCTTTCTCCTTAGTGTACGGTATGGAAGCTTTCCTACCATTAGAAGTGGAGATCCCTTCTTTGCGAGTGTTGGTTGACGTGAAACTCGACGAGGCAGAATGGATTAAGAACCGACTGAACCAACTCAGCCTGATGGACGAGAAGAGGTTGGCATCGATTGCATATGGTCGTCTGTACCAAAGCCGAATGAAGAAAGCTTATGATAAGAAGGTGCGTCCTAGAAGCTTTCAGACGGGTGATCTCGTCCTGAAGAAGATTCTTCCTCCACACTCCGATCACCGGGGCAAGTGGACTCCCAATTACGAAGGTCCGTACGTCGTCAGCAAGGTCTTCTCGGGAGGAGCTTTGTTGTTATCCACGATGGATGGCGAAGATTTTGCATCCCCGGTGAACGCGGACGCAGTTAAAAAATACTTTGCTTAAAAAATGACCCGCTGGAAAGAAAAAGAATATCCAGGCAAAAATGGGGCATCCTGGCGAGCCATAAAAAAGGAAAAAGGTTCGGGCAAAAATTAGGGATATAAATCGAAAAAATGTACACCCGCAAGGTCGAAAACCCGGATGGGCGACTTTGGCAAAAAAGGGTATCCCGGTGAACTGAAAACCCACAAAGGGCGGTTCACACAAAAGTTAGGGATTTGAAAAAGCAAACGACTGCGTTCCGCAGGTGGACTTTCATTGTTTAGTGGTTTGGAAGACCTGAGGGCCGTTTATCTGAATCAATCTCTTCTAAAGCTGAAGCGTCAGAGAAGTATTGAAGTCGAGTGGGTCATAGAGGGATCAACTCATGGTGTTCGTCTACGCCTCATTGCCGACATTTGTATATACTGATGTATATTTATGTTTTTACTTTTTTGCGCGGCTTCCTCATTCCAGGAGCTTGCATCTGTTGTAAAACATTTTTACACATTCAGGGGTTCGTTATCAATAAAATGTATACTATTCAGCAATTCTGTTTGTCTGTCTAGCATTTATCTGTTTTGTTTGCGAAAAAGAACGCCGATGTTTTTGACAAAATACGCATACATAAACTTACTAACCTAGGCCACTGATTGTTGAAACAATGAATTACTTGAACATTGTCACAAGATGATAACCTTGGTAGGCCCCTTTGAGAAGGGTATCTTGTCTGTTTGTTTGTGTTGGTGCAGGTATAGCATGTACCAGACAGTGCGCCGTGCGCGTCCCCAAGCAGGATGATTCCCTCTTCTCCAGCAAGTTCAGCAACCTCTCCCTGCAGAGTTTGAACGTGAAATCATAAAGCATTGATATGTTTCCCCAGGCAGAGAAGATTCCCTCACCAATCAGATATATCCTGAAGGAGCGGCATCTCCCCAGCTGAGTCAGGCGCCGAAGCGTGTGTTCATCCCCCAACACCGGGTCACAAGTGCAAGTCTCGTATGAGACCACTCACTGAAGTGTGCAGCAATCGATAGTTCCAGACTGAAGTCTCCGACGGAATTGAGATTCCCCACAGAGTCGTACTCTCCCCCGAAGCAGGATGATTTCTTCTTCCCCAGCCGAGTTTGCAGATCCCCAAGAGAGCCGAGTCCTTGGAAGCAGTTCGGGCCATGATTGGTTGTCCCCAGTAGAGTGTTGAATAGCCGATGCCATATTTCCCCTCCGGGGTCGTTACCACCAGGGAAGCTCTGGCTGCGAATGTCGGGCAGTTTATTTCTGCGATTGACATCGCTTTCCACAGCAGGTCCAAGTTCTCGTAGAGCTTCGTTCCCCTGCAGCAGTCGACTGAAGTTTGTTTCCTCAGGCGGAGTCCGATTGAGATTGGTGTGACTTCTTCTCCTCGGCAGGATGATTCCTTTCTCCACCAGAGTGGTTCCTTCTCCTTGACAGGAAGATTCTCTCGCCAGCATTTATTTTGCTGATGGCGTCATAGCATTTTGCATGATTGCATAGCATCTATCATAAACGCGTAGCATTTCCACCGTGTGGAGCATCGCGGCATATGCATACTAAACATGAGCTAGGTCGTTACCGTTCTTGTTTTGCAGGTGTTCCTCCGGAGAGTCTCTTGCTCAAGATGATTCTTGAATCCTCCCTAACAAATCGTTTGCCCAAGATGATTCTTGAATTCTCCAGCGGAGGTGCTTGCTTAAAATGATTCTTAAAATCCCCAGTGAAGTCGAAAGGGTTGGCTGCTCGAGTTGATGCTTAGAGTCCCCGACAGATTGTTTGCTCAGGATGATTCCTGAAATCTCCAGCAAAGTTATGGTTTCAGGATGATTCTTGAAGTCCCCACGGAGTCGTTTGTTCAAGATGATTCTTGATGTCCTCAACAGAGTTGATTCAACCAGAATGATTTCTGGATCCCCGAAGTAGAGTTACTTGATAGTTCTCCAGAATCCCCAGCGGAGATGCGACATCCCCAGCAGGTTTCTGAACAGCGAAGTTGAAACTTCCCTCGAAGACTTGATGAATGAAGTCCAACAGTGTTAACGAAGCAGTTCCCTCAGCTGAAGCAGAGTGCCTGATGGTAGAAGTTTGGATATCCCCCAATTGGTTCATGATTGACCGAGAATTCTATTCCCGACTTGCTGATGAAGTCCGGCTGATGCACAAAGATTTCTTTGAATGCCCGATGGCGTGATTAACTTGATTTTCGATCTAATAAGTCCCGAGGAATCCTGATGCCTGACGGCGTGATCAACCATGCACCACTGGTTACCGTGTTACCAATTCCCCAGCTAGTTGCCGTGCAGCTAGTATTTCAGTTTTCGAAGATTTGTCCCCATCAGAGTACCGTGTACTTGTGCAGTTGGAAAATTTCCGGGTCTGTCGGTATTCAACCGTCTCGCACCTTGATTGGTTGAGAGCCATTCGCTTCTCACCCAGTCAGGTTCAAGCCGTTTGAATAGGGGCAGCTGTTGCACCCCAAAATTTGACCAACATTTCTTTACCTAGCTTGTGTTGCATTTCATTCACATTAGCATTATCAATTGCATTTCATTGACATGTATGCAGGAGATCAAGAGGTATGATTACCAATCAAGAGCTACACAAGACTTTGAAGCTATCCAAGAAGGTTATTCAAGTGTTCAAGGGTTGATATCTTTGTCAGAGAAGTCAGAAGATCCTCAGAGAGAGTGGTTGAAACCATGAGAGTGTGCCTCCTAACTTGAGAGTTGTGGGAAGACCTCAGATGATTCTGAAGCCAAGAATGTGGGCTTGAATCCTTGAGAGAGCTTATGAGATGTCTTGAAAGCCATCATGAGGCCTAGATAGGTCATTGTGCAAGTTTAAGAGGAATCAACCATGAGTGGTGCAATTAGGGTTTGACTGGGTCAACCCTAGGTCAACTGATGATTTGGAGAGGGTTGAGACCTAATTCAAGAGCCATGTGATCATGGATTGATTCATTGAGATGCTATAAGGATGATTCCAAGGATAACTCATCATGATTGAAGAGTTTGAGAAGTTTCAAGCTAGGGTTTCTAAGGCTTGACAGTGTAAAATCCCCTAGTTTGACCCTTATCTTCAAGGCAATTTAGCTCAAGATGTGATGGTCATATCATCTTACCCCCAACATGAATGTTGTAGAGCATGAGCTTAGCTTTAATTTGAGTACTATAAGTCCTTGATAGAATTTTTAGAGCTCAAGTTATGACTTTGACAAGTTACAGGTCATCTGAGGTATGTGAATCTGGGGCCTTGAAAGTTACCCAACTTGCATCAAAGTTTTTCCATAGAAGAATGATTCCTATGAAATTTTGGTCAACATGAATGTTGTTCCTTATCCTCTTAGATTTCTAGAGAGTACTAAAAGTCCTTGATAGGATTTGTAGAACTCAAGTTATGGCTTGGACAAGTCAAGGGCATTTTGGTCATTTGGAGATTACAGGTCATTTCAACCATAAGGCCATAACTCCTACTTCCAAGCTTCAAATGGAAAAATATTCAACATCAAACTTGTTCAAAATGATGTTTTAAGGCTATTAACGAGGTCATGAGATGTTGGAAATGCTTGTAGCTCAAAGTTGCAAAAATGACCTAAAATAAGGGCATAAGTTAAATAAACCAAAGTTGGAAATTGATATTTTCAACCTACACATCCAAACCATGGCATGTAACATATCTTTTTGACTCTAGAAAACATTTTAAAAACAATGTTTTATCCATATTTTTGATTTGAGGTCTAAATTGTGGACTTGCTTTGAAAAGCACTTGCTTGCATATTAAGTAACATATGCATAACCTAAAATCAAGGCATGAGCAAGGGTCTTTGCAAGCTAAACTCTTCCAAAATGTCACTAGGGGAGATTTTGAAAGAGATTGAGGTTGGTTTCAAGCTGCAAACAGATTTGTGCATCTCATGATAAATGATTGGAAATCTCATGACATGAGAAGTGGAAAATCTCATTGGAAGGATCTAGAGGGTTCTAGATCATCCAAACTTCATCTACATAAGGAGTAGAGTGGATCCATTGAAGGGGTTGGTGATCATTGAAGGATTGAGAATAGCTTGAGATTGAGTTTTCTTGGATTGCAATTGAAACCGGTTTCACCAAATTCCTCAATTTCCACTCATTTTCTTGATTGTTTCTTCTTCCATGAATGTTAAGGAGTGATTCCAGAGCATTTCCAAGAAGAATTGGTGGCTAGATCGTGTATGAGCAAGTGATTTTCAGCACCTGCAACTCACCATCGGGTTTCAAGATTCAAGCACTTTCCATTGGTTCTTTTGCATACAGAAGCGAGAGGAAGGTTCATTGATCGTGTCTGCAAGATTGTAGAGCTTGAAGTGGAGGATTCGTGCATCTATTCAACCAAGATTTTCAGGTTGATACCTTTCTTCCTATGGCATGATTTATGTAGAATTAGGTTGAATTAAGGTGCTAGATTGATTGTAGAATGGTGTAGGATGGATTCCAGATAGTTAATTAATGAATTAGAGACAAATTAGGTGAATTGCCATTTTCAGTTGAGATTGAGATATGGTGATTCTTGAGGTTTTAGAGGAAACTATGGGTATGGTTGAATTCGTGGCAAGATTTGGAATGAGTTTCATGTTTTGACCGTGTGCAATAGAGGCCTCTAGGGAGAACTAGGGTTGAGGGAGATGATCGGAGCTCCATCGGTGGTGACCAGAGCTGGGCGCAAAGCTCAGGGGTTTGAAAAGGTTGAAGATGACCCTGATACCATTGGATCTTGTTTTGACTTGGACTTTGAGAGCAATCCAACGGCCACGTTTTGAAGTTGATTTGTGAAGGATCAGAATGAATGAAACGCACCGTTTCATTTATTCAGGCGTTTTGGGCTTAGTGATCTAAGTGTTATCCACACCCCCCTGATGGCCCAACCCAAACTTTTAACTGAATCTGACTGCTACTTGCACCGCACGTGTATTAATTTTAATTGGATTTTCTTCATTTTTCCATTTTATTCATGATTCTTGTAAAATCATAATTAATTGAAAATTAATCCAATTAAACCCATTCTTTTTGCATATTACTCATGATTGAGTCTATTATTTTTTAGAGAAAAAATATTTTCATTTCATGTAATTTCTGATTTTATTGGAATTTTATATTTTAATTGATATTAAAGGGATTATGTTTGGTGCATATTTTTGTGGAATTTAGTGTGATCACTTGGTGATGATTTTGAGCCTAATTTTTTGTGTGTGATTAGGTTAGACACGTATGATCCCATAGAATTTTTCTCACATTTTTGTGATGAAAATAGGTGTGCTTTCTAGGTTGACATTTAGATGCTTCCTTTTTAGGGTTTAGGTTTGATACCTTGTAATGTAGAATTTAGTTCTAGGTCCAATTTGATGGTTTGATCTTTGAAATTAATGTGGTAGAGTCATGATTGACCTAGGTTCCCATAGTAATTTTTGTAGGATTTTACAATTGATTTTAGTATTTTAGTTAGGACTAACTTTAGTACTAGGTTTTAGGTGATCCTAATTTACTAATTCAACTAGTTTAACTCCCTTAGTCCCCTTAGATTAGGGTTTGTGCTTGGTTTGCCTTTGGTTGAGATTGAAGACAAGTTGAAGACAAGATGAGGATGCTTGAAGTTGTTTGAAGTGGCTTGGAGTTTTGGATTTGCTTGTGCTTGAAGGTGTCTGATGAAGATTAGGAGATAGGACATAGGGAGAGCCTTGTAGTTAGAATGATTTCTTTCACAAACATGGAAAGCGTCTTGTGGTTCCATTCCTCCCAATGACTAAAAGTCCTTCTCAGATATTCACATGCCTCCTTTGGAAGGATGAGTGGCTTTATCTGGGAAGTAGAACTTTGAGGGAACCAGTCTCTCATAATGATGAACCCTCACAGGCTTCCTTTGGTTGTCAGTAAGCTGTTTATCATTTCCCCTTATCCAGTTAAGTGATTTCTTCTGGTTTGAGTATCTTGAGAGATGTTGGGCTTGAGTTTGAAGATGAGAGCTTCATTGAAGAGTGTGGAGGAGGATGATTCCTTGAGCATTGCCATTGCAGCTGAAGCTTGAAGAGCAAGAAGAGCAAGTTGATACTTGAAAATCCAATGGAGATTGAATGAAGAGCTGAGGATTGAGTAAGAATTGAAGGATGAAGTTGACACTTCTAAGTGATTAAAGACTACTCTGAAGAGCTGAAGCTTGTAGATGAGGAGAAGAAGACCAAGTTGAGACTGGTAAAGCAAAGAGAGCTGAAGCAAGAAGAACAAGTTGATACTTATGAAGAGGATTCAATTGAGATTGAGTGTAGAGCTGAGGCTTGAGGAGTTAAGATGAGTTGATACTCACATTGATGCTTGGAGAGCCTGAAGGAATCAAGTTGATACTTGTAGTTAGGAGTGAAGCCTGAAGGTGGAGTTGACTGAAAAGCTGAAGCTTGGAGAAATGAAGATAAGTTGAAACTTATGTTTGATGGATTGAAACCCTGGAAGCCAGTTGATATTTGTCATGAGAGATGATAGCCTTGAAGGGTGATTGAAGTCTGAGGACTGGATGGCTGCTAGGAGAGATGAAGCTTGGAATTGAGAGAGTTGTTGATCTGCTTTCTTGTCTGTTTTCTTTTCTGTGCTGATGTGCCTTGCTTGACTTGCTTAATGCATTAGAATAAGTCCATGATTAGACTGACTTTAGTCTAGGAGCATGATTGCACTAGAGGTTGAGTTGCTCCCTCTGCTTGTATTGTTACTGTATGACTTTGCTTGCGGGTATTCGGTAGAGCCCAGCTCCCTTGCCCATGTGGTTATTTTGCTTGATAGCATTTCATTTTCTTCTGTATGATTGCAGTTTACTGTATTTTGCTTGATAGCATTTTATTTCCTCTGTATGATTACTGTTATTCATATCTGGCTTGAGGTCGAGATGAGCTTGTGGAGGCTGCTGCCCCACACACATTTCCTCCCTCACTTGCATTGCATGCATTTTACAGTCGTTTACTGTTTACTATTAAGCTGATGCTTTATCTGTTTCTGTTTATCATTGACATGATCCCTTAGGACTCTCATTTCCTTTGATAAGGAAGTGATGATAGAACTTTAGGTTGAAACCTATGCATGATAACTTCTAGGAGTTCCCTGTTTCAAACTTCAACTATAGGATGAATCCTTGGCATGACAACAATAGGACTTGATAGTCTCCCCCGTAGTTGAGCCTGTTCTCTTCTCATCTCAAAACAAATTAAGATACAGTAATCATGAATGATTTATTTCGTACGTTACGAGCCTTAAGCTATCTGAGAAAGGATTTTGGGAGAGTTTCTTTTCCACAGTCTGGATGTCTAGTATGGCACCCTTT
Source organism: Lathyrus sativus (assembly GCA_963859935.3). NCBI lineage: Eukaryota > Viridiplantae > Streptophyta > Magnoliopsida > Fabales > Fabaceae > Lathyrus > Lathyrus sativus. Next base: position 240,372,773 of record OZ012736.1, read on the forward strand.
GGGTGACATGCGACGCATTCACTCTCAGGTCATAGTCTCTAGTGCGATTGAAATTGCAAACACAATAAAAAACACTTCTTTCGTGAAAGGCGGGAAACAAACTTCAAACCTTTTTGCCCTGTGGGCCCATAATTCAAAGGAAAGCTTTTCTGAAGAAAAGAGTGTCGTTAAACTTCAGCGCCAACGCAAACAGGCTTTGTCCCTAACTGCTGGAACTGCTGTTTAACCCTACTCGATAAAACAGATGAATCTGAATCCCTGTAATTCGTATCCCGAACTACGTAAGCTCTTATCTCTCATATCTGTTGAGAGTACGTAGGCACAATACTGATGTATTGGCGAGCCACCTTCCCCGTAACCCGTAGTAGGTCGAACTACGTTGACTCTGATTTCTCGTTCTCTGATGGGAATACGTAGGCATAAAGTGCGACGCTTTATCGAGTCATTTTCTTTTCTGTTTAAGCCAGCCTTCATAGGTAGATAGATAAACCAACTCGTCCAGTAAACACAACAAAAGTGGATCCCATCGAGTACGACGGACGTGAGGGGTGCTAATACCTTCCCCTTGCGTAACCGACTCCCGAACCCAGACAACGGTTGCGACGACCTTGTCTTATGCCTTTTCGTCAGGTTTTTCCGATCGTTTCCTTTCCCGTTCCGAGGGATAAATAACGAAAGGTGGCGACTCTTCTGTTTTGTCGGCACCTTATTTTCGCGGAAGCGACGGCTGAGTATCCAGACTCCAAATATTACGTTGAGCGTTCAGGCTCCGGTCAGTTTCGTTGGGTATCCAGACTCCGGTGATTACGTTGATCGTGCAGGCTCCGGTCATTTTCGTTGACTATCCAGACTCGGGTTACTACGTTAAGCGTTCAGGCTCCGGTCAGTTTCGTTGAGTATCCAGATTCCGATTATTACGTTGAGCGTTCAGGCTCCGTTCAGTTTCGTTGGGTATCCAGACTCCAGTTATTACGTTGAGCGTTCAGGCTCCGATCATTTTCGTTGAGTATCTAGACTCCGGTTATTAAGTTGAGCGTCAGGCTCCGATCATTTTCATTGAGTATCCAGACTCCGATTATTACGTTGAGCGTTCAGGCTTCGGTCATTTTCGTTGAGTATCCAGACTCTGGTTATTACGTTGAGGGTTCAGACTCCGGTCATTTTCGTTGAGTATCTAGACTCCTGTCATTACGTTGAACGTTCAGGCTCCGATCATTTTCGTTGAGTATCCATACTCCGGTCAATACGTTGAGCGTTCAGGCTCTGGTCATTTTCGTTGAGTATCCACACTCCGGTTATTACATTGAGCATTCAGGATCCAGTCATTTTTGTTGAGTATCATAACTTCATTTATTACGTTGAGCATTCAGGATCCGATCAGTTTCGTTAAGTATCCAGACTCCAAATATTACGTTGAGCGTTCAGGCTCCGGTCAGTTTCGTTGGGTATCCAGACTCCGGTGATTACGTTGATCGTTCAGGCTCCGGTCATTTTCGTTGACTATCCAGACTCGGGTTATTACGTTAAGCGTTCAGGCTCCGGTCAGTTTCGTTGAGTATCCAGATTCCGATTATTACGTTGAGCGTTCAGGCTCCGGTCAGTTTCGTTGGGTATCCAGACTCCGATTATTACGTTGAGCGTTCAGGCTCCGGTCATTTTCGTTGAGTATCCAGACTCCGGTTATTAGGTTGAGGGTTCAGACTCCGGTCATTTTCGTTGAGTATCTAGACTCCTTTCATTACGTTGAACGTTCAGGCTCAGATCATTTACATTGAGTATCCATACTCCGGTCAATACGTTGAGTGTTCAGGCTCCGGTCATTTTCGTTGAGTATCCAGACTCCGGTCATTACATAGAGCGTTCAGGATCCAGTCATTTTTGTTGAGTATCATAACTACATTTATTAAGTTGAGCGTTCAGGATCCGATCAGTTTCGTTGAATATCTAGACTCCAAATATTATGTTGAGCGTTCAGGCTCCGGTCAGTTTCGTTGGGTATCCAGACTCCGGTGATTACGTTGATCGTGTAGGCTCCGACCATTTTCGTTGACTATCCAGACTCGGGTCACTACGTTAAGCGTTCAGGCTCTGGTCAGTTTCGTTGAGTATCCAGATTCCGATTATTACGTTGAGCGTTCAGGCTCCGTTCAGTTTCGTTGGGTATCCAGACTCCAGTTATTACGTTGAGCGTTCAGGCTCCGGTCATTTTCGTTGAGTATCTAGACTCCGGTTATTAAGTTGAGCGTCAGGCTCCGATCATTTTCGTGGAGTATCCAGACTCCGATTATTACGTTGAGCGTTCAGGCTCCGGTTATTTTCGTTGAGTATCCAGACTCTGGTTATTACGTTGAGGGTTCAGACTCCGGTCATTTTCGTTGAGTATCAAGACTCCTGTCATTACGTTGAACGTTCAGGCTCCGATCATTTTCGTTGAGTATCCATACTCCGGTCAATACGTTGAGCGTTCAGGCTCCGGTCATTTTCGTTGAGTATCCAGACTCCGGTTATTACATTGAGCATTCAGGATCCAGTCATTTTTGTTGAGTATCATAACTTCATTTATTACGTTGAGCGTTCAGGATCCGATCAGTTTCATTAAGTATCCAGACTCCAAATATTACGTTGAGCGTTCAGGCTCCGGTCAGTTTCGTTGGGTATCCAGACTCCGGTGATTACGTTGATCGTTCAGGCTCCGGTCATTTTCGTTGACTATCCAGACTCAGGTTATTACGTTAAGCGTTCAGGCTCCGGTCAGTTTCGTTGAGTATCCATATTCCGATTATTACGTTGAGCGTTCAGGCTCCGGTCAGTTTCGTTGGGTATCCAGACTCCGATTATTACGTTGAGCGTTCAGGCTCCGGTCATTTTTGTTGAGTATCCAGACTCCGGTTATTAGGTTGAGGGTTCAGACTCCGGTCATTTTCGTTGAGTATCTAGACTCCTTTCATTACGTTGAACGTTCAGGCTCAGATCATTTACGTTGAGTATCCATACTCCGGTCAATACGTTGAGCGTTCAGGCTCCGGTCATTTTCGTTGAGTATCCAGACTCCGGTCATTACATTGAGCGTTCAGGATTCAGTCATTTTTGTTGAGTATCATAACTCCATTTATTAAGTTGAGCGTTCAGGATCCGATCAGTTTCGTTGAGTATCCAGACTCCAAATATTACGTTGAGCGTTCAGGCTCAGGTCAGTTTCGTTGGGTATCCAGACTCCGGTGATTACGTTGATCGTGCAGGCTCCGGTTATTTTCGTTGACTATCTAGACTCGGGTTATTACGTTAAGCGTTCAGGCTCCGGTCAGTTTCGTTGAGTATCCAGATTCCGATTATTACGTTGAGCGTTCAGGCTCCGGTCAGTTTTGTTGGGTATCCAGACTCCGGTTATCACGTTGAGCGTTCAGGCTCCGGTCATTTTCGTTGAGTATCCAGATTCCAGTTATTAAGTTGAGCGTCAGGCTCCGATCATTTTCGTTGAGTATCCAGACTTCGATTATTACGTAGAACGTTCAGGCTCCGGTTATTTTCGTTGAGTATCCTGACTCCGGGTATTACGTTAAGGGTTCAGACTCCGGTCATTTTCGTTGAGTATCTAGACTCCTGTCATTACGTTGAACGTTCAGGCTCTGATCATTTTCGTTGAGTATCCATACTCCGGTCAATGCGTTGGGCGTTCAGGCTCCGGTCATTTTCTTTGAGTATCCAGACTCCGGTCATTACATTGAGCGTTCAGGATCCAGTCATTTTTGTTGAGTATCATAACTCCATTCATTTCATTGAGCGTTCAGAATCGGATCAGTTTCGTTGAGTATCCAGACTCCAAATATTACGTTGAGCGTTCAGGCTCCGGTCAGTTTCGTTGGGTATCCAGACTCCGGTGATTACGTTGATCGTTCAGGATCCGGTCATTTTCGTTGACTATCTAGACTCGAGTTATTACGTTAAGCGTTCAAGCTCCGGTCAGTTTCGTTGAGTATAAAGATTCCGATTATTACGTTGAGCGTTCAGGCTCCGGTCAGTTTCGTTTGGTATCCAGACTCCGATTATTACGTTGAGCGTTCAGGCTCCGGTCATTTTCGTTGAGTATCCAGACTCCGGTTATTAGGTTGAGGGTTCAAACTCCGGTCATTTTCGTTGAGTATCTAGACTCCTGTCATTATGTTGAACGTTCAGGCTCAGATCATTTACATTGAGTATCCATACTCCGGTCAATACGTTGAGTGTTCAGGCTCCGGTCATTTTCGTTGAGTATCCAGACTCCGGTCATTACATTGAGCGTTCAGGATCCAGTCATTTTTGTTGAGTATCATAACTCCATTTATTAAGTTGAGCGTTCAGGATCCGATCAGTTTCGTTGAATATCTAGACTCCAAATATTACGTTGAGCGTTCAGGCTCCGGTCAGTTTCGTTGGGTATCCAGACTCCGGTGATTACGTTGATCGTGTAGGCTCCGACCATTTTCGTTGACTATCCAGACTCGGGTTACTACGTTAAGCGTTCAGGCTCTGGTCAGTTTCGTTGAGTATCCAGATTCCGATTATTACGTTGAGCGTTCAGGCTCCGTTCAGTTTCGTTGGGTATCCAGACTCCAGTTATTATGTTGAGCGTTCAGGCTCCGGTCATTTTCGTTGAGTATCTAGACTCCAGTTATTAAGTTGAGCGTCAGGCTCCGATCATTTTCGTGGAGTATCTAGACTCCGATTATTACGTTGAGCGTTCAGGCTCCGGTTATTTTCGTTGAGTATCCAGACTCTGGTTATTACGTTGAGGGTTCAGACTCTGGTCATTTTCGTTGAGTATCAAGACTCCTGTCATTACGTTGAACGTTCAGGCTCCGATCATTTTCGTTGAGTATCCATACTCCGGTCAATACGTTGAGCGTTCAGGCTCCGGTCATTTTCGTTGAGTATCCAGACTCCGGTTATTACATTGAGCATTCAGGATCCAGTCATTTTTGTTGAGTATCATAACTTCATTCATTACGTTGAGCGTTCAGGATCCGATCAGTTTCATTAAGTATCCAGACTCCAAATATTACGTTGAGGGTTCAGGCTCCGGTCAGTTTCGTTGGGTATCCAGACTCCGGTAATTACGTTGATCGTTCAGGCTCCGGTCATTTTCGTTGACTATCCAGACTCGGGTTATTACGTTAAGCGTTCAGGCTCCGGTCAGTTTCGTTGAGTATCCATATTCCGATTATTACGTTGAGCGTTCAAGCTCCGGTCAGTTTCGTTGGGTATCCAGACTCCGATTATTACGTTGAGCGTTCAGGCTCCGGTCATTTTTGTTGAGTATCCAGACTCCGGTTATTAGGTTGAGGGTTCAGACTCCGGTCATTTTCGTTGAGTATCTAGACTCCTGTCATTACGTTGAACGTTCAGTATTCAGTCATTTTTGTTGAGTATCATAACTCCATTTATTAAGTTGAGCGTTCAGGATCCGATCAGTTTTGTTGAGTATCCAGACTCCAAATATTACGTTGAGCGTTCAGGCTCAGGTCAGTTTCGTTGGGTATCCAGACTCTGGTGATTACGTTGATCGTGCAGGCTCCGGTTATTTTCGTTGACTATCTAGACTCGGGTTATTACGTTAAGCGTTCATGCTCCGGTCAGTTTCGTTGAGTATCCAGATTCCGATTATTACGTTGAGCGTTCAGGCTCTGGTCAGTTTCATTGGGTATCCAGACTCCGGTTATTACGTTGAGCGTTCAGGCTCCGGTCATTTTTGTTGAGTATCCAGATTCCAGTTATTAAGTTGAGCGTCAGGCTCCGATCATTTTAGTTGAGTATCCAGACTTCGATTATTACGTTGAACGTTCAGGCTCCGGTTATTTTCGTTGAGTATCCTGACTCCGGTTATTACGTTAAGGGTTCAGACTCCGGTCATTTTCGTTGAGTATCTAGACTCCTGTCATTACGTTGAACGTTCAGGCTCCGATCATTTTCGTTGAGTATCCATACTCCGGTCAATGCGTTGGGCGTTCAGGCTCCGGTCATTTTCGTTGAGTATCCAGACTCCGGTCATTACATTGAGCGTTCAGGATCCAGTCATTTTTGTCGAGTATCATAACTCCATTTATTACGTTGAGCGTTCAGGATTCGATCAGTTTCGTTGAGTATCCAGACTCCAAATATTACGTTAAGCGTTCAGGCTCCGGTAAGTTTTGTTGGGTATCCAGACTCCGGTGATTACGTTGATCGTTCAGGCTCCGGTCATTTTCGTTGACTATCCAGACTCGGGTTATTACGTTAAGCGTTCAGGCTCCGGTCAGTTTCGTTGAGTATAAAGATTCCGATTATTACGTTGAGCGTTCAGGCTCCGGTCAGTTTCGTTGGGTATCCAGACTCCGATTATTACGTTGAGCGTTCAGGCTCCGGTCATTTTTGTTGAGTATCCAGACTCCGGTTATTAGGTTGAGGGTTCAGACTCCGGTCATTTTCGTTGAGTATCTAGACTCCTGTCATTACGTTGAACGTTAAGGCTCAGATCATTTATGTTGAGTATCCATACTCCGGTCAATACGTTGAGCGTTCAGGCTCCGGTCATTTTCGTTGAGTATCCAGACTCCGGTCATTACATTGAGCGTTCAGGATTCAGTCATTTTTGTTGAGTATCATAACTCCATTTATTAAGTTGAGCGTTCAGGATCCGATCAGTTTTGTTGAGTATCCAGACTCCAAATATTACGTTGAGCGTTCAGGCTCAGGTCAGTTTCGTTGGGTATCCAGACTCTGGTGATTACGTTGATCGTGCAGGCTCCGGTTATTTTCGTTGACTATCTAGACTCGGGTTATTACGTTAAGCGTTCATGCTCCGGTCAGTTTCGTTGAGTATCCAGATTCCGATTATTACGTTGAGCGTTCAGGCTCCGGTCAGTTTTGTTGGGTATCCAGACTCCGGTTATCACGTTCAGCGTTCAGGCTCCGGTCATTTTCATTGAGTATCCAGATTCCAGTTATTAAGTTGAGCGTCAGGCTCCGATCATTTTCGTTGAGTATCCAGACTTCGATTATTACGTTGAACGTTCAGGCTCCGGTTATTTTCGTTGAGTATCCTAACTCCGGGTATTGCGTTAAGTGTTCAGACTCCGGTCATTTTCGTTGAGTATCTAGACTCCTGTCATTACGTTGAACGTTCAGGCTCCGATCATTTTGGTTGAGTATCCATACTCCGGTCAATATGTTGGGCGTTCAGGCTCCGGTCATTTTCGTTGAGTATCCAGACTCCGGTCATTACATTGAGCGTTCAGGATCCAGTCATTTTTGTTGAGTATCATAACTCCATTCATTTCATTGAGCGTTCAGAATCCGATCAGTTTCGTTGAGTATCCAGACTCCAAATATTACATTGAGCGTTCAGGCTCCGGTCAGTTTCGTTGGGTATCCAGACTCCGGCGATTACGTTGATCGTTCAGGCTCCGGTCATTTTCGTTGACTATCCAGACTCGAGTTATTACGTTAAGCGTTCAGGCTCCGGTCAGTTTCGTTGAGTATAAAGATTCCGATTATTACGTTGAGCGTTCAGGCTCCGGTCAGTTTTGTTGGGTATCCAGACTCCGATTATTACGTTGAGCGTTCAGGCTCCGGTCATTTTCGTTGAGTATCCAGACTCCGGTTATTAGGTTGAGGGTTCAGACTCCGGTCATTTTCGTTGAGTATCTAGACTCCTGTCATTACGTTGAACGTTCAGGCTCAGATCATTTACGTTGAGTATCCATACTCCGGTCAATACGTTGAGCGTTCAGGCTCCGGTCATTTTCGTTGAGTATCCAGACTCCGGTCATTACATTGAGCGTTCAGGATCCAGTCATTTTTGTTGAGTATCATAACTCCATTTATTAAGTTGAGCGTTCAGGATCCGATCAGTTTCGTTGAGTATCCAGACTCCAAATATTACGTTGAGCGTTCAGGCTCAGGTCAGTTTCGTTGGGTATCCAGACTCCGGTGATTACGTTGATCGTGCAGGCTCCGGTTATTTTCGTTGACTATCTAGACTCGGGTTATTACGTTAAGCGTTCAGGCTCCGGTCAGTTTCGTTGAGTATCCAGATTCCGATTATTACGTTGAGCGTTCAGGCTCCGGTCAGTTTTGTTGGGTATCCAGACTCCGGTTATCACGTTGAGCGTTCAGGCTCCGGTCATTTTCGTTGAGTATCCAGATTCCAGTTATTAAGTTGAGCGTCAGGCTCCGATCATTTTCGTTGAGTATCCAGACTTCGATTATTACGTAGAACGTTCAGGCTCCGGTTATTTTCGTTGAGTATCCTGACTCCGGGTATTACGTTAAGGGTTCAGACTCCGGTCATTTTCGTTGAGTATCTAGACTCCTGTCATTACGTTGAACGTTCAGGCTCTGATCATTTTCGTTGAGTATCCATACTCCGGTCAATGCGTTGGGCGTTCAGGCTCCGGTCATTTTCTTTGAGTATCCAGACTCCGGTCATTACATTGAGCGTTCAGGATCCAGTCATTTTTGTTGAGTATCATAACTCCATTCATTTCATTGAGCGTTCAGAATCGGATCAGTTTCGTTGAGTATCCAGACTCCAAATATTACGTTGAGCGTTCAGGCTCCGGTCAGTTTCGTTGGGTATCCAGACTCCGGTGATTACGTTGATCGTTCAGGATCCGGTCATTTTCGTTGACTATCTAGACTCGAGTTATTACGTTAAGCGTTCAAGCTCCGGTCAGTTTCGTTGAGTATAAAGATTCCGATTATTACGTTGAGCGTTCAGGCTCCGGTCAGTTTCGTTTGGTATCCAGACTCCGATTATTACGTTGAGCGTTCAGGCTCCGGTCATTTTCGTTGAGTATCCAGACTCCGGTTATTAGGTTGAGGGTTCAAACTCCGGTCATTTTCGTTGAGTATCTAGACTCCTGTCATTATGTTGAACGTTCAGGCTCAGATCATTTACATTGAGTATCCATACTCCGGTCAATACGTTGAGTGTTCAGGCTCCGGTCATTTTCGTTGAGTATCCAGACTCCGGTCATTACATTGAGCGTTCAGGATCCAGTCATTTTTGTTGAGTATCATAACTCCATTTATTAAGTTGAGCGTTCAGGATCCGATCAGTTTCGTTGAATATCTAGACTCCAAATATTACGTTGAGCGTTCAGGCTCCGGTCAGTTTCGTTGGGTATCCAGACTCCGGTGATTACGTTGATCGTGTAGGCTCCGACCATTTTCGTTGACTATCCAGACTCGGGTTACTACGTTAAGCGTTCAGGCTCTGGTCAGTTTCGTTGAGTATCCAGATTCCGATTATTACGTTGAGCGTTCAGGCTCCGTTCAGTTTCGTTGGGTATCCAGACTCCAGTTATTATGTTGAGCGTTCAGGCTCCGGTCATTTTCGTTGAGTATCTAGACTCCAGTTATTAAGTTGAGCGTCAGGCTCCGATCATTTTCGTGGAGTATCTAGACTCCGATTATTACGTTGAGCGTTCAGGCTCCGGTTATTTTCGTTGAGTATCCAGACTCTGGTTATTACGTTGAGGGTTCAGACTCTGGTCATTTTCGTTGAGTATCAAGACTCCTGTCATTACGTTGAACGTTCAGGCTCCGATCATTTTCGTTGAGTATCCATACTCCGGTCAATACGTTGAGCGTTCAGGCTCCGGTCATTTTCGTTGAGTATCCAGACTCCGGTTATTACATTGAGCATTCAGGATCCAGTCATTTTTGTTGAGTATCATAACTTCATTCATTACGTTGAGCGTTCAGGATCCGATCAGTTTCATTAAGTATCCAGACTCCAAATATTACGTTGAGGGTTCAGGCTCCGGTCAGTTTCGTTGGGTATCCAGACTCCGGTAATTACGTTGATCGTTCAGGCTCCGGTCATTTTCGTTGACTATCCAGACTCGGGTTATTACGTTAAGCGTTCAGGCTCCGGTCAGTTTCGTTGAGTATCCATATTCCGATTATTACGTTGAGCGTTCAAGCTCCGGTCAGTTTCGTTGGGTATCCAGACTCCGATTATTACGTTGAGCGTTCAGGCTCCGGTCATTTTTGTTGAGTATCCAGACTCCGGTTATTAGGTTGAGGGTTCAGACTCCGGTCATTTTCGTTGAGTATCTAGACTCCTGTCATTACGTTGAACGTTCAGTATTCAGTCATTTTTGTTGAGTATCATAACTCCATTTATTAAGTTGAGCGTTCAGGATCCGATCAGTTTTGTTGAGTATCCAGACTCCAAATATTACGTTGAGCGTTCAGGCTCAGGTCAGTTTCGTTGGGTATCCAGACTCTGGTGATTACGTTGATCGTGCAGGCTCCGGTTATTTTCGTTGACTATCTAGACTCGGGTTATTACGTTAAGCGTTCATGCTCCGGTCAGTTTCGTTGAGTATCCAGATTCCGATTATTACGTTGAGCGTTCAGGCTCTGGTCAGTTTCATTGGGTATCCAGACTCCGGTTATTACGTTGAGCGTTCAGGCTCCGGTCATTTTTGTTGAGTATCCAGATTCCAGTTATTAAGTTGAGCGTCAGGCTCCGATCATTTTAGTTGAGTATCCAGACTTCGATTATTACGTTGAACGTTCAGGCTCCGGTTATTTTCGTTGAGTATCCTGACTCCGGTTATTACGTTAAGGGTTCAGACTCCGGTCATTTTCGTTGAGTATCTAGACTCCTGTCATTACGTTGAACGTTCAGGCTCCGATCATTTTCGTTGAGTATCCATACTCCGGTCAATGCGTTGGGCGTTCAGGCTCCGGTCATTTTCGTTGAGTATCCAGACTCCGGTCATTACATTGAGCGTTCAGGATCCAGTCATTTTTGTCGAGTATCATAACTCCATTTATTACGTTGAGCGTTCAGGATTCGATCAGTTTCGTTGAGTATCCAGACTCCAAATATTACGTTAAGCGTTCAGGCTCCGGTAAGTTTTGTTGGGTATCCAGACTCCGGTGATTACGTTGATCGTTCAGGCTCCGGTCATTTTCGTTGACTATCCAGACTCGGGTTATTACGTTAAGCGTTCAGGCTCCGGTCAGTTTCGTTGAGTATAAAGATTCCGATTATTACGTTGAGCGTTCAGGCTCCGGTCAGTTTCGTTGGGTATCCAGACTCCGATTATTACGTTGAGCGTTCAGGCTCCGGTCATTTTTGTTGAGTATCCAGACTCCGGTTATTAGGTTGAGGGTTCAGACTCCGGTCATTTTCGTTGAGTATCTAGACTCCTGTCATTACGTTGAACGTTAAGGCTCAGATCATTTATGTTGAGTATCCATACTCCGGTCAATACGTTGAGCGTTCAGGCTCCGGTCATTTTCGTTGAGTATCCAGACTCCGGTCATTACATTGAGCGTTCAGGATTCAGTCATTTTTGTTGAGTATCATAACTCCATTTATTAAGTTGAGCGTTCAGGATCCGATCAGTTTTGTTGAGTATCCAGACTCCAAATATTACGTTGAGCGTTCAGGCTCAGGTCAGTTTCGTTGGGTATCCAGACTCTGGTGATTACGTTGATCGTGCAGGCTCCGGTTATTTTCGTTGACTATCTAGACTCGGGTTATTACGTTAAGCGTTCATGCTCCGGTCAGTTTCGTTGAGTATCCAGATTCCGATTATTACGTTGAGCGTTCAGGCTCCGGTCAGTTTTGTTGGGTATCCAGACTCCGGTTATCACGTTCAGCGTTCAGGCTCCGGTCATTTTCATTGAGTATCCAGATTCCAGTTATTAAGTTGAGCGTCAGGCTCCGATCATTTTCGTTGAGTATCCAGACTTCGATTATTACGTTGAACGTTCAGGCTCCGGTTATTTTCGTTGAGTATCCTAACTCCGGGTATTGCGTTAAGTGTTCAGACTCCGGTCATTTTCGTTGAGTATCTAGACTCCTGTCATTACGTTGAACGTTCAGGCTCCGATCATTTTGGTTGAGTATCCATACTCCGGTCAATATGTTGGGCGTTCAGGCTCCGGTCATTTTCGTTGAGTATCCAGACTCCGGTCATTACATTGAGCGTTCAGGATCCAGTCATTTTTGTTGAGTATCATAACTCCATTCATTTCATTGAGCGTTCAGAATCCGATCAGTTTCGTTGAGTATCCAGACTCCAAATATTACATTGAGCGTTCAGGCTCCGGTCAGTTTCGTTGGGTATCCAGACTCCGGCGATTACGTTGATCGTTCAGGCTCCGGTCATTTTCGTTGACTATCCAGACTCGAGTTATTACGTTAAGCGTTCAGGCTCCGGTCAGTTTCGTTGAGTATAAAGATTCCGATTATTACGTTGAGCGTTCAGGCTCCGGTCAGTTTTGTTGGGTATCCAGACTCCGATTATTACGTTGAGCGTTCAGGCTCCGGTCATTTTCGTTGAGTATCCAGACTCCGGTTATTAGGTTGAGGGTTCAGACTCCGGTCATTTTCGTTGAGTATCTAGACTCCTGTCATTACGTTGAACGTTCAGGCTCAGATCATTTACGTTGAGTATCCATACTCCGGTCAATACGTTGAGCGTTCAGGCTCCGGTCATTTTCGTTGAGTATCCAGACTCCGGTCATTACATTGAGCGTTCAGGATCCAGTCATTTTTGTTGAGTATCATAACTCCATTTATTAAGTTGAGCGTTCAGGATCCGATCAGTTTCGTTGAGTATCCAGACTCCAAATATTACGTTGAGCGTTCAGGCTCAGGTCAGTTTCGTTGGGTATCCAGACTCCGGTGATTACGTTGATCGTGCAGGCTCCGGTTATTTTCGTTGACTATCTAGACTCGGGTTATTACGTTAAGCGTTCAGGCTCCGGTCAGTTTCGTTGAGTATCCAGATTCCGATTATTACGTTGAGCGTTCAGGCTCCGGTCAGTTTTGTTGGGTATCCAGACTCCGGTTATCACGTTGAGCGTTCAGGCTCCGGTCATTTTCGTTGAGTATCCAGATTCCAGTTATTAAGTTGAGCGTCAGGATCCGATCATTTTCGTTGAGTATCCAGACTTCGATTATTACGTAGAACGTTCAGGCTCCGGTTATTTTCGTTGAGTATCCTGACTCCGGGTATTACGTTAAGGGTTCAGACTCCGGTCATTTTCGTCGAGTATCTAGACTCCTGTCATTACGTTGAACGTTCAGGCTCCGATCATTTTCGTTGAGTATCCATACTCCGGTCAATGCGTTGGGCGTTCAGGCTCCGGTCATTTTCTTTGAGTATCCAGACTCCGGTCATTACATTGAGCGTTCAGGATCCAGTCATTTTTGTTGAGTATCATAACTCCATTCATTTCATTGAGCGTTCAGAATCGGATCAGTTTCGTTGAGTATCCAGACTCCAAATATTACGTTGAGCGTTCAGACTCCGGTCAGTTTTGTTGGGTATCCAGACTCCGGCGATTACGTTGATCGTTCAGGCTCCGGTCATTTTTGTTGACTATCCAGACTCGAGTTATTACGTTAAGCGTTCAGGCTCCGGTCAGTTTCGTTGAGTATAAAGATTCCGATTATTACGTTGAGCGTTCAGGCTCCGGTCAGTTTCGTTGGGTATCCAGACTCCGATTATTACGTTGAGCGTTCAGGCTCCGGTCATTTTCGTTGAGTATCCAGACTCCGGTTATTAGGTTGAGGGTTCAGACTCCGGTCATTTTCGTTGAGTATCTAGACTCCTGTCATTACGTTGAACGTTCAGGCTCAGATCATTTACGTTGAGTATCCATACTCCGGTCAATACGTTGAGCGTTCAGGCTCCGGTCATTTTCGTTGAGTATCCAGACTCCGGTCATTACATTGAGCGTTCAGGATCCAGTCATTTTTGTTGAGTATCATAACTCCATTTATTAAGTTGAGCGTTCAGGATCCGATCAGTTTCGTTGAGTATCCAGACTCCAAATATTACGTTGAGCGTTCAGGCTCAGGTCAGTTTCGTTGGGTATCCAGACTCCGGTAATTACGTTGATCGTGCAGGCTCCGGTTATTTTCGTTGACTATCCAGACTCGGGTTATTACGTTAAGCGTTCAGGCTCCGGTCAGTTTCGTTGAGTATCCAGATTCCGATTATTACATTGAGCGTTCAGGCTCCGGTCAGTTTCATTGGGTATCCAGTCTCCGGTTATTACGTTGAGCGTTCAGGCTCCGGTCATTTTTGTTGAGTATCCAGATTCCAGTTATTAAGTTGAGCGTCAGGCTCCGATCATTTTAGTTGAGTATCCAGACTTCGATTATTACGTTGAACGTTCAGGCTCCGGTTATTTTCGTTGAGTATCCTGACTCCGGTTATTACGTTAAGGGTTCATACTCCGGTCATTTTCGTTGAGTATCTAGACTCCTGTCATTACGTTGAACGTTCAGGCTCCGATCATTTTCGTTGAGTATCCATACTCCGGTCAATGCGTTGGGCGTTCAAGCTCCGGTCATTTTCGTTGAGTATCCAGACTCCGGTCATTACATTGAGCGTTCAGGATCCAGTCATTTTTGTCGAGTATCATAACTCCATTTATTACGTTGAGCGTTCAGGATTCGATCAGTTTCGTTGAGTATCCAGACTCCAAATATTACGTTAAGCGTTCAGGCTCCGGTAAGTTTTGTTGGGTATCCAGACTCCGGTGATTACGTTGATCGTTCAGGCTCCGGTCATTTTCGTTGACTATCCAGACTCGGGTTATTACGTTAAGCGTTCAGGCTCCGGTCAGTTTCGTTGAGTATAAAGATTCCGATTATTACGTTGAGCGTTCAGGCTCCGGTCAGTTTCGTTGGGTATCCAGACTCCGATTATTACGTTGAGCGTTCAGGCTCCGGTCATTTTTGTTGAGTATCCAGACTCCGGTTATTAGGTTGAGGGTTCAGACTCCGGTCATTTTCGTTGAGTATCTAGACTCCTGTCATTACGTTGAACGTTAAGGCTCAGATCATTTATGTTGAGTATCCATACTCCGGTCATTTTCGTTGAGTATCAAGACTTTTGTCATTACATTGAGCATTCAGGATCCAGTCATTTTTGTTGAGTATCATAACTCCATTTATTAAGTTGAGCGTTCAGGATCCGATCAGTTTCGTTGAGTATCCAGACTCCAAATATTACATTGAGCGTTCAGGCTCAGGTCAGTTTCGTTGGGTATCCAGACTCCGGTGATTACGTTGATCGTGCAGGCTCCGGGTATTTTCGTTGCCTATCTAGACTCGGGTTATTACGTTAAGCGTTCAGGCTCCGGTCAGTTTCGTTGAGTATCCAGATTCCGATTATTAAGTTGAGCGTTCAGGCCCTGGTCAGTTTTGTTGGGTATCCAGACTCCGGTTATTACGTTGAGCGTTCAGGCTCCGGTCATTTTCGTTGAGTATCCAGATTCCAGTTATTAAGTTGAGCGTCAGGCTCCGATCATTTTCGTTGAATATCCAGACTTCGATTATTACGTTGAACGTCCAGGCTCTTTTTATTTTCGTTGAGTATCCTGACTCCGGGTATTACGTTAATGGTTCAGACTCCGGTAATTTTCATTGAGTATCTAGACTCCTGTCATTACGTTGAACGTTCAGGCTCCGATCATTTTTGTTGAGTATCCATACTCCGGTCAATGCGTTGGGCGTTCAGGCTCCGGTCATTTTCGTTGAGTATCCAGACTCCGGTCATTACATTGAGCGTTCAGGATCCAGTCATTTTTGTTGAGTATCATAACTCCATTTATTACGTTGAGCGTTCAGGATTCGATCAGTTTCGTTGAGTACCCAGACTCCAAATATTACGTTAAGTGTTCAGGCTCCGGTCAGTTTCGTTGGGTATCCAGACTCCGGTGATTACGTTGATCGTTCAGGATCCGGTCATTTTCGTTGACTATCCAGACTCGAGTTATTACGTTAAGCGTTCAAGCTCCGGTCAGTTTCGTTGAGTATCCAGATTCCGATTATTATGTTGAGCGTTCAGGCTCCGGTCAGTTTCGTTGGGTATCCAAACTCTGATTATTACGTTGAGCGTTCAGGCTCCGGTCAGTTTCGTTAAGTATCCAGACTCCGATTATTACGTTGAGTGTTCAGGCTCTGGTTATTTTCATTGAGTATCCAGACTCCGGTTATTACGTTGAGGGTTCAGACTCTAGTCAGTCTCGTTGAGTATCCGGATTCCGATTATTACGTTGAGCATTCCGTCTCCAGTCATTTTCGTTGAGTATCTAGACTCCTGTCATTACGTTGAATGTTCAGGCTCCGATCATTTTCGTTGAGTATCCATACTCCGGTCAATGCGTTGGGCGTTCAGGCTCCGGTCATTTTCGTTGAGTATCCAGACTCCCATTATTACGTTGAGCGTTCTGGCTCCAGTCATTTTCGTTGAGTATCCAGACTCCGACTATTACGTTGAGGGTTCAGACTCCGGTCATTTTCGTTGAGTATCTAGACTCCTGTCATTACATTGAACGTTCAGGCTCCGATCATTTTTGTTGAGTATCCATACTCCGGTCAATACGTTGAGCGTTATGGCTCCGGTCATTTTCGTTGAGTATCCAGACTCCGGTCATTACATTGAGCGTTCAGGATCCAGTCATTTTTGTTGAGTATCATAACTCCATTCATTTCATTGAGCGTTCAGAATCCAATCAGTTTCGTTGAGTATCCAGACTCCAAATATTACGTTGAGCGTTCAGGCTCCGGTCAGTTTCGTTGGGTATCCAGACTCCGGTGATTACGTTGATCGTGCAGGCTCCGGTCATTTTCGTTGACTATCCAGACTCGGGTTATTACGTTAAGCGTTCAGGCTCCGGTCAGTTTCGTTGAGTATCCAGATTCCGATTATTACGTTGAGCGCTCAGGCTCCAGTCAGTTTCATTGGGTATCCAGACTCCGGTTATTACGTTGAGCGTTCAGGCTCCGGTCATTTTTGTTGAG
This sequence comes from Lathyrus sativus, assembly GCA_963859935.3. Taxonomy (NCBI): domain Eukaryota; kingdom Viridiplantae; phylum Streptophyta; class Magnoliopsida; order Fabales; family Fabaceae; genus Lathyrus; species Lathyrus sativus. The sequence continues at coordinate 240,389,580 of OZ012736.1, forward strand.
TATCCAGATTCCAGTTTTTAAGTTGAGCGTCAGGCTCCGATCATTTTCGTTGAGTATCCAGACTTCGATTATTACGTTGAACGTTCAGGCTCCGGTTATTTTCGTTGAGTATCCTAACTCTGGTTATTACGTTAAGGGTTCAGACTCCGGTCATTTTCGTTGAGTATCTAGACTCCTGTCATTACGTTGAACTTTCAGGCTCCGATCATTTTCGTTGAGTATCCATACTCCGGTCAATGCGTTGGGCGTTCAGGCTCCGGTCATTTTCGTAGAGTATCCAGACTCCGGTCATTACATTGAGCGTTCAGGATCCAGTCATTTTTGTCGAGTATCATAACTCCATTTATTACGTTGAGCGTTCAGGATTCGATCAGTTTCGTTGAGTATCCAGACTCCAAATATTACGTTAAGCGTTCAGGCTCCGGTCAGTTTCGTTGGGTATCCAGACTCCGGTGATTACGTTGATCGTTCAGGCTCCGGTCATTTTCGTTGACTATCCAGACTCGGGTTATTACGTTAAGCGTTCAAGCTCTGGTCAGTTTCGTTGAGTATCCAGATTCCGATTATTATGTTGAGCGTTCAGGCTCCGGTCAGTTTCGTTGGGTATCCAAACTCTGATTATTACGTTGAGCGTTCAGGCTCCGGTCAGTTTCGTTAAGTATCCAGACTCCGGTTATTACGTTGAGTGTTCAGGCTCTGGTTATTTTCATTGAGTATCCAGACTCCGGTTATTACGTTGAGGGTTCAGACTCTGGTCAGTCTCGTTGAGTATCCAGATTCCGATTATTACGTTGAGCGTTCAGTCTCCGGTCATTTTCGTTGGGTATACAGACTCCGGTTATTACGTTGAGTGTTCAGGCTCCGGTGATTTTCGTTGAGTATCCAGACTCCGGTTATTAAGTTAAGCGTCAAGCTCCGATCATTTTCGTTGAGTATCCAGACTCCGATTATTACGTTGAGCGTTCAGGCTCCGGTCATTTTCGTTGAGTATCCAGACTCCGGCTATTACGTTGAGGGTTCAGACTCCGGTCATTTTCGTTGAGTATCTAGACTCCTGTCATTACATTGAACGTTCAGGCTCCGATCATTTTTGTTGAGTATCCATACTCCGGTCAATATGTTGAGCGTTATGGCTCCGGTCATTTTCTTTGAGTATCCAGACTCCGGTCATTACATTGAGCGTTCAGGATCCAGTCATTTTTGTTGAGTATCATAACTCCATTCATTTCATTGAGCGTTCAGAATCCGATCAGTTTCGTTGAGTATCCAGACTCCAAATATTACGTTGAGCGTTCAGGCTCCGGTCAGTTTCGTTGGGTATCCAGACTCCGGTGATTACGTTGATCGTGCAGGCTCCGGTCATTTTCGTTGACTATCCAGACTCGGGTTATTACGTTAAGCGTTCAGGCTCCGGTCAGTTTCATTGGGTATCCAGACTCCGGTTATTACGTTGAGCGTTCAGGCTCCGGTCATTTTTGTTGAGTATCCAGATTCCAGTTATTAAGTTGAGCGTCAGGCTCCGATCATTTTCGTTGAGTATCCAGACTTCGATTATTACGTTGAACGTTCAGGCTCCAGTTATTTTCGTTGAGTATCCTGACTCCGGTTATTACGTTAAGGGTTCAGACTCCGGTCATTTTCGTTGAGTATCTAGACTCCTGTCATTACGTTGAACTTTCAGGCTCCGATCATTTTCGTTGAGTATCCATACTCCGGTCAATGCGTTGGGCGTTCAGGCTCCGGTCATTTTCGTAGAGTATCCAGACTCCGGTCATTACATTGAGCGTTCAGGATCCAGTCATTTTTGTCGAGTATCATAACTCCATTTATTACGTTGAGCGTTCAGGATTCCATCAGTTTCGTTGAGTATCCAGACTCCAAATATTACATTAAGCGTTCAGGCTCCGGTCAGTTTCGTTGGGTATCCAGACTCCGGTGATTACGTTGATCGTTCAGGCTCCGGTCATTTTCGTTGACTATCCAGACTCGGGTTATTACGTTAAGCGTTCAAGCTCCGGTCAGTTTCGTTGAGTATCCAGATTCCGATTATTAAGTTGAGCGTTCAGGCTCAGGTCAGTTTCGTTGGGTATCCAAACTCCGATTATTACGTTGAGCGTTCAGGCTCCGGTCATTTTCGTTGAGTATCCAGACTCCGATTATTACGTTGAGTGTTCAGGCTCTGGTTATTTTCATTGAGTATCCAGACTTCGGTTATCATGTTGAGGGTTCAGACTCTGGTCAGTCTCGTTGAGTATCCAGATTCCGATTATTACGTTGAGCGTTCAGTCTCCGGTCATTTTCGTTGGGTATACAGACTCCGGTTATTACGTTGAGTGTTCAGGCTCCGGTGATTTTCGTTGAGTATCCAGACTCCGGTTATTAAGTTAAGCGTCACGCTCCGATCATTTTCGTTGAGTATCCAGACTCCGATTATTACGTTGAGCGTTCAGGCTCCGGTCATTTTCGTTGAGTATCCAGACTCCGACTATTACGTTGAGGGTTCAGACTCCGGTCATTTTTGTTGAGTATCTAGACTCTTGTCATTACGTTGGACGTTCAGGCTCCGATCATTTTTGTTGAGCATCCATACTCCGGTCAATACGTTGAGCGTTCAGGCTCCGGTCATTTTCGTTGAGTATCCAAACTTCGGTCATTACATTGAGCGTTCAGGATCCAGTCATTTTTGTTGAGTATCATAACTCCATTCATTTTATTGAGCGTTCAGAATCCGATCAGTTTCGTTGAGTATCCAGACTCCAAATATTACGTTGAGCGTTCAGGCTCCGGTCAGTTTCGTTGGGTATCCAGACTCCGGTGATTACGTTGATCGTGCAGGCTCTGGTCATTTTCGTTGACTATCCAGACTCGGGTAATTTCGTTAGGCGTTCAAACTCCGGTCAGTTCCGTAGAGTATCCAGATTCTGATTATTACGTTGAGCGTTCAGGCTCCGGTCAGTTTCGTTGGGTATCCAGACTCCGATTATTACGTTGAGCGTTCAGGCTCCGGTCATTTTCGTTGAGTATCCAGACTCTGGTTATTAGGTTGAGGGTTTAGACTCCGGTCATTTTCGTTGAGTATCTAGACTCCTGTCATTACGTTGAACGTTCAGGCTCCGTCATTTACGTTGAGTATCCATACTCCGGTCAATACGTTGAGCGTTCAGGCTCCGGTCATTTTCGTTGAGTATCCAGACTCCGGTCATTACATTGAGCGTTCAGGATCCAGTCATTTTTGTTGAGTATCATAACTCCATTTATTAAGTTGAACGTTCAGGATCCAATCAGTTTCGTTGAGTATCCAGACTCCAAATATTACGTTGAACATTCAGGCTCAGGTCAGTTTCGTTGGGTATCTAGACTCCGGTAATTACGTTGATCGTGCAGGCTCCGGTTATTTTTGTTGACTATCCAGACTCGGGTTATTACGTTAAGCGTTCAGGCTCCGGTCAGTTTCGTTGAGTATCCAGATTCCGATTATTACATTGAGCGTTCAGGCTCCGGTCAGTTTCATTGGGTATCCAGACTCCGGTTATTACGTTGAGCGTTCAGGCTCCGATCATTTTTGTTGAGTATCCAGATTCCAGTTATTAAGTTGAGCGTCAGGCTCCGATCATTTTAGTTGAGTATCCAGACTTCGATTATTACGTTGAACGTTCAGGCTCCGGTTATTTTCGTTGAGTATCCTGACTCCGGTTATTACGTTAAGGGTTCAGACTCCGGTCATTTTCGTTGAGTATCTAGACTCCTGTCATTACGTTGAACGTTCAGGCTCCGATCATTTTCGTTGAGTATCCATACTCCGGTCAATGCGTTGGGCGTTCAGGCTCCGGTCATTTTCGTTGAGTATCCAGACTCCGGTCATTACATTGAGCGTTCAGGATCCAGTCATTTTTGTCGAGTATCATAACTCCATTTATTACGTTGAGCGTTCAGGATTCGATCAGTTTCGTTGAGTATCCAGACTCCAAATATTACGTTAAGCGTTCAGGCTCCGGTAAGTTTTGTTGGGTATCCAGACTCCGGTGATTACGTTGATCGTTCAGGCTCCGGTCATTTTTGTTGACTATCCAGACTCGGGTTATTACGTTAAGCGTTCAAGCTCCGGTCAGTTTCGTTGAGTATCCAGATTCCGATTATTAAGTTGAGCGTTCAGGCTCCGGTCAGTTTCGTTGGGTATCCAAACTCCGATTATTACGTTGAGCGTTCAGGCTCCGGTCATTTTCGTTGAGTATCCAGACTCCGATTATTACGTTGAGTGTTCAGGCTCTAGTTATTTTCATTGAGTATCCAGACTTCGGTTATTATGTTGAGGGTTCAGACTCTGGTCAGTCTCGTTGAGTATCCAGATTCCGATTATTACGTTGAGCGTTCAGTCTCCGGTCATTTTCGTTGGGTATACAGACTCCGGTTATTACGTTGAGTGTTCAGGCTCCGGTGATTTTCGTTGAGTATCCAGACTCCGGTTATTAAGTTAAGCGTCAAGCTCTGATCATTTTCGTTGAGTATCCAGACTCCGATTATTACGTTGAGCGTTCAGGCTCCGGTCATTTTCGTTGAGTATCCAGACTCCGGCTATTACGTTGAGGGTTCAGACTCCGGTCATTTTTGTTGAGTATCTAGACTCTTGTCATTACGTTGAACGTTCAGGCTCCGATCATTTTTGTTGAGCATCCATACTCCGGTCAATACGTTGAGCGTTCAGGCTCCGGTCATTTTCGTTGAGTATCCAAACTTCGGTCATTACATTGAGCGTTCAGGATCCAGTCATTTTTGTTGAGTATCATAACTCCATTCATTTTATTGAGCGTTCAGAATCCGATCAGTTTCGTTGAGTATCCAAACTCCAAATATTACGTTGAGCGTTCAGGCTCCAGTCAGTTTCGTTGGGTATCCAGACTCTGGTGATTACGTTGATCGTGCAGGCTCTGGTCATTTTCGTTGACTATCCAGACTCGGGTAATTACGTTAGGCGTTCAGGCTCCGGTCAGTTTCGTAGAGTATCCAGATTCCGATTATTACGTTGAGCGTTCAGGCTCCGGTCAGTTTCGTTGGGTATCCAGACTCCGATTATTACGTTGAGCGTTCAGGCTCCGGTCATTTTCGTTGAGTATCCAGACTCTGGTTATTAGGTTGAGGGTTTAGACTCCGGTCATTTTCGTTGAGTATCTAGACTCCTGTCATTACGTTGAACGTTCAGGCTCCGTCATTTACGTTGAGTATCCATACTCCGGTCAATACGTTGAGTGTTCAGGCTCCGGTCATTTTCGTTGAGTATCCAGACTCCGGTCATTACATTGAGCGTTCAGGATCCAGTCATTTTTGTTGAGTATCATAACTCCATTTATTAAGTTGAGCGTTCAGGATCCGATCAGTTTCGTTGAGTATCCAGACTCCAAATATTACGTTGAGCGTTCAGGCTCAGGTTAGTTTCGTTGGGTATCCAGACTCCGGTAATTACGTTGATCGTGCAGGCTCCGGTTATTTTCGTTGACTATCCAGACTCGGGTTATTACGTTAAGCGTTCAGGCTCCGGTCAGTTTCGTTGAGTATCCAGATTCCGATTATTACGTTGAGCGTTCAGGCTCCGGTCAGTTTCGTTGGGTATCCATACTCTGGTCAATACGTTGAGCGTTCAGGCTCCGGTCATTTTTGTTGAGTATCCAGACTCCGGTCATTACATTGAGCGTTCAGGATCCAGTCATTTTTGTTGAGTATCATAACTCCATTTATTAAGTTGAGCGTTCAGGATCCGATCAGTTTCGTTGAGTATCCAGACTCCAAATATTACGTTGAGCATTCAGGCTCAGGTCAGTTTCGTTGGGTATCCAGACTCCGGTAATTACGTTGATCGTGCAGGCTCCGGTTATTTTCGTTGACTATCCAGACTCGGGTTATTACGTTAAGCGTTCAGGCTCCGGTCAGTTTCGTTGAGTATCCAGATTCCGATTATTACATTGAGCGTTCAGGCTCCGGTCAGTTTCATTGGGTATCCAGACTCCGGTTATTACGTTGAGCGTTCAGGCTCCGGTCATTTTTGTTGAGTATCCAGATTCCAGTTATTAAGTTGAGCGTCAGGCTCCGATCATTTTAGTTGAGTATCCAGACTTCGATTATTACGTTGAACGTTCAGGCTCCGGTTATTTTTGTTGAGTATCCTGACTCCGGTTATTACGTTAAGGGTTCAGACTCCGGTCATTTTCGTTGAGTTTCTAGACTCCTGTCATTACGTTGAACGTTCAGGCTCCGATCATTTTCGTTGAGTATCCATACTCCGGTCAATGCGTTGGGCGTTCAGGCTCCGGTCATTTTCGTTGAGTATCCAGACTCCGGTCATTACATTGAGCGTTCAGGATCCAGTCATTTTTGTCGAGTATCATAACTCCATTTATTACGTTGAGCGTTCAGGATTCGATCAGTTTCGTTGAGTATCCAGACTCCAAATATTACGTTAAGCGTTCAGGCTCCGGTAAGTTTTGTTGGGTATCCAGACTCCGGTGATTACGTTGATCGTTCAGGCTCCGGTCATTTTCGTTGACTATCCAGACTCGGGTTATTACGTTAAGCGTTCAAGCTCCGGTCAGTTTCGTTGAGTATCCAGATTCCGATTATTAAGTTGAGCATTCAGGCTCCGGTCAGTTTCGTTGGGTATCCAAACTCCGATTATTACGTTGAGCGTTCAGGCTCCGGTCATTTTCGTTGAGTATCCAGACTCCGATTATTACGTTGAGTGTTCAGGCTCTGGTTATTTTCATTGAGTATCCAGACTTCGGTTATTATGTTGAGGGTTCAGACTCTGGTCAGTCTCGTTGAGTATCCAGATTCCGATTATTACATTGAGCGTTCAGTCTCCGGTCATTTTCGTTGGGTATACAGACTCCGGTTATTACGTTGAGTGTTCAGGCTCTGGTGATTTTCGTTGAGTATCCAGACTCCGGTTATTAAGTTAAGCGTCAAGCTCCGATCATTTTCGTTGAGTATCCAGACTCCGATTATTACGTTGAGCGTTCAGGCTCCGGTCATTTTCGTTGAGTATCCAGACTCCGGCTATTACGTTGAGGGTTCAGACTCCGGTCATTTTTGTTGAGTATCTAGACTCTTGTCATTACGTTGAACGTTCAGGCTCCGATCATTTTTGTTGAGCATCCATACTCAGGTCAATACGTTGAGCGTTCAGGCTCCGGTCATTTTTGTTGAGTATCCAAACTTCGGTCATTACATTGAGCGTTCAGGATCCAGTCATTTTTGTTGAGTATCATAACTCCATTCATTTTATTGAGCGTTCAAAATCCGATCAGTTTCGTTGAGTATCCAGACTCCAAATATTACGTTGAGCGTTCAGGCTCCGGTCAGTTTCGTTGGGTATCCAGACTCCGGTGATTACGTTGATCGTGCAGGCTCCGGTCATTTTCGTTGACTATCCAGACTCGGGTTATTACGTTAAGCGTTCAGGCTCCGGTCAGTTTCGTTGAGTATCCAGATTCCGATTATTATGTTGAGCGCTCAGGCTCCGGTCAGTTTCATTGGGTATCCAGACTCTGGTTATTACGTTGAGCGTTCAGGCTCCTGTCATTTTCGTTGAGTATCCAGATTCCAGTTATTAAGTTGACCGTCAGGCTCCGATCATTTTCGTTGAGTATCCAGACTTCGATTATTACGTTGAACGTTCAGGCTCCGGTTATTTTCGTTGAATATCCTGACTCCGGTTATTACGTTATGGGTTCAGACTCCGGTCATTTTCGTTGAGTATCTAGACTCCTGTCATTACGTTGAATGTTCAGGCTCCGATCATTTTCGATGAGTATCCATACTCCGGTCAATACGTTGGGCGTTCAGGCTCCGGTCATTTTCGTTGAGTATCCAGACTCCGGTCATTATATTGAGCGTTCAGGATCCAGTCATTTTTGTTGAGTATCATAACTCCATTTATTACGTTGAGCGTTCAGGATTCGATCAGTATCGTTGAGTATCCAGACTCCAAATATTACGTTAAGCGTTCAGGCTCCGGTCAGTTTCGTTGGGTATCCAGACTCCGGTGATTACGTTGATCGTTCAGGCTCCGGTCATTTTCGTTGACTATCCAGACTCGGGTTATTACGTTAAGCGTTCAAGCTCCGGTCAGTTTTGTTGAGTATCCAGATTCCGATTATTACGTTGAGCGTTCAGGCTCCGGTCAGTTTCGTTGGGTATCCAAACTCCGATTATTACGTTGAGCGTTCAGGCTCCGGTCATTTTCGTTGAGTATCCAGACTCCGATTATTACGTTGAGTGTTCAGGCTCTGGTTATTTTCATTGAGTATCCAGACTCCGGTTATTATGTTGAGGGTTCAGACTCTGGTCAGTCTCGTTGAGTATCCAGATTCCGATTATTACGTTGAGTGTTCAGTCTCCGGTCATTTTCGTTGGGTATACAGACTCCGGTTATTACGTTGAGTGTTCAGGCTGCGGTGATTTTGGTTGAGTATCCAGACTCCGGTTATTAAGTTAAGCGTCAAGCTCCGATCATTTTCGTTGAGTATCCAGACTCCGATTATTACGTTGAGCATTCAGGCTCCGGTCATTTTCGTTGAGTATCCAGACTCCGGCTATTACGTTGAGGGTTCAGACTCCGGTCATTTTCGTTGAGTATCTAGACTCCTGTCATTACGTTGAACGTTCAGGCTCCGATCATTTTTGTTGAGCATCCATACTCCGGTCAATACGTTGAGCGTTCAGGGTCCGGTCATTTTCGTTGAGTATCCAGACTCCGGTCATTACATTGAGAGTTCAGGATCCAGTCATTTTTGTTGAGTATCATAACTCCATTTATTAAGTTGAGCGTTCAGGATCCGATCAGTTTCGTTGAGTATCCAGACTCCAAATATTACGTTAAGCGTTCAGGCTCCGGTAAGTTTCGTTGGGTATCCAGACTCCGGTGACTACGTTGATCGTTCAGGCTCCGGTCATTTTCGTTGACTATCCAGACTCGGGTTATTACGTTAAGCGTTCAAGCTCCGGTCAGTTTCGTTGAGTATCCAGATTCCGATTATTACGTTGAGCGTTCAGGCTCCGGTCAGTTTCGTTGGGTATCCAAACTCCGATTATTACATTGAGCGTTCAGGCTCCGGTTATTTTCGTTGAGTATCCAGACTCCGATTATTACGTTGAGCGTTCAGGCTCCGGTCATTTTCGTTTAGTATCCAGACTCCGGCTATTACGTTGAGGGTTCAGACTCCGGTCATTTTCGTTGAGTATCTAGACTCCTGTCATTACGTTGAACGTTCAGGCTCCGATCATTTTTGTTGAGTATCCATACTCCGGTCAATACGTTGAGCGTTCAGGCTCCGGTCATTTTCGTTGAGTATCCAGACTCCGGTCATTACATTGAGCGTTCAGGATCCAGTCATTTTTGTTGAGTATCATAACTCTATTCATTTCATTGAGCGTTCAGAATCCAATCAGTTTTGTTGGGTATCCAGACTCCGGTGATTACGTTGATCGTGCAGGCTCCGGTCATTTTCGTTGACTATCCAGACTCGGGTAATTACGTTAGGCGTTCAGGCTCCGGTCATTTTCGTAGAGTATCCAGATTCCGATTATTACGTTGAGCGTTCAGGCTCCGGTCAGTTTCGTTGGGTATCCAGACTCCGATTATTACGTTGAGCGTTCAGGCTCTGGTCATTTTCGTTGAGTATCCAGATTCCGGTTATTAGGTTGAGGGTTTAAACTCCGGTCATTTTCGTTGAGTATCTAGACTCCTGTCATTACGTTGAACGTTCAGGCTCCGATCATTTACTTTGAGTATCCATACTCCGGTCAATATGTTGAGCGTTCAGGCTCCGGTCATTTTTATTGAGTATCTAGACTCCTGTCATTACGTTGAACGTTCAGGCTCCGATCATTTTCTTTGAGTATCCATACTCCGGTCAATACGTTGAGCGTTCAGGCTCCGGTCATTTTCGTTGAGTATCCAGACCCCGGTCATTACATTTAGCGTTCAGGATCCATTCATTTTTGTTGATTATCATAACTCCATTTATTACGTTGAGCGTTCAGGATCCGATCAGTTTCGTTGAGTATCCAGACTCCAAATATTACGTTGAGCGTTCAGGCTCCGGTCAGTTTCGTTGGGTATCCAGACTCCGGTGATTACGTTGATCGTTCAGGCTCCGGTCATTTTCGTTGACTATCCAGACTCGGGTTATTACGTTAAGCGTTCAGGCTACGGTCAGTTTCGTTGAGTATCCAGATTCCGATTATTACGTTGAGCGTTCAGGCTCCGGTCAGTTTCGTTGGGTATCTAGACTCCGATTATTACGTTGAGCGTTCAGGCTCCGGTCATTTTCGTTGAGTATCCAGACTCCGGTTATTAGGTTGAGGGTTTAGACTCCGGTCATTTTCGTTGAGTATCTAGACTCCTGTCATTACGTTGAACATTCAGGCTCCGATCATTTACGTTGAATATCCATACTCCGGTTAATATGTTGAGCGTTCAGGCTCAGGTAATTTTTGTTGAGTATCTAGACTCCTGTCATTATGTTGAACGTTCAGGCTTCGATCATTTTCATTGAGTATCCATACTCCGGTGAATACGTTGAGCGTTCAGGCTCCGGTCATTTTCGTTGAGTATCCAGACCGCGGTCATTACATTTAGCGTTCAGGATCCAGTCATTTTTGATGATTATCATAACTCCATTTATTACGTTGAGCCTTCAGGATCCGATCAGTTTCGTTGAGTATCAAGACTCCAAATATTACGTTGAGCGTTCAGGCTCCGGTCGGTTTCGTTGGGTATCCAGACTCTGGTGATTACGTTGATCGTTCAGGCTCCTGTCATTTTCGTTGACTATCCAGACTTGGGTTATTACGTTAAGCGTTTAGGCTCCGGTCAGTTTCGTTGAGTATCCAGATTCGGATTATTACGTTGAGCGTTCAGGCTCCGGTCAGTCTCGTTGGGTATCCAGACTCCGATTATTACGTTGAGCGTTCAGGCTCCGGTCATTTTCGTTGAGTATCCAGACTCCGGTTATTAGGTTGAGGGTTCAGACTCCGGTCATTTTCGTTGAGCATCTAGACTCCTGTCATTACGTTGAATGTTCAGGCTCCGATCATTTACGTTGAGTATCCATACTCCGGTCAATACGTTGAGCGTTCGGGCTCTGATCATTTTCGTTGAGTGTCCAGACTCCGGTCATTACATTGAGCGTTCAGGATCCAGTCATTTTTGTTGAGTATCATAACTCCATTTATTACGTTGAGCGTTCAGGATCCGATCAGTTTCGTTGAGTATCCAGACTCCAAATATTACGTTGAGCGTTCAAGCTTCGGTCAGTTTCGTTGGGTATCCAGACTCTAGTTATTACATTGATCGTTCAGGCTCTGGTAATTTTCGTTGACTATCCAGACTCGGGTTATTACGTTAAGCGTTCAGGCTCCGGTCAGTTTCGTTGAGTATCCAGATTCCGATAATTACGTTGAGCGTTCAGGCTCCGGTCAGTTTCGTTGGGTATCCAGACTCTGGTTATTACGTTGAGCGTTCAGGCACCGGTCATTTTCGTTGAGTATCCAGACTCCGGTTATTAAGTTGAGCGTCAGGCTCCGATCATTTCCGTTAGGTATCCAGACTCCGATTATTACGTTGAACATTCAGGCTCCGGTTATTTTCGTTGAGTATCCTGACTCCGGTTATTACGTTGAGGGTTCAGACTCCGGTCATTTTCGTTGAGTATCTAGACTCCTGTCATTACGTTGAACATTCAGGATCCGATCATTTTCGTTGAGTATCCATACTCCGGTCAATACGTTGAGCGTTCAGGCTCCGGTCATTTTCGTTGAGTATCCAGATTCCGGTCATTACATTGAGCGTCCAGGATCCAGTCATTTTTGTTGAGTATCATAGCTCCATTTATTACGTTGAGCGTTCAGGATCCGATCAGTTTAGTTGAGTATCCAGACTCCAAATATTACGTTAAGCGTTCAGGCTCCAGTCAGTTTCGTTGGGTATCCATACTCAGGTGATTACGTTGATCGTTCAGGCTCCGGTCATTTTCGTTGACTATCCAAACTCGGGTTATTACGTTAAGCGTTCAGGCTCCGGTCAGTTTCGTTGAGTATCCAGATTCCGATTATTACGTTGAGCGTTCAGGCTCCGGTCAGTTTCGTTGTGTATCCAGACTCCGATTATTACGTTGAGCGTTCAGGCTCCGGTCATTTTCGTTGAGTATCCAGACTCCGATTATTACATTGAGTGTTCAGGCTCCGGTCATTTTCGTTGAGTATCCAGACTCCGGTTATTACGTTGAGGGTTCAGGCTCCGGTGATTTTCGTTGAGTATCCAGACTCCGGTTATTACGTTGAGGGTTCAGACTCCGGTCATTTTCGTTGAGTATCTAGACTCCTGTCATTACGTTGAACGTTCAGGCTCCGATCATTTTCATTGAGTATCCATACTCCGGTCAATACGTTGAGCATTCATGCTCCGGTCATTTTCGTTGAGTATCCAGACTCCGGTCATTACATTGAGTGTTCAGGATCTAGTCATTTTCGTTGAGTATCATAACTCCATTTATTACGTTGAGCGTTCAGGATGCGATCAGTTTCGTTGAGTATCCAAACTCCAAATATTACGTTGAGCGTTCAGGCTCTGGTCAGTTTCGTTGGGTATCCAGACTCTAGTGATTATGTTGATCGTTCAGGCTCCGGTCATTTTCGTTGACTATCCAGACTCGGGTTATTACGTTAAGCGTTCAGGCTTCGGTCAGTTTCGTTGAGTATCCAGATTCCGATTATTACGTTGAGCGTTCAGGCTCCGGTCAGTTTCGTCGGGTATCCAGACTCTGGTTATTACGTTGAGCGTTCAGGCACCGGTCATTTTCGTTGAGTATCCAGACTCCGGTTATTAAGTTGAGCTTCAGGCTCCGATCATTTTCGTTGAGTATCCAGACTCCGATTATTACGTTGAACGTTCAGGCTCCTGTTATTTTCGTTCAGTTTCCTGACTCCGGTTATTACGTTGAGGGTTCAGACTCCGGTTATTTTCGTTGAGTATCTAGACTCCTGTCATTATGTTGAACGTTCAGGCTCCGATCATTTTTGTTGAGTATCCATACTCCGGTTAATACGTTGAGCGTTCAGGCTCCGGTCATTTTCGTTGAGTATCCAGACTCCGGTCATTACATTGAGCGTTCAGGATCTAGTCATTTTCGTTCGATATCATAACTCCATTTATTACGTTGAGCGTTCAGGATGCGATCAGTTTCGTTGAGTATCCAGACTCCAAATATTACATTGAGCATTCAGGCTCCGGTTAGTTTCGTTGGGTATCCAGACTCTGGTGATTACGTTGATCGTTCAGGCTCCGGTCAGTTTCGTTGACTATCCAGACTCGGGTTATTACGTTAAGCGTTCAGGCTCCAGTCAGTTTCGTTGAGTATCCAGATTCCAATTATTACGTTGAGCGTTCAGGCTCCGGTCAGTTTCGTTGGGTATCCAGACTCTGATTATTACATTGTGCGTTCAGGCTCCGGTCATTTTCGCTGAGTATCCAGACTCCGATTATTACGTTGAGTGTTCAGGCTCCGGTTATTTTCGTTGAGTATCCAGACTCCGGTTATTAGGTTGAGGGTTCCGACTCTGGTCAGTCTCGTTGAGTATCCAGATTTCGATTATTACGTTGAGCGTTTAGGCTCCGATCATTTTCGTTGAGTATCCAGACTCCAATTATTACGTTGAACATTCAGGCTCCTGTTATTTTCATTCAGTATCCTGACACCGGTTATTACGTTGAGGGTTCAGACTCTGGTCATTTTCGTTGAGTATCTAGACTCCTGTCATTATGTTGAACATTCAGGCTCCGATCATTTTTGTTGAGTATCCATAATCCGGTCAATACGTTGAGCGTTCAGGCTCCGGTCATTTCCGTTGAGTATCCAGACTCCGGTCATTACATTGAGCGTTCAGGATACAGGAATTTTTGTTGAGTATCATAACTCCATTCATTTCATTGAGCGTTCAGAATCCGATCAGTTTTGTTGGGTATCCAGACTCCAGTGATTACGTTGATCGTGCAGGCTCCGGTCATTTTTGTTGACTATCCAGACTCGGGTAATTACGTTTGGCGTTCAGGCTCCGGTCAGTTTCGTAGAGTATCCAGATTCCGATTATTACGTTGAGCGTTTAGGCTTCGGTCAGTTTCGTTGGGTATCCAGACTCTGGTTATTACGTTGAGCGTTCAAGTTCCGGTCATTTTCGTTGAGTATCCAGACTCCGATTATTACATTGAGTGTTCAGGCTCCGGTTATTTTCGTTGAGTATCCAGACTCCGGTTATTACGTTGAGGGTTCAGACTCTGGTCAGTCTTGTTGAGTATCCAGATTCTGATTATTACGTTGAGCGTTCAGACTCCGGTCATTTTCGTTGGATATACAGACTCCGGTTATTATGTTGAGTGTTCAGGCTCCGGTGATTTTCGTTGAGTATCCAGACTCTGGTTATTAAGTTGAGCGTCAAGCTCCGATCATTTTCGTGGAGTATCCAGACTCCGGTTATTACGTTGAGGGTTCAGACTCCGGTCATTTTCAGTGAGTATCTAGACTCCTGTCATTACGTTGAACATTCAGGCTCCGATCATTTTTGTTGAGTATCCATACTTCGGTCAATACATTGAGTGTTCAGGCTCCAGTCATTTTCGTTGAGTATCCAGACTCCGGTCATTACATTGAGCGTTCAGGATCCAGTCATTTTTGTTGAGTATCATAACTCCATTTATTTCATTGAGCGTTCAGGATCCGATCAGTTTCGTTGAGTATCCAGACTCCAAATATTACGTTGAGCGTTCAGGCTCCAATCAGTTTCGTTGGGTATCCAGACTCCGGTGATTACGTTGATCGTGCAGGCTCCGGTCATTTTCGTTGACTATCCAGACTCGGGTTATTACGTTAAGCGTTCAGGCTTCGGTCAGTTTCGTTGAGTATCCAGATTCCGATTATTACGTTGAGCGTTCAGGCTCCGGTCAGTTTCGTCGGGTATCCAGACTCTGGTTATTACGTTGAGCGTTCAGGCACCGGTCATTTTCGTTGAGTATCCAGACTCCGGTTATTAAGTTGAGCTTCAGGCTCCGATCATTTTCGTTGAGTATCCAGACTCCGATTATTACGTTGAACGTTCAGGCTCCTGTTATTTTCGTTCAGTTTCCTGACTCCGGTTATTACGTTGAGGGTTCAGACTCCGGTTATTTTCGTTGAGTATCTAGACTCCTGTCATTATGTTGAACGTTCAGGCTCCGATCATTTTTGTTGAGTATCCATACTCCGGTTAATACGTTGAGCGTTCAGGCTCCGGTCATTTTTGTTGAGTATCCAGACTCCGGTCATTACATTGAGCGTTCAGGATCTAGTCATTTTCGTTCGATATCATAACTCCATTTATTACGTTGAGCGTTCAGGATGCGATCAGTTTCGTTGAGTATCCAGACTCCAAATATTACATTGAGCATTCAGGCTCCGGTTAGTTTCGTTGGGTATCCAGACTCTGGTTATTACGTTGAGCGTTCAGGCTCCGATCATTTTCGTTGAGTATCTAGACTCCGGTTATTAAGTTGAGCGTCACGCTCCGATCATTTTTGTTGAGTATCCAGACTCCGATTATTACGTTAAGCGTTCAGGCTCCGGTGATTTTCGTTGAGTATCCAGACTCCGGTTATTACGTTGAGGGTTCAGACTCCGGTCATTTTCGTTGAGTATCTAGACTCCTGTCATTACGTTGAACGTTCAGGCTCCGATCATTTTCATTGAGTATCCATACTCCGGTCAATACGTTGAGCATTCATGCTCTGGTCATTTTCCTTCAGTATCTAGACTCCGGTCATTACATTGAGCGTTCAGGATCCAGTCATTTTTGTTGAGTATCATAACTACATTTATTACGTTGAGCGTTCAGGATCCGATCAGTTTCGTTGAGTATCCAGACTCCAAATATTACGTTGAGCGTTCAGGCTCTGGTCAGTTTCGTTGGGTATCCAGACGCTAGTGATTACGTTGATCGTTCAGGCTCCGGTCATTTTCGTTGACTTTCCAGACTCGGGTTATTACGTTAAGCGTTCAGGCTCCGGTCAGTTTCGTTGAGTATCCAGATTCCGATTATTACGTTGAGCGTTCAGGCTCCGGTCAGTTTCGTTGGGTATCCAGACTCTGGTTATTACGTTGAGCGTTCAGGCACCGGTCATTTTCGTTGAGTATCCAGACTCCGGTTATTAAGTTGAGCGTCAGGCTCCGATCATTTTCGTTGAGTATCCAGACTCCGATTATTACGTTGAACATTCAGGCTCCTGTTATTTTCGTTCAGTATCCTGACTCTGGTTATTACGTTGAGGGTTCAGACTCCGGTCATTTTCGTTGAGTATCTAGACTCCTGTCATTACGTTGAACGTTCAGGCTCCGATCATTTTTGTTGAGTATCCATACTCCGGTCAATACATTGAGCGTTCAGGCTCCGTTCATTTTCATTGAGTATCCAGACTCCGGTCATTACATTGAGCGTTCAGGATCCAGTCATTTTCGTTGAGTATCATAACTCCATTTATTACGTTGAGCATTCAGGATCCGATTAGTTTCGTTGAGTATCCAAACTCCAAATATTACGTTAAGCATTCAGGCTCCGGTCAGTTTCGTTGGGTATCCAGACTCTGGTGATTACGTTGATTGTTCAGGCTCCTGTCATTTTCGTTGACTATCCAGACTCAGGTTATTACGTTAAGCGTTCAGGCTCCAGTCAGTTTCGTTAAGTATCCAGATTCTGATTATTACGTTGAGCGTTCAGGCTCCGGTCAGTTTCGTTGGGTATCCAGACTCCGATTATTACGTTGTGCGTTCAGGCTCCGGTCATTTTTGTTGAGTATCCAGACTCCGATTATTACGTTGAGTGTTCAGTCTCCGGTTATTTTCGTTGAGTATCCAGACTCCGGTTATTAGGTTGAGGGTTCAGACTCTGGTCAGTCTCGTTGAGTATCCAGATTTCTATTATTACGTTGAGCGTTCAGGCTCCGATCATTTTCGTTGAGTATCCAGACTCCGATTATTACGTTGAACGTTCAGGCTCCTGTTATTTTCGTTCAGTATCCTGACTCCGGTTATTACATTGAGGGTTCAGACTCTGGTCATTTTCGTTGAGTATCTAGACTCCTGTCATTACGTTGAATGTTCAGGCTCCGATCATTTTTGTTGAGTATCCATAATCCGTTCAATACGTTGAGTGTTCAGGCTCCGGTCATTTTCGTTGAGTATCCAGACTCCGGTCATTACATTGAGCGTTCAGGATCCAGTCATTTTTTTTTAGTATCATAACTCAATTTATTACGTTGAGCGTTCAGGCTCCGGTCAGTTTCGTTGTGTATCCAGACTCCAGTGATTACGTGGATCGTTCAGGCTCCGGTCATTTTCGTTGACTATCCAGACTCGGGTTATTACGTTAAGCGTTCAGGCTCTGGTCAGTTTCGTTGAGTATCCAGATTCTGATTATTACGTTGAGCGTTCAGGATCCGGGCAGTTCCGTTGGGTATCCAGACTCTGGTAATTACGTTGAGCGTTCAGGCACCTGTCATTTTCGTTGAGTATCCAGACTCCGGTTATTAAGTTGAGTGTCAGGCTCCGATCATTTTCGTTGAGTATCCAGACTCCGATTATTACGTTGAACGTTCAGGCTCCAGTTATTTTCGTTGAGTATCCTGACTCTGGTTATTACGTTGAGGGTTCAGACTCCGGTCATTTTCGTTGAGTATCTAGACTCCTGTCATTACTTTGAACGTTCAGGCTCCGATCATTTTCGTTGAGTATCCATACTCCGGTCAATACGTTGAGCGTTCAGGCTCCGGTCATTTTCATTGAGTATCCAGACTCTGGTCATTACATTGAGCGTTCAGGATCCAGTCATTTTTGTTGAGGATCATAACTCCATTTATTACGTTGAGCGTTCAGGATCCGATCAGTTTCGTTGAGTATCCATACTCCACATATTACGTTGAGCGTTTATGCTCCGGTCAGTTTCGTTGGGTATCCAGACTCTGGTGATTACGTTGATTGTTCAGGCTCCTGTCATTTTCGTTGACTATCCAGACTCAGGTTATTACGTTAAGCGTTCAGGCTCCAGTCAGTTTCGTTAAGTATCCAGATTCTGATTATTACGTTGAGCGTTCAGGCTCCGGTCAGTTTCGTTGGGTATCCAGACTCCGATTATTACGTTGTGCGTTCAGGCTCCGGTCATTTTTGTTGAGTATCCAGACTCCGATTATTACGTTGAGTGTTCAGTCTCCGGTTATTTTCGTTGAGTATCCAGACTCCGGTTATTAGGTTGAGGGTTCAGACTCTGGTCAGTCTCGTTGAGTATCCAGATTTCTATTATTACGTTGAGCGTTCAGGCTCCGATCATTTTCGTTGAGTATCCAGACTCCGATTATTACGTTGAACGTTCAGGCTCCTGTTATTTTCGTTCAGTATCCTGACTCCGGTTATTACGTTGAGGGTTCAGACTCTGGTCATTTTCGTTGAGTATCTAGACTCCTGTCATTACGTTGAATGTTCAGGCTCCGATCATTTTTGTTGAGTATCCATAATCCGTTCAATACGTTGAGTGTTCAGGCTCCAGTCATTTTCGTTGAGTATCCAGACTCCGGTCATTACATTGAGCGTTCAGGATCCAGTCATTTTTTTTTAGTATCATAACTCAATTTATTACGTTGAGCGTTCAGGCTCCGGTCAGTTTCGTTGTGTATCCAGACTCCAGTGATTACGTTGATCGTTCAGGCTCCGGTCATTTTCGTTGACTATCCAGACTCGGGTTATTACGTTAAGCGTTCAGGCTCTGGTCAGTTTCGTTGAGTATCCAGATTCTGATTATTACGTTGAGCGTTCAGGATCCGGGCAGTTCCGTTGGGTATCCAGACTCTGGTAATTACGTTGAGCGTTCAGGCACCTGTCATTTTCCTTGAGTATCCAGACTCCGGTTATTAAGTTGAGTGTCAGGCTCCGATCATTTTCGTTGAGTATCCAGACTCCGATTATTACGTTGAACGTTCAGGCTCCAGTTATTTTCGTTGAGTATCCTGACTCTGGTTATTACGTTGAGGGTTCAGACTCCGGTCATTTTCGTTGAGTATCTAGATTCCTGTCATTACTTTGAACGTTCAGGCTCCGATCATTTTCGTTGAGTATCCATACTCCGGTCAATACGTTGAGCGTTCAGGCTCCGGTCATTTTCATTGAGTATCCAGACTCTGGTCATTACATTGAGCGTTCAGGATCCAGTCATTTTTGTTGAGGATCATAACTCCATTTATTACGTTGAGCGTTCAGGATCCGATCAGTTTCGTTGAGTATCCATACTCCACATATTACGTTGAGCGTTTATGCTCCGGTCAGTTTCGTTGGGTATCCAGACTCCGGTGATTACGTTGATGGTGTAGGCTCCGATTATTTTCGTTGACTATCCAGACTCGGGTTATTACGTCAAGCGTTCAAGCTCCGGTCAGTTTCGTTGAGTATCCAGATTTCGATTATTACGTTGAGCGTTCAGGCTCCGGTCAGTTTCGTTGGGTATCCAGACTCCGGTTATTACGTTGAGCGTTCAGGCTCCGGTCATTTTCGTTGAGTATCCTGATTCTGATTATTAAGTTGAGCGTCAGGCTCCAATCATTTACGTTGAGTATCCAAACTCTGATTATTATGTTGAATGTTCAGGCTCCGGTGTTTTTCGTTAAGTATCCTGACTCCGGTTATTAGGTTGAGGGTTCAGACTCCGGTCATTTTCGTTGAGTAAATAGACTCCTGTCATTACATTGAATGTTCAGGCTCCGATCATTTTTGTTGAGTATCCATACTCCGGTCAATACGTTAGGCGTTCAGGCTCTGGTCATTTTCGTTGAGTATCCAGACTCCGGTCATTACATTGAGCGTTCATGATCCAGTCATTTTAGTTGAGTATCATAAATCGATTTGTTAAGTTGAACGATAAGATCCGATCAGTTTCGTTGAGTATCCAGACTCCCAATATTACGATGAGCGTTCAGGCTCCGGTCAGTTTCTTTGGGTATCCAAACTCCGGTGATTACGTTGATCGTTCAGGCTCCGGTCATTTTCGTTGACTATCTACCTCGGGTTATTACGTTAAGCGTTCAGGTTCCGGTCAGTTTCGTTGAGTGTCCAGATTCCGATTATTACGTTGAGCGTTCAGGCTCCGGTCAGTTTCGTTGGGTATCCAGACTCCGGTTATTACGTTGAGCGTTCAGGCTCCAGTTATTTTCGTTGAGTATCCAGACTCCGGTTATTAAGTTGAGCGTCAGGCTCCGATCATTTTCATTGAGTATCCTGACTCCGGTTATTACGTTGAGGGTTCAGACTTCGGTTATTTTCGTTGAGTATCCAGACTCTGATCATTACATTGAACGTTCAGGCTCCTATCATTTTTGTTGAGTATCCATACTCTGGTCAATACGTTGAGCGTTCAGGCTCCGGTCATTTTCGTTGAGTATCGAGACTCCTTCATTACATTGAGCGTTCAGGATCCATTCATTTTTGTTGAGTATCATAACTCCATTTATTACGTTGAGCGTTCAGGATCCGATCCTTTTCGTTGGGTATCCAGACTCCAAATATTACGTTGAGTGTTCAGGCTCCGGTCATTTTCGTTGACTATCCAGATTCGGGTTATTATGTTAAGCGTTAAGGCTCCGGTCAGTTTCGTTGAGTATCCAGATTCCGATTATTACGTTGAGCGTTCAGGCTCCGGTCAGTTTCGTTGGGTATCCAGACTTCGATTATTACGTTGAGCGTTCAGGATCCGGTCATTTTCGTTGAGTATCCAGACTCCTGTCATTATGTTTAACGTTAAGGCTCATATCATTTTCGTTGAGTATCCATACTCCGGTCAATATGTTGAGCGTTCAGGCTCCGATCATTTTCGTTGAGTATCCAAACTCCTGTCATTATATTGAGCGTTCAGGATCCAGTCATTTTTGTTGAGTATCATAACTCCATTTATTACGTTGAGCGTTCAGGGTCCGATCAGTTTCGTTGAGTATCTAGACTCCAAATATTACGTTGAGCGTTCAGGCTCCAGTCAGTTTCGTTGGGTATCCAAACTCCGGTGATTACGTTGATCATTCAGGCTCCGGTCATTTTCGTTGACTATCCAGACTCGGGTTATTACGTTAAGCGTTCAGGCTCCGGTCAGTTTCGTTGAGTATCCAGATTCCGATTATTACGTTGAGCGTTCAGGCTCCGGTCAGTTTCGTTGGGTATCCAGACTCCGATTATTACATTGAGCGTTCAGGCTCCGGTCATTTTCGTTGAGTATCCAGACTCCGGTTATTACGTTGAGGGTACATACTCTAGTCATTTTTGTTGAGTATCTAGAGTCCTGTCATTACGTTGAACGTTCAGGCTCCGATCATTTTCGTTGAGTATCCATACTCCGGTCAATACGTTGAGCGTTCAGGCTCCGGTAATTTTCGTTGAGTATCCAGACTCCGGTCATTACATTGAGCGTTCAGGATCCATTCATTTTGTTGAGTATCATAACTCCATTTATTACGTTGAGCGTTCAGGATCCGATCAGTTTCGTTGAGTATCCAGACTCCAAATATTACGTTGAGCGTTCAGGCTCTGGTCATTTTCGTTGACTATCCAGACTCGGGTTATTACGTTAAGCGTTCAGGCTCTAGTCAGTTTCGTTGAGTATCCAGATTCCGATTATTACGTTGAGCGTTCAGGCTCCGGTCAGTTTCGTTGGGTATCCAGACTCCGGTTATTACGTTGAGCATTCAGGCTCCAGTCATTTTCGTTGAGTATCCAGACTCTGGTTATTAAGTTAAGCGTCAGGCTCTGATCATTTTCATTTAGTATCCAGACTCCGATTATTACGTTGAACGTTCAGGCTCCGGTTATTTTCGTTGAGTATCCTGACTCCGGTTATTACGTTGAGGGTTCAGACTTCGGTTATTTTCGTTGAGTATCCAGACTCCGATCATTACGTTGAACGTTCAGGCTCCGATCATTTTCATTGAGTATCCATATTCCGGTCAATACGTTGAGCGTTCAGGCTCCGGTCATTTTCGTTGAGTATCCAGACTCCGGTCATTACATTGAGCGTTCAGGATCCAGTCATTTTCGTTGAGTATCATAAATCCATTTATTACGTTGAGCCTTCAGGATCTGATCAGTTTCATTGAGTATCCAGACTCCGAATATTACGTTGAGCGTTCAGGCTCCGGTCAGTTTCTTTGGGTATCCAGACTCCGGTGATTACCTTGATCGTTCAGGCTCCGGTCATTTTCGTTGACTATCCAGACTCGGGTTATTACGTTAAGCGTTCAGGTTCCGGTCAGTTTCGTTGAGTATCCATATTCCGATTATAACGTTGAGCGTTCAGGCTCCGGTCAGTTTCGTTGGGTATCCAGACTCCGGTTATTACGTTGAGCGTTCAGGCTCCGATCATTTTCGTTGAGTATCCAGATTCCGGTTATTAAGTTGAACGTCAGGCTCCGATCATTTTCATTAAGTATCCAGACTCCGATTATTATGTTGAACGTTCAGGCTCCGGTTATTTTCGTTGAGTATCCTGACTCCGGTTATTAGGTTGAGGGTTCAGACTCCGGTCATTTTCGTTGAGTATCTAGACTCCTGTCATTATGTTGAACGTTCAGGCTCCGATCATTTTTGTTGAGTATCCATACTCCGGTCAATACGTTGAGCATTCAGGCTCCGGTCATTTTCGTTGAGTATCCAGACTCCGGTCATTACATTGAGCGTTCAGGATCCAATCATTTTCGTTGAGTATCATAAATCCATTTATTAAGTTGAGCGTTAGGATCCGATCAATTTCGTTGAGTATCCAGACTCCCAATATTACGTTGAGCGTTCAGGCTCCTGTCAGTTTCGTTGGGTATCCAGACTCCGGTGATTACGTTGATCTTTCAGGCTCCGGTCATTTTCGTTGACTATCCAAACTCGGGTTATTACGTGAAGCGTTCAGGTTCTGGTGAGTTTCGTTGAGTATCCAGATTCCGATTATTATGTTGACCGTTCAAGCTCCGGTCAGTTTCGTTGGGTATCCAGACTCCGGTTATTACGTTGAGCGTTCAGGCTCCGGTTATTTTCGTTGAGTATCCAGACTCCGGTTATTAAGTTGAGCGTCAGGCTCCGATCATTTTTGTTGAGTATCCAGACTCTGATTATTACGTTGAACGTTCAGGCTCCGGTCATTTTTATTGAGTATCCAGACTCTGATTATTACGTTGAACGTTCAGACTTCGGTTATTTTCGTTGAGTATCCAGACTCTGATCATTACATTGAACGTTCAGGCTCCGATCATTTTCGTTGAGTATCCATACTCCGGTCAATACGTTGAGCGTTCAGGCTCCGGTCGTTTTCGTTGAGTATCGAGACTCCTGTCATTACATTGAGCGTTCAGGATCCATTCTTTTTTGTTGAGTATCATAACTCCATTTATTACGTTGAGCGTTCAGGATCCGACCATTTTCGTGGGGTATCCAGACTCCAAATATTACATTGAGCGTTCAGGCTCCTGTCATTTTCGTTGACTATCCAGATTCGGGTTATTACGTTAAGCGTTCAGGCTCCGGTCAGTTTCGTTGAGTATCCAGATTCCGATTATTACGTTGAGCGTTCAGGCTCCGGTCATTTTCGTTGAGAATCCAGACTCCGGTTATTACGTTGAGGGTTCAGACTCCGGTCATTTTCGTTGAGTATCTAGACTCCTGTCATTACGTTGAACGTTCAGGCTCCAATTATTTTCGTTGAGTATCCATACTCCGGTCAATACGTTGAGCGTTCAGGCGCCGATCATTATCGTTGAGTATCCAGACTCCTGTCATTACATTGAGCGTTCAGGATCCAGTCATTTTTGTTGAGTATCATAACTCCATTTATTACGTTGAGCGTTCAGGATCCGATCAGTTTTGTTGAGTATCCAGACTCCAAATATTACGTTGAGCGTTCAGGCTCCGGTCAGTTTCGTTGGGTATCCAGACTCCGGTGATTACATTGATCGTTCAGGCTCCGGTCATTTTCCTTGACTATCCAGACTCGGGTTATTACGTTAAGCGTTCAGGCTCCGGTCAGTTTCGTTGAGTATCCAGATTCTGATTATTACGTTGAGCGCTCAGGCTCCGGTCAGTTTCATTGGGTATCCAGACTCCGATTATTACGTTGAGCGTTCAGGCTCCGGTCATTTTCGTTGAGTATCCAGACTCCGGTTATTACGTTGAGGGTACAGACTCTGGTCATTTTTGTTGAGTATCTAGAGTCCTGTCATTACGTTGAACGTTCAGGCTCCGATCATTTTCGTTGAGTATCCATACTCCGGTCAATACGTTGAGCGTTCAGGCTCCGGTAATTTTCGTTGAGTATCCAGACTCCGGTCATTACATTGAGCGTTTAGGATCCAGTCATTTTTGTTGAGTATCATAACTCCATTTATTACGTTGAGCGTTCAGGATCCGATCAGTTTAGTTGAGTATCCAGACTCCAAATATTACATTGAGCGTTCAGGCTCCGGTCAGTTTCGTTGTGTATCCAGACTCCAGTGATTACGTTGATCGTTCAGGCTCCGGTCATTTTCGTTGACTATCCAGACTCGGGTTATTACGTTAAGCGTTCAGGCTCTGGTCAGTTTCGTTGAGTATTCAGATTCCGATTATTATGTTGAGCGTTCAGGCTCCGGTCAGTTTCGTTGGGTATCCAGACTCCGGTTATTACGTTGAGCGTTCAGGCTCCAGTCATTTTCGTTGAGTATCCAGACTCTGGTTATTAAGTTAAGCGTCAGGCTCCGATCATTTTTATTGAGTATCCAGACTTTGATTATTACGTTGAACGTTCAGGCTCCGGTTATTTTCGTTGAGTATCCAGATTCCGGTTATTAAGTTGAACGTCAGGCTCCGATCATTTTCATTAAGTATCCAGACTCAGATTATTATGTTGAACGTTCAGGCTCCGGTTATTTTCGTTGAGTATCCTGACTCCGGTTATTAGGTTGAGGGTTCAGACTCCGGTCATTTTCGTTGAGTATCTAGACTCCTGTCATTATGTTGAACGTTCAGGCTCCGATCATTTTTGTTGAGTATCCATACTCCGGTCAATACGTTGAGCATTCAGGCTCCGGTCATTTTCGTTGAGTATCCAGACTCCGGTCATTACATTGAGCGTTCAGGATCCAATCATTTTCGTTGAGTATCATAAATCCATTTATTAAGTTGAGCGTTAGGATCCGATCAATTTCGTTGAGTATCCAGACTCCCAATATTACGTTGAGCGTTCAGGCTCCTGTCAGTTTCGTTGGGTATCCAGACTCCGGTGATTACGTTGATCTTTCAGGCTCCGGTCATTTTCGTTGACTATCCAAACTCGGGTTATTACCTGAAGCGTTCAGGTTCTGGTGAGTTTCGTTGAGTATCCAGATTTCGATTATTATGTTGACCGTTCAAGCTCCGGTCAGTTTCGTTGGGTATCCAGACTCCGGTTATTACGTTGAGCGTTCAGGCTCCGGTTATTTTCGTTGAGTATCCAGACTCCGGTTATTAAGTTGAGCGTCAGGCTCCGATCATTTTTGTTGAGTATCCAGACTCTGATTATTACGTTGAACGTTCAGGCTCCGGTCATTTTTATTGAGTATCCAGACTCTGATTATTACGTTGAACGTTCAGACTTCGGTTATTTTCGTTGAGTATCCAGACTCTGATCATTACATTGAACGTTCAGGCTCCGATCATTTTCGTTGAGTATCCATACTCCGGTCAATACGTTGAGCGTTCAGGCTCCGGTCGTTTTCGTTGAGTATCGAGACTCCTGTCATTACATTGAGCGTTCAGGATCCATTCTTTTTTGTTGAGTATCATAACTCCATTTATTACGTTGAGCGTTCAGGATCCGACCATTTTCGTTGGGTATCCAGACTCCAAATATTACATTGAGCGTTCAGGCTCCTGTCATTTTCGTTGACTATCCAGATTCGGGTTATTACGTTAAGCGTTCAGGCTCCGGTCAGTTTCGTTGAGTATCCAGATTCCGATTATTGCGTTGAGCGTTCAGGCTCCGATCAGTTTCGTTGGGTATCCAGACTCCGATTATTACGTTGAGCGTTCAGGATCCGGTCATTTTCGTTGAGAATCCAGACTCCGGTTATTACGTTGAGGGTTCAGACTCCGGTCATTTTCGTTGAGTATCTAGACTCCTGTCATTACGTTGAACGTTCAGGCTCCAATTATTTTCGTTGAGTATCCATACTCCGGTCAATACGTTGAGCGTTCAGGCGCCGATCATTATCGTTGAGTATCCAGACTCCTGTCATTACATTGAGCGTTCAGGATCCAGTCATTTTTGTTGAGTATCATAACTCCATTTATTACGTTGAGCGTTCAGGATCCGATCAGTTTTGTTGAGTATCCAGACTCCAAATATTACGTTGAGCGTTCAGGCTCCGGTCAGTTTCGTTGGGTATCCAGACTCCGGTGATTACATTGATCGTTCAGGCTCCGGTCATTTTCCTTGACTATCCAGACTCGGGTTATTACGTTAAGCGTTCAGGCTCCGGTCAGTTTCGTTGAGTATCCAGATTCTGATTATTACGTTGAGCGTTCAGGCTCCGGTCAGTTTCATTGGGTATCCAGACTCCGATTATTACGTTGAGCGTTCAGGCTCCGGTCATTTTCGTTGAGTATCCAGACTCCGGTTATTACGTTGAGGGTACAGACTCTGGTCATTTTTGTTGAGTATCTAGAGTCCTGTCATTACGTTGAACGTTCAGGCTCCGATCATTTTCGTTGAGTATCCATACTCCGGTCAATACGTTGAGCGTTCAGGCTCCGGTAATTTTCGTTGAGTATCCAGACTCCGGTCATTACATTGAGCGTTTAGGATCCAGTCATTTTTGTTGAGTATCATAACTCCATTTATTACGTTGAGCGTTCAGGATCCGATCAGTTTAGTTGAGTATCCAGACTCCAAATATTACATTGAGCGTTCAGGCTCCGGTCAGTTTCGTTGTGTATCCAGACTCCAGTGATTACGTTGATCGTTCAGGCTCCGGTCATTTTCGTAGACTATCCAGACTCGGGTTATTACGTTAAGCGTTCAGGCTCTGGTCAGTTTCGTTGAGTATTCAGATTCCGATTATTATGTTGAGCGTTCAGGCTCCGGTCAGTTTCGTTGGGTATCCAGACTCCGGTTATTACGTTGAGCGTTCAGGCTCCAGTCATTTTCGTTGAGTATCCAGACTCTGGTTATTAAGTTAAGCGTCAGGCTCCGATCATTTTTATTGAGTATCCAGACTTTGATTATTACGTTGAACGTTCAGGCTCCGGTTATTTTCGTTGAGTATCCTGACTCCGGTTATTACGTTGAGGGTTCAGACTTCGGTTATTTTCGTTGAGTATCCAGACTCTGATCATTACATTGAACGTTCAGGGTCCGATCATTTTTGTTGAGTATCCATACTCCGGTCAATATGTTGAGCGTTCAGGCTCCGGTCATTTTCGTTGAGTATCCAGACTCCGGTCATTACATTGAGCGTAGGATCCAGTCATTTTCGTTGAGTATCATAAATCCATTTATTACGTTGAGCGTTCAGGATCCGATCAGTTTCATTGAGTATCCAGACTCCCAATATTACGTTGAGCGATCAGGCTCCGGTCAGTTTCTTTGGGTATCCAGACTCCGGTGATTACCTTGATCGTTCAGGCTCTGGTCATTTTCGTTGACTATCCAGACTCGGGTTATTACGTTAAGCGTTCAGGTTCCGGTCAGTTTCGTTGAGTATCCAGATTCCGATTATAACGTTGAGCGTTCAGGCTCCGGTCAGTTTCGTTGGGTATCCAGACTCCGGTTATTACGTTGAGCGTTCTGGCTTTGGTCATTTTCGTTGAGTATCCAGATTCCGGTTATTAAGTTGAGCGTCAGTCTCCGATCATTTTCATTGAGTATCCAGACTCCGATTATTATATTGAACGTTCAGGCTCCGGTTATTTTCGTTGAGTATCCTGACTCCGGTTATTAGGTTGAGGGTTCAGACTCCGGTCATTTTCGTTGAGTATCTAGACTCCTGTCATTATGTTGAACGTTCAGGCTCTGATCATTTTTGTTGAGTATCCATACTCCGGTCAATACGTTGAGCGTTCAGGCTCCGGTCATTTTCGTTGAGTATCCAGACTCCGGTCATTACATTGAGCGTTCAGGATCCAGTCATTTTCGTTGAGTATCATAAATCCATTTATTAAGTTGAGCGTTAGGATCCGATCAATTTCGTTGAGTATCCAGACTCCCAATATTACGTTGAGCGTTCAGGCTCCGGTCAGTTTCGTTGGGTATCCAGACTCCGGTGATTACGTTGATCGTTCAGGCTCCGGTCATTTTCGTTGACTATTCAGACTCGGGTTATTACATGAAGCGTTCAGGTTCTGGTCAGTTTCGTTGAGTATCCAGATTCCGATTATTACGTTGACCGTTCAAGCTCCGGTCAGTTTCATTGGGTATCCAGACTCCGGTTATTACGTTGAGCGTTCAGGCTCCGGTTATTTTCGTTGAGTATCCAGACTCCGGTTATTAAGTTGAGCGTCGGGCTCCGATCATTTTCGTTGAGTATCCATACTCCGGTCAATACGTTGAGCGTTCAGGCTCCGGTCGTTTTCGTTGAGTATCGAGACTCCTGTCATTACATTGAGCGTTCAGGATCCATTCTTTTTTGTTGAGTATCATAACTCCATTTATTACGTTGAGCGTTCAGGATCCGACCATTTTCGTTGGGTATCCAGACTCCAAATATTACATTGAGCGTTCAGGCTCCTGTCATTTTCGTTGACTATCCAGATTCGGGTTATTACGTTAAGCGTTCAGGCTCCGGTCAGTTTCGTTGAGTATCCAGATTCCGATTATTGCGTTGAGCGTTCAGGCTCCGATCAGTTTCGTTGGGTATCCAGACTCCGATTATTACGTTGAGCGTTCAGGATCCGGTCATTTTCGTTGAGAATCCAGACTCCGGTTATTACGTTGAGGGTTCAGACTCCGGTCATTTTCGTTGAGTATCTAGACTCCTGTCATTACGTTGAACGTTCAGGCTCCAATTATTTTCGTTGAGTATCCATACTCCGGTCAATACGTTGAGCGTTCAGGCGCCGATCATTATCGTTGAGTATCCAGACTCCTGTCATTACATTGAGCGTTCAGGATCCAGTCATTTTATTTGAGTATCATAACTCCATTTATTACGTTGAGCGTTCAGGATCCGATCAGTTTCGTTGAGTATCCAGACTCCAAATATTACGTTAAGCGTTCAGGCTCCAGTCAGTTTCGTTGGGTATCCAGACTCCGGTGATTACGTTGATCGTTAAGGCTCCGGTCATTTTTCTTGACTATCCAGACTCGGGTTATTAAGTTAAGCGTTCAGGCTCCGGTCAGTTTCGTTGAGTATCCAGATTCCGATTATTACGTTGAGCGTTCAGGCTCCGGTCAGTTTCGTTGGGTATCCAGACTCCGATTATTACGTTGAGCGTTCAGGCTCCGGTCATTTTCGTTGAGTATCCAGACTCCGGTTATTACGATGAGGGTACAGACTCCGGTCATTTTCGTTGAGTATCTAGACTCCTGTCATTATGTTGAACGTTCAGGCTCCGATCATTTTCGTTGAGTATCCATACTTCGGTCAATACGTTGAGCGGTCAGGCTCCGATCATTTTCGTTGAGTATCCAGACTCCTGTCATTACATTGAGCGTTCAAGATCCAGTCATTTTTGTTGAGTATCATAACTCCATTTATTACGTTGAGCGTTCAGGATCCGATCAGTTTCGTTGAGTATCCAGACTCCAAATATTACGTTGAGCGTTCAGGCTCCGGTCAATTTCGTTGGGTATCCAGACTCCGGTGATTACGTTGATCGTTCAGGCTCCGGTCATTTTCGTTGACTATCCAGACTCAGGTTATTACGTTAAGCGTTCAGGTTCCGGTCAGTTTCGTTGAGTATCCAAATTCTGATTATTACGTTGAGCGTTCAGGCTCCGGTCAGTTTCGTTGGGTATCCAGACTCCGGTTATTACGTTGAGCGTTCAGGCTCCGGTTATTTTCGTTGAGTATCCAGACTCCGGTTATTAAGTTGAGCGTCAGGCTCCGATCATTTTCGTTGTGTATCCAGACTCCGATTATTACGTTGAACGTTCAGGCTCCGGTTATTTTTGTTGAGTATCCTGACTCCGGTTATTACGTTGAGGGTTCAGACTTCGGTTATTTTCGTTGAGTATCCAGACTCTGATCATTACATTGAACGTTCAGGCTCCAATCATTTTCATTGAGTATCCATACTCCGGCCAATCATTGAGCGTTCAGGCTCCGGTCATTTTCGTTGAGTATCGAGACTCATGTCATTACATTGAGCGTTCAGGATCCGATCAGTTTCGTTGGGTATCCAGACTCCAAATATTACGTTGAGCGTTCAGGCTCCGGTCATTTTCATTGACTATCCAGATTCAGGTTATTATGTTAAGCGTTCAGGCTCCGGTCAGTTTTGTTGAGTATCCAGATTCCGATTATTACGTTAAGCGTTCAGGCTCCGGTCAGTTTCGTCGGGTATCCAGACTCTGATTATTACGTTGAGAGTTCAGGATCCGGTCATTTTCGTTGAGAATCCAGACTTCGGTTATTACGTTGAGGTTCAGACTCAGGTCATTTTCGTTGAGTATCTAGACTCCTGTCATTACGTTGAACGTTCAGGCTCCGATCATTTTCGTTGAGTATCTATACTCCGGTCAATACGTTGAGCGTTCAGGCTCCGATCATTTTCGTTGAGTATCCAGACTCCTGTCATTACATTGAGCGTTCAAGATCCAGTCATTTTGAGTATCCATACTCCGATCGATACGTTGAGCGTTCAGGCTCCGGTCATTTTCGTTGAGTATCCAGACTCCGGTCATTACATTGAGGGTTCAGGATCCAGTCATTTTTGTTGTGTATCATAATTCCATTTATTACGTTAAGCGTTCAGGATCCGATCAGTTTCGGTGAGTATCCAGACTCCAAATATTACGTTGAGCGTTCAGGTTCCATTCAGTTTCATTGGGTATCCAGACTCCGGTGATTACGTTGAGCGTTCAGGCTCCGGTCATTTTTGTTGAGTATCCAGACTCCGGTTATTACGTTGAGCGTTCAGGCTCCGGTTATTTTTGTTGAGTATCCATACTCCGGTCAATACGTTGAGCGTTCCGGCTCCGGTCATTTTCGTTGAGTATCCAGACTCCGGTCATTACATTGAGCGTTCAGGATCCAGTCATTTTTGTTGAGTATCATAACTCCATTTATTACGTTGAGCGTTCAGGATCCGGTCAGTTTCGTTGAGTATCCAGACTCCAAATATTACTTTGAGCATTCAGGCTCCAGTCAGTTTCATTGGGTATCCAGACTCTGGTGATTACGTTGATCGTTAAGGCTCCGGTCATTTTCGTTGACTATCAAGACTCGTGTTATTACGTTAAGCGTTCAGGCTCTGGTCAGTTTCGTTGAGTATCCAGATTCCGATTATAACGTTGAGCGTTCAGGCTCCGGTCAGTTTCGTTGGGTATCCAGACCCCGGTTATTACGTTGAGTGTTCAGGCTCCAGTCATTTTTGTTGAGTATCCAGACTCCGGTTATTAAGTTAAGCGTTAGGCTCCTATCATTTTCGTTGAGTATCCAGATTCCGATTATTACGTTGAGCGTTCAGGCTCCGGTTATTTTTGTTGAGTATCCTGACTCCGGTTATTACGTTGAGGGTTCAGACTCCAGTCATTTTCATTGAGTATCTAGACTCCTGTCATTATGTTCAACGTTCAGGCTCCGATCATTTTCGTTGAGTATCCATACTCTGGTCAATACGTTGAGCGTTCAGGCTCCAGTCATTTTCGTTGAGTATCCAGACTCCAGTCATTACATTGAGGGTTCAGGATCCAGTCATTTTTGTTGTGTATCATAATTCCATTTATTACGTTAAGCGTTCAGGATCCGATCAGTTTCGGTGAGTATCCAGACTCCAAATATTACGTTGAGCGTTCAGGCTCCAGTCAGTTTCATTGGGTATCCAGACTCCGGTGATTACGTTGATCGTTCAGGCTCCGGTCATTTTCGTTGACTATCCAGACTCGGGTTATTACGTTAAGCGTTACGGCTCCGGTTAGTTTCGTTGAGTATCCAGATTTCGATTATTACGTTGAGCATTCAGGCTCCGGTCAGTTTCGTTGGGTATCCAGACTCCGATTATTACGTTGAGCGTTCAGGCTCCGGTCATTTTCGTTGAGTATCCAGACTCCGATTATTACGTTAAGGGTTCAAACTCCGGTCATTTTCGTTGAGTATCTTAATTCCGTTTATTACGTTGAGCATTCAGGCTCCGGTTATTTTCGTTGAGTATCCTGACTCCGGTTATTACGTTGAGGGTTCAGACTCCGGTCATTTTTATTGAGTATCTAGACTCCTGTCATTACGTTGAACGTTCAGGCTCCGATCATTTTCGTTGAGTATCCATACTCCAGCAATACGTTGAGCGTTCAAGCTCCGGTCATTTTCGTTGAGTATCCAGACTCCGGTCATTACATTGAGCGTTCAGGATCCAGTCATTTTTGTTGAGTATCATAACTCCATTTATTACGTTGAGCGTTCAGGATCCGGTCAGTTTCGTTGAGTATCCAGACTCCAAATATTACGTTGAGCGTTCAGGCTCCAGTCAGTTTCGTTGGGTATCCAGACTCCGGTGATTACGTTGATCGTTCAGGCTCCGGTCATTTTCGTTGACTATCCAGACTCAGGTTATTACGTTAAGCGTTCAGGCTCCGGTCAGTTTCGTTGAGTATCCAGATTTCAATTATTACGTTGAGCGTTCAGGCTCCGGTCAGTTTCGTTGGGTATCCAGACCCCGGTTATTACGTTGAGCGTTCATGCTCCGGTCATTTTCGTTGAGTATCCAGACTCCGGTTATTAAGTTGAGCGTCAGGCTCCGATCATTTTCGTTGAGTATCCAGATTCCGATTATTACGTTGAGCGTTCAGGCTCCAGTTATTTTTGTTGATTACTCTGACTCCGGTTATTACGTTGAGGGTTCAGACTCCGGTCACTTTCGTTGAGTATCTAGACTCCTGTTATTACGTTGAACGTTCAGGCTCTGATCATTTTCGTTGAGGATCCATACTCTGGTCAATACGTTGAGCGTTCAGGCTCCGGTCATTTTCATTGAGTATCCAGACTCCAGTCATTACATTGAGCGTTCAGGATCCAGTCATTTTTTTTAGTATCATAACTCCATTTATTAGGTTGAGGGTTCAGGCTCCGGTTAGTTTCGTTGAGTATCCAGATTTCGATTATTACGTTGAGCGTTCAGGCTCCGGTCAGTTTCGTTGGGTATCCAGACTCCGATTATTACGTTGAGCGTTCAGGCTCCGGTCATTTTCGTTGACTATCTAGACTCCGGTTATTACGTTGAGGGTTCAGACTCCGGTCATTTTCGTTGAGTATCTAGACTCATGTCATTACGTTGAACGTTCAGGCTCCAATCATTTTCTTTGAGTATCCATACTCCGGTCAATACGTTGAGCGTTCAGGCTCCGGTCATTTTCGTTGAGTTCCCAGACTCCGGTAATTACATTGAGCGTTCAGGATTCAGTCATTTTTGTTGAGTATCATAACTCCATTTATTACGTTGAGCGTTCAGGATCCGATCAGTTTCGTTGAGTATCCAGACTCCAAATATTACATTGAGCGTTCAGGCTTTGGTCAGTTTCGTTGAGTATCCAGATTTCGATTATTACGTTGAGCGTTCAGGCTCCGGTCAGTTTCGTTGGGTATCAGACTCCGATTATTACGTTGAGCGTTCAGGCTCCGGTCATTTTCGTTGACTATCCAGACTCCGGTTATTACGTTGAGGGTTCAGACTCCGGTCATTTTCGTTGAGTATCTAGATTCCGATTATTACGTTGAGCGTTCAGGCTCCGGTTATTTTCGTTGAGTATCCTGACTCCGGTTATTACGTTGAGGGTTCAGACTCCGGTCATTTTCATTGAGTATCTAGACTCCTGTCATTACGTTCAATGTTCAGGCTCCGATCATTTTCGTTGAGTATCCATACTCCGGTCAATACGTTGAGCGTTCAGGCTCCGGTCAGTTTCGTTGGGTATCCAGACCCCGGTTATTACGTTGAGCGTTCATGCTCCGGTCATTTTCGTTGTGTATCCAGACTCCGGTTATTAAGTTGAGCGTCAGGCTCCGATCATTTTCGTTGAGTATCCAGATTCTGATTATTACGTTGAGCGTTTAGGCTCCAGTTATTTTCGTTGATTACCCTGACTCTGGTTATAACGTTGAGGGTTCAGACTCCGGTCATTTTCGTTGAGTATCTAGACTCCTGTCATTACGTTGAACGTTCAGGCTCCGATCATTTTCGTTGAGGATCCATACTCTGGTCAATACGTTGAGCGTTCAGGCTCCGGTCATTTTCATTGAGTATCCAGACTCCAGTCATTACATTGAGCGTTCAGGATCCAGTCATTTTTGTTGAGTATCATAACTCCATTTATTACGTTGAGTGTTCAGCCTCCGGTCATTTTTGTTGAGTATCCAGACTCCGGTTATTAAGTTGAGCGTCAGGCTCCGATCACTTTCGTTGAGTATCCAGATTCCGATTATTACGTTGAGCGTTCGGGCTCCGGTTATTTTCGTTGAGTATCGTGACTCCAGTTATTACGTTGAGGGTTAAGACTCCGGTCATTTTCGTTGAGTATCTAGACTCCTGTCATTACGTTGAACGTTCAGGCTCCGATCATTTTCGTTGAGGATCCATACTCCGGTCAATACGTTGAACGTTCAGGCTCCGGTCATTTTTGTTGAGTTCCCAGACTCCGGTCATTACATTGAGCGTTCAGGATCCAGTCATTTCTGTTGAGTATAATAACTCCATTTATTACGTTGAGCGTTCAGGATCCGATCAGTTTCGTTGAGTATCCAGACTCCAAATATTACGTTGAGCGTTCAGGCTCCGGTCAGTTTTGTTGAGTATCCAGATTTCGATTATTACGTTGAGCGTTCAGGCTCCGGTCAGTTTTGTTGGGTATTCAGACTCCGATTATTACGTTGAGCGTTCAGGCTCCGGTCATTTTCGTTGACTATCCAGACTCCGGTTATTACGTTGAGGGTTCAGACTCCGGTCATTTTCGTTGAGTATCTAGATTCCGATTATTACGTTGAGCGTTCAGGCTCCGGTTATTTTCGTTGAGTATCCTGACTCCGGTTATTACGTTGAGGGTTCAGACTCCGGTCATTTTCATTGAGTATCTGGACTCCTTTCATTACGTTCAACGTTCAGGCTCCGATACTTTTCGTTGAGTATCCATTCTCCGGTCAATACGTTGAGCGTTCAGGCTCCGGTCATTTTCGTTGAGTATCCAGACTCCGGTCATTACATTGAGCGTTCAGGATCCAGTCATTTTTGTTGTGTATCATAATTCCATTTATTACGTTGAGCGTTCAGGATCCGATCAGTTTCGTTGAGTATCCAGACTCCAAATATTACGTTGAGCGTTCAGGCTCCAGTCAGTTTCATTGGGTATCCAGACTCCGGTGATTACGCTGAGCGTTCAGGCTCCAGTCATTTTTGTTGAGTATCCAGACTCCGGTTATTACGTTGAGGGTTCAGACTTCGGTCATTTTCACTGAGTATCTAGACTCCTGTCATTACGTTGAACGTTCAGGCTCCGATCATTTTCGTTGAGTATCCATACTCCGGTCAATACGTTGAGCGTTCAGGCTCCGGTCATTTTCGTTGAGTATCCAGACTCCGGTCATTACATTGAGCGTTCAGGATCCAGTCATTTTTGTTGATTATCATAACTCCATTTATTACGTTGAGCGTTCAGGATCCGGTCAGTTTCGTTGAGTATCCAGACTCCAAATATTACGTTGAGCATTCAGGCTCCAGTCAGTTTCGTTGGGTATCCAGACTCTGGTGATTACGTTGATCGTTAAGGCTCCGTTCATTTTCGTTGACTATCAAGACTCGGGTTATTACGTTAAGCATTCATGCTCTGGTCAGTTTCGTTGAGTATCCAGATTCCGATTATTACGTTGAGCGTTCAGGCTCCGGTCAGTTTCGTTGGGTATTCAAACCCCTGTTATTACGTTGAGTGTTAAACCTCCGGTCATTTTTGTTGAGTATCCAGACTCCGGTTATTAAGTTTAGCGTCAGGCTCCGATCATTTTCGTTGAGTATCCAGATTCTGATTATTACGTTGAGCGTTCAGGCTCCGGTTATTTTCGTTGAGTATCCTGACTCCGGTTATTACGTTGAGGGTTAAGACTCCGGTCATTTTCGTTGAGTATCTAGACTCTTGTCTTTACGTTGAACGTTCAGGCTCCGATCATTTTCGTTGAGGATCCATACTCCGGTCAATACGTTGAGCGTTTAGGCTCCGATCATTTTCGTTGATTCCCAGACTCCGGTCATTACATTGAGCGTTCAGGATCCAGTCATTTTTGTTGAGTATCATAACTCCATTTATTACGTTGAGCGTTCAGGATCCGATCAGTTTCGTTGAGTATCCAGACTCCAAATATTACGTTGAGCGTTCAGGCTCCAGTCAGTTTCGTTGAGTATCCAGATTTCGATTATTACGTTGAGCGTTCAGGCTCCGGTCAGTTTCGTTGGGTATCCAGACTCCGATTATTACGTTGAGCGTTCAGGCTCCGGTCATTTTCGTTGACTATCCAGACTCCGGTTATTACGTTGAGGGTTCAGACTCCGGTCATTTTCGTTGAGTATCTAGATTCCGATTATTACGTTGAGCGTTCAGGCTCCGGTTATTTTCGTTGAGTATCCTGACTCCGGTTATTACGTTGAGGGTTCAGACTCCGGTCATTTTCATTGAGTATCTAGACTCCTGTCATTACGTTCAACGTTTAAGCTCCGATCATTTTCGTTGAGTATCCATACTCCGGTCATTTTCGTTGAGTATCCAGACTCCGGTCATTACATTGAGCGTTCAGGATCCAGTCATTTTTGTTGTGTATCATAATTCCATTTATTACGTTGAGCGTTCAGGATCCGATCAGTTTCGTTGAGTATCCAGACTCCAAATATTACGTTGAGCGTTCAAGCTCCAGTCAGTTTTATTGGGTATCCAGACTCCGGTGATTACGTTGAGCGTTCAGGCTCCGGTCATTTTTGTTGAGTATCCAGACTCCGGTTATTACGTTGAGGGTTCAGACTTCGGTCATTTTCATTGAGTATCTAGACTCCTGTCATTACGTTGAACGTTCAGGCTCCGATCATTTTCGTTGAGTATCCATACTCCGGTCAATACGTTGAGCGTTCAGGCTCCGGTCATTTTCGTTGAGTATCCAGACTCCGGTCATTACATTGAGCGTTCAGGATCCAGTCATTTTTGTTGAGTATCATAACTCCATTTATTACGTTGAGCGTTCAGGATCCGGTCAGTTTCGTTGAGTATCCAGACTCCAAATATTACGTTGAGCATTCAGGCTCCAGTCAGTTTCGTTGGGTATCCAGACTCTGGTGATTACGTTGATCGTTAAGGCTCTGGTCATTTTCGTTGACTATCAAGACTCGGGTTATTACGTTAAGCGTTCAGGCTCTGGTCAGTTTCGTTGAGTATCCAGATTCCGATTATTACGTTGAGCGTTCAGGCTCCGGTCAGTTTCGTTGGGTATCCAGACCCCGGTTATTAAGTTGAGTGTTCAGCCTCCGGTCATTTTTGTTGAGTATCCAGACTCTGGTTATTACGTTGAGGGTTCAAACTCCGGTCATTTTCGTGAGTATCTTAATTCCGTTTATTACGTTGAGCGTTCAGGCTCCGGTTATTTTCGTTCAGTATCCTGACTCCGGTTATTACGTTGAGGGTTCAGACTCCGGTCATTTTTATTGAGTATCTAGACTCCTGTCATTACGTTGAACGTTCAGGCTCCGATCATTTTCGTTGAGTATCCATACTCCAGCAATACGTTGAGCGTTCAAGCTCCGATCATTTTCGTTTAGTATCAAGACTCCTGTCATTACATTGAGCGTTCAGGATCCAGTCATTTTTGTTGAGTATCATAACTCCATTTATTACGTTGAGCGTTCAGGATCCGATCAGTTTCGTTGAGTATCCAGACTCCAAATATTACGTTGAGCGTTCAGGCTCCAGTCAGTTTCGTTGGGTATCCAGACTCCGGTGATTACGTTGATCGTTCAGGTTCCGGTCATTTTCGTTGACTATCCAGACTCGGGTTATTACGTTAAGCGTTCAGGCTCCGGTCAGTTTCATTGAGTATCCAGATTTCGATTATTACGTTGAGCGTTCAGGCTCCGGTCAGTTTCGTTGGGTATCCAGACCCCGGTTATTACGTTGAGCGTTCATGCTCCGGTCATTTTCGTTGAGTATCCAGACTCCGGTTATTAAGTTGAGCGTCAGGCTCCGATCA
This sequence comes from Lathyrus sativus, assembly GCA_963859935.3. Taxonomy (NCBI): domain Eukaryota; kingdom Viridiplantae; phylum Streptophyta; class Magnoliopsida; order Fabales; family Fabaceae; genus Lathyrus; species Lathyrus sativus. Next base: position 240,428,038 of record OZ012736.1, read on the forward strand.
TTTTCGTTGAGTATCCAGATTCCGATTATTACGTTGAGCGTTCAGGCTCCGGTTATTTTCGTAGATTACCCTGACTCCGGTTATTACGTTGAGGGTTCAGACTCCGGTCATTTTCGTTGAGTATCTAGACTCCTGTCATTACGTTGAACGTTCAGGCTCCGATCATTTTCGTTGAGGATCCATACTCTGGTCAATACGTTGAACGTTCAGGCTCCGGTCATTTTCATTGAGTATCCAGACTCCAGTAATTACATTGAGCGTTCAGGATCCAGTCATTTTTGTTGAGTATCATAACTCCATTTATTATGTTGAGCGTTCAGGCTCCGGTTAGTTTCGTTTAGTATCCAGATTTCGATTATTACGTTGAGCATTCAGGCTCCGGTCAGTTTCGTTGGGTATCCAGACTCCGATTATTACGTTGAGCGTTCAGGCTCCGGTCATTTTCGTTGACTATCCAGACTCCGGTTATTACGTTGAGGGTTCAGACTCCGGTCATTTTCGTTGAGTATCTAGATTCCGATTAAAACAATGAGCGTTCAATCTCCGGTTATTTTCGTTGAGTATCCTGACTCTGGTTATTACGTTGAGGGTTCAGACTCCGGTCATTTTCATTGAGTATCTAGACTCCTGTCATTACGTTCAACGTTCAGGCTCCGATCATTTTCGTTGAGTATCCATACTCCGGTCAATACGTTGAGCGTTCAGGCTCTGGTCATTTTCGTTGAGTATCCAGACTCCGGTCATTACATTGAGTGTTCAGGATCCAGTCATTTTTGTTGTGTATCATAATTCCATTTATTACGTTGAGCGTTCAGGATCCGATCAGTTTCGTTGAGTATCCAGACTCCAAATATTACGTTGAGCGTTCAAGCTCCAGTCAGTTTTATTGGGTATCCAGACTCCGGTGATTACGTTGAGCGTTCAGGCTCCGGTCATTTTTGTTGAGTATCCAGACTCCGGTTATTACGTTGAGGGTTCAGACTTCGGTCATTTTCATTGAGTATCTAGACTCCTGCCATTACGTTGAACGTTCAGGCTCCGATCATTTTCGTTGAGTATCCATACTCCGGTCAATACGTTGAGCGTTCAGGCTCCGGTCATTTTCGTTGAGTATCCAGACTCCGGTCATTACATTGAGCGTTCAGGATCCAGTCATTTTTGTTTAGTATCATAACTCCATTTATTACGTTGAGCGTTCAGGATCCGGTCAGTTTCGTTGAGTATCCAGACTCCAAATATTACGTTGAGCATTCAGGCTCCAGTCAGTTTCGTTGGGTATCCAGTCTCTGGTGATTACGTTGATCGTTAAGGCTCCGGTCATTTTCGTTGACTATCAAGACTCGGGTTATTACGTTAAGCGGTCAGGCTCTGGTCAGTTTCGTTGAGTATCTAGATTCCGATTATTACGTTGAGCGTTCAGGCTCTGGTCAGTTTCGTTGGGTATCCAGACCCCGGTTATTACGTTGAGTGTTCAGCCTCCGGTCATTTTTGTTGAGTATCCAGACTCCGGTTATTAAGTTTAACGTCAGGCTCCGATCATTTTCGTTGAGTATCCAGATTCCGATTATTACATTGAGCGTTCAGGCTCCGGTTATTTTCGTTGAGTATCCTGACTCCGGTTATTACGTTGAGGGTTAAGACTTCGGTCATTTTCGTTGAGTATCTAGACTCTTGTCATTACGTTGAACGTTCAGGCTCCGATCATTTTCGTTGAGGATCCATACTCCGGTCAATACGTTGAGCGTTCAGGCTCCGGTCATTTTCATTGAGTATCCAGACTCCGGTCATTACATTGAGCGTTCAGGATCCAGTCATTTTTGTTGAGTATCATAACTCCATTTATTACGTTGAGCGTTCAGGATCCGGTCAGTTTCGTTGAGTATCCAGACTCCAAATATTACGTTGAGCATTAAGGCTCCAGTCAGTTTCGTTGGGTATCCAGACTCCGGTGATTACGTTGATCGTTCAGGCTCCGGTCATTTTCGTTGACTATCCAGACTCGGGTTGTTACATTAAGCGTTCAGGCTCCGGTCAGTTTCGTTGAGTATCCAGATTCCGATTATTACATTGAGCGATCAGGCTCCGGTCGGTTTCGTTGGGTATCCAGACTCCGATTATTACGTTGAGCGTTCAGGCTCCGGTCATTTTCGTTGAGTATCCAGACTCCGGTTATTACGTTGAGGGTTCAAACTCCGGTCATTTTCGTGAGTATCTTAATTCCGTTTATTACGTTGAGCGTTCAGGCTCCGGTTATTTTCGTTCAGTATCCTGACTCCGGTTATTACGTTGAGGGTTCAGACTCCGGTCATTTTTATTGAGTATTTAGACTCCTGTCATTACGTTGAACGTTCAGGCTCCGATAATTTTCATTGAGTATCCATACTCCAGCAATACGTTGAGCGTTCAAGCTCCGATCATTTTCGTTGAGTATCAAGACTCCTGTCATTACATTGAGCATTCAGGATCCAGTCATTTTTGTTGAGTATCATAACTCCATTTATTACGTTGAGCGTTCAGGATCCGATCAGTTTCGTTGAGTATCCAGACTCCAAATATTACGTTGAGCGTTCAGACTCCAGTCAGTTTCGTTGGGTATCCAGACTCCGGTGATTACGTTGATCGTTCAGGCTCCGGTCATTTTCGTTGACTATCCAGACTCGGGTAATTACGTTAAGCGTTCAGGCTCCGGTCAGTTTTGTTGAGTATCCAGATTCCGATTATTACGTTGAGCATTCAGGCTCCAGTCAGTTTCGTTGGGTATCCAGACCCCGATAATTACGTTGAGCGTTCATGCTCCGGTCATTTTCGTTGAGTATCCAGACTCCGGTTATTAAGTTGAGCGTCAGGCTCCGATCATTTTCGTTGAGTATCCAGATTCCGATTATTACGTTGAGCGTTCAGGCTCCGGTTATTTTCGTTGATTACCCTGACTCCGGTTATTACGTTGAGGGTTCAGACTCCGGTCATTTTCGTTGAGTATCTAGACTCCTGTCATTACGTTGAACGTTCAGGCTCCGATCATTTTCGTTGAGGATCCACACTCTGGTCAATACGTTGAGCGTTCAGGCTCCGGTCATTTTCATTGAGTATCCAGACTCCAGCCATTACATTGAGCATTCAGGATCCAGTCATTTTTGTTGAGTATCATAACTCCATTTATTATGTTGAGCGTTCAGGCTCCGGTTAGTTTTGTTTAGTATCCAAATTTCGATTATTACGTTGAGCATTCAGGCTCCGGTCAGTTTCGTTGGGTATCCAGACTCCGATTATTACGTTGAGCGTTCAGGCTCCGGTCATTTTCGTTGACTATCCAGACTCCGGTTATTACGTTGAGGGTTCAGACTCCGGTCATTTTCGTTGAGTATCTAGATTCCGATTAAAACAATGAGCGTTCAGGCTCCGGTTATTTTCGTTGAGTATCCTGACTCCGGTTATTACGTTGAGGGTTCAGACTCCGGTCATTTTCATTAAGTATCTAGACTCCTGTCATTACGTTCAACGTTCAGGCTCTGATCATTTTCGTTGAGTATCCATACTCCGGTCAATACGTTGAGCGTTCAGGCTCCGGTCATTTTCGTTGAGTATCCAGACTCCGGTCATTACATTGAGCGTTCAGGATCCAGTCATTTTTGTTGTGTATCATAATTCCATTTATTACGTTGAGCGTTCAGGATCCGATCAGTTTCGTTGAGTATCCAGACTCCAAATATTACGTTGAGCGTTCAGGCTCCAGTCAGGTTCATTGGGTATCCAGACTCCGGTGATTACGTTGAGCGTTCAGGCTCCGGTCATTTTCGTTGAGTATCCAGACTCCGGTTATTACATTGAGGGTTCAGACTTCGGTCATTTTCATTGAGTATCTAGACTCCTGCCATTACGTTGAACGTTCAGGCTCCGATCATTTTCGTTGAGTATTCATACTCCGGTCAATACGTTGAGCGTTCAGGCTCCGGTCATTTTCGTTGAGTATCCAGACTCAGGTCATTACATTGAGCATTCAGGATCCAGACATTTTTGTTGAGTATCATAACTCCATTTATTACGTTGAGCGTTCAGGATCCGGTCAGTTTCGTTGAGTATCCAGACTCCAAATATTACGTTGAGCATTCAGGCTCCAGTCAGTTTCGTTGGGTATCCAGACTCTGGTGATTACGTTGATCGTTAAGGCTCCGGTCATTTTCGTTGACTATCAAGACTCGGGTTATTACGTTAAGCGTTCAGGCTCTGGTCAGTTTCGTTGAGTATCCAGATTCCGATTATTACTTTGAGCGTTCAGGCTCTGGTCAGTTTCGTTGGGTATCCAGACCCCGGTTATTACGTTGAGTGTTCAGCCTCCGGTCATTTTTGTTGAGTATCCAGACTCCGGTTATTAAGTTTAACATCAGGCTCCGATCATTTTCGTTGAGTATCCAGATTCCGATTATTACGTTGAGCGTTCAGGCTCCGGTTATTTTCGTTGAGTATCCTGACTCCGGTTATTACGTTGAGGGTTAAGACTTCGGTCATTTTCGTTGAGTATCTAGACTCTTGTCATTACGTTGAACGTTCAGGCTCCGATCATTTTCGTTGAGGATCCATACTCCGGTCAATACGTTGAGCGTTCAGGCTCCGGTCATTTTCATTGAGTATCCAGACTCCGGTCATTACATTGAGCGTTCAGGATCCAGTCATTTTTGTTGAGTATCATAACTCCACTTATTACGTTGAGCGTTCAGGATCCGGTCAGTTTCGTTGAGTATCCAGACTCCAAATATTACGTTGAGCATTCAGGCTCCAGTCAGTTTCGTTGGGTATCCAGACTCTGGTGATTACGTTGATCGTTCAGGCTCCGGTCATTTTCGTTGATTATCCAGACTCGGGTTGTTACATTAAGCGTTCAGGCTCCGGTCAGTTTCGTTGAGTATCCAGATTCCGATTATTACATTGAGCGTTCAGGCTCCGGTCGGTTTCGTTGGGTATCCAGACTCCGATTATTACGTTGAGCGTTCAGGCTCCGGTCATTTTCGTTGAGTATCCAGACTCCGGTTATTACGTTGAGGGTTCAAACTCCGGTCATTTTCGTGAGTATCTTAATTCCGTTTATTACGTTGAGCGTTCAGGCTCCGGTTATTTTCGTTCAGTATCCTGACTCCGGTTATTACGTTGAGGGTTCAGACTCCGGTCATTTTTATTGAGTATCTAGACTCCTGTCATTACGTTGAACGTTCAGGCTCCGATCATTTTCGTTGAATATCCATACTCCAGCAATACGTTGAGCGTTCAAGCTCCGATCATTTTCGTTGAGTATCAAGTATCCTGTCATTACATTGAGCATTCAGGATCCAGTCATTTTTGTTGGGTATCATAACTCCATTTATTACGTTGAGCGTTCAGGATCCGATCAGTTTCGTTGAGTATCCAGACTCCAAATATTACGTTGAGCGTTCAGACTCCAGTCAGTTTCGTTGGGTATCCACACTCCGGTGATTACGTTGATCGTTCAGGCTCCGGTCATTTTCGTTGACTATCCAGACTCGGGTTATTACGTTAAGCGTTCAGGCTCCGGTCAGTTTCGTTGAGTATCCAGATTCCGATTATTACGTTGAGCGTTCAGGCTCCAGTGAGTTTCGTTGGGTATCCAGACCCCGATTATTACGTTGAGCGTTCATGCTCCGGTCATTTTCGTTGAGTATCCAGACTCCGGTTATTAAGTTGAGCGTCAGGCTCCGATCATTTTCATTGAGTATCCAGATTCCGATTATTACGTTGAGCGTTCAGGCTCCGGTTATTTTCGTTGATTACCCTGACTCCGGTTATTACGTTGAGGGTTCAGACTTCGGTCATTTTCGTTGAGTATCTAGACTCATGTCATTACGTTGAACGTTCAGGCTCCGATCATTTTCGTTGAGGATCCATACTCTGGTCAATACGTTGAGCGTTCAGGCTCCGGTCATTTTCATTGAGTATCCAGACTCCAGTCATTACATTGAGCGTTCAGGATCCAGTCATTTTTGTTGAGTATCGTAACTCCATTTATTATGTTGAGCGTTCAGGCTCCGGTTAGTTTTGTTTAGTATCCAGATTTCGATTATTACATTGAGCATTCAGGCTCCGGTCAGGTTCGTTGGGTATCCAGACTCCGATTATTACGTTGAGCGTTCAGGCTCCAGTCATTTTCGTTGACTATCCAGACTCAGGTTATTACGTTGAGGGTTCAGACTCCGGTCATTTTCGTTGAGTATCTAGATTCCGATTAAAACAATGAGCGTTCAGGCTCCGGTTATTTTCGTTGAGTATCCTGACTCCGGTTATTATGTTGAGGGTTCAGACTCTGGTCATTTTCATTGAGTATCTAGACTCCTGTCATTACGTTCAACGTTCAGGCTCCGATCATTTTCGTTGAGTATCCATACTCCGATCAATACGTTGAGCGTTCAGGCTCCGGTCATTTTCGTTGAGTATCCAGACTCCGGTCATTACATTGAGCGTTCAGGATCCAATCATTTTTGTTGTGTATCATAATTCCATTTATTACGTTGAGCATTCAGGATCCGATCAGTTTCGTTGAGTATCCAGACTCCAAATATTACGTTGAGCATTCAGGCTCCAGTCAGTTTCATTGGGTATCCAGACTCCGGTGATTACGTTGAGCGTTCAGGCTCCGGTCATTTTCGTTGAGTATCCAGACTTCGGTTATTACATTGAGGGTTCAGACTTCGGTCATTTTCATTGAGTATCTAGACTCCTGCCATTACGTTGAACGTTCAGGTTCCGATCATTTTCGTTGAGTATCCATACTCCGGTCAATACGTTGAGCGTTCAGGCTCCGGTCATTTTCGTTGAGTATCCAGACTCAGGTCATTACATTGAGCGTTCAGGATCCAGTCATTTTTGTTGAGTATCATAACTCCATTTATTACGTTGAGCGTTCAGGATCCGATCAGTTTCGTTGAGTATCCAGACTCCAAATATTACGTTGAGCGTTCAGACTCCAGTCAGTTTCGTTGGGTATCTAGACTCCGGTGATTACGTTGATCGTTCAGGCTCCGGTCATTTTCGTTGACTATCCAGACTCGGGTAATTACGTTAAGCGTTCAGGCTCCGGTCAGTTTTGTTGAGTATCCAGATTCCGATTATTACGTTGAGCATTCAGGCTCCAGTCAGTTTCGTTGGGTATCCAGACCCCGATAATTACGTTGAGCGTTCATGCTCCGGTCATTTTCGTTGAGTATCCAGACTCCGGTTATTAAGTTGAGCGTCAGGCTCCGATCATTTTCGTTGAGTATCCAGATTCCGATTATTACGTTGAGCGTTCAGGCTCCGGTTATTTTCGTTGATTACCCTGACTCCGGTTATTACGTTGAGGGTTCAGACTCCGGTCATTTTCGTTGAGTATCTAGACTCCTGTCATTACGTTGAACGTTCAGGCTCCGATCATTTTCGTTGAGGATCCACACTCTGGTCAATACGTTGAGCGTTCAGGCTCCGGTCATTTTCATTGAGTATCCAGACTCCAGCCATTACATTGAGCATTCAGGATCCAGTCATTTTTGTTGAGTATCATAACTCCATTTATTATGTTGAGCGTTCAGGCTCCGGTTAGTTTTGTTTAGTATCCAAATTTCGATTATTACGTTGAGCATTCAGGCTCCGGTCAGTTTCGTTGGGTATCCAGACTCCGATTATTACGTTGAGCGTTCAGGCTCCGGTCATTTTCGTTGACTATCCAGACTCCGGTTATTACGTTGAGGGTTCAGACTCCGGTCATTTTCGTTGAGTATCTAGATTCCGATTAAAACAATGAGCGTTCAGGCTCCGGTTATTTTCGTTGAGTATCCTGACTCCGGTTATTATGTTGAGGGTTCAGACTCTGGTCATTTTCATTGAGTATCTAGACTCCTGTCATTACGTTCAACGTTCAGGCTCCGATCATTTTCGTTGAGTATCCATACTCCGATCAATACGTTGAGCGTTCAGGCTCCGGTCATTTTCGTTGAGTATCCAGACTCCGGTCATTACATTGAGCGTTCAGGATCCAATCATTTTTGTTGTGTATCATAATTCCATTTATTACGTTGAGCATTCAGGATCCGATCAGTTTCGTTGAGTATCCAGACTCCAAATATTACGTTGAGCATTCAGGCTCCAGTCAGTTTCATTGGGTATCCAGACTCCGGTGATTACGTTGAGCGTTCAGGCTCCGGTCATTTTCGTTGAGTATCCAGACTTCGGTTATTACATTGAGGGTTCAGACTTCGGTCATTTTCATTGAGTATCTAGACTCCTGCCATTACGTTGAACGTTCAGGTTCCGATCATTTTCGTTGAGTATCCATACTCCGGTCAATACGTTGAGCGTTCAGGCTCCGGTCATTTTCGTTGAGTATCCAGACTCAGGTCATTACATTGAGCGTTCAGGATCCAGTCATTTTTGTTGAGTATCATAACTCCATTTATTACGTTGAGCGTTCAGGATCCGATCAGTTTCGTTGAGTATCCAGACTCCAAATATTACGTTGAGCGTTCAGACTCCAGTCAGTTTCGTTGGGTATCCAGACTCCGGTGATTACGTTGATCGTTCAGGCTCCGGTCATTTTCGTTGACTATCCAGACTCGGGTAATTACGTTAAGCGTTCAGGCTCCGGTCAGTTTTGTTGAGTATCCAGATTCCGATTATTACGTTGAGCATTCAGGCTCCAGTCAGTTTCGTTGGGTATCCAGACCCCGATAATTACGTTGAGCGTTCATGCTCCGGTCATTTTCGTTGAGTATCCAGACTCCGGTTATTAAGTTGAGCGTCAGGCTCCGATCATTTTCGTTGAGTATCCAGATTCCGATTATTACGTTGAGCGTTCAGGCTCCGGTTATTTTCGTTGATTACCCTGACTCCGGTTATTACGTTGAGGGTTCAGACTCCGGTCATTTTCGTTGAGTATCTAGACTCCTGTCATTACGTTCAACGTTCAGGCTCCGATCATTTTCGTTGAGTATCCATACTCCGATCAATACGTTGAGCGTTCAGGCTCCGGTCATTTTCATTGAGTATCTAGACTCCTGTCATTACGTTCAACGTTCAGGCTCCGATCATTTTCGTTGAGTATCCATACTCCGATCAATACGTTGAGCGTTCAGGCTCCGGTCATTTTCGTTGAGTATCCAGACTCCGGTCATTACATTGAGCGTTCAGGATCCAATCATTTTTGTTGTGTATCATAATTCCATTTATTACGTTGAGCATTCAGGATCCGATCAGTTTCGTTGAGTATCCAGACTCCAAATATTACGTTGAGCATTCAGGCTCCAGTCAGTTTCATTGGGTATCCAGACTCCGGTGATTACGTTGAGCGTTCAGGCTCCGGTCATTTTCGTTGAGTATCCAGACTTTGGTTATTACATTGAGGGTTCAGACTTCGGTCATTTTCATTGAGTATCTAGACTCCTGCCATTACGTTGAACGTTCAGGTTCCGATCATTTTCGTTGAGTATCCATACTCCGGTCAATACGTTGAGCGTTCAGGCTCCGGTCATTTTCGTTGAGTATCCAGACTCAGGTCATTACATTGAGCGTTCAGGATCCAGTCATTTTTGTTGAGTATCATAACTCCATTTATTACGTTGAGCGTTCAGGATCCGGTCAGTTTCGTTGAGTATCCAGACTCCAAATATTACGTTGAGCATTCAGGCTCCAGTCAGTTTCGTTGGGTATCCAAACTCTGGTGATTACGTTGATCGTTAAGGCTCCGGTCATTTTCGTTGACTATCAAGACTCGGGTTATTACGTTAAGCGTTCAGGCTCTGGTCAGTTTCGTTGAGTATCCAGATTCTGATTTTTACGTTGAGCGTTCAGGCTCTGGTCAGTTTCATTGGGTATCCAGACCCCGGTTATTACGTTGAGTGTTCAGCCTCCGTTCATTTTTGTTGAGTATCCAGACTCCGGTTATTAAGTTTAACATCAGGCTCCGATCATTTTCGTTGAGTATCCAGATTCCGATTATTACGTTGAGCGTTCAGGCTCCGGTTATTTTCGTTGAGTATCCTGACTCCGGTTATTACGTTGAGGGTTAAGACTTCGGTCATTTTCGTTGAGTATATAGACTCTTGTCATTACGTTGAACGTTCAGGCTCCGATCGTTTTCGTTGAGGATCCGTACTCCGGTCAATACGTTGAGCGTTCAAGCTCCGGTCATTTTCATTGAGTATCCAGACTCCGGTCATTACATTGAGCATTCAGGATCCAGTCATTTTTGTTGAGTATCATAACTCCATTTATTACGTTGAGCGTTCAGGATCCGGTCAGTTTCGTTGATTATCCAGACTCCAAATATTACGTTGAGCATTCAGGCTCCAGTCAGTTTCGTTGGGTATCCAGACTCCGGTGATTACATTGATCGTTCAGGCTCCGGTCATTTTCGTTGACTATCCAGACTCGGGTTGTTACATTAAGCGTTCAGGCTCCGGTCAGTTTCGTTGAGTATCCAGATTCCGATTATTACATTGAGCGTTCAGGCTCCGGTCGGTTTCGTTGGGTATCCAGACTCCGATTATTACGTTGAGCGTTCAGGCTCCGGTCATTTTCGTTGAGTATCCAGACTCCGGTTATTACGTTGAGGGTTCAAACTCCGGTCATTTTCGTGAGTATCTTAATTCCGTTTATTACGTTGAGCGTTCAGGCTCCGGTTATTTTCGTTCAGTATCCTGACTCCGGTTATTACGTTGAGGGTCCAGACTCCGGTCATTTTTATTGAGTATCTAGACTCCTGTCATTACGTTGAACGTTTAGGCTCCGATCATTTTCGTTGAGTATCCATACTCCAGCAATACCTTGAGCGTTCAAGCTCCGATCATTTTCGTTGAGTATCAAGACTCCTGTCATTACATTGAGCATTCAGGATCCAGTCATTTTTGTTGAGTATCATAACTCCATTTATTACGTTGAGCGTTCAGGATCCGATCAGTTTCGTTGAGTATCCAGACTCCAAATATTACGTTGAGCGTTCAGACTCCAGTCAGTTTTGTTGGGTATCCAGACTCCGGTGATTATGTTGATCGTTCAGGCTCTGGTCATTTTCGTTGACTATCCAGACTCGGGTTATTACGTTAAGCGTTCAGGATCCGGTCAGTTTCGTTGAGTATCCAGATTCCGATTATTACGTTGAGCGTTCAGGCTCCGGTCAGTTTCGTTGGGTATCCAGACCCCGGTTATTACGTTGAGCGTTCATGCTCCGGTCATTTTCGTTGAGTATCCAGACTCCGGTTATTAAGTTGAGCGTCAGGCTCCGATCATTTTCGTTGAGTATCCAGATTCCGATTATTACGTTGAGCGTTCAGGCTCCGGTTATTTTCGTTGATTACCCTGACTCCGGTTATTACGTTGAGGGTTCAGACTCCGGTCATTTTCGTTGAGTATCTAGACTCCTCTCATTACGTTGAACGTTCAGGCTCCGATCATTTTCGTTGAGGATCCATACTCCAGCAATACGTTGAGCGTTCAAGCTCCGATCATTTTCGTTGAGTATCAAGACTTTTGTCATTACATTGAGCATTCAGGATCCAGTCATTTTTGTTGAGTATCATAACTCCATTTATTACGTTGAGCGTTCAGGATCCGATCAGTTTCGTTGAGTATCCAGACTCCAAATATTACGTTGAGCGTTCAGACTCCAGTCAATTTCGTTGGGTATCCAGACTCCGGTGATTACGTTGATCGTTCAGGCTCCGGTCATTTTCGTTGACTATCCAGACTCGGGTTATTACGTTAAGCGTTCAGGCTCCGGTCAGTTTCGTTGAGTATCCAGATTCCGATTATTACGTTGAGCATTCAGGCTCCAGCCAGTTTCGTTGGGAATCCAGACCCCGATTATTACGTTGAGCGTTCATGCTCCGGTCATTTTCGTTGAGTATCCAGACTCCGGTTATTAAGTTGAGCGTCAGGCTCCGATCATTTTCGTTGAGTATCCAGATTCCGATTATTACATTGAGCGTTCAGGCTCCGGTTATTTTCGTTGATTACGCTGACTCCGGTTATTACGTTGAGGGTTCAGACTTCGGTCATTTTCGTTGAGTATCTAGACTCCTGTCATTACGTTGTACGTTCAGGCTCCGATCATTTTCATTAAGGATCCATACTCTGGTCAATACGTTGAGCGTTCAGGCTCCGGTCATTTTCATTGAGTATCCAAACTCCAGTCATTACATTGAGCGTTCAGGATCCAGTCATTTTTGTTGAGTATCATAACTCCATTTATTATGTTGAGCGTTCAGGCTCCGGTTAGTTTTGTTTAGTATCCAAATTTCGATTATTAAGTTGAGCATTCAGGCTCCGGTCAGTTTCGTTGGGTATCTAGACTCCGATTATTACGTTGAGCGTTCAGGCTCCGGTCATTTTCGTTGACTATCCAGACTCCGGTTATTACGTTGAGGGTTCAGACTCCGGTCATTTTCGTTGAGTATCTAGATTCCGATTAAAACAATGAGCGTTCAGGCTCCGGTTATTTACGTTGAGTATCCTGACTCCGGTTATTACGTTGAGGGTTCAGACTCCGGTCATTTTCATTGAGTATCTAGACTCCTGTCATTACGTTCAACGTTCAGGCTCCGATCATTTTCGTTGAGTATCCATACTCCGATCAATACGTTGAGCGTTCAGGCTCCGGTCATTTTCGTTGAGTATCCAGACTCCGGTCATTACATTGAGCGTTCAGGATCCAGTCATTTTTGTTATGTATCATAATTCCATTTATTACGTTGAGCGTTCTGGATCCGATCAGTTTCGTTGAGTATCCAGACTCCAAATATTACGTTGAGCGTTCAGGCTCCAGTCAGTTTCATTGGGTATCCAGACTCCGGTGATTACGTTGAGCGTTCAGGCTCCGGTCATTTTCGTTGAGTATCCAGACTCCGGTTATTACATTGAGGGTTCAGACTTCGGTCATTTTCATTGAGTATCTAGACTCCTGCCATTACGTTGAACGTTCAGGCTCCGATCATTTTCGTTGAGTATCCATACTCCGGTCAATACGTTGAGCGTTCAGGCTCCAGTCATTTTTGTTGAGTATCCAGACTCAGGTCATTACATTGAGCGTTCAGGATCCAGTCATTTTTGTTGAGTATCATAACTCCATTTATTACGTTGAGCGTTCAGGATCCGGTCAGTTTCGTTGAGTATCCAGACTCCAAATATTACGTTGAGCATTCAGGCTCCAGTCAGTTTCGTTGGGTATCCAAACTCTGGTGATTACGTTGATCGTTAAGGCTCCGGTCATTTTCGTTGACTATCAAGACTCGGGTTATTACGTTAAGCGTTCAGGCTCGAGTCAGTTTCGTTGAGTATCCAGATTCCGATTTTTACGTTGAGCGTTCAGGCTCTGGTCAGTTTCGTTGGGTATCCAGACCCCGGTTATTACGTTGAGTGTTCAGCCTCCGGTCATTTTTGTTGAGTATCCAGACTCCGGTTATTAAGTTTAACATCAGGCTCCGATCATTTTCGTTGAGTATCCAGATTCCGATTATTACGTTGAGCGTTCAGGCTCCGGTTATTTTCGTTGAGTATCCTGACTCCGGTTATTACGTTGAGGGTTAAGACTTCGGTCATTTTCGTTGAGTATCTAGACTCTTGTCATTACGTTGAACGTTCAGGCTCCGATCATTTTCCTTGAGGATCCATACTCCGGTCAATACGTTGAGCGTTCAGGCTCCGGTCATTTTCATTGAGTATCCAGACTCCGGTCATTACATTGAGCGTTCAGGATCCAGTCATTTTTGTTGAGTATCATAACTCCATTTATTACGTTGAGCGTTCAGGATCCGGTCACTTTCGTTGAGTATCCAGACTCCAAATATTACGTTGAGCATTCAGGCTCCAGTCAGTTTCGTTGGGTATCCAGACTCCGGTGATTACGTTGATCGTTCAGGCTCCGGTCATTTTCGTTGACTATCCAGACTCGGGTTGTTACATTAAGCGTTCAGGCTCCGGTCAGTTTCGTTGAGTATCCAGATTCCGATTATTACATTGAGCGTTCAGGCTCCGGTCGGTTTCGTTGGGTATCCAGACTCCGATTATTACGTTGAGCGTTCAGGCTCCGGTCATTTTCGTTGAGTATCCAGACTCCGGTTATTACGTTGAGGGTTCAAACTCCGGTCATTTTCGTGAGTATCTTAATTCCGTTTATTACGTTGAGCGTTCAGGCTCCGGTTATTTTCGTTCAGTATCCTGACTCCGGTTATTACGTTGAGGGTCCAGACTCCGGTCATTTTTATTGAGTATCTAGACTCCTGTCATTACGTTGAACGTTAAGGCTCCGATCATTTTCGTTGAGTATCCATACTCCAGGAATACCTTGAGCGTTCAAGCTCCAATCATTTTCGTTGAGTATCAAGACTCCTGTCATTACATTGAGCATTCAGGATCCAGTCATTTTTGTTGAGTATCATAACTCCATTTATTACGTTGAGCGTTCAGGATCCGATCAGTTTCGTTGAGTATCCAGACTCCAAATATTACGTTGAGTGTTCAGACTCCAGTCAGTTTTGTTGGGTATCCAGACTCCGGTGATTATGTTGATCGTTCAGGCTCCGGTCATTTTCGTTGACTATCCAGACTCGGGTTATTACGTTAAGCGTTCAGGCTCCGGTCAGTTTCGTTGAGTATCCAGATTCCGATTATTACGTTGAGCGTTCAGGCTCCGGTCAGTTTCGTTGGGTATCCAGACCCCGGTTATTACGTTGAGCGTTCATGCTCCGGTCATTTTCGTTGAGTATCCAGACTCTGGTTATTAAGTTGAGCGTCAGGCTCCGATCATTTTCGTTGAGTATCCAGATTCCGATTATTACGTTGAGCGTTCAGGCTCCGGTTATTTTCGTTGATTACCCTGACTCCGGTTATTACGTTGAGGGTTCAGACTCCGGTCATTTTCGTTGAGTATCTAGACTCCTGTCATTACGTTGAACGTTCAGGCTCCGATCATTTTCGTTAAGGATCCATACTCTGGTCAATACGTTGAGCGTTCAGGCTCCGGTCATTTTCATTGAGTATCCAGACTCCAGTCATTACATTGAGCGTTCAGGATCCAGTCATTTTTGTTGAGTATCATAACTCCATTTATTATGTTGAGCGTTCAGGCTCCGGTTAGTTTTGTTTAGTATCCAGATTTCGATTATTAAGTTGAGCATTCAGGCTCCGGTCAGTTTCGTTGGGTATCCAGACTCCGATTATTACGTTGAGCGTTCAGGCTCCGGTCATTTTCGTTGACTATCCAGACTCCGGTTGTTACGTTGAGGGTTCAGACTCCGGTCATTTTCGTTGAGTATCTAGATTCCGATTAAAACAATGAGCGTTCAGGCTCCGGTTATTTACGTTGAGTATCCTGACTCCGGTTATTACGTTGAGGGTTCAGACTCCGGTCATTTTCATTGAGTATCTAGACTCCTGTCATTACGTTCAACTTTCAGGCTCCGATCATTTTCGTTGAGTATCCATACTCCGGTCAATACGTTGAGCGTTCAGGCTCCGGTCATTTTCGTTGAGTATCCAGACTCCGGTCATTACATTGAGCGTTCAGGATCCAGTAATTTTTGTTGTGTATCATAATTCCATTTATTACGTTGAGCGTTCAGGATCCGATCAGTTTCGTTGAGTATCCAGACTCCAAATATTACGTTGAGCGTTCAGGCTCCAGTCAGTTTCATTGGGTATCCAGACTCCGGTGATTACGTTGAACGTTCAGGCTCCGGTCATTTTCATTGAGTATCCAGACTCCGGTTATTACGTTAAGCGTTCAGGCTCCGGTCAGTTTCGTTGAGTATCTAGATTCCGATTATTACGTTGAGCGTTCAGGCTCCGATCATTTTTGTTGAGTATCCATACTCCGGTCAATACGTTGAGGGTTCAGGCTCCGGTCATTTTCGTTGAGTATCCAGACTCAGGTAATTACGTTGAGCGTTCAGGATCCAGTCATTTTTGTTGAATATCATAACTCCATTTATTACATTGAGCGTTCAGGATCCGGTCAGTTTCGTTGAGTATCCAGACTCTAAATATTACGTTGAGCATTCAGGCTCCAGTCAGTTTCGTTGGGTATCCAGACTCCGGTGATTACGTTGATCGTTCAGGCTCCGGTCATTTTCGTTGACTATCCAGACTCGGGTTATTACGTTAAGCGTTCAGGCTCCGGTCAGTTTCGTTAAGTATCCAGATTCCGATTATTACGTTGAGTGTTCAGGCGCTGGTCAGTTTCGTTGGGTATCCAGACTCCGATTATTATGTTGAGCGTTCAGGCTCCGGTCTTTTTCGTTGAGTATCCAGACTCCGGTTATTACGTTGAGGGTTCAAACTCTGGTCATTTTCGTTGAGTATCTAGATTCCGATTATTATGTTGAGCGTTCAGGCTCCGGTTATTTTTGTTGAGTATCCTGACTCCGGTTATTACGTTGAGGATTCAGACTCCGTTCATTTTCATTGAGTATCTAGACTCCTGTCATTACGTTGAACGTTCAGGCTCCGATCGTTTTCGTTGAGTATCCATACTCCGACAATACGTTGAGCGTTCAAGCTCCGGTCATTTTCGTTGAGTATACAGACTCCGGTCATTACATTGAGCGTTCAGGATCCAGTCATTTTTGTTGAGTATCATAACTCCATTTATTACATTGAGCGTTCAGGATCCGATCAGTTTCGTTGAGTATCCAGACTCCAAATATTACGTTGAGCGTTCAGGCTCAAGTCAGTTTCGTTGGGTATCCAGACTCTGGTGATTACGTTCATCGTTCAGGCTCCGGTCATTTTCGTTGACTATCAAGACTCGGGTTATTACGTTAAGCGTTCAGGCTCCGGTCAGTTTCGTTGAGTATCTAGATTCCGATTATTACGTTGAACGTTCAGGCTCCGGTCAGTTTCGTTGGGTATCCAGACCCCGGTTATTACGTTGAGCGTTCATGCTCCGGTTATTTTCATTGAGTATCCAGACTCCGGTTATTAAGTTGCGCGTCAGGCTCCGATCATTTTCGTTGAGTATCCAGATTCCGATTATTATGTTGAGCGTTCAGGCTCCGGTTATTTTCGTTGATTACCCTGACTCCGGTTATTACGTTAAGGGTTCAGACTCCGGTCATTTTCGTTGAGTATCTAGACTCCTGTCATTACGTTGAACGTTCAGGCTCCGATCATTTTCGTTGAGGATCCATACTCCGGTCAATACGTTGAGCGTTCAGGCTCCGGTCATTTTCATTGAGTATCCAGACTCCGGTCATTACATTGAGTGTTCAGGATCCAGTCATTTTTGTTGAGTATCATAACTCCATTTATTACGTTGAGCGTTCAGGATCCGGTCAGTTTAGTTGAGTATCCAGACTCCAAATATTACATTGAGCGTTCAGGCTCCGGTCAGTTTCGTTGGGTATCCAAACTCCGGTGATTACGTTGATCGTTCAGGCTCCGGTCATTTTCGTTGACTATCCAGACTCGGGTTATTACGTTAATCGTTCAGGCTCCGGTCAGTTTCGTTGAGTATCCAGATTCCGATTATTACGTTGAGCGTTCAGGCTCCGGTCATTTTCGTTGAGTATCCAGACTCCGGTTATTACGTTGAGGGTTCAGACTCCGGTCATTTTCGTTGAGTATCTAGACTCCTTTCATTACGTTAAACGTTCAGGCTCCGATCATTTTCTTTGAGTATCCATACTCCGGTCAATACGTTGAGCGTTTACGCTCCGGTCATTTTCGTTGAGTTCCCAGACTCCGGTCATTACATTGAGCGTTCAGGATCCAGTGATTTTTGTTGAGTATCATAACTCCATTTATTACGTTGAGCGTTCAGGATCCGATCAGTTTCTTTGAGTATCCAGACTCCAAATATTACGTTGAGCGTTCAGGCTCCGGTCAGTTTTGTTGGGTATCCAGACTCCGGTGATTACGTTGATCGTTCAGGCTACGGTCATTTTCGTTGACTATCCAGACTCGGGTTATTACGTTAAGCGTTAAGGCTTCAGTCAGTTTCGTTGAGTATCCAGATTTTGATTATTACGTTGAGCGTTCAGGCTCCGGTCAGTTTCGTTAGGTATCCAGACTCCGATTATTACGTTGAGCGTTCAGGCTCCAGTCATTTTCGTTGAGTATCCAGACTCCGGTTATTACGTTGAGGGTTCAAACTCCGGTCATTTTTCTTGAGTATCTAGATTCCGATTATTACGTTGAGCATTCAGGCTCTGGTTATTTTCGTTGAGTATCCTGACTCCAGTTATTACGTTGAGGGTTCAGACTCCAGTCATTTTCATTGAGTATCTAGACTCCTGTCATTACGTTGAATGTTCAGGCTCCGATCATTTTCGTTGAGTATCCATACTCCGGTCAATACGTTGAGCGTTCAGGCTCCGGTCATTTTCGTTGAGTATCCAGACTCCGGTCATTACATTGAGCGTTCAGGATCCAGTCATTTTTGTTGAGTATCATAACTCCATTTATTACATTGAGCGTTCAGGATCCGATCAGTTTCGTTGAAAATCCAGACTCCAAATATTACGTTGAGCGTTCAGGCTCCAGTCAGTTTCGTTGGGTATCCAGACTCCGGTGATTACGTTGATTGTTCAGGTTCCGGTCATTTTCGTTGACTATCCAGACTCGGGTTATTACGTTAAGCGTTCAGGCTCCGGTCAGTTTCGTTGAGTATCAAGATTCCGATTATTACGTTGAGCGTTCAGGCTCCGGTCAGTTTCGTTGGGTATCCAGACTTCGATTATTACGTTGAGCGTTCAGGCTCCGGTCATTTTCATTGAGTATCCAGACTCTGGTTATTACGTTGAGGGTTCAGACTCCGGTCATTTTCGTTGAGTATCTTGATTCCGATTATTACGTTGAGCGTTCAGGTTCCAGTTATTTTCGTTGAGTATCCTGACTCCGGTTATTACGTTGAGGGTTCAGACTCCGGTCATTTTCATTGAGTATCTAGACTCCTGTCATTACGTTGAACGTTCAGGCTCCGATCATTTTCGTTGAGTATCCATACTCCAGTCAATACGTTGAGCGTTCAGGCTCCGGTCATTTTCGTTGAGTATCCAGACTCCGGTCATTACATTGAGCGTTCAGGATCCATTCATTTTTGTTAAGTATCATAACTCCATTTATTACGTTGAGCGTTCAGGATCCGATCAGTTTCGTTGAGTATCCAGACTCCAAATATTACGTTGAGCGTTCAGGCTCCAGTCAGTTTCATCGGGTATCCAGACTCCGGTGATTATGTTGATCATTCAGGCTCCGGTGAGTTTCGATGGGTATCCAGACTCCGATTATTACGTTGAGCGTTCAGGGTCCGGTCATTCTCGTTGAGTATCCAGACTCCGGTTATTACGTTGAGGGTTCAGACTTCGGTCATTTTCATTGAGTATCTAGACTCCTGTCATTATGTTGAACGTTCAGGCTCCGATCATTTTCGTTGAGTATCCATACTCCGGTCAATACATCGAGCGTTCAGGATCCGGTAATTTTCGTGGAGTATCCAGACTCCGGTCATTACATTGAGCGTTCAGGATCCAGTCATTTTTGTTGAGTATCATAACTCCATTTATTACGTTGAGCGTTCAGGATCCGGTCAATTTCGTTGAGTATCCAGACTCCAAATATTACGTTGAGCATTCAGGCTCCAGTCAATTTCGTTGGGTATCCAGACTCCAGTGATTACGTTGATCGTTCAGGCTCCGGTCATTTTCGTTGACTATCCAAACTCGGGTTATTACGTTAAGCGTTCAGGCTCCGGTCAGTTTCATTGAGTATCCAGATTCTGATTATTACGTTGAGCGTTTAGGCTCCGGTCAGTTTCGTTGGGTATCCAGACTCCGATTATTACGTTGAGCTTTCAGGCTCCGGTCATTTTCGTTGAGTATCCAGACTCCGGTTATTATGTTGAGGGTTCAGACTCCGATCATTTTCGTTGGGTATCTCGATTACGATTATTATGTTGAGCGTTCAGGCTCCGGTTATTTTCGTTGAGTATCCTGACTCCGGTTAATACGTTGAGGGTTCAGACTCTGGTCATTTTCATTGAGTATCTAGACTCCTGTCATTACGTTGAACGTTTAGGCTCCGATCATTTTCGTTGAGTATCCATACTCCGGCAATACGTTAGGCGTTCAAGCTCCGGCCATTTTCGTTGAGTATCCACACTCCGGTCATTACATTGAGCGTTCAGGATCCAGTGATTTTTGTTGAGTATCATAACTCCATTTATTACGTTGAGCGTTCAGGATCCGATCAGTTTCGTTGAGTATCCAGACTCCAAATATTACGTTGAGCGTTCAGGCTCCGGTCAGTTTTGTTGGGTATCCAGACTCCGGTGATTACGTTGATCGTTCAGGCTCCGGTCATTTTTGTTGACTATCCAGACTCGGGTTATTACGTTAATCGTTCAGGCTCCGGTCAGTTTCGTTGAGTATCCAGATTCCGATTATTACGTTGAGCGTTCAAGCTTCGGTCAGTTTCGTTGGGTATCCAGACTCCGATTATTACGTTGAGCGTTCAGGCTCCGGTCATTTTCGTTGAGTATCCAGACTCTGGTTATTACGTTGAGGGTTCAGACTCCGGTCATTTTCGTTGAGTAACTAGACTCCTTTCATTACGTTGAACGTTCAGGCTCCGATCATTTTCTTTGAGTATCCATACTCCAGTCAATACGTTGAGCGTTTAGGCTCCGGTCATTTTCATTGAGTTCCCAGACTCCGGTCATTACATTGAGCGTTCAGGATCCAGTGATTTTTGTTGAGTATCATAACTCCATTTATTACGTTGAGCGTTCAGGATCCGATCAGTTTCGTTGAGTATCCAGACTCCAAATATTACGTTGAGCGTTCAGGCTCCGGTCAGTTTTGTTGGGTATCCAGACTCCGGTGATTACGTTGATCGTTCAGGCTACGGTCATTTTCGTTGACTATCCAGACTCGGGTTATTACGTTAAGCGTTAAGGCTTCAGTCAGTTTCGTTGAGTATCCAGATTTTGATTATTACGTTGAGCGTTCAGGCTCCGGTCAGTTTCGTTAGGTATCCAGACTCCGATTATTACGTTGAGCGTTCAGGCTCCAGTCATTTTCGTTGAGTATCCAGACTCCGGTTATTACGTTGAGGGTTCAAACTCCGGTCATTTTTCTTGAGTATCTAGATTCCGATTATTACGTTGAGCATTCAGGCTCTGGTTATTTTCGTTGAGTATCCTGACTCCAGTTATTACGTTGAGGGTTCAGACTCCAGTCATTTTCATTGAGTATCTAGACTCCTGTCATTACGTTGAATGTTCAGGCTCCGATCATTTTCGTTGAGTATCCATACTCCGGTCAATACGTTGAGCGTTCAGGCTCCGGTCATTTTCGTTGAGTATCCAGACTCCGGTCATTACATTGAGCGTTCAGGATCCAGTCATTTTTGTTGAGTATCATAACTCCATTTATTACGTTGAGCGTTCAGGATCCGATCAGTTTCGTTAAGTATCCAGACTCTAAATATTACGTTGAGCGTTCAGGCTTCGGTCAGTTTCGTTGGGTATCCAGACTCCGGTGATTAAGTTGATCGCTCAGGCTCCGGTCATTTTCGTTGACTATACAGACTCTGGTTTTTACGTTAAGCGTTCAGGCTCCGGTCAGTTTCGTTGAGTATCCAGATTCTGATTATTACGTTGAGAGTTCAGGCTCCGGTCAGTTTCGTTGGGTATCCAGACTCTGTTTATTACGTTGAGCGTTCAGGCTCCGGTCATTTTTGTTGAGTATCCAGACTTCGGTTATTACGTTGAGGGTTCAGACTCCGGTCATTTTCGTTGAGTATCTAGACTCCTGTCATTACGTTGAACGTTCAGGCTCCGATCATTTTCGTTGAGTATCCATACTCCGGTCAATACTTTAAGCGTTAAGGCTCCGGTCATTTTCGTTGGGTATCCAGACTCCGGTCATTACATTGAGCGTTTAGGATCCAGTCATTTTTTTTAGTATCATAACTCCATTTATTACGTTGAGCGTTCAGGATCCGATCAGTTTCGTTGAGTATCCAGATTCCAAATATTATGTTGAGTGTTCAGGCTCCGGTCAGTTTCGTTGGGTATCCAGACTCTGGTAATTACGTTGATCGTTCAGGCTCCGGTCATTTTTGTTGAGTATCCAGACTTCGGTTATTACGTTGAGGGTTCAGACTCCGGTCATTTTCGTTGAGTATCTAGACTCCTGTCATTACGTTGAATGTTCAGGCTCCGATCATTTTCGTTGAGTATCCATACTCCGGTCAATACGTTGAGCGTTCAGGCTCCGGTCATTTTCGTTGAGTATCCAGACTCCGGTCATTACATTGAGCGTTCAGGATCCAGTCATTTTTGTTGAGTATCATAACTCCATTTATTACGTTGAGCGTTCAGGATCCGATCAGTTTCGTTGAAAATCCAGACTCCAAATATTACGTTGAGCGTTCAGGCTCCAGTCAGTTTCGTTGGGTATCCAGACTCCGGTGATTACGTTGATTGTTCAGGTTCCGGTCATTTTCGTTGACTATCCAGACTCGGGTTATTACGTTAAGCGTTCAGGCTCCGGTCAGTTTCGTTGAGTATCCAGATTCCGATTATTACGTTGAGCGTTCAGGCTCCGGTCAGTTTCGTTGGGTATCCAGACTCCGATTATTACGTTGAGCGTTCAGGCTCCGGTCATTTTCATTGAGTATCCAGACTCTGGTTATTACGTTGAGGGTTCAGACTCCGGTCATTTTCGTTGAGTATCTTGATTCCGATTATTACGTTGAGCGTTCAGGTTCCAGTTATTTTCGTTGAGTATCCTGACTCCGGTTATTACGTTGAGGGTTCAGACTCCGGTCATTTTCATTGAGTATCTAGACTCCTGTCATTACGTTGAACGTTCAGGCTCCGATCATTTTCGTTGAGTATCCATACTCCAGTCAATACGTTGAGCGTTCAGGCTCCGGTCATTTTCGTTGAGTATCCAGACTCCGGTCATTACATTGAGCGTTCAGGATCCAGTCATTTTTGTTAAGTATCATAACTCCATTTATTACGTTGAGCGTTCAGGATCCGATCAGTTTCGTTGAGTATCCAGACTCCAAATATTACGTTGAGCGTTCAGGCTCCAGTCAGTTTCATCGGGTATCCAGACTCCGGTGATTATGTTGATCATTCAGGCTCCGGTGAGTTTCGATGGGTATCCAGACTCCGATTATTACGTTGAGCGTTCAGGGTCCGGTCATTCTCGTTGAGTATCCAGACTCCGGTTATTACGTTGAGGGTTCAGACTTCGGTCATTTTCATTGAGTATCTAGACTCCTGTCATTATGTTGAACGTTCAGGCTCCGATCATTTTCGTTGAGTATCCATACTCCGGTCAATACATCGAGCGTTCAGGATCCGGTAATTTTCGTGGAGTATCCAGACTCCGGTCATTACATTGAGCGTTCAGGATCCAGTCATTTTTGTTGAGTATCATAACTCCATTTATTACGTTGAGCGTTCAGGATCCGGTCAATTTCGTTGAGTATCCAGACTCCAAATATTACGTTGAGCATTCAGGCTCCAGTCAATTTCGTTGGGTATCCAGACTCCAGTGATTACGTTGATCGTTCAGGCTCCGGTCATTTTCGTTGACTATCCAAACTCGGGTTATTACGTTAAGCGTTCAGGCTCTAGTCAGTTTCGTTGAGTATCCAGATTCTGATTATTACGTTGAGCGTTCAGGCTCCGGTCAGTTTCGTTGGGTATCCAGACTCCGATTATTACGTTGAGCTTTCAGGCTCCGGTCATTTTCGTTGAGTATCCAGACTCCGGTTATTATGTTGAGGGTTCAGACTCCGATCATTTTCGTTGGGTATCTAGATTACGATTATTATGTTGAGCGTTCAGGCTCCGGTTATTTTCGTTGAGTATCCTGACTCCGGTTAATACGTTGAGGGTTCAGACTCTGGTCATTTTCATTGAGTATCTAGACTCCTGTCATTACGTTGAACGTTTAGGCTCCGATCATTTTCGTTGAGTATCCATACTCCGGCAATACGTTAGGCGTTCAAGCTCCGGCCATTTTCGTTGAGTATCCACACTCCGGTCATTACATTGAGCGTTCAGGATCCAGTGATTTTTGTTGAGTATCATAACTCCATTTATTACGTTGAGCGTTCAGGATCCGATCAGTTTCGTTGAGTATCCAGACTCCAAATATTACGTTGAGCGTTCAGGCTCCGGTCAGTTTTGTTGGGTATCCAGACTCCGGTGATTACGTTGATCGTTCAGGCTCCGGTCATTTTCGTTGACTATCCAGACTCGGGTTATTACGTTAATCGTCCAGGCTCCGGTCAGTTTCGTTGAGTATCCAGATTCCGATTATTACGTTGAGCGTTCAAGCTCCGGTCAGTTTCGTTGGGTATCCAGACTCCGATTATTACGTTGAGCGTTCAGGCTCCGGTCATTTTCGTTGAGTATCCAGACTCCGGTTATTACGTTGAGGGTTCAGACTCCGGTCATTTTCGTTGAGTATCTAGACTCCTTTCATTACGTTGAACGTTCAAGCTCCGATCATTTTCTTTGAGTATCCATACTCCAGTCAATACGTTGAGCGTTTAGGCTCCGGTCATTTTCGTTGAGTTCCCAGACTCCGGTCATTACATTGAGCGTTCAGGATCCAGTGATTTTTGTTGAGTATCATAACTCCATTTATTACGTTGAGCTTTCAGGATCCGATCAGTTTCGTTGAGTATCCAGACTCCAAATATTACGTTGAGCGTTCAGGCTCCGGTCAGTTTTGTTGGGTATCCAGACTCCGGTGATTACGTTGATCGTTCAGGCTACGGTCATTTTCGTTGACTATCCAGACTCGGGTTATTACGTTAAGCGTTAAGGCTTCAGTCAGTTTCGTTGAGTATCCAGATTTTGATTATTACGTTGAGCGTTCAGGCTCCGGTCAGTTTCGTTAGGTATCCAGACTCCGATTATTACGTTGAGCGTTCAGGCTCCAGTCATTTTCGTTGAGTATCCAGACTCCGGTTATTACGTTGAGGGTTCAAACTCCGGTCATTTTTCTTGAGTATCTAGATTCCGATTATTACGTTGAGCATTCAGGCTCTGGTTATTTTCGTTGAGTATCCTGACTCCAGTTATTACGTTGAGGGTTCAGACTCCAGTCATTTTCATTGAGTATCTAGACTCCTGTCATTACGTTGAATGTTCAGGCTCCGATCATTTTCGTTGAGTATCCATACTCCGGTCAATACTTTGAGCGTTCAGGCTCCGGTCATTTTCGTTGAGTATCCAGACTCCGGTCATTACATTGAGCGTTCAGGATCCAGTCATTTTTGTTGAGTATCATAACTCCATTTATTACGTTGAGCGTTCAGGATCCGATCAGTTTCGTTGAAAATCCAGACTCCAAATATTACGTTGAGCGTTCAGGCTCCAGTCAGTTTCGTTGGGTATCCAGACTCCGGTGATTACGTTGATTGTTCAGGTTCCGGTCATTTTCGTTGACTATCCAGACTCGGGTTATTACGTTAAGCGTTCAGGCTCCGGTCAGTTTCGTTGAGTATCCAGATTCCGATTATTACGTTGAGCGTTCAGGCTCCGGTCAGTTTCGTTGGGTATCCAGACTCCGATTATTACGTTGAGCGTTCAGGTTCCGGTCATTTTCATTGAGTATCCAGACTCTGGTTATTACGTTGAGGGTTCAGACTCCGGTCATTTTCGTTGAGTATCTTGATTCCGATTATTACGTTGAGCGTTCAGGTTCCAGTTATTTTCGTTGAGTATCCTGACTCCGGTTATTACGTTGAGGGTTCAGACTCCGGTCATTTTCATTGAGTATCTAGACTCCTGTCATTACGTTGAACGTTCAGGCTCCGATCATTTTAGTTGAGTATCCATACTCCAGTCAATACGTTGAGCGTTCAGGCTCCGGTCATTTTCGTTGAGTATCCAGACTCCGGTCATTACATTGAGCGTTCAGGATCCAATCATTTTTGTTGAGTATCATAACTCTATTTATTACGTTGAGCGTTCAGGATCCGATCAGTTTCGTTGAGTATCCAGACTCCAAATATTACGTTGAGCGTTCAGGCTCCAGTCAGTTTCATCGGGTATCCAGACTCCGGTGATTATGTTGATCGTTCAGGCTCCGGTGAGTTTCGATGGGTATCCCGACTCCGATTATTACGTTGAGCGTTCAGGCTCCGGTCATTCTCGTTGAGTATCCAGACTCCGGTTATTACGTTGAGGGTTCAGACTTCGGTCATTTTCATTGAGTATCTAGACTCCTGTCATTATGTTGAACGTTCAGGCTCCGGTCATTTTTGTTGAGTATCCATACTCCGGTCAATACATCGAGCGTTCAGCATCCGGTAATTTTCGTGGAGTATCCAGACGACGGTCATTACATTGAGCGTTCAGGATCCAGTCATTTTTGTTGAGTATCATAACTCCATTTATTACGTTGAGCGTTCAGGATCCGGTCAATTTCGTTGAATATCCAGACTCCAAATATTACGTTGAGCATTCAGGCTCCAGTCAATTTCGTTGGGTATCCAGACTCCAGTGATTACGTTGATCGTTCAGGCTCCGGTCATTTTCGTTGACTATCCAGACTCGGGTTATTACGTTAAGCGTTCAGGCTCCGGTCAGTTTCGTTGAGTATCCAGATTCCGATTATTACATTGAGCGTTCAGGCTCCGGTCAGTTTCGTTGGGTATCCAGACTCCGAATATTACGTTGAGCTTTCAGGCTCCGGTCATTTTCGTTGAGTATCCAGACTCCGGTTATTATGTTGAGGGTTCAGACTCCGATCATTTTCGTTGGGTATCTAGATTACGATTATTATGTTGAGCGTTCAGGCTCCGGTTATTTTCGTTGAGTATCCTGACTCCGGTTAATACGTTGAGGGTTCAGACTCTGGTCATTTTCATTGAGTATCTAGACTCCTGTCATTACGTTGAACGTTCAGGCTCCGATCAATTTCGTTGAGTATCCATACTCCGGCAATACGTTAGGCGTTCAAACTCCGACCATTTTCGTTGAGTATCCACACTCCGGTCATTACATTGAGCGTTCAGGATCCAGTGATTTTTGTTGAGTATCATAACTCCATTTATTACGTTGAGCGTTCAGGATCCGATCAGTTTCGTTGAGTATCCAGACTCCAAATATTACGTTGAGCGTTCAGGCTCCGGTCAGTTTTGTTGGGTATCCAGACTCCGGTGATTACGTTGATCGTTCAGGCTACGGTCATTTTCGTTGACTATCCAGACTCGGGTTATTACGTTAAGCGTTAATGCTTCAGTCAGTTTCGTTGAGTATCCAGATTTTGATTATTACGTTGAGCGTTCAGGCTCCGGTCAGTTTCATTAGGTATCCAGACTCCGATTATTACGTTGAGCGTTCAAGCTCCAGTCATTTTCATTGAGTATCCAGACTCCGGTTATTACGTTAAGGGTTCAAACTCCGGTCATTTTTCTTGAGTATCTAGATTTCGATTATTACGTTGAGCATTAAGGCTCTGGTTATTTTCGTCGAGTATCCTGACTCCAGTTATTACGTTGAGGGTTCAGACTCCAGTCATTTTCATTGAGTATCTAGACTCCTGTCATTACGTTGAATGTTCAGGCTCCGATCATTTTCGTTGAGTATCCATACTCCGGTCAATACGTTGAGCGTTCAGGCTCCGGTCATTTTTGTTGAGTATCCAGACTCCGGTCATTACATTGAGCGTTCAGGATCCAGTCATTTTTGTTGAGTATCATAACTCCATTTATTACGTTGAGCGTTCAGGATCCGATCAGTTTCGTTGAAAATCCAGACTCCAAATATTACGTTGAGCGTTCAGGCTCCAGTCAGTTTCGTTGGGTATCCAGACTCCGGTGATTACGTTGAACGTTCAAGTTCCGGTCATTTTCGTTGACTATCCAGACTCGGGTTATTACGTTAAGCGTTCAGGCTCCGGTCAGTTTTGTTGAGTATCCAGATTTCGATTATTACGTTGAGCGTTCAGGCTCCGGTCAGTTTCGTTGGGTATCCAGACTCCGATTATTACGTTGAGCGTTCAGGCTCCGGTCATTTTCATTGAGTATCCAGACTCTGGTTATTACGTTGAGGGTTCAGACTCCGGTCATTTTCGTTGAGTATCTTGATTCCGATTATTACGTTGAGCGTTCAGGCTCCAGTTATTTTCGTTGAGTATCCTGACTCCGGTTATTACGTTGAGGTTTCAGATTCCGGTCATTTTCATTGAGTATCTAGACTCCTGTCATTATGTTGAACGTTCAGGCTCCGATCATTTTCGTTGAGTATCCATACTCCAGTCAATACGTCGAGCGTTCAGGCTCCGGTCATTTTCGTTGAGTATCCAGACTCCGGTCATTACATTGAGCTTTCAGGATCCAGTCATTTTTGTTGAGTATTATAACTCCATTTATTACGTTGAGCGTTCAGGATCCGGTCAATTTCGTTGAGTATCCAGACTCCAAATATTACGTTGAGCATTCAGGCTCCAGTCAGTTTCGTTGGGTATCCAGACTCCAGTGATTACGTTGATCGTTCAGGCTCCGGTCATTTTCGTTGACTATCCAGACTCGGGTTATTACGTTAAGCGTTCAGGCTCCGGTCAGTTTCGTTGAGTATCCAGATTCCGATTATTACGTTGATCGTTCAGGCTCCGGTCAGTTTCGTTGGGTATCCAGACTCTGATTATTACGTTGAGCTTTCAGGCTCCGGTCATTTTTGTTGAGTATCCAGACTCCGGTTATTATGTTGAGGGTTCAGACTCCGATCATTTTCGTTGGGTATCTAGATTACGATTATTATGTTGAGCGTTCAGGCTCCGGTTATTTTCGTTGAGTATCCTGACTCCGGTTAATACGTTGAGGGTTCAGACTCTGGTCATTTTCATTGAGTATCTAGACTCCTGTCATTACGTTGAACGTTCAGGCTCCGATCATTTTCGTTGAGTATCCATACTCCAGCAATACGTTGAGCGTTCAAGCTCCGATCATTTTCGTTGAGTATCAAGACTCCTGTCATTACATTGAGCATTCAGGATCCAGTCATTTTTGTTGAGTATCATAACTCCATTTATTACGTTGAGCGTTCAGGATCCGGTCAGTTTCGTTGAGTATCCAGACTCCAAATATTACGTTGAGCATTCAGGCTCCAGTAAGTTTCGTTGGGTATCCAGACTCCGGTGATTACGTTGATCGTTCAAGATCCGGTCATTTTTGTTGACTATCCATACTCGGGTTATTACGTTAAGCGTTCAGGCTCCGGTCAGTTTCGTTGAGTATCCAGATTCCGATTATTACATTGAGCGTTCAGGCTCGGATCAGTTTCGTTGGGTATCCAGACTCCGATTATTACGTTAAACGTTCAGGTTCCGGTCATTTTCGTTGAGTATCCAGACTCCGGTTATTACATTGAGGGTTCAAACTCTGGTCATTTTCATTCAGTATCTAGATTCCGATTATTACGTTGAGCGTTCAGGCTCCGGTTATTTTCGTTGAGTATCCTGACTCCGGTTATTACGTTGAAGGTTCAGACTCCGGTCATTTTCATTGAGTATCTAGACTCCTGTCATTACGTTGAATGTTTAGGCTCCGATCATTTTCGTTGAGTATCCATACTCCGGCAATACGTTGAGCGTACAAGCTCCAGTCATTTTCGTTGAGTATCCAGACTCCGGTCATTACATTGAGCATTCAGGATCTAGTCATTTTTGTTGAGTATCATAACTCCATTTATTACGTTGAGCGTTCAGGATCCGATCAGTTTCGTTGAGTATCCAGACTCCAAATATTACGTTGAGCGTTCAGGCTCCAGTCAGTTTCGTTGGGTATCCAGACTCCGGTGATTACGTTGATCGTTCAGGCTCCGGTCATTTTCGTTGACTATACAGACTCGGGTTATTACGTTAATCTTTTAGGCTACGGTCAGTTTCGTTGAGTATCCAGATTCCGATTATTACGTTGAGCGTTCAGGCTCCGGTCAGTTTTGTTGGGTATCCAGACTCTGATTATTACGTTGAGGGTTCAGACTCCTGTCATTACGTTGAACGTTCAGGCTCCGATCATTTTCGTAGAGTATCCATACTCCGGTCAATACATTGAGCGTTCAGGCTCTGGTCATTTTCGTTGAGTATTCAGACTCCGGTCATTACATTGAGCGTTTAGGATCCAGTCATTTTTGTTGAGTATTATAACTCCATTTATTACGTTGAGCGTTCAGGATTTGATCAGTTTCGTTGAGTATCCAGACTCCAAATATTACGTTGAGCGTTCAGGCTCCAGTCAGTTTCGTTGGGTATCCAGACTCCGGTGATTACGTTGATTGTTCAGGTTCCGGTCATTTTCGTTGACTATCCAGACTCGGGTTATTACGTTAAGCGTTCAGGCTCCGGTCAGTTTCGTTGAGTATCCAGATTCCGATTATTACGTTGAGCGTTCAGGCTCCGGTCAGTTTCGTTGGGTATCCAGACTCCGATTATTACGTTGAGCGTTCAGGCTCCGGTCATTTTCATTGAGTATCCAGACTCTGGTTATTACGTTGAGGGTTCAGACTCCGGTCATTTTCGTTGAGTATCTTGATTCCGATTATTACGTTGAGCGTTCAGGTTCCAGTTATTTTCGTTGAGTATCCTGACTCCGGTTATTACGTTGAGGGTTCAGACTCCGGTCATTTTCATTGAGTATCTAGACTCCTGTCATTACGTTGAACGTTCAGGCTCCGATCATTTTAGTTGAGTATCCATACTCCAGTCAATACGTTGAGCGTTCAGGCTCCGGTCATTTTCGTTGAGTATCCAGACTCCGGTCATTACATTGAGCGTTCAGGATCCAATCATTTTTGTTGAGTATCATAACTCTATTTATTACGTTGAGCGTTCAGGATCCGATCAGTTTCGTTGAGTATCCAGACTCCAAATATTACGTTGAGCGTTCAGGCTCCAGTCAGTTTCATCGGGTATCCAGACTCCGGTGATTATGTTGATCGTTCAGGCTCCGGTGAGTTTCGATGGGTATCCAGACTCCGATTATTACGTTGAGCGTTCAGGCTCCGGTCATTCTCGTTGAGTATCCAGACTCCGGTTATTACGTTGAGGGTTCAGACTTCGGTCATTTTCATTGAGTATCTAGACTCCTGTCATTATGTTGAACGTTCAGGCTCCGGTCATTTTTGTTGAGTATCCATACTCCGGTCAATACATCGAGCGTTCAGCATCCGGTAATTTTCGTGGAGTATCCAGACGACGGTCATTACATTGAGCGTTCAGGATCCAGTCATTTTTGTTGAGTATCATAACTCCATTTATTACGTTGAGCGTTCAGGATCCGGTCAATTTCGTTGAATATCCAGACTCCAAATATTACGTTGAGCATTCAGGCTCCAGTCAATTTCGTTGGGTATCCAGACTCCAGTGATTACGTTGATCGTTCAGGCTCCGGTCATTTTCGTTGACTATCCAGACTCGGGTTATTACGTTAAGCGTTCAGGCTCCGGTCAGTTTCGTTGAGTATCCAGATTCCGATTATTACGTTGAGCGTTCAGGCTCCGGTCAGTTTCGTTGGGTATCCAGACTCCGAATATTACGTTGAGCTTTCAGGCTCCGGTCATTTTCGTTGAGTATCCAGACTCCGGTTATTATGTTGAGGGTTCAGACTCCGATCATTTTCGTTGGGTATCTAGATTACGATTATTATGTTGAGCGTTCAGGCTCCGGTTATTTTCGTTGAGTATCCTGACTCCGGTTAATACGTTGAGGGTTCAGACTCTGGTCATTTTCATTGAGTATCTAGACTCCTGTCATTACGTTGAACGTTCAGGCTCCGATCAATTTCGTTGAGTATCCATACTCCGGCAATACGTTAGGCGTTCAAACTCCGACCATTTTCGTTGAGTATCCACACTCCGGTCATTACATTGAGCGTTCAGGATCCAGTGATTTTTGTTGAGTATCATAACTCCATTTATTACGTTGAGCGTTCAGGATCCGATCAGTTTCGTTGAGTATCCAGACTCCAAATATTACGTTGAGCGTTCAGGCTCCGGTCAGTTTTGTTGGGTATCCAGACTCCGGTGATTACGTTGATCGTTCAGGCTACGGTCATTTTCGTTGACTATCCAGACTCGGGTTATTACGTTAAGCGTTAATGCTTCAGTCAGTTTCGTTGAGTATCCAGATTTTGATTATTACGTTGAGCGTTCAGGCTCCGGTCAGTTTCATTAGGTATCCAGACTCCGATTATTACGTTGAGCGTTCAAGCTCCAGTCATTTTCATTGAGTATCCAGACTCCGGTTATTACGTTAAGGGTTCAAACTCCGGTCATTTTTCTTGAGTATCTAGATTTCGATTATTACGTTGAGCATTAAGGCTCTGGTTATTTTCGTCGAGTATCCTGACTCCAGTTATTACGTTGAGGGTTCAGACTCCAGTCATTTTCATTGAGTATCTAGACTCCTGTCATTACGTTGAATGTTCAGGCTCCGATCATTTTCGTTGAGTATCCATACTCCGGTCAATACGTTGAGCGTTCAGGCTCCGGTCATTTTTGTTGAGTATCCAGACTCCGGTCATTACATTGAGCGTTCAGGATCCAGTCATTTTTGTTGAGTATCATAACTCCATTTATTACGTTGAGCGTTCAGGATCCGATCAGTTTCGTTGAAAATCCAGACTCCAAATATTACGTTGAGCGTTCAGGCTCCAGTCAGTTTCGTTGGGTATCCAGACTCCGGTGATTACGTTGAACGTTCAGGTTCCGGTCATTTTCGTTGACTATCCAGACTCGGGTTATTACGTTAAGCGTTCAGGCTCCGGTCAGTTTTGTTGAGTATCCAGATTTCGATTATTACGTTGAGCGTTCAGGCTCCGGTCAGTTTCGTTGGGTATCCAGACTCCGATTATTACGTTGAGCGTTCAGGCTCCGGTCATTTTCATTGAGTATCCAGACTCTGGTTATTACGTTGAGGGTTCAGACTCCGGTCATTTTCGTTGAGTATCTTGATTCCGATTATTACGTTGAGCGTTCAGGCTCCAGTTATTTTCGTTGAGTATCCTGACTCCGGTTATTACGTTGAGGTTTCAGATTCCGGTCATTTTCATTGAGTATCTAGACTCCTGTCATTATGTTGAACGTTCAGGCTCCGATCATTTTCGTTGAGTATCCATACTCCAGTCAATACGTCGAGCGTTCAGGCTCCGGTCATTTTCGTTGAGTATCCAGACTCCGGTCATTACATTGAGCTTTCAGGATCCAGTCATTTTTGTTGAGTATTATAACTCCATTTATTACGTTGAGCGTTCAGGATCCGGTCAATTTCGTTGAGTATCCAGACTCCAAATATTACGTTGAGCATTCAGGCTCCAGTCAGTTTCGTTGGGTATCCAGACTCCAGTGATTACGTTGATCGTTCAGGCTCCGGTCATTTTCGTTGACTATCCAGACTCGGGTTATTACGTTAAGCGTTCAGGCTCCGGTCAGTTTCGTTGAGTATCCAGATTCCGATTATTACGTTGATCGTTCAGGCTCCGGTCAGTTTCGTTGGGTATCCAGACTCTGATTATTACGTTGAGCTTTCAGGCTCCGGTCATTTTTGTTGAGTATCCAGACTCCGGTTATTATGTTGAGGGTTCAGACTCCGATCATTTTCGTTGGGTATCTAGATTACGATTATTATGTTGAGCGTTCAGGCTCCGGTTATTTTCGTTGAGTATCCTGACTCCGGTTAATACGTTGAGGGTTCAGACTCTGGTCATTTTCATTGAGTATCTAGACTCCTGTCATTACGTTGAACGTTCAGGCTCCGATCATTTTCGTTGAGTATCCATACTCCAGCAATACGTTGAGCGTTCAAGCTCCGATCATTTTCGTTGAGTATCAAGACTCCTGTCATTACATTGAGCATTCAGGATCCAGTCATTTTTGTTGAGTATCATAACTCCATTTATTACGTTGAGCGTTCAGGATCCGGTCAGTTTCGTTGAGTATCCAGACTCCAAATATTACGTTGAGCATTCAGGCTCCAGTAAGTTTCGTTGGGTATCCAGACTCCGGTGATTACGTTGATCGTTCAAGATCCGGTCATTTTTGTTGACTATCCATACTCGGGTTATTACGTTAAGCGTTCAGGCTCCGGTCAGTTTCGTTGAGTATCCAGATTCCGATTATTACATTGAGCGTTCAGGCTCGGATCAGTTTCGTTGGGTATCCAGACTCCGATTATTACGTTAAGCGTTCAGGTTCCGGTCATTTTCGTTGAGTATCCAGACTCCGGTTATTACATTGAGGGTTCAAACTCTGGTCATTTTCATTCAGTATCTAGATTCCGATTATTACGTTGAGCGTTCAGGCTCCGGTTATTTTCGTTGAGTATCCTGACTCCGGTTATTACGTTGAAGGTTCAGACTCCGGTCATTTTCATTGAGTATCTAGACTCCTGTCATTACGTTGAATGTTTAGGCTCCGATCATTTTCGTTGAGTATCCATACTCCGGCAATACGTTGAGCGTACAAGCTCCAGTCATTTTCGTTGAGTATCCAGACTCCGGTCATTACATTGAGCATTCAGGATCTAGTCATTTTTGTTGAGTATCATAACTCCATTTATTACGTTGAGCGTTCAGGATCCGATCAGTTTCGTTGAGTATCCAGACTCCAAATATTACGTTGAGCGTTCAGGCTCCAGTCAGTTTCGTTGGGTATCCAGACTCCGGTGATTACGTTGATCGTTCAGGCTCCGGTCATTTTCGTTGACTATACAGACTCGGGTTATTACGTTAATCTTTTAGGCTACGGTCAGTTTCGTTGAGTATCCAGATTCCGATTATTACGTTGAGCGTTCAGGCTCCGGTCAGTTTTGTTGGGTATCCAGACTCTGATTATTACGTTGAGGGTTCAGACTCCTGTCATTACGTTGAACGTTCAGGCTCCGATCATTTTCGTAGAGTATCCATACTCCGGTCAATACATTGAGCGTTCAGGCTCTGGTCATTTTCGTTGAGTATTCAGACTCCGGTCATTACATTGAGCGTTTAGGATCCAGTCATTTTTGTTGAGTATTATAACTCCATTTATTACGTTGAGCGTTCAGGATTTGATCAGTTTCGTTGAGTATCCAGACTCCAAATATTACGTTGAGCGTTCAGGCTCCGGTAAGTTTCGTTGGTTATCCAGACTCCAGTGATTACGTTGATCGTTCAGGCTCCGGTCATTTTCGTTGACTATCCAGACTCGGGTTATTATGTTAAGCGTTTAGGCTCCGGTCAGTTTCGTTGTGTATCCATATTCTGATTATTACGTTGAGCGTTCAGGCTCCAGTCAGTTTCGTTGGGTATCCAGACTCCGGTTATTACGTTGAGCGTTCAGGCTCCGGTCATTTTCGTTGAGTATCTAGACTCCTGTCATTACGTTGAATGTTCAGGCTCCGATCATTTCTTTGAGTATCCATACTCTGGTCAATACGTTGAGCGTTCAGGCTCCGGTCACTTTCGTTGAGTATCCAGACTCCGGTTATTACGTTGAGGGTTCAGACTCCGGTCATTTTCGTTGAGTATCTAGACTCATGTCATTACATTGAATGTTCAGGCTCCGATCATTTTCGTTGAGTATCCATACTCCGGTCAATACGTTGAGCGTTCACGCTCCGGTCATTTTCGTTGAGTATCCAGACTCCGGTCATTACATTGAGCGTTTAGGATCCAATCATTTTTGTTGAGTATCATAACTCCATTTATTACGTTGAGCGTTCAGGATCTGACCAGTTTCATTGAGTATCTATACTCCGGTCAATACGTTGAGCGTTCAGGCTCCGGTCATTTTCGTTGAGTATCCAGACTCCGGTCATTACATTGAGCGTTCAGGATCCAGTCATTTTTGTTGAGTATCATAACTCCATTTATTACGTTGAGCGTTCAGGATCCGATCAGTTTCGTTTAGTATCCAGACTCCAAATATTACGTTGAGCGTTCAGGCTCCGGTCAATTTTGTTGGGTAACCAGACTCCGGTGATTACGTTGATCGTTCAGGCTCCGGTCATTTTTGTTCACTATCCAGAATCGGGTTATTATGTTAAGCGTTCAGGCTCCGGTCAGTTTCGTTAGGTATCCAGATTCTGATTATTACGTTGAGCGTTCAGGCTCTGGTCAGTTTCGTTGGGTATCCAGACTCCGGTTATTACGTTGAGCGTTCAGGCTCCGGTCATTTTCGTTGAGTATCTAGACTCCTGTCATTACGTTGAATGTTCAGGCTCCGATCATTTTCTTTGAGTATCCATACTCTGGTCAATACGTTGAGCGTTCAGGCTCCAGTCAGTTTCGTTGAGTATCCAGACTCCGGTTAATACGTTGAGGGTTCGGACTTCGGTCATTTTCGTTGAGTATCTAGACTCATGTCATTACGTTGAATGTTCAGGCTCCGATCATTTTCGTTGAGTATCCATACTTCGGTCAATACGTTGAGCGTTCACGCTCCGGTCATTTTCGTTGAGTATCCAGACTCCGGTCATTACATTGAGCGTTTAGGATCCAGTCATTTTTGTTGAGTATCATAACTCCATTTATTACGTTGAGCGTTCAGGATCCGACCAGTTTCATTGAGTATCCATACTCCGATCAATACGTTGAGCGTTCAGGCTCCGGTCATTTTCGTTGAGTATCCAGACTCCGGTCATTACATTGAGCGTTCAGGATCCAGTCATTTTTGTTGAGTATCATAACTCCATTTATTACGTTGAGCGTTCAGGATCCGATCAGTTTCGTTGAGTATCCAGACTCCAAATATTACGTTGAGCGTTCAGGCTCCGGTCAATTTCGTTGGGTATCCAGACTCCGGTGATTACGTTGATCGTTCAGGCTCCGGTCATTTTTGTTCACTATCCAGAATCGGGTTATTATGTTAAGCGTTCAGGCTCCAGTCAGTTTCGTTGAGTATCCAGATTCCTATTATTACGTTGAGCGTTCAGGCTCCGGTCAGTTTCGTTGGGTATCCAGACTCCGGTTATTACATTGAGCGTTCAGTCTCCGGTCATTTTCGTTGAGTATCTAGACTCCTGTCATTACGTTGAATGTTCAGGCTCCGATCATTTTCTTTGAGTATCCATACTCTGGTCAATACGTTGAGCGTTCAGGCTCTGGTCATTTTCGTTGAGTATCCAGACTCCGGTCATTACATTGAGCGTTCAGGATCCAGTCATTTTCGTTGAGTATCTAGACTCCTGTCATTACGTTGAGCGTTCAGGCTCTGGTCATTTTCCATGAGTATTTAGACTCCGGTCATTACATTGAGCGTTTAGGATCCAGTCATTTTTGTTGAGTATGATAACTCCATTTATTACGTTGAGCGTTCAGGATCCGATCAGTTTCGTTGAGTATCCAGACTCCAAATATTACGTTGATCATTCAGGCTCCGGTCATTTTCGTTGACTATCCAAACTCGGGTTATTACGTTAAGCGTTCAGGCTCTGGTCAGTTTCATTGAGTATCCAGATTCCGATTATTACATTGAGCGTTCAGGCTCCGGTCAGTTTCGTTGTGTATCCAGACTCCGATTATTACGTTGAGCGTTCAGGCTCCGGTCATTTTCGTTGAGTATCCAGACTCCGGTTATTACGTTGAGGGTTCAGACTCCGATCATTTTCGTTGAGTATCTAGACTCATGTCATTACGTTGAACGTTCAGGCTCCGATCATTTTCGTTGAGTATCCATACTCCGGTCAATACGTTGAGCGTTTAGGCTCCGGTCATTTTCGTTGAGTATCCAGACTCTGGTCATTACATTGAGCGTTTAGGATCCAGTCATTTTTGTTGAGTATCATAACTCCATTTATTACGTTGAGCGTTCAGGATCCGATCAGTTTCATTGAGTATCCATACTCCGGTCAATACGTTGAGCGTTCAGGCTCCGGTCATTTTCGTTGAGTATCCAGACTCCGGTCATTACATTGAGCGTTCAGGGTCCAGTCATTTTTGTTGAGTATCATAACTCCATTTATTACGTTGAGCGTTCAGGATCCGATCAGTTTCGTTGAGTATCCAGACTCCAAATATTACGTTGAGCGTTCAGGCTCCGGTCATTTTCGTTGAGTATCCAGACTCCGGTCATTACATTGAGCATTCAGGATCCAGTCATTTTTGTTGAGTATCATTACTCCATTTATTACGTTGAGCGTTCAGGATCCGATCAGTTTCGTTGAGTATCCAGACTCCAAATATTACGTTGAGCGTTCAGGCTCCGGTCAATTTCGTTGGGTATCCAGACTCCGGTGATTACGTTGATCGTTCAGGCTCCGGTCATTTTTGTTCACTATCCAGACTCGGGTTATTACGTTAAGCGTTCAGGCTCCAGTCAGTTTCGTTGAGTATCCAGATTCCGATTATTACGTTGAGCGTTCAGGCTCCGGTCAGTTTCGTTGGGTATCCAGACTCCGGTTATTACGTTGAGCGTTCAGGCTCCAGTCATTTTCATTGAGTATCCAGACTCCGGTCATTACATTGAGCGTTTTGGATCTAATAATTTTTGTTGAGTATCATAACTCCATTTATTACGTTGAGCGTTCAGGATCCGATCAGTTTCGTTGAGTATCTAGACTCCAAATATTACATTGAGCGTTCAGGCTCCGATCAGTTTCGTTGGGTATCCAGACTCAGGTGATTACCTTGATCGTTCAGGCTCCGGTCATTTTCGTTGAGTATCCAGACTCCGGTTATTACGTTAAGCGTTCAGGCTCCAGTCAGTTTCGTTGAGTATCCAGATTCCGAGTATTACGTTGAGCGTTCAGGCTCCGGTCAGTTTCGTTGGGTATCCAGACTCCGATTATTACGTTGAGTGTTCAGGCTCCGGTCATTTTTGGTGAGTATCCAGACTCCGGTTATTAAGTTGAGCGTCAGGCTCCGATCATTTTCATTGAGTATCCAGACTCTGATTATTACGTTGAGCGTTCAGGCTCCGGTTATTTTCGTTGAGTATCCTGACTCCGATTATTACGTTGAGGGTTCAGACTCCGGTCATTTTTGTTGAGTATCTAGACTCCTGTCATTACGTTGAACGTTCAGGCTCCGATCATTTTCATTGAGTATCTATACTCCGGTCAATACGTTGAGCGTGCAGGCTCCGGTCATTTTCGTTGAGTATCCAGACTCCGGTCATTACATTGAGCGTTCAGGATCCAGTCATTTTTGTTGAGTATCATAACTCCATTTATTACGTTGAGCGTTCAGGATCCGATCAGTTTCGTTGAGTATCCAGACTCCAAATATTACGTTGAGCTTTCAGGCTCCGGTCAGTTTCATTGGGTATCCAGACTCCGGTGATTGCGTTGATCGTTCAGGCTCCGGTCATTTTCGTTGACTATCCAGACTCGGGTTATTACGTTAAGCGTTCAGGCTCCGGTCAGTTTCGTTGAGTATCCAGATTCCGATTATTACGTTGAGCGTTCAGGCTCCGGTCAGTTTCGTTGGGTATCCTGACTCCGGTTATTACGTTGAGGTTTCAGATTCCGGTCATTTTCATTGAGTATCTAGACTCCTGTCATTATGTTGAACGTTCAGGCTCCGATCATTTTCGTTGAGTATCCATACTCCAGTCAATACGTCGAGCGTTCAGGCTCCGGTCATTTTCGTTGAGTATCCAGACTCCGGTCATTACATTGAGCTTTCAGGATCCAGTCATTTTTGTTGAGTATTATAACTCCATTTATTACGTTGAGCGTTCAGGATCCGGTCAATTTCGTTGAGTATCCAGACTCCAAATATTACGTTGAGCATTCAGGCTCCAGTCAGTTTCGTTGGGTATCCAGACTCCAGTGATTACGTTGATCGTTCAGGCTCCGGTCATTTTCGTTGACTATCCAGACTCGGGTTATTACGTTAAGCGTTCAGGCTCCGGTCAGTTTCGTTGAGTATCCAGATTCCGATTATTACGTTGAGCGTTCAGGCTCCGGTCAGTTTCGTTGGGTATCCAGACTCCGATTATTACGTTGAGCTTTCAGGCTCCGGTCATTTTTGTTGAGTATCCAGACTCCGGTTATTATGTTGAGGGTTCAGACTCCGATCATTTTCGTTGGGTATCTAGATTACGATTATTATGTTGAGCGTTCAGGCTCCGGTTATTTTCGTTGAGTATCCTGACTCCGGTTAATACGTTGAGGGTTCAGACTCTGGTCATTTTCATTGAGTATCTAGACTCCTGTCATTACGTTGAACGTTCAGGCTCCGATCATTTTCGTTGAGTATCCATACTCCAGCAATACGTTGAGCGTTCAAGCTCCGATCATTTTCGTTGAGTATCAAGACTCCTGTCATTACATTGACCATTCAGGATCCAGTCATTTTTGTTGAGTATCATAACTCCATTTATTACGTTGAGCGTTCAGGATCCGGTCAGTTTCGTTGAGTATCCAGACTCCAAATATTACGTTGAGCATTCAGGCTCCAGTAAGTTTCGTTGGGTATCCAGACTCCGGTGATTACGTTGATCGTTCAAGATCCGGTCATTTTTGTTGACTATCCATACTCGGGTTATTACGTTAAGCGTTCAGGCTCCGGTCAGTTTCGTTGAGTATCCAGATTCCGATTATTACATTGAGCGTTCAGGCTCGGATCAGTTTCGTTGGGTATCCAGACTCCGATTATTACGTTAAGCGTTCAGGTTCCGGTCATTTTCGTTGAGTATCCAGACTCCGGTTATTACATTGAGGGTTCAAACTCTGGTCATTTTCATTCAGTATCTAGATTCCGATTATTACGTTGAGCGTTCAGGCTCCGGTTATTTTCGTTGAGTATCCTGACTCCGGTTATTACGTTGAAGGTTCAGACTCCGGTCATTTTCATTGAGTATCTAGACTCCTGTCATTACGTTGAATGTTTAGGCTCCGATCATTTTCGTTGAGTATCCATACTCCGGCAATACGTTGAGCGTACAAGCTCCAGTCATTTTCGTTGAGTATCCAGACTCCGGTCATTACATTGAGCATTCAGGATCTAGTCATTTTTGTTGAGTATCATAACTCCATTTATTACGTTGAGCGTTCAGGATCCGATCAGTTTCGTTGAGTATCCAGACTCCAAATATTACGTTGAGCGTTCAGGCTCCAGTCAGTTTCGTTGGGTATCCAGACTCCGGTGATTACGTTGATCGTTCAGGCTCCGGTCATTTTCGTTGACTATCCAGACTCGGGTTATTACGTTAATCTTTTAGGCTACGGTCAGTTTCGTTGAGTATCCAGATTCCGATTATTACGTTGAGCGTTCAGGCTCCGGTCAGTTTCGTTGGGTATCCAGACTCTGATTATTACGTTGAGGGTTCAGACTCCTGTCATTACGTTGAACATTCAGGCTCCGATCATTTTCGTTGAGTATCCATACTCCGGTCAATACGTTGAGCGTTCAGGCTCTGGTCATTTTCGTTGAGTATTCAGACTCCGGTCATTACATTGAGCGTTTAGGATCCAGTCATTTTTGTTGAGTATTATAACTCCATTTATTACGTTGAGCGTTCAGGATTTGATCAGTTTCGTTGAGTATCCAGACTCCAAATATTACGTTGAGCGTTCAGGCTCCGGTAAGTTTCGTTGGTTATCCAGACTCCAGTGATTACGTTGATCGTTCAGGCTCTGGTCATTTTCGTTGACTATCCAGACTCGGGTTATTATGTTAAGCATTCAGGCTCCGGTCAGTTTCGTTGTGTATCCATATTCTGATTATTACGTTGAGCGTTCAGGCTCCAGTCAGTTTCGTTGGGTATCCAGACTCCGGTTATTACGTTGAGCGTTCAGGCTCCGGTCATTTTCGTTGAGTATCTAGACTCCTGTCATTACGTTGAATGTTCAGGCTCCGATCATTTCTTTGAGTATCCATACTCTGGTCAATACGTTGAGCGTTCAGGCTCCGGTCACTTTCGTTGAGTATCCAGACTCCGGTTATTACGTTGAGGGTTCAAACTCTGGTCATTTTCGTTGAGTATCTAGACTCATGTCATTACATTGAATGTTCAGGCTCCGATCATTTTCGTTGAGTATCCATACTCCGGTCAATACGTCGAGCGTTCAGGCTCCGGTCATTTTCGTTGAGTATCCAGACTCCGGTCATTACATTGAGCTTTCAGGATCCAGTCATTTTTGTTGAGTATTATAACTCCATTTATTACGTTGAGCGTTCAGGATCCGGTCAATTTCGTTGAGTATCCAGACTCCAAATATTACGTTGAGCATTCAGGCTCCAGTCAGTTTCGTTGGGTATCCAGACTCCAGTGATTACGTTGATCGTTCAGGCTCCGGTCATTTTCGTTGACTATCCAGACTCGGGTTATTACGTTAAGCGTTCAGGCTCCGGTCAGTTTCGTTGAGTATCCAGATTCCGATTATTACGTTGAGCGTTCAGGCTCCGGTCAGTTTCGTTGGGTATCCAGACTCCGATTATTACGTTGAGCTTTCAGGCTCCGGTCATTTTTGTTGAGTATCCAGACTCCGGTTATTATGTTGAGGGTTCAGACTCCGATCATTTTCGTTGGGTATCTAGATTACGATTATTATGTTGAGCGTTCAGGCTCCGGTTATTTTCGTTGAGTATCCTGACTCCGGTTAATACGTTGAGGGTTCAGACTCTGGTCATTTTCATTGAGTATCTAGACTCCTGTCATTACGTTGAACGTTCAGGCTCCGATCATTTTCGTTGAGTATCCATACTCCAGC
The DNA here is from genome assembly GCA_963859935.3 of Lathyrus sativus. Lineage (NCBI taxonomy): Eukaryota > Viridiplantae > Streptophyta > Magnoliopsida > Fabales > Fabaceae > Lathyrus > Lathyrus sativus. The sequence goes on from OZ012736.1 coordinate 240,470,679, forward strand.
AATACGTTGAGCGTTCAAGCTCCGATCATTTTCGTTGAGTATCAAGACTCCTGTCATTACATTGACCATTCAGGATCCAGTCATTTTTGTTGAGTATCATAACTCCATTTATTACGTTGAGCGTTCAGGATCCGGTCAGTTTCGTTGAGTATCCAGACTCCAAATATTACGTTGAGCATTCAGGCTCCAGTAAGTTTCGTTGGGTATCCAGACTCCGGTGATTACGTTGATCGTTCAAGATCCGGTCATTTTTGTTGACTATCCATACTCGGGTTATTACGTTAAGCGTTCAGGCTCCGGTCAGTTTCGTTGAGTATCCAGATTCCGATTATTACATTGAGCGTTCAGGCTCGGATCAGTTTCGTTGGGTATCCAGACTCCGATTATTACGTTAAGCGTTCAGGTTCCGGTCATTTTCGTTGAGTATCCAGACTCCGGTTATTACATTGAGGGTTCAAACTCTGGTCATTTTCATTCAGTATCTAGATTCCGATTATTACGTTGAGCGTTCAGGCTCCGTTTATTTTCGTTGAGTATCCTGACTCCGGTTATTACGTTGAAGGTTCAGACTCCGGTCATTTTCATTGAGTATCTAGACTCCTGTCATTACGTTGAATGTTTAGGCTCCGATCATTTTCGTTGAGTATCCATACTCCGGCAATACGTTGAGCGTACAAGCTCCAGTCATTTTCGTTGAGTATCCAGACTCCGGTCATTACATTGAGCATTCAGGATCTAGTCATTTTTGTTGAGTATCATAACTCCATTTATTACGTTGAGCGTTCAGGATCCGATCAGTTTCGTTGAGTATCCAGACTCCAAATATTACGTTGAGCGTTCAGGCTCCAGTCAGTTTCGTTGGGTATCCAGACTCCGGTGATTACGTTGATCGTTCAGGCTCCGGTCATTTTCGTTGACTATCCAGACTCGGGTTATTACGTTAATCTTTTAGGCTACGGTCAGTTTCGTTGAGTATCCAGATTCCGATTATTACGTTGAGCGTTCAGGCTCCGGTCAGTTTCGTTGGGTATCCAGACTCTGATTATTACGTTGAGGGTTCAGACTCCTGTCATTACGTTGAACATTCAGGCTCCGATCATTTTCGTTGAGTATCCATACTCCGGTCAATACGTTGAGCGTTCAGGCTCTGGTCATTTTCGTTGAGTATTCAGACTCCGGTCATTACATTGAGCGTTTAGGATCCAGTCATTTTTGTTGAGTATTATAACTCCATTTATTACGTTGAGCGTTCAGGATTTGATCAGTTTCGTTGAGTATCCAGACTCCAAATATTACGTTGAGCGTTCAGGCTCCGGTAAGTTTCGTTGGTTATCCAGACTCCAGTGATTACGTTGATCGTTCAGGCTCTGGTCATTTTCGTTGACTATCCAGACTCGGGTTATTATGTTAAGCATTCAGGCTCCGGTCAGTTTCGTTGTGTATCCATATTCTGATTATTACGTTGAGCGTTCAGGCTCCAGTCAGTTTCGTTGGGTATCCAGACTCCGGTTATTACGTTGAGCGTTCAGGCTCCGGTCATTTTCGTTGAGTATCTAGACTCCTGTCATTACGTTGAATGTTCAGGCTCCGATCATTTCTTTGAGTATCCATACTCTGGTCAATACGTTGAGCGTTCAGGCTCCGGTCACTTTCGTTGAGTATCCAGACTCCGGTAATTACGTTGAGGGTTCAGACTCTGGTCATTTTCGTTGAGTATCTAGACTCATGTCATTACATTGAATGTTCAGGCTCCGATCATTTTCGTTGAGTATCCATACTCCGGTCAATACGTTGAGCGTTCACGCTCCGGTCATTTTCGTTGAGTATCCAGACTCCGGTCATTACATTGAGCGTTTAGGATCCAATCATTTTTGTTGAGTATCATAACTCCATTTATTACGTTGAGCGTTCAGGATCTGACCAGTTTCATTGAGTATCTATACTCCGGTCAATACGTTGAGCGTTCAGGCTCCGGTCATTTTCGTTGAGTATCCAGACTCCGGTCATTACATTGAGCGTTCAGGATCCAGTCATTTTTGTTGAGTATCATAACTCCATTTATTACGTTGAGCGTTCAGGATCCGATCAGTTTCGTTGAGTATCCAGACTCCAAATATTACGTTGAGCGTTCAGGCTCCGGTCAATTTTGTTGGGTAACCAGACTCCGGTGATTACGTTGATCGTTCAGGCTCCGGTCATTTTTGTTCACTATCCAGAATCGGGTTATTATGTTAAGCGTTCAGGCTCCGGTCAGTTTCGTTAGGTATCCAGATTCTGATTATTACGTTGAGCGTTCAGGCTCCGGTCAGTTTCGTTGGGTATCCAGACTCCGGTTATTACGTTGAGCGTTCAGGCTCCGGTCATTTTCGTTGAGTATCTAGACTCCTGTCATTACGTTGAATGTTCAGGCTCCGATCATTTTCTTTGAGTATCCATACTCTGGTCAATACGTTGAGCGTTCAGGCTCCGGTCATTTTCGTTGAGTATCCAGACTCCGGTTAATACGTTGAGGGTTCGGACTTCGGTCATTTTCGTTGAGTATCTAGACTCATGTCATTACGTTGAATGTTCAGGCTCCGATCATTTTCGTTGAGTATCCATACTTCGGTCAATACGTTGAGCGTTCACGCTCCGGTCATTTTCGTTGAGTATCCAGACTCCGGTCATTACATTGAGCGTTTAGGATCCAGTCATTTTTGTTGAGTATCATAACTCCATTTATTACGTTGAGCGTTCAGGATCCGATCAGTTTCGTTGAGTATCCAGACTCCAAATATTACGTTGAGCGTTCAGGCTCCGGTCAATTTCGTTGGGTATCCAGACTCCGGTGATTACGTTGATCGTTCAGGCTCCGGTCATTTTTGTTCACTATCCAGAATCGGGTTATTATGTTAAGCGTTCAGGCTCCAGTCAGTTTCGTTGAGTATCCAGATTCCTATTATTACGTTGAGCGTTCAGGCTCCGGTCAGTTTCGTTTGGTATCCAGACTCCGGTTATTACATTGAGCGTTCAGTCTCCGGTCATTTTCGTTGAGTATCTAGACTCCTGTCATTACGTTGAATGTTCAGGCTCCGATCATTTTCTTTGAGTATCCATACTCTGGTCAATACGTTGAGCGTTCAGGCTCTGGTCATTTTCGTTGAGTATCCAGACTCCGGTCATTACATTGAGCGTTCAGGATCCAGTCATTTTCGTTGAGTATCTAGACTCCTGTCATTACGTTGAACGTTCAGGCTCCGATCATTTTCGTTGAGTATCCATACTCCGGTCAATACGTTGAGCGTTCAGGCTCTGGTCATTTTCCATGAGTATTTAGACTCCGGTCATTACATTGAGCGTTTAGGATCCAGTCATTTTTGTTGAGTATGATAACTCCATTTATTACGTTGAGCGTTCAGGATCCGATCAGTTTCGTTGAGTATCCAGACTCCAAATATTACGTTGATCATTCAGGCTCCGGTCATTTTCGTTGACTATCCAAACTCGGGTTATTACGTTAAGCGTTCAGGCTCTGGTCAGTTTCATTGAGTATCCAGATTCCGATTATTACATTGAGCGTTCAGGCTCCGGTCAGTTTCGTTGTGTATCCAGACTCCGATTATTACGTTGAGCGTTCAGGCTCCGGTCATTTTCGTTGAGTATCCAGACTCCGGTTATTACGTTGAGGGTTCAGACTCCGATCATTTTCGTTGAGTATCTAGACTCATGTCATTACGTTGAACGTTCAGGCTCCGATCATTTTCGTTGAGTATCCATACTCCGGTCAATACGTTGAGCGTTTAGGCTCCGGTCATTTTCGTTGAGTATCCAGACTCTGGTCATTACATTGAGCGTTTAGGATCCAGTCATTTTTGTTGAGTATCATAACTCCATTTATTACGTTGAGCGTTCAGGATCCGATCAGTTTCATTGAGTATCCATACTCCGGTCAATACGTTGAGCGTTCAGGCTCCGGTCATTTTCGTTGAGTATCCAGACTCCGGTCATTACATTGAGCGTTCAGGGTCCAGTCATTTTTGTTGAGTATCATAACTCCATTTATTACGTTGAGCGTTCAGGATCCGATCAGTTTCGTTGAGTATCCAGACTCCAAATATTACGTTGAGCGTTCAGGCTCCGGTCATTTTCGTTGAGTATCCAGACTCCGGTCATTACATTGAGCATTCAGGATCCAGTCATTTTTGTTGAGTATCATTACTCCATTTATTACGTTGAGCGTTCAGGATCCGATCAGTTTCGTTGAGTATCCAGACTCCAAATATTACGTTGAGCGTTCAGGCTCCGGTCAATTTCGTTGGGTATCCAGACTCCGGTGATTACGTTGATCGTTCAGGCTCCGGTCATTTTTGTTCACTATCCAGACTCGGGTTATTACGTTAAGCGTTCAGGCTCCAGTCAGTTTCGTTGAGTATCCAGATTCCGATTATTACGTTGAGCGTTCAGGCTCCGGTCAGTTTCGTTGGGTATCCAGACTCCGGTTATTACGTTGAGCGTTCAGGCTCCAGTCATTTTCGTTGAGTATCCAGACTCCGGTCATTACATTGAGCGTTTTGGATCCAATAATTTTTGTTGAGTATCATAACTCCATTTATTACGTTGAGCGTTCAGGATCCGATCAGTTTCGTTGAGTATCTAGACTCCAAATATTACATTGAGCGTTCAGGCTCCGATCAGTTTCGTTGGGTATCCAGACTCGGGTGATTACCTTGATCGTTCAGGCTCCGGTCATTTTCGTTGAGTATCCAGACTCCGGTTATTACGTTAAGCGTTCAGGCTCCAGTCAGTTTCGTTGAGTATCCAGATTCCGAGTATTACGTTGAGCGTTCAGGCTCCGGTCAGTTTCGTTGGGTATCCAGACTCCGATTATTACGTTGAGTGTTCAGGCTCCGGTCATTTTTGTTGAGTATCCAGACTCCGGTTATTAAGTTGAGCGTCAGGCTCCGATCATTTTCATTGAGTATCCAGACTCTGATTATTACGTTGAGCGTTCAGGCTCCGGTTATTTTCGTTGAGTATCCTGACTCCGATTATTACGTTGAGGGTTCAGACTCCGGTCATTTTTGTTGAGTATCTAGACTCCTGTCATTACGTTGAACGTTCAGGCTCCGATCATTTTCATTGAGTATCTATACTCCGGTCAATACGTTGAGCGTGCAGGCTCCGGTCATTTTCGTTGAGTATCCAGACTCCGGTCATTACATTGAGCGTTCAGGATCCAGTCATTTTTGTTGAGTATCATAACTCCATTTATTACGTTGAGCGTTCAGGATCCGATCAGTTTCGTTGAGTATCCAGACTCCAAATATTACGTTGAGCGTTCAGGCTCCGGTCAGTTTCATTGGGTATCCAGACTCCGGTGATTGCGTTGATCGTTCAGGCTCCGGTCATTTTCGTTGACTATCCAGACTCGGGTTATTACGTTAAGCGTTCAGGCTCCGGTCAGTTTCGTTGAGTATCCAGATTCCGATTATTACGTTGAGCGTTCAGGCTCCGGTCAGTTTCGTTGGGTATCCAGACTCCGATTATTACGTTGAGCTTTCAGGCTCCGGTCATTTTTGTTGAGTATCCAGACTCCGGTTATTATGTTGAGGGTTCAGACTCCGATCATTTTCGTTGGGTATCTAGATTACGATTATTATGTTGAGCGTTCAGGCTCCGGTTATTTTCGTTGAGTATCCTGACTCCGGTTAATACGTTGAGGGTTCAGAATCTGGTCATTTTCATTGAGTATCTAGACTCCTGTCATTACGTTGAACGTTCAGGCTCCGATCATTTTCGTTGAGTATCCATACTCCAGCAATACGTTGAGCGTTCAAGCTCCGATCATTTTCGTTGAGTATCAAGACTCCTGTCATTACATTGAGCATTCAGGATCCAGTCATTTTTGTTGAGTATCATAACTCCATTTATTACGTTGAGCGTTCAGGATCCGGTCAGTTTCGTTGAGTATCCAGACTCCAAATATTACGTTGAGCATTCAGGCTCCAGTAAGTTTCGTTGGGTATCCAGACTCCGGTGATTACGTTGATCGTTCAAGATCCGGTCATTTTTGTTGACTATCCATACTCGGGTTATTACGTTAAGCGTTCAGGCTCCGGTCAGTTTCGTTGAGTATCCAGATTCCGATTATTACATTGAGCGTTCAGGCTCGGATCAGTTTCGTTGGGTATCCAGACTCCGATTATTACGTTAAGCGTTCAGGTTCCGGTCATTTTCGTTGAGTATCCAGACTCCGGTTATTACATTGAGGGTTCAAACTCTGGTCATTTTCATTCAGTATCTAGATTCCGATTATTACGTTGAGCGTTCAGGCTCCGGTTATTTTCGTTGAGTATCCTGACTCCGGTTATTACGTTGAAGGTTCAGACTCCGGTCATTTTCATTGAGTATCTAGACTTCTGTCATTACGTTGAATGTTTAGGCTCCGATCATTTTCGTTGAGTATCCATACTCCGGCAATACATTGAGCGTACAAGCTCCAGTCATTTTCGTTGAGTATCCAGACTCCGGTCATTACATTGAGCATTCAGGATCTAGTCATTTTTGTTGAGTATCATAACTCCATTTATTACGTTGAGCGTTCAGGATCCGATCAGTTTCGTTGAGTATCCAGACTCCAAATATTACGTTGAGCGTTCAGGCTCCAGTCAGTTTCGTTGGGTATCCAGACTCCGGTGATTACGTTGATCGTTCAGGCTCCGGTCATTTTCGTTGACTATCCAGACTCGGGTTATTACGTTAATCTTTTAGGCTACGGTCAGTTTCGTTGAGTATCCAGATTCCGATTATTACGTTGAGCGTTCAGGCTCCGGTCAGTTTCGTTGGGTATCCAGACTCTGATTATTACGTTGAGGGTTCAGACTCCTGTCATTACGTTGAACGTTCAGGCTCCGATCATTTTCGTTGAGTATCCATACTCCGGTCAATACGTTGAGCGTTCAGGCTCTGGTCATTTTCGTTGAGTATTCAGACTCCGGTCATTACATTGAGCGTTTAGGATCCAGTCATTTTTGTTGAGTATTATAACTCCATTTATTACGTTGAGCGTTCAGGATTTGATCAGTTTCGTTGAGTATCCAGACTCCAAATATTACGTTGAGCGTTCAAGCTCCGGTAAGTTTCGTTGGTTATCCAGACTCCAGTGATTACGTTGATCGTTCAGGCTCCGGTCATTTTCGTTGACTATCCAGACTCGGGTTATTATGTTAAGCGTTCAGGCTCCGGTCAGTTTCGTTGTGTATCCATATTCTGATTATTACGTTGAGCGTTCAGGCTCCAGTCAGTTTCGTTGGGTATCCAGACTCCGGTTATTACGTTGAGCGTTCAGGCTCCGGTCATTTTCGTTGAGTATCTAGACTCCTGTCATTACGTTGAATGTTCAGGCTCCGATCATTTCTTTGAGTATCCATACTCTGGTCAATACGTTGAGCGTTCAGGCTCCGGTCACTTTCGTTGAGTATCCAGCCTCCGGTTATTACGTTGAGGGTTCAGACTCCGGTCATTTTCGTTGAGTATCTAGACTCATGTCATTACATTGAATGTTCAGGCTCCGATCATTTTCGTTGAGTATCCATACTCCGGTCAATACGTTGAGCGTTCACGCTCCGGTCATTTTCGTTGAGTATCCAGACTCCGGTCATTACATTGAGCGTTTAGGATCCAATCATTTTTGTTGAGTATCATAACTCCATTTATTACGTTGAGCGTTCAGGATCTGACCAGTTTCATTGAGTATCTATACTCCGGTCAATACGTTGAGCGTTCAGGCTCCGGTCATTTTCGTTGAGTATCCAGACTCCGGTCATTACATTGAGCGTTCAGGATCCAGTCATTTTTGTTGAGTATCATAACTCCATTTATTACGTTGAGCGTTCAGGATCCGATCAGTTTCGTTGAGTATCCAGACTCCAAATATTACGTTGAGCGTTCAGGCTCCGGTCAATTTTGTTGGGTAACCAGACTCCGGTGATTACGTTGATTGTTCAGGCTCCGGTCATTTTTGTTCACTATCCAGAATCGGGTTATTATGTTAAGCGTTCAGGCTCCGGTCAGTTTCGTTAGGTATCCAGATTCTGATTATTACGTTGAGCGTTCAGGCTCCGGTCAGTTTCGTTGGGTATCCAGACTCCGGTTATTACGTTGAGCGTTCAGGATCCGGTCATTTTCGTTGAGTATCTAGACTCCTGTCATTACGTTGAATGTTCATGCTACGATCATTTTCTTTGAGTATCCATACTCTGGTCAATACGTTGAGCGTTCAGGCTCCGGTCATTTTCGTTGAGTATCCAGACTCCGGTTAATACGTTGAGGGTTCGGACTTCGGTCATTTTCGTTGAGTATCTAGACTCATGTCATTACGTTGAATGTTCAGGCTCCGATCATTTTCGTTGAGTATCCATACTTCGGTCAATACGTTGAGCGTTCACGCTCCGGTCATTTTCGTTGAGTATCCAGACTCCGGTCATTACATTGAGCGTTTAGGATCCAGTCATTTTTGTTGAGTATCATAACTCCATTTATTACGTTGAGCGTTCAGGATCCGACCAGTTTCATTGAGTATCCATACTCCGATCAATACGTTGAGCGTTCAGGCTCCGGTCATTTTCGTTGAGTATCCAGACTCCGGTCATTACATTGAGCGTTCAGGATCCAGTCATTTTTGTTGAGTATCATAACTCCATTTATTACGTTGAGCGTTCAGGATCCAATCAGTTTCGTTGAGTATCCAGACTCCAAATATTACGTTGAGCGTTCAGGCTCCGGTCAATTTCGTTGGGTATCCAGACTCCGGTGATTACGTTGATCGTTCAGGCTCCGGTCATTTTTGTTCACTATCCAGAATCGGGTTATTATGTTAAGCGTTCAGGCTCCAGTCAGTTTCGTTGAGTATCCAGATTCCTATTATTACGTTGAGCGTTCAGGCTCCGGTCAGTTTCGTTGGGTATCCAGACTCCGGTTATTACATTGAGCGTTCAGTCTCCGGTCATTTTCGTTGAGTATCTAGACTCCTGTCATTACGTTGAATGTTCAGGCTCCGATCATTTTCTTTGAGTATCCATACTCTGGTCAATACGTTGAGCGTTCAGGCTCTGGTCATTTTCGTTGAGTATCCAGACTCCGGTCATTACATTGAGCGTTCAGGATCCAGTCATTTTCGTTGAGTATCTAGACTCCTGTCATTACGTTGAACGTTCAGGCTCCGATCATTTTCGTTGAGTATCCATACTCCGGTCAATACGTTGAGCGTTCAGGCTCTGGTCATTTTCCATGAGTATTTAGACTCCGGTCATTACATTGAGCGTTTAGGATCCAGTCATTTTTGTTGAGTATGATAACTCCATTTATTACGTTGAGCGTTCAGGATCCGATCAGTTTCGTTGAGTATCCAGACTCCAAATATTACGTTGATCATTCAGGCTCCGGTCATTTTCGTTGACTATCCAAACTCGGGTTATTACGTTAAGCGTTCAGGCTCTGGTCAGTTTCATTGAGTATCCAGATTCCGATTATTACATTGAGCGTTCAGGCTCCGGTCAGTTTCGTTGTGTATCCAGACTCCGATTATTACGTTGAGCGTTCAGGCTCCGGTCATTTTCGTTGAGTATCCAGACTCCGGTTATTACGTTGAGGGTTCAGACTCCGATCATTTTCGTTGAGTATCTAGACTCATGTCATTACGTTGAACGTTCAGGCTCCGATCATTTTCGTTGAGTATCCATACTCCGGTCAATACGTTGAGCGTTTAGGCTCCGGTCATTTTCGTTGAGTATCCAGACTCTGGTCATTACATTGAGCGTTTAGGATCCAGTCATTTTTGTTGAGTATCATAACTCCATTTATTACGTTGAGCGTTCAGGATCCGATCAGTTTCATTGAGTATCCATACTCCGGTCAATACGTTGAGCGTTCAGGCTCCGGTCATTTTCGTTGAGTATCCAGACTCCGGTCATTACATTGAGCGTTCAGGGTCCAGTCATTTTTGTTGAGTATCATAACTCCATTTATTACGTTGAGCGTTCAGGATCCGATCAGTTTCGTTGAGTATCCAGACTCCAAATATTACGTTGAGCGTTCAGGCTCCGGTCATTTTCGTTGAGTATCCAGACTCCGGTCATTACATTGAGCATTCAGGATCCAGTCATTTTTGTTGAGTATCATTACTCCATTTATTACGTTGAGCGTTCAGGATCCGATCAGTTTCGTTGAGTATCCAGACTCCAAATATTACGTTGAGCGTTCAGGCTCCGGTCAATTTCGTTGGGTATCCAGACTCCGGTGATTACGTTGATCGTTCAGGCTCCGGTCATTTTTGTTCACTATCCAGACTCGGGTTATTACGTTAAGCGTTCAGGCTCCAGTCAGTTTCGTTGAGTATCCAGATTCCGATTATTACGTTGAGCGTTCAGGCTCCGGTCAGTTTCGTTGGGTATCCAGACTCCGGTTATTACGTTGAGCGTTCAGGCTCCAGTCATTTTCGTTGAGTATCCAGACTCCGGTCATTACATTGAGCGTTTTGGATCCAATAATTTTTGTTGAGTATCATAACTCCATTTATTACGTTGAGCGTTCAGGATCCGATCAGTTTCGTTGAGTATCTAGACTCCAAATATTACATTGAGCGTTCAGGCTCCGATCAGTTTCGTTGGGTATCCAGACTCGGGTGATTACCTTGATCGTTCAGGCTCCGGTCATTTTCGTTGAGTATCCAGACTCCGGTTATTACGTTAAGCGTTCAGGCTCCAGTCAGTTTCGTTGAGTATCCAGATTCCGAGTATTACGTTGAGCGTTCAGGCTCCGGTCAGTTTCGTTGGGTATCCAGACTCCGATTATTACGTTGAGTGTTCAGGCTCCGGTCATTTTTGTTGAGTATCCAGACTCCGGTTATTAAGTTGAGCGTCAGGCTCCGATCATTTTCATTGAGTATCCAGACTCTGATTATTACGTTGAGCGTTCAGGCTCCGGTTATTTTCGTTGAGTATCCTGACTCCGATTATTACGTTGAGGGTTCAGACTCCGGTCATTTTTGTTGAGTATCTAGACTCCTGTCATTACGTTGAACGTTCAGGCTCCGATCATTTTCATTGAGTATCTATACTCCGGTCAATACGTTGAGCGTGCAGGCTCCGGTCATTTTCGTTGAGTATCCAGACTCCGGTCATTACATTGAGCGTTCAGGATCCAGTCATTTTTGTTGAGTATCATAACTCCATTTATTACGTTGAGCGTTCAGGATCCGATCAGTTTCGTTGAGTATCCAGACTCCAAATATTACGTTGAGCGTTCAGGCTCCGGTCAGTTTCATTGGGTATCCAGACTCCGGTGATTGCGTTGATCGTTCAGGCTCCGGTCATTTTCGTTGACTTTCCAGACTCGGGTTATTACGTTAAGCGTTCAGGTTCCGGTCAGTTTCGTTGAGTATCCAGACACCGATTATTACGTTGAGCGTTCAGGCTCCGGTCAGTTTCATTGGCTATCCAGAGTCCGATTATTACGTTGAGCGTTCAGGCTCCGGTCATTTTCGTTGAGTATCTAAACTCCTGTCATTACGTTGAACGTTCAGCCTCCGATCATTTTCGTTGAGTATCCATACTCCGGTCAATACGTTGAGCGTTCAGGCTCCAGTCATTTTCGTTGAGTATCCAGACTCCGGTCATTACATTGAGCGTTCAGGATCCAGTCATTTTTGTTGAGTATCATAACTCCATTTATTCCGTTGAGCGTTTAGGATCCGATCAGTTTCGTTGAGTATCCATACTCCAAATATTACGTTGAGTGTTCAAGCTCCGGTCAGTTTCGTTGGGTATCCAGACTCCGGTGATTACGTTGATCGTTCAGGCTCCGGTTATTTTCGTTGACTATCCAGACTCGGGTTATTACGTTAAGCGTTCAGGCTCCGGTCAGTTTCGTTGAGTATCCAGATTCCGATTATTACGTTGAGCGTTCAGGCTCCGGTAAGTGTCGTTGGGTATCCAGACTCCGATTATTACGTTGAGCGTTCCGGCTCCGATCATTTTCGTTGAGTATCCAGACTCCGGTTATTACGTTGAGGGTTAAGACTCCGGTCGTTTTCGTTGAGTATCTCGACTCCTGTCATTATGTTGAACGTTCAGGCTCCGATCATTTTCGTTGAGTATCCATACTCCGGTCAATACGTTGAGCGTTCAGGCTCCGGTCATTTTCGTTGAGTATCCAGACTCTGGTCATTACATTGAGCGTTTAGGATCCAGTCATTTTTGTTGAGTATCATAACTCCATTTATTACGTTGAGCGTTCAGGATCCGGTCAGTTTCATTGAGTATCCATACTCCGGTCAATACGTTGAGCGTTCAGGCTCCGGTCATTTTCGTTGAGTATCCAGACTCCGGTCATTACATTGAGCGTTCAGGGTCTAGTCATTTTTGTTGAGTATCATAACTCCATTTATTACGTTGAGCGTTCAGGATCCGATCAGTTTCGTTGAGTATCCAGACTCCAAATATTACGTTGAGCGTTCAGGCTCCGGTCATTTTCGTTGAGTATCCAGACTCCGGTCATTACATTGAGCGTTCAGGATCCAGTCATTTTTGTTGAATATCATAACTCCATTTATTACGTTGAGCGTTCAGGATCCGATCAGTTTCGTTGAGTATCCAGACTCCAAATATTACGTTGAGCGTTCAGGCTCCGGTCAGTTTCGTTGGGTATCCAGACACCGGTTATTACGTTGAGCGTTCAGGCTCCAGTCATTTTCGTTGAGTATCCAGACTCCGGTCATTACATTGAGCGTTTTGGATCCAATAATTTTTGTTGAGTTTCATAACTCCATTTATTACGTTGAGCGTTCAGGATCCGATCAGTTTCGTTGAGTATCTAGACTCCAAATATTACATTGAGCGTTCAGGCTCCGATCAGTTTCGTTGGGTATCCAGACTCGGGTGATTACCTTGATCGTTCAGGCTCCGGTCATTTTCGTTGAGTATCCAGACTCCGGTTATTACGTTAAGCGTTCAGGCTCCAGTCAGTTTCGTTGAGTATCCAGATTCCGAGTATTACGTTGAGCGTTCAGGCACCGGTCAGTTTCGTTGGGTATCCAGACTCCGATTATTACGTTGAGTGTTCAGGCTCCGGTCATTTTTGTTGAGTATCCAGACTCCGGTTATTAAGTTGAGCGTCAGGCTCCGATCATTTTCATTGAGTATCCAGACTCTGATTATTACGTTGAGCGTTCAGGCTCCGGTTATTTTCGTTGAGTATCCTGACTCCGATTATTACGTTGAGGGTTCAGACTCCGGTCATTTTTGTTGAGTATCTAGACTCCTGTCATTACGTTGAACGTTCAGGCTCCGATCATTTTCATTGAGTATCTATACTCCGGTCAATACGTTGAGCGTGCAGGCTCCGGTCATTTTCGTTGAGTATCCAGACTCCGGTCATTACATTGAGCGTTCAGGATCCAGTCATTTTTGTTGAGTATCATAACTCCATTTATTACGTTGAGCGTTCAGGATCCGATCAGTTTCGTTGAGTATCCAGACTCCAAATATTACGTTGAGCGTTCAGGCTCCGGTCAGTTTCATTGGGTATCCAGACTCCGGTGATTGCGTTGATCGTTCAGGCTCCGGTCATTTTCGTTGACTTTCCAGACTCGGGTTATTACGTTAAGCGTTCAGGTTCCGGTCAGTTTCGTTGAGTATCCAGACTCCGATTATTACGTTGAGCGTTCAGGCTCCGGTCAGTTTCATTGGCTATCCAGAGTCCGATTATTACGTTGAGCGTTCAGGCTCCGGTCATTTTCGTTGAGTATCTAAACTCCTGTCATTACGTTGAACGTTCAGCCTCCGATCATTTTCGTTGAGTATCCATACTCCGGTCAATACGTTGAGCGTTCAGGCTCCAGTCATTTTCGTTGAGTATCCAGACTCCGGTCATTACATTGAGCGTTCAGGATCCAGTCATTTTTGTTGAGTATCATAACTCCATTTATTCCGTTGAGCGTTTAGGATCCGATCAGTTTCGTTGAGTATCCATACTCCAAATATTACGTTGAGTGTTCAAGCTCCGGTCAGTTTCGTTGGGTATCCAGACTCCGGTGATTACGTTGATCGTTCAGGCTCCGGTTATTTTCGTTGACTATCCAGACTCGGGTTATTACGTTAAGCGTTCAGGCTCCGGTCAGTTTCGTTGAGTATCCAGATTCCGATTATTACGTTGAGCGTTCAGGCTCCGGTAAGTGTCGTTGGGTATCCAGACTCCGATTATTACGTTGAGCGTTCCGGCTCCGATCATTTTCGTTGAGTATCCAGACTCCGGTTATTACGTTGAGGGTTAAGACTCCGGTCATTTTCGTTGAGTATCTCGACTCCTGTCATTACGTTGAACGTTCAGGCTCCGATCATTTTCGTTGAGTATCCATACTCCGGTCAATACGTTGAGCGTTAGGCTCCGGTCATTTTCGTTGAGTATCCAGACTCTGGTCATTACATTGAGCGTTTAGGATCCAGTCATTTTTGTTGAGTATCATAACTCCATTTATTACGTTGAGCGTTCAGGATCCGGTCAGTTTCATTGAGTATCCATACTCCGGTCAATACGTTGAGCGTTCAGGCTCCGGTCATTTTCGTTGAGTATCCAGACTCCGGTCATTACATTGAGCGTTCAGGGTCCAGTCATTTTTGTTGAGTATCATAACTCCATTTATTACGTTGAGCGTTCAGGATCCGATCAGTTTCGTTGAGTATCCAGACTCCAAATATTACGTTGAGCGTTCAGGCTCCGGTCATTTTCGTTGAGTATCCAGACTCCGGTCATTACATTGAGCGTTCAGGATCCAGTCATTTTTGTTGAGTATCATAACTCCATTTATTACGTTGAGCGTTCAGGATCCGATCAGTTTCGTTGAGTATCCAGACTCCAAATATTACGTTGAGCGTTCAGGCTCCGGTCAATTTCGTTGGGTATCCAGACTCCGGTGATTATGTTGATCGTTCAGGCTCCGGTCATTTTTGTTCACTATCCAGACTCGGGTTATTACGTTAAGCGTTCAGGCTCCAGTCAGTTTCGTTGAGTATCCAGATTCCGATTATTACGTTGAGCGTTCAGGCTTCGGTCAGTTTCGTTGGGTATCCAAACTCCGGTTATTACGTTGAGCGTTCAGGCTCCGGTCATTTTCGTTGAGTATCCAGACTCCGGTCATTAGATTGAGCGTTTTGGATCCAATCATTTTTGTTGAGTATCATAACTCCATTTATTACGTTGAGCGTTCAGGATCCGATCAGTTTCGTTGAGTATCTAGACTCCAAATATTACATTGAGCGTTCACGCTCCGATCAGTTTTGTTGGGTATTCAGACTCGGGTGATTACATTGATCGTTCAGGCTCCGGTCATTTTCGTTGAGTATCTAGACTCCGGTTATTACGTTAAACGTTCAGGCTCCAGTCAGTTTCGTTGAGTATCCAGATTCTGATTATTACGTTGAGCGTTCAGGCTCCGGTCAGTTTCGTTGGGTATCCAGACTCCGATTATTACGTTGAGCGTTCAGGCTCCGGTCATTTTTGTTGAGTATCCAGACTCCGGTTATTAAGTTGAGCGTCAGGCTCGGATCATTTTCGTTGAGTATCCAGACTCTGATTATTACGTTGAGCGTTCAGGCTCCGGTTATTTTCGTTGAGTATCCTGACTCCGGTTATTACGTTGAGGGTTCAGACTCCGGTCATTTTCGTTGAGTATCTAGACTCCTGTCATTACGTTGAACGTTCAGGCTCCGATCATCTTCATTGAGTATCTATACTCCGGTCAATACGTTGAGCGTGCAGGCTCCGGTCATTTTCGTTTAGTATCCAGACTCCGGACATTACATTGAGCGTTAAGGATCCAGTCATTTTTGTTGAGTATCATAACTCCATTTATTACGTTGAGCGTTCAGGCTCCGGTCAATTTCATTGGGTATCCAGACTCCGGTGATTGCGTTGATCGTTCAGGCTCCGGTCATTTTCGTTGACTTTCCAGACTCGGGTTATTACGTTAAGCGTTCAGGTTCCGGTCAGTTTCGTTGAGTATCCAGACTCCGATTATTACGTTGAGCGACCAGGCTCCGGTCAGTTTCATTGGCTATCCAGAGTCCGATTATTACGTTGAGCGTTCAGGCTCCGGTCATTTTCGTTGAGTATCTAAACTCCTGTCATTACGTTGAACGTTCAGCCTCCGATCATTTTCGTTGAGTATCCATACTCCGGTCAATACGTTGAGCGTTCAGGCTCCGGTCATTTTCGTTGAGTATCCAGACTCCGGTCATTACATTGAGCGTTCAGGATCCAGTCATTTTTGTTGAGTATCATAACTCCATTTATTCCGTTGAGCGTTTAGGATCCGATCAGTTTCGTTGAGTATCCATACTCCAAATATTACGTTGAGTGTTCAAGCTCCGGTCAGTTTCGTTGGGTATCCAGACTCCGGTGATTACGTTGATCGTTCAGGCTCCGGTTATTTTCGTTGACTATCCAGACTCGGGTTATTACGTTAAGCGTTCAGGCTCCGGTCAGTTTCGTTGAGTATCAAGATTCCGATTATTACGTTGAGCGTTCAGGCTCCGGTAAGTGTCGTTGGGTATCCAGACTCCGATTATTACGTTGAGCATTCCGGCTCCGATCATTTTCGTTGAGTATCCAGACTCCGGTTATTACGTTGAGGGTTAAGACTCCGGTCATTTTCGTTGAGTATCTCGACTCCTGTCATTACGTTGAACGTTCAGGCTCCGATCATTTTCGTTGAGTATCCATACTCCGGTCAATACGTTGAGTGTTCAGGCTCCGGTCATTTTCGTTGAGTATCCAGACTCTGGTCATTACATTGAGCGTTTAGGATCCAGTCATTTTTGTTGAGTATCATAACTCCATTTATTACGTTGAGCGTTCAGGATCCGATCAGTTTCGTTGAGTATCCATACTCCGGTCAATACGTTGAGCGTTCAGGCTCCGGTCATTTTCGTTGAGTATCCAAACTCCGGTCATTACATTGAGCGTTCAGGGTCCAGTCATTTTTGTTGAGTATCATAACTCCATTTATTACGTTGAGCGTTCAGGATCCGATCAGTTTCGTTGAGTATCCAGACTCCAAATATTACGTTGAGCGTTCAGGCTCCGGTCATTTTCGTTGAGTATCCAGACTCCGGTCATTACATTGAGCGTTCAGGATCCAGTCATTTTTGTTGAGTATCATAACTCCATTTATTACGTTGAGCGTTCAGGATCCGATCAGTTTCGTTGAGTATCCAGACTCCAAATATTACGTTGAGCGTTCAGGCTCTGGTCAATTTCGTTGGGTATCCAGACTCCGGTGATTACGTTGATCGTTCAGGCTCCGGTCATTTTTGTTCACTATCCAGACTCGGGTTATTACGTTAAGCGTTCAGGCTCCAGTCAGTTTCATTGAGTATCCAGATTCTGATTATTACGTTGAGCGTTCAGGCTTCGGTCAGTTTCGTTGGGTATCCAAACTCCGGTTATTACGTTGAGCGTTCAGGCTCCGGTCATTTTCGTTGAGTATCCAGACTCCGGTCATTACATTGAGCGTTTTGGATCCAATCATTTTTGTTGAGTATCATAATTCCATTTATTATGTTGAGCGTTCAGGATCCGATCAGTTTCGTTGAGTATCTAGACTCCAAATATTACATTGAGCGTTCAGGCTCCGATCAGTTTTGTTGGGTATCCAGACTCGGGTGATTACGTTGATCGTTCAGGCTCCGGTCATTTTCGTTGAGTATCCAGACTCCGGTTATTACGTTAAGCGTTCAGGCTCCAGTCAGTTTCGTTGAGTATCCAGATTCCGATTATTACGTTGAGCGTTCAGGCTCCGGTCAGATTTGTTGGGTATCCAGACTGCGATTATTACGTTGAGCGTTCAGGCTCCGGTAAGTGTCGTTGGGTATCCAGACTCCGATTATTACGTTGAGCGTTCCGGCTCCGATCATTTTCGTTGAGTATCCAGACTCCGGTTATTACGTTGAGGGTTAAGACTCCGGTCATTTTCGTTGAGTATCTCGACTCTTGTCATTACGTTGAACGTTCAGGCTCCGATCATTTTCGTTGAGTATCCGTACTCCGGTCAATACGTTGAGCGTTCAGGCTCCGGTCATTTTCGTTGAGTATCCAGACTCTGGTCATTACATTGAGCGTTTAGGATCTAGTCATTTTTCTTGAGTATCATAACTCCATTTATTACGTTGAGCGTTCAGGATCCGATCAGTTTCGTTGAGTATCCATACTCCGGTCAATATGTTGAGCGTTCAGGCTCCGGTCATTTTCGTTGAGTATCCAGACTCCGGTCATTACATTGAGCGTTCAGGGTCCAGTCATTTTTGTTGAGTATCATAACTCCATTTATTACGTTGAGCGTTCAGGATCCGATCAGTTTCGTTGAGTATCCAGACTCCAAATATTACGTTGAGCGTTCAGGCTCCAATCATTTTCGTTAAGTATCCAGACTCCGGTCATTACATTGAGCGTTCAGGATCCAGTCATTTTTGTTGAGTATCATAACTCCATTTATTACGTTGAGCGTTCAGGATCCGATCAGTTTCGTTGAGTATCCAGACTCCTAATATTACGTTGAGCGTTCAGGCTCCGGTCAATTTCGTTGGGTATCCAGACTCCGGTGATTACGTTGATCGTTCAGGCTCCGGTCATTTTTGTTCACTATCCAGACTCGGGTTATTACGTTAAGCGTTCAGGCTCCAGTCAGTTTCGTTGAGTATCCAGATTCCGATTATTACGTTGAGCGTTCAGGCTTTGGTCAGTTTCGTTGGGTATCCAAACTCCGGTTATTACATTGAGCGTTCAGACTCCGGTCATTTTCGTTGAGTATCCAGACTCCGGTCATTACATTGAGCGTTTTGGATCCAATCATTTTTGTTGAGTATCATAACTCCATTTATTACGTTGAGCGTTCAGGATCCGATCAGTTTCGTTGAGTATCTAGACTCCAAATATTACATTGGGCATTCAGGCTCCGATCAGTTTTGTTGGGTATCCAGACTCGGGTGATTACGTTGATCGTTCAGGCTCCGGTCATTTTCGTTGAGTATCCAGACTCGGGTTATTACGTTAAGCGTTCAGGCTCCAGTCTGTTTCGTTGAGTATCCAGATTCCGATTATTACGTTGAGCGTTCAGGCTTCGGTCAGTTTCATTGGGTATCCAGACTCCGGTTATTACGTTGAGCGTTCAGGCTCCAGTCATTTTCGTTGAGTATCCAGACTCCGGTCATTACATTGAGCGTTTTGGATCCAATAATTTTTGTTGAGTATCATAACTCCATTTATTACGTTAAGCGTTCAGGATCCGATCAGTTTCGTTGAGTATCTAGACTCCAAATATTACATTGAGCGTTCAGGCTCCGATCAGTTTCGTTGGGTATCCAGACTCGGGTGATTACCTTGATCGTTCAGGCTCCGGTCATTTTCGTTGAGTATCCGGACTCCGGTTATTACGTTAAGCGTTCAGGCTCCAGTCAGTTTCGTTGAGTATCCAGATTCCGATTATTACGTTGAGCGTTCAGGCTCCGGTCAGTTTCGTTGGGTATCCAGACTCCGATTATTACGTTGAGCGTTCAGGCTCCGGTCATTTTTGTTGAGAATCCAGACTCCGGTTATTACGTTGAGGTTCAGGCTCCGGTCATTTTTGTTGAGAATCCAGACTCCGATTATTACGTTGAGCGTTCAGGCTCCTGTCATTTTCGTTGAGTATCCAGACTCCGGTTATTAAGTTGAGCGTCAGGCTCCGATCATTTTCGTTGAGTATCCAGACTCTGATTATTACGTTGAGCGTTCAGGCTCTGGTTATTTTCGTTGAGTATCCTGACTCCGGTTATTACGTTGAGGGTTCAAACTCCGGTCATTTTCGTTGAGTATCTAGACTCCTGTCATTACGTTGAACGTTCAGGCTCCGATCATTTTCATTGAGCATCTATACTCCGGTCAATACGTTGAGCGTGCAGGCTCCGGTCATTTTTGTTGAGTATCCAGACTCCGGTCATTACATTGAGCGTTCAGGATCCAGTCATTTTTGTTGAGTATCATAACTCCATTTATTACGTTGAGCGTTCAGGATCCGATCAATTTCGTTGACTATCCAGACTCTAAATATTATGTTGAGCGTTCAGGCTCCGGTCAGTTTCATTGGGTATCCAGACTCCGGTGATTGCGTTGATCGTTCAGGCTCCGGTCATTTTCGTTGACTTTCCAGACTCGGGTTATTACGTTAAGCGTTCAGGTTCCGGTCAGTTTCGTTGAGTATCCAGACTCCGATTATTACGTTGAGCGTTCAGGCTCCGGTTATTTTCGTTGAGTATCCTGACTCTGGTTATTACGTTGAGGGTTCAGACTCCGGTCATTTTCGTTGAGTATCTAGACTCCTGTCATTACATTGAACGTTCAGGCTCAGATCATCTTCATTGAGTATCTATACTCCGGTCAATACGTTGAGCGTGCAGGCTCTGGTCATTTTCGTTGAGTATCCAGACTCCGGACATTACATTGAGCGTTAAGGATCCAGTCATTTTTGTTGAGTATCATAACTCCATTTATTACGTTGAGCGTTCAGGCTCCGGTCAGTTTCATTGGGTATCCAGACTCCGGTGATTGCGTTGATCGTTCAGGCTCCGGTCATTTTCGTTGACTTTCCAGACTCGGGTTATTACGTTAAGCGTTCAGGTTCCGGTCAGTTTCGTTGAGTATCCAGACTCCGATTATTACGTTGAGCGTTCAGGCTCCGGTCAGTTTCATTGGCTATCCAGAGTCCGATTATTACGTTGAGCGTTCAGGCTCCGGTCATTTTCGTTGAGTATCTAAACTCCTGTCATTACGTTGAACGTTCAGCCTCCGATCATTTTCGTTGAGTATCCATACTCCGGTCAATACGTTGAGCGTTCAGGCTCCGGTCATTTTCGTTGAGTATCCAGACTCCGGTCATTACATTGAGCGTTCAGGATCCAGTCATTTTTGTTGAGTATCATAACTCCATTTATTCCGTTGAGCGTTTAGGATCCGATCAGTTTCGTTGAGTATCCATACTTCAAATATTACGTTGAGTGTTCAAGCTCCGGTCAGTTTCGTTGGGTATCCAGACTCCGGTGATTACGTTGATCGTTCAGGCTCCGGTTATTTTCGTTGACTATCCAGACTCGGGTTATTATGTTAAGCGTTCAGGCTCCGGTCAGTTTCGTTGAGTATCCAGATTCCGATTATTACATTGAGCGTTCAGGCTCCGGTAAGTGTCGTTGGGTATCCAGACTCCGATTATTACGTTGAGCATTCCGGCTCCGATCATTTTCGTTGAGTATCCAGACTCCGGTTATTACGTTGAGGGTTAAGACTCCGGTCATTTTCGTTGAGTATCTCGACTCCTGTCATTACGTTGAACGTTCAGGCTCCGATCATTTTCGTTGAGTATCCATACTCCGGTCAATACATTGAGCGTTCAGGCTCCGGTCATTTTCGTTGAGTATCCAGACTCTGGTCATTACATTGAGCGTTTAGGATCCAGTCATTTTTGTTGAGTATCATAACTCCATTTATTACGTTGAGCGTTCAGGATCCGATCAGTTTCGGTGAGTATCCATACTCCGGTCAATATGTTGAGCGTTCAGGCTCCGGTCATTTTCGTTGAGTATCCAGACTCCGGTCATTACATTGAGCGTTCAGGGTCCAGTCATTTTTGTTGAGTATCATAACTCCATTTATTACGTTGAGCGTTCAGGATCCGATCAGTTTCGTTGAGTATCCAGACTCCAAATATTACGTTGAGCGTTCAGGCTCCGGTCATTTTCGTTGAGTATCCAGACTCCAGTCATTACATCGAGCGTTCAGGATCCAGTCATTTTTGTTGAGTATTATAACTCCATTTATTACGTTGAGCGTTCAGGATCCGATCAGTTTCGTTGAGTATCCAGACTCCAAATATTACGTTGAGCGTTCAGGCTCTGGTCAATTTCGTTGGGTATCCAGACTCCGGTGATTACGTTGATCGTTCAGGCTCCGGTCATTTTTGTTCACTATCCAGACTCGGGTTATTACGTTAAGCGTTCAGGCTCCAGTCAGTTTCGTTGAGTATCCAGATTCTGATTATTACGTTGAGCGTTCAGGCTTCGGTCAGTTTCGTTGGGTATCCAAACTCCGGTTATTACGTTGAGCGTTCAGGCTCCGGTCATTTTCGTTGAGTATCCAGACTCCGGTCATTACATTGAGCGTTTTGGATCCAATCATTTTTGTTGAGTATCATAATTCCATTTATTACGTTGAGCGTTCAGGATCCGATCAGTTTCGTTGAGTATCTAGACTCCAAATATTACGTTGAGCGTTCAGGCTCCGATCAGTTTTGTTGGGTATCCAGACTCGGGTGATTACTTGATCGTTCAGGCTCCGGTCATTTTCGTTGAGTATCCAGACTCCGGTTATTACGTTAAGCATTCAGGCTCCAGTCAGTTTCGTTGAGTATCCAGATTCCGATTATTACGTTGAGCGTTCAGGCTCCGGTCAGATTCGTTGGGTATCCAGACTGCGATTATTACGTTGAGCGTTCAGGCTCCGGTAAGTGTCGTTGGGTATCCAGACTCCGATTATTACGTTGAGCGTTCCGGCTCCGATCATTTTCGTTGAGTATCCAGACTCCGGTTATTACGTTGAGGGTTAAGACTCCGGTCATTTTCGTTGAGTATCTCGACTCCTGTCATTACGTTGAACGTTCAGGCTCCGATCATTTTCGTTGAGTATCCGTACTCCGGTCAATACGTTGAGCGTTCAGGCTCCGGTCATTTTCGTTGAGTATCCAGACTCTGGTCATTACATTGAGCGTTTAGGATCCAGTCATTTTTCTTGAGTATCATAACTCCATTTATTACGTTGAGCGTTCAGGATCCGATCAGTTTCGTTGAGTATCCATACTCCGGTCAATATGTTGAGCGTTCAGGCTCCGGTCATTTTCGTTGAGTATCCAGACTCCGGTCATTACATTGAGCGTTCAGGGTCCAGTCATTTTTGTTGAGTATCATAACTCCATTTATTACGTTGAGCGTTCAGGATCCGATCAGTTTCGTTGAGTATCCAGACTCCAAATATTACGTTGAGCGTTCAGGCTCCGGTCATTTTCGTTGAGTATCCAGACTCCAGTCATTACATCGAGCGTTCAGGATCCAGTCATTTTTGTTGAGTATCATAACTCCATTTATTACGTTGAGCGTTCAGGATCCGATCAGTTTCGTTGAGTATCCAGACTCCAAATATTACGTTGAGCGTTCAGGCTCTGGTCAATTTCGTTGGGTATCCAGACTCCGGTGATTACGTTGATCGTTCAGGCTCCGGTCATTTTTGTTCACTATCCAGACTCGGGTTATTACGTTAAGCGTTCAGGCTCCAGTCAGTTTCGTTGAGTATCCAGATTCTGATTATTACGTTGAGCGTTCAGGCTTCGGTCAGTTTCGTTGGGTATCCAAACTCCGGTTATTACGTTGAGCGTTCAGGCTCCGGTCATTTTCGTTGAGTATCCAGACTCCGGTCATTACATTGAGCGTTTTGGATCCAATCATTTTTGTTGAGTATCATAATTCCATTTATTACGTTGAGCGTTCAGGATCCGATCAGTTTCGTTGAGTATCTAGACTCCAAATATTACGTTGAGCGTTCAGGCTCCGATCAGTTTTGTTGGGTATCCAGACTCGGGTGATTACTTGATCGTTCAGGCTCCGGTCATTTTCGTTGAGTATCCAGACTCCGGTTATTACGTTAAGCATTCAGGCTCCAGTCAGTTTCGTTGAGTATCCAGATTCCGATTATTACGTTGAGCGTTCAGGCTCCGGTCAGATTCGTTGGGTATCCAGACTGCGATTATTACGTTGAGCGTTCAGGCTCCGGTAAGTGTCGTTGGGTATACAGACTCCGATTATTACGTTGAGCGTTCCGGCTCCGATCATTTTCGTTGAGTATCCAGACTCCGGTTATTACGTTGAGGGTTAAGACTCCGGTCATTTTCGTTGAGTATCTCGACTCCTGTCATTACGTTGAACGTTCAGGCTCCGATCATTTTCGTTGAGTATCCGTACTCCGGTCAATACGTTGAGCGTTCAGGCTCCGGTCATTTTCGTTGAGTATCCAGACTCTGGTCATTACATTGAGCGTTTAGGATCCAGTCATTTTTCTTGAGTATCATAACTCCATTTATTACGTTGAGCGTTCAGGATCCGATCAGTTTCGTTGAGTATCCATACTCCGGTCAATATGTTGAGCGTTCAGGCTCCGGTCATTTTCGTTGAGTATCCAGACTCCGGTCATTACATTGAGCGTTCAGGGTCCAGTCATTTTTGTTGAGTATCATAACTCCATTTATTACGTTGAGCGTTCAGGATCCGATCAGTTTCGTTGAGTATCCAGACTCCAAATATTACGTTGAGCGTTCAGGCTCCGGTCATTTTCGTTGAGTATCCAGACTCCAGTCATTACATCGAGCGTTCAGGATCCAGTCATTTTTGTTGAGTATCATAACTCCATTTATTACGTTGAGCGTTCAGGATCCGATCAGTTTCGTTGAGTATCCAGACTCCAAATATTACGTTGAGCGTTCAGGCTCTGGTCAATTTCGTTGGGTATCCAGACTCCGGTGATTACGTTGATCGTTCAGGCTCCGGTCATTTTTGTTCACTATCCAGACTCGGGTTATTACGTTAAGCGTTCAGGCTCCAGTCAGTTTCGTTGAGTATCCAGATTCTGATTATTACGTTGAGCGTTCAGGCTTCAGTCAGTTTCGTTGGGTATCTAAACTCCGGTTATTACGTTGAGCGTTCAGGCTCCGGTCATTTTCGTTGAGTATCCAGACTCCGGTCATTACATTGAGCGTTTTGGATCCAATCATTTTTGTTGAGTATCATAATTCCATTTATTACGTTGAGCGTTCAGGATCCGATCAGTTTCGTTGAGTATCTAGACTCCAAATATTACATTGAGCGTTCAGGCTCCGATCAGTTTTGTTGGGTATCCAGACTCGGGTGATTACATTGATCGTTCAGGCTCCGGTCATTTTCGTTGAGTATCCAGACTCCGGTTATTACGTTAAGCGTTCAGGCTCCAGTCAGTTTCGTTGAGTATCCAGATTCCGATTATTACGTTGAGCGTTCAGGCTCCGGTCAGATTCGTTGGGTATCCAGACTGCGATTATTACGTTGAGTGTTCAGGCTCCGGTAAGTGTCGTTGGGTATCCAGACTCCGATTATTACGTTGAGCATTCCGGCTCCGATCATTTTTGTTGAGTATCCAGACTCCGGTTATTACGTTGAGGGTTAAGACTCCGGTCATTTTCGTTGAGTATCCAGACTCCTGTCATTACGTTAAACGTTCAGGCTCCGATCATTTTCGTTGAGTATCCGTACTCCGGTCAATACGTTGAGCGTTCAGGCTCCGGTCATTTTCGTTGAGTATCCAGACTCTGGTCATTACATTGAGCGTTTAGGATCCAGTCATTTTTCTTGAGTATCATAACTCCATTTATTACGTTGAGCGTTCAGGATCCGATCAGTTTCGTTGAGTATCCATACTCCGGTCAATATGTTGAGCGTTCAGGCTCCGGTCATTTTCGTTGAGTATCCAGACTCCGGTCATTACATTGAGCGTTCAGGGTCCAGTCATTTTTGTTGAGTATCATAACTCCATTTATTACGTTGAGCGTTCAGGATCCGATCAGTTTCGTTGAGTATCCAGACTCCAAATATTACGTTGAGCGTTCAGGCTCCGGTCATTTTCGTTGAGTATCCAGACTCCGGTCATTACATTGAGCGTTCAGGATCCAGTCATTTTTGTTGAGTATCATAACTCCATTTATTACGTTGAGCGTTCAGGATCCGATCAGTTTCGTTGAGTATCCAGACTCCAAATATTACGTTGAGCGTTCAGGCTCCGGTCAATTTCGTTGGGTATCCAGACTCCGGTGATTACGTTGATCGTTCAGGCTCCGGTCATTTTTGTTCACTATCCAGACTCGGGTTATTACGTTAAGCGTTCAGGCTCCAGTCAGTTTCGTTGAGTATCCAGATTCCGATTATTACGTTGAGCGTTCAGGCTTCGGTCAGTTTCGTTGGGTATCCAAACTCCGGTTATTACATTGAGCGTTCAGGCTCCGGTCATTTTCGTTGAGTATCCAGACTCCGGTCATTACATTGAGCGTTTTGGATCCAATCATTTTTGTTGAGTATCATAACTCCATTTATTACGTTGAGCGTTCAGGATCCGATCAGTTTCGTTGAGTATCTAGACTCCAAATATTACATTGAGCGTTCTGGCTCCGATCAGTTTTGTTGGGTATCCAGACTCGGGTGATTACATTGATCGTTCAGGCTCCGGTCATTTTCGTTGAGTATCCAGACTCCGGTTATTACGTTAAGCGTTCAGGCTCCAGTCAGTTTCGTTGAGTATCCAGATTCCGATTATTACGTTGAGCGTTCAGGCTCCGGTCAGATTCGTTGGGTATCCAGACTGCGATTATTACGTTGAGCGTTCAGGCTCCGGTAAGTGTCGTTGGGTATCCAGACTCCGATTATTACGTTGAGCGTTCCGGCTCCGATCATTTTTGTTGAGTATCCAGACTCCGGTTATTACGTTGAGGGTTAAGACTCCGGTCATTTTCGTTGAGTATCCAGACTCCTGTCATTACGTTAAACGTTCAGGCTCCGATCATTTTCGTTGAGTATCCGTACTCCGGTCAATACGTTGAGCGTTCAGGCTCCGGTCATTTTCGTTGAGTATCCAGACTCTGGTCATTACATTGAGCGTTTAGGATCCAGTCATTTTTCTTGAGTATCATAACTCCATTTATTACGTTGAGCGTTCAGGATCCGATCAGTTTCGTTGAGTATCCATACTCCGGTCAATATGTTGAGCGTTCAGGCTCCGGTCATTTTCGTTGAGTATCCAGACTCCGGTCATTACATTGAGCGTTCAGGGTCCAGTCATTTTTGTTGAGTATCATAACTCCATTTATTACGTTGAGCGTTCAGGATCCGATCAGTTTCGTTGAGTATCCAGACTCCAAATATTACGTTGAGCGTTCAGGCTCCGGTCATTTTCGTTAAGTATCCAGACTCCGGTCATTACATTGAGCGTTCAGGATCCAGTCATTTTTGTTGAGTATCATAACTCCATTTATTACGTTGAGCGTTCAGGATCCGATCAGTTTCGTTGAGTATCCAGACTCCAAATATTACGTTGAGCGTTCAGGCTCCGGTCAATTTCGTTGGGTATCCAGACTCCGGTGATTACGTTGATCGTTCAGGCTCCGGTCATTTTTGTTCACTATCCAGACTCGGGTTATTACGTTAAGCGTTCAGGCTCCAGTCAGTTTCGTTGAGTATCCAGATTCCGATTATTACGTTGAGCGTTCAGGCTTCGGTCAGTTTCGTTGGGTATCCAAACTCCGGTTATTACATTGAGCGTTCAGGCTCCGGTCATTTTCGTTGAGTATCCAGACTCCGGTCATTACATTGAGCGTTTTGGATCCAATCATTTTTGTTGAGTATCATAACTCCATTTATTACGTTGAGCGTTCAGGATCCGATCAGTTTCGTTGAGTATCTAGACTCCAAATATTACATTGAGCGTTCAGGCTCCGATCAGTTTTGTTGGGTATCCAGACTCGGGTGATTACGTTGATCGTTCAGGCTCCGGTCATTTTCGTTGAGTATCCAGACTCCGGTTATTACGTTAAGCATTCAGGCTCCAGTCAGTTTCGTTGAGTATCCAGATTCCGATTATTACGTTGAGCGTTCAGGCTCCGGTCAGATTCGTTGGGTATCCAGACTGCGATTATTACGTTGAGCGTTCAGGCTCCGGTAAGTGTCTTTGGGTATCCAGACTCCGATTATTACGTTGAGCGTTCCGGCTCCGATCATTTTCGTTGAGTATCCAGACTCCGGTTATTACGTTGAGGGTTAAGACTCCGGTCATTTTCGTTGAGTATCTCGACTCCTGTCATTACGTTGAACGTTCAGGCTCCGATCATTTTCGTTGAGTATCCGTACTCCGGTCAATACGTTGAGCGTTCAGGCTCCGGTCATTTTCGTTGAGTATCCAGACTCTGGTCATTACATTGAGCGTTTAGGATCCAGTCATTTTTCTTGAGTATCATAACTCCATTTATTACGTTGAGCGTTCAGGATCCGATCAGTTTCGTTGAGTATCCATACTCCGGTCAATATGTTGAGCGTTCAGGCTCCGGTCATTTTCGTTGAGTATCCAGACTCCGGTCATTACATTGAGCGTTCAGGGTCCAGTCATTTTTGTTGAGTATCATAACTCCATTTATTACGTTGAGCGTTCAGGATCCGATCAGTTTCGTTGAGTATCCAGACTCCAAATATTACGTTGAGCGTTCAGGCTCTGGTCAATTTCGTTGGGTATCCAGACTCCGGTGATTACGTTGATCGTTCAGGCTCCGGTCATTTTTGTTCACTATCCAGACTCGGGTTATTACGTTAAGCGTTCAGGCTCCAGTCAGTTTCGTTGAGTATCCAGATTCTGATTATTACGTTGAGCGTTCAGGCTTCGGTCAGTTTCGTTGGGTATCTAAACTCCGGTTATTACGTTGAGCGTTCAGGCTCCGGTCATTTTCGTTGAGTATCCAGACTCCGGTCATTACATTGAGCGTTTTGGATCCAATCATTTTTGTTGAGTATCATAATTCCATTTATTACGTTGAGCGTTCAGGATCCGATCAGTTTCGTTGAGTATCTAGACTCCAAATATTACATTGAGCGTTCAGGCTCCGATCAGTTTTGTTGGGTATCCAGACTCGGGTGATTACGTTGATCATTCAGGCTCCGGTCATTTTCGTTGAGTATCCAGACTCCGGTTATTACGTTAAGCGTTCAGGCTCCAGTCAGTTTCGTTGAGTATCCAGATTCCGATTATTACGTTGAGCGTTCAGGCTCCGGTCAGATTCGTTGGGTATCCAGACTGCGATTATTACGTTGAGCGTTCAGGCTCCGGTAAGTGTCGTTGGGTATCCAGACTCCGATTATTACGTTGAGCGTTCCGGCTCCGGTCATTTTTGTTGAGTATCCAGACTCCGGTTATTACGTTGAGGGTTAAGACTCCGGTCATTTTCGTTGAGTATCCAGACTCCTGTCATTACGTTAAACGTTCAGGCTCCGATCATTTTCGTTGAGTATCCGTACTCCGGTCAATACGTTGAGCGTTCAGGCTCCGGTCATTTTCGTTGAGTATCCAGACTCTGGTCATTACATTGAGCGTTTAGGATCCAGTCATTTTTCTTGAGTATCATAACTCCATTTATTACGTTGAGCGTTCAGGATCCGATCAGTTTCGTTGAGTATCCATACTCCGGTCAATATGTTGAGCGTTCAGGCTCCGGTCATTTTCGTTGAGTATCCAGACTCCGGTCATTACATTGAGCGTTCAGGGTCCAGTCATTTTTGTTGAGTATCATAACTCCATTTATTACGTTGAGCGTTCAGGATCCGATCAGTTTCGTTGAGTATCCAGACTCCAAATATTACGTTGAGCGTTCAGGCTCCGGTCATTTTCGTTAAGTATCCAGACTCCGGTCATTACATTGAGCGTTCAGGATCCAGTCATTTTTGTTGAGTATCATAACTTCATTTATTACGTTGAGCGTTCAGGATCCGATCATTTTCGTTGAGTATCCAGACTCCAAATATTACGTTGAGCGTTCAGGCTCCGGTCAATTTCGTTGGGTATCCAGACTCCGGTGATTACGTTGATCGTTCAGGCTCCGGTCATTTTTGTTCACTATCCAGACTCGGGTTATTACGTTAAGCGTTCAGGCTCCAGTCAGTTTCGTTGAGTATCCAGATTCCGATTATTACGTTGAGCGTTCAGGCTTCGGTCAGTTTCGTTGGGTATCCAAACTCCGGTTATTACATTGAGCGTTCAGGCTCCGGTCATTTTCGTTGAGTATCCAGACTCCGGTCATTACATTGAGCGTTTTGGATCCAATCATTTTTGTTGAGTATCATAACTCCATTTATTACGTTGAGCGTTCAGGATCCGATCAGTTTCGTTGAGTATCTAGACTCCAAATATTACATTGGGCGTTCAGGCTCCGATCAGTTTTGTTGGGTATCCAGACTCGGGTGATTACGTTGATCGTTCAGGCTCCGGTCATTTTCGTTGAGTATCCAGACTCGGGTTATTACGTTAAGCGTTCAGGCTCCAGTCTGTTTCGTTGAGTATCCAGATTCCGATTATTACATTGAGCGTTCAGGCTTCGGTCAGTTTCGTTGGGTATCCAGACTCCGGTTATTACGTTGAGCGTTCAGGCTCCAGTCATTTTCGTTGAGTATCCAGACTCCGGTCATTACATTGAGCGTTTTGGGTCCAATAATTTTTGTTGAGTATCATAACTCCATTTATTACGTTAAGCGTTCAGGATCCGATCAGTTTCGTTGAGTATCTAGACTCCAAATATTACATTGAGCGTTCAGGCTCCGATCAGTTTCGTTGGGTATCCAGACTCGGGTGATTACCTTGATCGTTCAGGCTCCGGTCATTTTCGTTTAGTATCCAGACTCCGGTTATTACGTTAAGCGTTCAGGCTCCAGTCAGTTTTGTTGAGTATCCAGATTCCGATTATTACGTTGAGCGTTCAGGCTCCGGTCAGTTTCGTTGGGTATCCAGACTCCGGTTATTACGTTGAGCGTTCAGGCTCCGGTCATTTTCGTTGAGTATCCAGACTCTGATTATTACGTTGAGCGTTCAGGCTCTGGTTATTTTCGTTGAGTATCCTGACTCCGGTTATTACGTTGAGGGTTCAGACTCCGGTCATTTTCGTTGAGTATCTAGACTCCTGTCATTACGTTGAGCGTGCAGGCTCCGGTCATTTTCGTTGAGTATCCAGACTCCGGTCATTACATTGAGCGTTCAGGATCCAATCATTTTTGTTGAGTATCATAACTCCATTTATTACGTTGAGCGTTCAGGATCCGATCAATTTCGTTGACTATCCAGACTCTAAATATTATGTTGAGCGTTCAGGCTCCGGTCAGTTTCATTGGGTATCCAGACTCCGGTGATTGCGTTGATCGTTCAGGCTCCGGTCATTTTCGTTGACTTTCCAGACTCGGGTTATTACGTTAAGCGTTCAGGTTCCGGTCAGTTTCGTTGAGTATCCAGACTCCGATTATTACGTTGAGCGTTCAGGCTCCGGTCAGTTTCATTGGCTATCCAGAGTCCGATTATTACGTTGAGCGTTCAGGCTCCGGTCATTTTCGTTGAGTATCTAAACTCCTGTCATTACGTTGAACATTCAGCCTCCGATCATTTTCGTTGAGTATCCATACTCCGGTCAATACGTTGAGCGTTCAGGCTCCGGTCATTTTTGTTGAGTATCCAGACTCCGGTCATTACATTGAGCGTTCAGGATCCAGTCATTTTTGTTGAGTATCATAACTCCATTTATTCCGTTGAGCGTTTAGGATCCGATCAGTTTCGTTGAGTATCCATACTCCAAATATTACGTTGAGCGTTCAAGCTCCGGTCAGTTTCGTTAGGTATCCAGACTCCGGTGATTACGTTGATTGTTCAGGCTCCGGTTATTTTCGTTGACTATCCAGACTCGGGTTATTACGTTAAGCGTTCAGGCTCCGATCAGTTTCGTTGAGTATCCAGATTCCGATTATTACGTTGAGCGTTCAGGCTCCGGTAAGTGTCGTTGGGTATCCAGACTCCGATTATTACGTTGAGCGTTCCGACTCCGATCATTTTCGTTGAGTATCTAGACTCCGGTTATTACGTTGAGGGTTAAGACTCCGGTCATTTTCGTTGAGTATCTCGACTCCTGTCATTACGTTGAACGTTCAGGCTCCGATCATTTTCGTTGAGTATCCATACTCCGGTCAATACGTTGAGCGTTCAGGCTCCGGTCATTTTCGTTGAGTATCCATACTCCGGTCATTACATTGAGCGTTCAGGATCCAGTCATTTTTGTTGAGTATCATAACTCCATTTATTACATTGATCGTTCAGGCTCCGGTCATTTTCGTTGAGTCTCCAGACTCCAAATATTACATTGAGCGTTCAGGCTCCGGTCAGTTTCGTTGGGTATCCAGATTCCGATTATTACGTTGAGCGTTCAGGCTCCGGTCAGTTTCGTTGGGTATCCAGACTCCGATTATTACGTTGAGCGTTCAGGCTCCGGTCATTTTCGTTGAGTATCCAGACTCCGGTTATTAAGTTGAGCGTCAGGCTCCGATCATTTTCGTTGAGTATCCAAACTCCGATTATTACGTTGAGCGTTCAGGCTCCGGTTATTTTCGTTGAGTATCCTGACTCCGGTTATTACGTTGAGGGTTCAGACTCCGGTCATTTTCGTTGAGTATCTAGACTACCGTCATTACGTTAAACGTTCAGCCTCCGATAATTTTCGTTGAGTATCTATACTCCGGTCAATACGTTGAGCGTTCAGGATCCGGTCATTTTCGTTGAGTATCCAGACTCCGATTATTACGTTGAGCGTTCAGGCTCTGGTCATTTTCGTTGAGTATCCAGACTCCGGTTATTACGTTGAGGGTTCAGACTCCGGTCATTTTCGTTGAGTATCTATACTCCTGTCATTACGTTGAACGTTCAGGCTCCGATAATTTTCGTTGAGTATCCATACTCCGGTCATTACATTGAGCGTTCAGGATCCAGTCATTTTTGTTGAGTATCATAACTCCATTTATTACGTTGAGCGTTCAGGATCCGATCAGTTTCGTTGAGTATCCAGACTCCAAATATTACGTTGAGCGTTCAGGCTCCGGTCAGTTTCATTGGGTATCCAGACTCCGGTGATTATGTTGATCATTCAGGCTCCGGTCATTTTCGTTGACTTTCCAGACTCGGGTTATTACGTTAAGCGTTCAGGTTCCGGTCAGTTTCGTTGAGTATCCAGACTCCGATTATTACGTTGAGCGTTCAGGCTCCGGTCAGTTTCGTTGGCTATCCAGAGTCCGATTATTACGTTGAGCGTTCAGGCTCCGGTCATTCTCGTTGAGTATCTAAACTCTTGTCATTACGTTGAACGTTCAGCCTCTGATCATTTTCGTTGAGTATCCATACTCCGGTCAATACATTAAGCGTTCAGGCTCCGGTCATTTTTGTTGAGTATCCAGACTCCGGTCATTACATTGAGCGTTCAGGATCCAGTCATTTTTGTTGAGTATCATAACTCCATTTATTCCGTTGAGCGTTTAGGATCCGATCAGTTTCGTTGAGTATCCATACTCCAAATATTACGTTGAGCGTTCAAGCTCCGGTCAGTTTCGTTAGGTATCCAGACTCCGGTGATTACGTTGATTGTTCAGGCTCCGGTTATTTTCGTTGACTATCCAGACTCGGGTTATTACGTTAAGCGTTCAGGCTCCGATCAGTTTCGTTGAGTATCCAGATTCCGATTATTACGTTGAGCGTTCAGGCTCCGGTAAGTGTCGTTGGGTATCCAGACTCCGATTATTACGTTGAGCGTTCCGGCTCCGATCATTTTCGTTGAGTATCTAGACTCCGGTTATTACGTTGAGGGTTAAGACTCCAGTCATTTTCGTTGAGTATCTCGACTCCTGTCATTACGTTGAACGTTCAGGCTCCGATCATTTTCGTTGAGTATCCATACTCCGGTCAATACATTGAGCGTTCAGGCTCCGGTCATTTTCGTTGAGTATCCATACTCCGGTCATTACATTGAGCGTTCAGGATCCAGTCATTTTTGTTGAGTATCATAACTCCATTTATTACGTTGATCGTTCAGGCTCCGGTCATTTTCATTGAGTCTCCAGACTCCAAATATTACATTGAGCGTTCAGGCTCCGGTCAGTTTCGTTGGGTATCCAGATTCCGATTATTACGTTGAGCGTTCAGGCTCCGGTCAGTTTCGTTGGGTATCCAGACTCCGATTATTACGTTGAGCGTTCAGGCTCCGGTCATTTTCGTTGAGTATCCAGACTCCGGTTATTAAGTTGAGCGTCAGGCTCCGATCATTTTTGTTGAGTATCCAAACTCCGATTATTACGTTGAGCGTTCAGGCTCCGGTTATTTTCGTTGAGTATCCTGACTCCGGTTATTACGTTGAGGGTTCAGACTCCGGTCATTTTCGTTGAGTATCTAGACTACCGTCATTACGTTAAACGTTCAGCCTCCGATAATTTTTGTTGAGTATCTATACTCCGGTCAATACGTTGAGCGTTCAGGATCCGGTCATTTTCGTTGAGTATCCAGACTCCGATTATTACGTTGAGCGTTCAGGCTCTGGTCATTTTCGTTGAGTATCCAGACTCCGGTTATTACGTTGAGGGTTCAGACTCCGGTCATTTTCGTTGAGTATATAGACTCCTGTCATTACGTTGAACGTTCAGGCTCCGATCATTTTCGTTGAGTATCCATACTCCGGTCATTACATTGAGCGTTCAGGATCCAGTCATTTTTGTTGAGTATCATAACTCCATTTATTACGTTGAGCGTTCAGGATCCGATCAGTTTCGTTGAGTATCCAGACTCCAAATATTACGTTGAGCGTTCAGGCTCCGGTCAGTTTCATTGGGTATCCAGACTCCGGTGATTATGTTGATCATTCAGGCTCCGGTCATTTTCGTTGACTTTCCAGACTCGGGTTATTACGTTAAGCGTTCAGGTTCCGGTCAGTTTCGTTGAGTATCCAGACTCCGATTATTACGTTGAGCGTTCAGGCTCCGGTCAGTTTCGTTGGCTATCCAGAGTCCGATTATTACGTTGAGCGTTCAGGCTCCGGTCATTTTCGTTGAGTATCTAAACTCTTGTCATTACGTTGAACGTTCAGCCTCTGATCATTTTCGTTGAGTATCCATACTCCGGTCAATACA
The DNA here is from genome assembly GCA_963859935.3 of Lathyrus sativus. Taxonomy (NCBI): domain Eukaryota; kingdom Viridiplantae; phylum Streptophyta; class Magnoliopsida; order Fabales; family Fabaceae; genus Lathyrus; species Lathyrus sativus. Next base: position 240,505,538 of record OZ012736.1, read on the forward strand.
TTAAGCGTTCAGGCTCCGGTCATTTTCGTTGAGTATCCAGACTCCGGTCATTACATTGAGCGTTCAGGATCCAGTCATTTTTGTTGAGTATCATAACTCCATTTATTCCGTTGAGCGTTTAGGATCCGATCAGTTTCGTTGAGTATCCATACTCTAAATATTACGTTGAGCGTTCAAGCTCCGGTCAGTTTCGTTGGGTATCCTGACTCCGGTGATTATGTTGATCGTTCAGGCTCCGGTTATTTTCGTTGACTATCCAGACTCGGGTTATTACGTTAAGCGTTCAGGCTCCGGTCAGTTTCGTTGAGTATCCAGATTCCGATTATTACGTTGAGCGTTCAGGCTCCGGTAAGTGTCGTTGGGTATCCAGACTCCGATTATTACGTTGAGCGTTCCGGCTCCGATCATTTTCGTTGAGTATCCAGACTCCGGTTATTACGTTGAGGGTTAAGACTCCGGTCATTTTCGTTGAGTATCTCGACTCCTATCATTACGTTGAACGTTCAGGCTCCGATCATTTTCGTTGAGTATCCATACTCTGGTCAATACGTTGAGCGTTCAGGCTTCGGTCATTTTTGTTGAGTATCTATACTCCGGTCATTACATTGAGCGTTCAGGATCCAGTCATTTTTGTTGAGTATCATAACTCCATTTATTACATTGATCGTTCAGGCTCCGGTCATTTTCGTTGAGTCTCCTGACTCCAAATATTACGTTGAGCATTCAGGCTCCGGTCAGTTTCGTTGGGTATCCAGATTCCGATTATTACGTTGAGCGTTCAAGCTCCGGTCAGTTTCGTTGGGTATCCAGACTCCGATTATTACGTTGAGCATTCAGGCTCCGGTCATTTTCGTTGAGTATCCAGACTCCGGTTATTAAGTTGAGCGTCAGGCTCCGATCATTTTCGTTGAGTATCCAGACTCCGATTATTACGTTGAGCGTTCAGGCTCTGCTATTTTCGTTGAGTATCCTGACTCCGGTTATTACGTTGAGGGTTCAGACTCGGGTCATTTTTGTTGAGTATCTAGACTCCTGTTATTACGTTAAACGTTCAGCCTCCGATAATTTTCGTTGAGTATCTATACTTCGGTCAATACATTGAGCGTTCAGGCTCCGGTCATTTTCGTTGAGTATCCAGACTCCGGTCATTACATTGAGCGTTCAGGATCCAGTCATTTTTGTTGAGTATCATAACTCCATTTATTACGTTGAGCGTTCAGGATCCGATCAGTTTCGTTGAGTATCCAGACTCCAAATATTACGTTGAGCGTTCAGGCTCCGGTCAGTTTCATTGGGTATCCAGACTCCGGTGATTATGTTGATCGTTCAGGCTCCGGTCATTTTCGTTGACTTTCCAGACTCGGGTTATTACGTTAAGCGTTCAGGTTCCAGTCAGTTTCGTTGAGTATCCAGACTCCGATTATTACGTTGAGCGTTCAGGCGCCGGTCAGTTTCGTTGGGTATCCAGAGTCCGATTATTACGTTGAGCGTTCAGACTCCGGTCATTTTCGTTGAGTATCTAGACTCCTGTCATTACGTTGAACGTTCAGCCTCCGATCATTTTCGTTGAGTATCCAGACTCCGGTCATTACATTGAGCGTTCAGGATCCAGTCATTTTTGTTGAGTATCATAACTCCATTTATTACGTTGAGCGTTCAGGATCCGATCAGTTTCGTTGAGTATCCAGACTCCAAATATTACGTTGAGCGTTCAGGCTCCGGTCAGTTTCATTGGGTATCCAGACTCCGGTGATTATGTTGATCGTTCAGGCTCCGGTCATTTTCGTTGACTTTCCAGACTCGGGTTATTACGTTAAGCGTTCAGGTTCCGGTCAGTTTCGTTGAGTATCCAGACTCCGATTATTACGTTGAGCGTTCAGGCTCCGGTCAGTTTCGTTGGGTATCCAGAGTCCGATTATTACGTTGAGCGTTCAGGCTCCGGTCATTTTCGTTGAGTATCTAGACTCCTGTCATTACGGTGAACGTTCAGCCTCCCATCATTTTCGTTGAGTATCCATACTCTGGTCAATACATTGAGCGTTCAGGCTCCGGTCATTTTCGTTGAGTATCCAGACTCCGGTCATTACATTGAGCGTTCAGGATCCAGTCATTTTTGTTGAGTATCATAACTCTATTTATTACGTTGAGCGTTTAGGATCCGATCTGTTTCGTTGAGTATCCAGACTCCAAATATTACGTTGAGCGTTCAAGCTCTGGTCAGTTTCGTTGGGTATCCAGATTCCGATTATTAAGTTGAGCGTCAGGCTCCGATCATTTTCGTTGAGTATCCAGACTCCGATTATTATGTTGAGCGTTCAGGCTCTGGTCATTTTTGTTGAGTATCCAGACTCCGGTTATTAAGTTGAGCGTCAGGCTCCGATCATTTTCGTTGAGTATCCAGACTCCGATTATTACGTTCGGCGTTCAGGCTCCGGTCATTTTCGTTGAGTATCCTGACTCTGGTTATTACGTTGAGGGTTCAGACTCCGATCATTTTCGTTGAGTATCTAGACTCCTGTCATTACGTTGAATGTTCAGGCTCCGATCATTTTCATTGAGTATCAATACTCCGGTCAATACGTTGAGCGTTCAGGCTCCGGTCATTTTCGTTGAGTATCCAGACTCCGATTATTACGTTGAGCGTTCAGGCTCTGCTATTTTCGTTGAGTATCCTGACTCCGGTTATTACGTTGAGGGTTCAGACTCGGGTCATTTTTGTTGAGTATCTAGACTCCTGTTATTACGTTAAACGTTCAGCCTCCGATAATTTTCGTTGAGTATCTATACTTCGGTCAATACATTGAGCGTTCAGGCTCCGGTCATTTTCGTTGAGTATCCAGACTCCGGTCATTACATTGAGCGTTCAGGATCCAGTCATTTTTGTTGAGTATCATAACTCCATTTATTACGTTGAGCGTTCAGGATCCGATCAGTTTCGTTGAGTATCCAGACTCCAAATATTACGTTGAGCGTTCAGGCTCCGGTCAGTTTCATTGGGTATCCAGACTCCGGTGATTATGTTGATCGTTCAGGCTCCGGTCATTTTCGTTGACTTTCCAGACTCGGGTTATTACGTTAAGCGTTCAGGTTCCAGTCAGTTTCGTTGAGTATCCAGACTCCGATTATTACGTTGAGCGTTCAGGCGCCGGTCAGTTTCGTTGGGTATCCAGAGTCCGATTATTACGTTGAGCGTTCAGACTCCGGTCATTTTCGTTGAGTATCTAGACTCCTGTCATTACGTTGAACGTTCAGCCTCCGATCATTTTCGTTGAGTATCCAGACTCCGGTCATTACATTGAGCGTTCAGGATCCAGTCATTTTTGTTGAGTATCATAACTCCATTTATTACGTTGAGCGTTCAGGATCCGATCAGTTTCGTTGAGTATCCAGACTCCAAATATTACGTTGAGCGTTCAGGCTCCGGTCAGTTTCATTGGGTATCCAGACTCCGGTGATTATGTTGATCGTTCAGGCTCCGGTCATTTTCGTTGACTTTCCAGACTCGGGTTATTACGTTAAGCGTTCAGGTTCCGGTCAGTTTCGTTGAGTATCCAGACTCCGATTATTACGTTGAGCGTTCAGGCTCCGGTCAGTTTCGTTGGGTATCCAGAGTCCGATTATTACGTTGAGCGTTCAGGCTCCGGTCATTTTTGTTGAGTATCTAGACTCCTGTCATTACGGTGAACGTTCAGCCTCCCATCATTTTCGTTGAGTATCCATACTCTGGTCAATACATTGAGCGTTCAGGCTCCGGTCATTTTCGTTGAGTATCCAGACTCCGGTCATTACATTGAGCGTTCAGGATCCAGTCATTTTTGTTGAGTATCATAACTCTATTTATTACGTTGAGCGTTTAGGATCCGATCTGTTTCGTTGAGTATCCAGACTCCAAATATTACGTTGAGCGTTCAAGCTCTGGTCAGTTTCGTTGGGTATCCAGATTCCGATTATTAAGTTGAGCGTCAGGCTCCGATCATTTTCGTTGAGTATCCAGACTCCGATTATTATGTTGAGCGTTCAGGCTCTGGTCATTTTTGTTGAGTATCCAGACTCCGGTTATTAAGTTGAGCGTCAGGCTCCGATCATTTTCGTTGAGTATCCAGACTCCGATTATTACGTTCGGCGTTCAGGCTCCGGTCATTTTCGTTGAGTATCCTGACTCTGGTTATTACGTTGAGGGTTCAGACTCCGATCATTTTCGTTGAGTATCTAGACTCCTGTCATTACGTTGAATGTTCAGGCTCCGATCATTTTCATTGAGTATCAATAGTCCGGTCAATACGTTGAGCGTTCAGGCTCCGGTCATTTTCGTTGAGTATCCAGACTCCGGTTATTACATTGAGCGTTCAGGATCCAGTCATTTTTGTTGAGTATCATAACTCCATTTATTACGTTGAGCGTTCAGGATCCGATCAGTTTCGTTGAGTATCCAGACTCCAAATATTACGTTGAGCGTTCAGGCTTCGGTCAGTTTCGTTGGGTATCCAGACTCTGGTGATTACGTTGATCGCTCAGGCTCCGGTCATTTTCGTTGACTATACAGACTCTGGTTATTACGTTGAGCGTCCAGGCTCCGGTCAGTTTCGTTGAGCATCCAGATTCCGATTATTACGTTGAGCGTTCAGGCTCCGGTCAGTTTCGTTGGGTATCCAGACTCCGATTATTACGTTGAGTGTTCAGGCTCTGGTCATTTTCGTTGAGTATCCAAACTCCGGTTATTACGTTGAGGGTTCAGACTCCGGTCATTTTCGTTGAGTATCTAGACTCCTGTCATTACGTTGAACGTTCAGGCTCCGATCATTTTCGTTGAGTATCCATACTCCAGTCAATATGTTGAGCGTTAAGGCTCCGGTCATTTTCGTTGGGTATCTAGACTCCGGTCATTACATTGTGCGTTTAGGATCCAGTCATTTTTTTTAGTATCATAACTCCATTTATTACGTTGAGCGTTCAGGATCCGATCAGTTTCGTTGAGTATCCAGACTCCAAATATTACGTTGAGCGTTCAGGCTCCGGTCAGTTTCGTTGGGTATCCAGACTCCGGTGCTTACGTTGATCGTTCAGGCTCCGGTCATTTTCGTTGACTATCCAGACTCGGGTTATTATGTTAAGCGTTCAGGCTCCGGTCAGTTTCGTTCAGCATCCAGATTCCGATTATTACGTTGAGCGTTCAGGCTCCGGTCAGTTTCGTTGGGTATCCAGACTCCGATTATTACGTTGAGCGTTCAGGCTCTGGTCATTTTCGTTGAGTATCCAGACTCCGGTTATTACGTTGAGGGTTCAGACTCCGGTCATTTTCGTTGAGTATCTAGACTCCTGTCATTACGTTGAACGTTCAGGCTCCGATCATTTTCGTTGAGTATCCATACTCCGGTCATTACATTGAGCGTTCAGGATCCAGTCATTTTTGTTGAGTATCATAACTCCATTTATTACGTTGAGCGTTCAGGATCCGATCAGTTTCGTTGAGTATCCAGACTCCAAATATTACGTTGAGCGTTCAGGCTTCTTTCAGTTTCGTTCGGTATCCAGACTCCGGTGATTACGTTGATCGCTCAGGCTCCGGTCATTTTCGTTGACTATTCAGACTCTAGTTATTACATTGAGCGTCCAGGCTCCGGTCAGTTTCGTTGAGTATCCAGATTCCGATTATTACGTTGAGCGTTCAGGCTCCGGTCAGTTTTGTTGGGTATCCAGACTCCGATTATTACGTTGAGCGTTCAGGCTCTGGTCATTTTCGTTGAGTATCCAGACTCCGGTTATTACGTTGAGGGTTCAGACTCCGGTCATTTTCGTTGAGTATCCTGACTCTGGTTATTACGTTGAGGGTTTAGACTCCGGTAATTTTCGTTGAGTATCTAGACTCCTGTCATTACGTTGAACGTTCAGGCTCCGATCATTTTCGTTGAGTATCCATACTCCGGTCAATATGTTGAGCGTTAAGGCTCCGGTCATTTTCGTTGGGTATCTAGACTCCGGTCATTACATTGTGCGTTTAGGATCCAGTCATTTTTTTTAGTATCATAACTCCATTTATTACGTTGAGCGTTCAGGATCCAATCAGGTTCGTTGAGTATCCAGACTCCAAATATTACGTTGAGCGTTCAGGCTCCGGTCAGTTTCGTTGGGTATCCAGACTCCGGTGATTACGTTGATCGTTCTGGCTCCGGTCATTTTTGTTGACTCTCCAGACTCGGGTTATTATGTTAAGCGTTCAGGCTCCGGTCAGTTTCGTTGAGCATCCAGATTCCGATTATTACGTTGAGCGTTCAGGCTCCGGTCAGTTTCGTTGGGTATCCAGACTCCGATTATTACGTTGAGCGTTCAGGCTCTGTTCATTTTCAATGAGTATCCAGACTCCGGTTATTACGTTGAGGGTTCAGACTCCGGTCATTTTCGTTGAGTATCTAGACTCCTGTCATTACGTTGAACGTTCAGGCTCCGATCATTTTCGTTGAGTATCCATACTCCGGTCATTACATTGAGCGTTCAGGATCCAGTCATTTTTGTTGAGTATCATAACTCCATTATTACATTGAGCGTTCAGGATCCGATCAGTTTCGTTGAGTATCCAGACTCCAAATATTACGTTGAGCGTTCAGGCTTCGGTCAGTTTCGTTCGGTATCCAGACTCCGGTGATTACGTTGATCGCTCAGGCTCCGGTCATTTTCGTTGACTATACAGACTCTGGTTATTACATTGAGCGTCCATGCTCCGGTCAGTTTCGTTGAGTATCCAGATTCCGATTATTACGTTGAGCGTTCAGGCTCCGGTCAGTTTCGTTGGGTATCCAGACTCCGATTATTACGTTGAGCGTTCAGGCTCTGGTCATTTTCGTTGAGTATCCAGACTCCGGTTATTACGTTGAGGGTTCAGACTCCGGTCATTTTCGTTGAGTATCCTGACTCTGGTTATTACGTTGAGGGTTCAAACTCCGGTCATTTTCGTTGAGTATCTAGACTCCTGTCATTACGTTGAACGTTCAGGCTCCGATCATTTTCGTTGAGTATCCATACTCCGGTCAATATGTTGAGCGTTAAGGCTCCGGTCATTTTCGTTGGGTATCTAGACTCCGGTCATTACATTGTGCGTTTAGGATCCAGTCATTTTTTTTTAGTATCATAACTCCATTTATTACGTTGAGCGTTCAGGATCTGATCAGTTTCGTTGAGGATCCAGACTCTAAATATTATGTTGAGCGTTCAGGCTCCGGTCAGTTTTGTTGGGTATCCAGACTCTGGTGATTACGTTGATCGTTCAGGCTCTGGTCATTTTCGTTGACTATCCAGACTCGGGTTATTACGTTAAGCGTTCAGGCTCCGGTCAGTTTCGTTGAGTATCCAGATTCCGATCATTAAGTTGAGCGTCAGGCTCTGATCATTTTCGTTGAGTATCCAGACTCCGATTATTACGTTGAGCGTTCAGGCTCCTGTCATTTTCGTTGAGTATCCAGACTCCGGTTATTAAGTTGAGCGTCAGGCTCCGATCATTTTCGTTGAGTATCCAGACTCCGATTATTACGTTGAGCGTTCAGGCTCCGGTCATTTTCGTTGAGTATCCTGACTCTGGTTATTACGTTGAGGGTTCAGACTCCGGTCATTTTCATTGAGTATCTAGACTCCTGTCATTACGTTGAACGTTCAGGCTCCGATCATTTTTGTTGAGTATCCATACTCCGGTCAATACGTTGAGCGTTCAGGCTCCGGTCATTTTCGTTGGGTATCTAGACTCCGGTAATTACATTGTGCGTTTAGGATCCAGTCATTTTTTTTTAGTATAATAACTCCATTTATTACGTTGAGCGTTCAGGATCCAATCAGTTTGGTTGAGTATCTAGACTCCAAATATTATGTTGAGCGTTCAGGCTCTGGTCAGTTTTGTTGGGTATCCAGACTCTGATTATTACGTTGAGCATTCAGGCTCCGGTCCTTTTCGTTGAGTATCCAGACTCCGGTTATTAAGTTGAGCGTCAGACTCCGATCATTTTCGGTGAGTATCTAGACTCCGATTATTACGTTGAGCGTTCAGGCTCCGGTCATTTTCGTTGAGTATCCCGACTCTGCTTATTACATTGAGGGTTCAGACTCCGGTCATTTTCGTTGAGTATCTAGACTCCTGTCATTACATTGAATGTTCAGGCTCCGATCATTTTCATTGAGTATCAATACTCCGGTCAATACGTTGAGCGTTCAGGCTCCGGTCATTTTCGTTGAGTATCCAGACTCCGGTCATTACATTGAGCGTTCAGGATCCAGTCATTTTTGTTGAGTATCATAAATCCAATTATTACGTTGAGCGTTCAGGATCTGATCAGTTTCGTTGAGTATCCAGACTCCAAATATTACGTTGAGCGTTCAGGCTTCGGTCAGTTTCGTTGGGTATCCAGACTCCGGTGATTACGTTGATCGCTCAGGCTCCGGTCATTTTCATTGACTATACAGACTCTGGTTATTACGTTGAGCGTCCAGGCTCCGGTCAGTTTCGTTGAGTATCCAGATTCCGATTATTACGTTGAGCGTTCAGGCTCCTGTCAGTTTCGTTGGGTATCCAGACTCCGATTATTACGTTAAGCGTTCAGGCTCTGGTCATTTTCGTTGAGTATCCAGACTCCGGTTATTACGTTGAGGGTTCAAACTCCGGTCATTTTCGTTGAGTATCTAGACTCCTGTCATTACGTTGAACGTTGAGGCTCCGATCATTTTCGTTGAGTATCCATACTTCGGTCAATATGTTGAGCGTTAAGGCTCCGGTCATTTTCGTTGGGTATCTAGACTCCGGTCATTACATTGTGCGTTTAGGATCCAGTCATTTTTTTTGAGTATCATAACTCCATTTATTACGTTGAGCGTTCAGGATCCGATCAGTTTCGTTGAGTATCCAGACTCCAAATATTATGTTGAGCGTTCAGGCTCCGGTCAGTTTTGTTGGGTATCCAGACTCTGGTGATTACGTTGATCGTTCAGGCTCTGGTCATTTTCGTTGACTATCCAGACTCGGGTTATTACGTTAAGCGTTCAGGCTCCGGTCAGTTTCGTTGAGTATCCAGATTCCGATTATTAAGTTGAGCGTCAGGCTCCGATCATTTTTGTTGAGTATCCAGACTCCGATTATTACGTTGAGCGTTCACGCTCCGGTCATTTTCGTTGAGTATCCAGACTCCGGTTATTAAGTTGAGCGTCAGGCTCCGATCATTTTCGTTGAGTATCCAGACTCCGATTATTACGTTGAGCGTTCAGGCTCCGGTCATTTTCGTTGAGTATCCTGACTCTGGTTATTACGTTGAGGGTTCAGACTCCGGTCATTTTCATTGAGTATCTAGACTCCTGTCATTACGTTGAACGTTCAGGCTCCGATCATTTTCGTTTAGTATCCATACTCCGGTCAATACGTTGAGCGCTCAAGCTCCGGACATTTTTGTTGGGTATCTAGACTCCGGTAATTACATTGTGCGTTTAGGATCCAGTCATTTTTTTTGAGTATCATAACTCCATTTATTACGTTGAGCATTCAGGATCCGATCAGTTTGGTTGAGTATCCAGACTCCAAATATTATGTTGAGTGTTCAGGCTCTCGTCAGTTTTGTTGGGTATCCAGACTCTGATTATTACGTTGAGCATTCAGGCTTCGGTCATTTTCGTTGAGTATCCAGACTCCGGTTATTAAGTTGAGCGTCAGGCTCCGATCATTTTCGTTGAGTATCTAGACTCCGATTATTACGTTGAGCGTTTAGGCTCCGGTCATTTTCGTTGAGTATCCCGACTCTGCTTATTACGTTGAGGGTTCAGACTCCGGTCATTTTCATTGAGTATCTAGACTCCTATCATTACATTGAATGTTCAGGCTCCGATCATTTTCATTGAGTACCAATTCTCCGGTCAATACGTTGAGCGTTCAGGCTCCGGTCATTTTCGTTGAGTATCCAGACTCCGGTCATTACATTGAGCGTTCAGGATCCAGTCATTTTTGTTGAGTATCATAACTCCAATTATTACGTTGAGCGTTCAGGATCCGATCAGTTTCGTTGAGTATCCAGACTCCGATTATTACGTTGAGCGTTCAGGCTTCGGTCAGTTTCGTTGGGTATCCAGACTCCGGTGATTACGTTGGTCGCTCAGGCTCCGGTCATTTTCGTTGACTATACAGACTCTGGTTATTACGTTGAGCGTCCACGCTCCGGTCAGTTTCGTTGAGTATCCAGATTCCGATTATTACGTTGAGCGTTCAGGCTCCTGTCATTTTCGTTGAGTATCCAGACTCCGGTTATTACGTTGAGGGTTCAGACTCCGGTCATTTTCGTTGAGTATCCTGACTCTGGTTATTACGTTGAGGGTTCAAACTCCGGTCATTTTCGTTGAGTATCTAGACTCCTGTCATTACGTTGAACGTTCAGGCTCCGATCATTTTCGTTGAGTATCCATACTCCGGTCAATATGTTGAGCGTTAAGGCTCCGGTCATTTTCGTTGGGTATCTAGACTCCAGTCATTACATTGTGCGTTTAGGATCCAGTCATTTTTTTTTAGTATCATAACTCCATTTATTACGTTGAGCGTTCAGGATCTGATCAGTTTCGTTGAGTATCCAGACTCTAAATATTATGTTGAGCGTTCAGGCTCCGGTCAGTTTTGTTGGGTATCCAGACTCTGGTGATTACGTTGATCGTTCAGGCTCTGGTCATTTTCGTTGACTATCCAGACTCGGGTTATTACGTTAAGCGTTCAGGCTCCGGTCAGTTTCGTTGAGTATCCAGATTCCGATTATTAAGTTGAGCGTCAGGCTCCGATCATTTTCGTTGAGTATCCAGACTCCGATTATTACGTTGAGCGTTCAGGCTCCTGTCATTTTCGTTGAGTATCCAGACTCCGGTTATTAAGTTGAGTGTCAGGCTCCGATCATTTTCGTTGAGTATCCAGACTCCGATTATTACGTTGAGCGTTCAGGCTCCGGTCATTTTCGTTGAGTATCCTGACTCTGGTTATTACGTTGAGGGTTCAGACTCCGGTCATTTTCATTGAGTATCTAGACTCCTGTCATTACGTTGAACGTTCAGGCTCCGATCATTTTTGTTGAGTATCCATACTCCGGTCAATACGTTGAGCGTTCAGGCTCCGGTCATTTTCGTTGGGTATCTAGACTCCGGTAATTACATTGTGCGTTTAGGATCCAGTCATTTTTTTTAGTATAATAACTCCATTTATTACGTTGAGCGTTCAGGATCCGATCAGTTTGGTTGAGTATCTAGACTCCAAATATTATGTTGAGCGTTCAGGCTCTGGTCAGTTTTGTTGGGTATCCAGACTCTGATTATTACGTTGAGCATTCAGGCTCCGGTCCTTTTCGTTGAGTATCCAGACTCCGGTTATTAAGTTGAGCGTCAGACTCCGATCATTTTCGGTGAGTATCTAGACTCCGATTATTACGTTGAGCGTTCAGGCTCCGGTCATTTTCGTTGAGTATCCCGACTCTGCTTATTACATTGGGGGTTCAGACTCCGGTCATTTTCGTTGAGTATCTAGACTCCTGTCATTACGTTGAATGTTCAGGCTCCGATCATTTTCATTGAGTATCAATACTCCGGTCAATACGTTGAGCGTTCAGGCTCCGGTCATTTTCGTTGAGTATCCAGACTCCGGTCATTACATTGAGCGTTCAGGATCCAGTCATTTTTGTTGAGTATCATAAATCCAATTATTACGTTGAGCGTTCAGGATCTGATCAGTTTCGTTGAGTATCCAGACTCCAAATATTACGTTGAGCGTTCAGGCTTCGGTCAGTTTCGTTGGGTATCCAGACTCCGGTGATTACGTTGATCGCTCAGGCTCCGGTCATTTTCATTGACTATACAGACTCTGGTTATTACGTTGAGCGTCCAGGCTCCGGTCAGTTTCGTTGAGTATCCAGATTCCGATTATTACGTTGAGCGTTCAGGCTCCTGTCAGTTTCGTTGGGTATCCAGACTCCGATTATTACGTTAAGCGTTCAGGCTCTGGTCATTTTCGTTGAGTATCCAGACTCCGGTTATTACGTTGAGGGTTCAAACTCCGGTCATTTTCGTTGAGTATCTAGACTCCTGTCATTACGTTGAACGTTGAGGCTCCGATCATTTTCGTTGAGTATCCATACTTCGGTCAATATGTTGAGCGTTAAGGCTCCGGTCATTTTCGTTGGGTATCTAGACTCCGGTCATTACATTGTGCGTTTAGGATCCAGTCATTTTTTTTTAGTATCATAACTCCATTTATTACGTTGAGCGTTCAGGATCCGATCAGTTTCGTTGAGTATCCAGACTCCAAATATTATGTTGAGCGTTCAGGCTCCGGTCAGTTTTGTTGGGTATCCAGACTCTGGTGATTACGTTGATCGTTCAGGCTCTGGTCATTTTCGTTGACTATCCAGACTCGGGTTATTACGTTAAGCGTTCAGGCTCCGGTCACTTTCGTTGAGTATCCAGATTCCGATTATTAAGTTGAGCGTCAGGCTCCGATCATTTTTGTTGAGTATCCAGACTCCGATTATTACGTTGAGCGTTCACGCTCCGGTCATTTTCGTTGAGTATCCAGACTCCGGTTATTAAGTTGAGCGTCAGGCTCCGATCATTTTCGTTGAGTATCCAGACTCCGATTATTACGTTGAGCGTTCAGGCTCCGGTCATTTTCGTTGAGTATCCTGACTCTGCTTATTACGTTGAGGGTTCAGACTCCGGTCATTTTCATTGAGTATCTAGACTCCTGTCATTACGTTGAACGTTCAGGCTCCGATCATTTTCGTTTAGTATCCATACTCCGGTCAATACGTTGAGCGCTCAAGCTCCGGACATTTTTGTTGGGTATCTAGACTCCGGTAATTACATTGTGCGTTTAGGATCCAGTCATTTTTTTTGAGTATCATAACTCCATTTATTACGTTGAGCATTCAGGATCCGATCAGTTTGGTTGAGTATCCAGACTCCAAATATTATGTTGAGTGTTCAGGCTCTCGTCAGTTTTGTTGGGTATCCAGACTCTGATTATTACGTTGAGCATTCAGGCTTCGGTCATTTTCGTTGAGTATCCAGACTCCGGTTATTAAGTTGAGCGTCAGGCTCCGATCATTTTCGTTGAGTATCTAGACTCCGATTATTACGTTGAGCGTTTAGGCTCCGGTCATTTTCGTTGAGTATCCCGACTCTGCTTATTACGTTGAGGGTTCAGACTCCGGTCATTTTCATTGAGTATCTAGACTCCTATCATTACATTGAATGTTCAGGCTCCGATCATTTTCATTGAGTACCAATTCTCCGGTCAATACGTTGAGCGTTCAGGCTCCGGTCATTTTCGTTGAGTATCCAGACTCCGGTCATTACATTGAGCGTTCAGGATCCAGTCATTTTTGTTGAGTATCATAACTCCAATTATTACGTTGAGCGTTCAGGATCCGATCAGTTTCGTTGAGTATCCAGACTCCGATTATTACGTTGAGCGTTCAGGCTTCGGTCAGTTTCGTTGGGTATCCAGACTCCGGTGATTACGTTGGTCGCTCAGGCTCCGGTCATTTTCGTTGACTATACAGACTCTGGTTATTACGTTGAGCGTCCACGCTCCGGTCAGTTTCGTTGAGTATCCAGATTCCGATTATTACGTTGAGCGTTCAGGCTCCTGTCAGTTTCGTTGGGTATCCAGACTCCGATTATTACGTTGAGCGTTCAGGCTCTGGTCATTTTCGTTGAGTATCCAGACTCCGGTTATGACGTTGAGGGTTCAGACTCCGGTCATTTTCGTTGAGTATCTAGACTCCTGTCATTACGTTGAACGTTGAGGCTCCGATCATTTTCGTTGAGTATCCATACTTCGGTCAATATGTTGAGCGTTAAGGCTCCGGTCATTTTCGTTGGGTATCTAGACTCCAGTCATTACATTGTGCGTTTAGGATCCAGTCATTTTTTTTGAGTATCATAACTCCATTTATTACGTTGCGCGTTCAGGATCCGATCAGTTTCGTTGAGTATCCAGACTCCAAATATTATGTTGAGCGTTCAGGCTCCGGTCAGTTTTGTTGGGTATCCAGACTCTGGTGATTACGTTGATCGTTCAGGCTCTGGTCATTTTCGTTGACTATCCAGACTCGGGTTATTACGTTAAGTGTTAAGGCTCCGGTCAGTTTCGTTGAGTATCCAGATTCCGATTATTAAGTTGAGCGTCAGGCTCCGATCATTTTTGTTGAGTATCCAGACTCCGATTATTACGTTGAACGTTCAGGCTCCGGTCATTTTCGTTGAGTATCCAGACTCCGGTTATTAAGTTGAGCGTCAGGCTCCGATCATTTTCGTTGAGTATCCAGACTCCGATTATTACGTTGAGCGTTCAGGCCCCGGTCATTTTCGTTGAGTATCCTGACTCTGGTTATTACGTTGAGGGTTCAGACTCCAGTCATTTTCATTGAGTATCTAGACTCCTGTCATTACATTGAACGTTCAGGCTCCGATCATTTTCGTTTAGTATCCATACTCCGAACAATACGTTGAGCGCTCAGGCTCCGGTCATTTTCGTTGGGTATCTAGACTCTGGTAATTACATTGTGCGTTTAGGATCCAGTCATTTTTTTTGAGTATCATAACTCCATTTATTACGTTGAGCGTTCAGGATCTGATCAGTTTGGTTGAGTATCCAGAATCCAAATATTACGTTGAGCGTTCAGGCTTCGGTCAGTTTCGTTGGGTATCCAGACTCCGGTGATTACGTTGATCGCTCCGACTCCGGTCATTTTCGTTGACTATAAAGACTCTGGTTATTACGTTGAGCGTCCAGGCTACGGTCAGTTTCGTTGAGTATCTAGATTCCGATTATTACGTTGAGCGTTCAGGCTCCGGTCAGTTTCGTTGGGTATCCAGACTCCAGTCAATATGTTGAGCATTAAGGCTCCGGTCATTTTCGTTGGGTATCTAGACTCCGGTCATTACATTGTGCGTTTAGGATCCAGTCATTTTTTTGAGTATCATAACTCCATTTATTACGTTGAGCGTTCAGGATTTGATCAGTTTCGTTGAGTATCCAGACTCCAAATATTATGTTGAGCGTTCAGGCTCCGGTCAGTTTTGTTGGGTATCCAGACTCTGGTGATTACGTTGATCGTTCAGGATCTAGTCATTTTCGTTGACTATCCAGACTCGGGTTATTACGTTAAGCATTCAGGCTCCGGTCAGTTTCGTTGAGTATCCAGATTCCGATTATTAAGTTGAGCGTCAGGCTCCGATCATTTTCGTTGAGTATCCAGACTCCGATTATTACGTTGAGCGTTCAGGCTCCTGTCATTTTCGTTGAGTATCCAGACTCCGGTTATTAAGTTGAGCGTCAGGCTCCGGTCATTTTTGTTGAGTATCCAGACTCCGATTATTACGTTGAGCGTTCAGGCTCTGGTCATTTTCGTTGAGTATCCAGACTCCGGTTATTACGTTGAGGGTTCAGACTCCGGTCATTTTCATTAAGTATCTAGACTCCTGTCATTACGTTAAGCGTTCAGGATCCGATCATTTTCGTTGAGTATCCATACTCCGGTCAATATGTTGAGCGTTAAGGCTCCGGTCATTTTCGTTGGGTATCTAGACTCTGGTAATTACATTGTGCGTTTAGGATCCAGTCATTTTTTTTGAGTATCATAACTCCATTTATTACGTTGAGCGTTCAGGATCTGATCAGTTTGGTTGAGTATCCAGAATCCAAATATTATGTTGAGCGTTCAGGCTCTGGTCAGTTTTGTTGGGTATCCAGACTCTGATTATTACGTTGAGCATTCAGGCTCCGGTCATTTTCGTTGAGTATCCAGACTCCGGTTATTAAGTTCAGCGTCAGGCTCCGATCATTTTCGTTGAGTATCTAGACTCCGATTATTACGTTGAGCGTTCAGGCTCCGGTCATTTTCGTTGAGTATCCTGACTCTGCTTATTACGTTGAGGGTTCAGACTCCGGTCATTTTCGTTGAGTATCTAGACTCTTATCATTACGTTGAATGTTCAGGCTCCGATCATTTTCATTGAGTATCAATACTCCGGTCAATACGTTGAGCGTTCAGGCTCCGGTCATTTTCGTTGAGTATCCAGACTCCGGTCATTACATTGAGCGTTCAGGATCCAGTCATTTTTGTTGAGTATCATAACTCCAATTATTACATTGAGCGTTCAGGATCCGGTCATTTTCGTTGACTATACAGACTCCAAATATTACGTTGAGCGTTCAGGCTTCGGTCAGTTTCGTTGGGTATCCAGACTCCGGTGATTACGTTGATCGCTCAGGCTCCGGTCATTTTCGTTGACTATACAGACTCTGGTTATTACGTTGAGCGTCCAGGCTCCGGTCAGTTTCGTTGAGTATCCAGATTCCGATTATTACGTTGAGCGTTCAGGCTCCTGTCAGTTTCGTTGGGTATCCAGACTCCGATTATTACGTTGAGCGTTCAGGCTCTGGTCATTTTCGTTGAGTATCCAGACTCCGGTTATTACGTTGAGGGTTCAGACTCCGGTCATTTTCGTTGAGTATCTAGACTCCTGTCATTACGTTGAACGTTGAGGCTCCGATCATTTTCGTTGAGTATCAATACTTCGGTCAATATGTTGAGCGTTAAGGCTCCGGTCATTTTCGTTGGGTATCTAGACTCCAGTCATTACATTGTGCTTTTAGGATCCAGTCATTTTTTTTGAGTATCATAACTCCATTTATTACGTTGCGCGTTCAGGATCCGATCAGTTTCGTTGAGTATCCAGACTCCAAATATTATGTTGAGCGTTCAGGCTCCGGTCAGTTTTGTTGGGTATCCAGACTCTGGTGATTACGTTGATCGTTCAGGCTCTGGTCATTTTCGTTGACTATCCAGACTCGGGTCATTACGTTAAGCGTTCAGGCTCCGGTCAGTTTCGTTGAGTATCCAGATTCCGATTATTAAGTTGAGCGTCAGGCTCCGATCATTTTTGTTGAGTATCCAGACTCCGATTATTACGTTGAACGTTCAGGCTCCGGTCATTTTCGTTGAGTATCCAGACTCCGGTTATTAAGTTGAGCGTCAGGCTCCGATCATTTTCGTTGAGTATCCAGACTCCGATTATTACGTTGAGCGTTCAGGCCCCGGTCATTTTCGTTGAGTATCCTGACTCTGGTTATTACGTTGAGGGTTCAGACTCCGGTCATTTTCATTGAGTATCTAGACTCCTGTCATTACATTGAACGTTCAGGCTCCGATCATTTTCGTTTAGTATCCATACTCCGGTCAATACGTTGAGCGCTCAGGCTCCGGTCATTTTTGTTGGGTATCTAGACTCTGGTAATTACATTGTGCGTTTAGGATCCAGTCATTTTTCTTGAGTATCATAACTCCATTTATTACGTTGAGCGTTCAGGATCTGATCAGTTTGGTTGAGTATCCAGAATCCAAATATTATGTTGAGCGTTCAGGCTCTGGTCAGTTATGTTGGGTATCCAGACTCTGATTATTACGTTGAGCATTCAGGCTCCGGTCATTTTCGTTGAGTATCCAGACTCCGGTTATTAAGTTCAGCGTCAGGCTCCGATCATTTTCGTTGAGTATCTAGACTCCGATTATTACGTTGAGCGTTCAGGCTCCGGTCATTTTCGTTGAGTATCCTGACTCTGCTTATTACGTTGAGGGTTCAGACTCCGGTCATTTTCGTTGAGTATCTAGACTCCTATCATTACGTTGAATGTTCAGGCTCCGATCATTTTCATTGAGTATCAATACTCCGGTCAATACGTTGAGCGTTCAGGCTCCGGTCATTTTCGTTGAGTATCCAGACTCCGGTCATTACATTGAGCGTTCAGGATCCAGTCATTTTTGTTGAGTATCATAACTCCAATTATTACATTGAGCGTTCAGGATCCGGTCATTTTCGTTGACTATACAGACTCCAAATATTACGTTGAGCGTTCAGGCTTCGGTCAGTTTCGTTGGGTATCCAGACTCCGGTGATTACGTTGATCGCTCAGGCTCCGGTCATTTTCGTTGACTATACAGACTCTGGTTATTACGTTGAGCGTCCAGGCTCCGGTCAGTTTCGTTGAGTATCCAGATTCCAATTATTACGTTGAGCGTTCAGGCTCCTGTCAGTTTCGTTGGGTATCCAGACTCCGATTATTATGTTGAGCGTTCAGGCTCTGGTCATTTTCGTTGAGTATCCAGACTCCGGTTATTACGTTGAGGGTTCAGACTCCGGTCATTTTCGTTGAGTATCTAGACTCCTGTCATTACGTTGAACGTTGAGGCTCCGATCATTTTCGTTGAGTATCCATACTTCGGTCAATATGTTGAGCGTTAAGGCTCCGGTCATTTTCGTTGGGTATCTAGACTCCAGTCATTACATTGTGCGTTTAGGATCCAGTCATTTTTTCCAGTATCATAACTCCTTTTATTACGTTGCGCGTTCAGGATCCGATCAGTTTCGTTGAGTATCCAGACTCCAAATATTATGTTGAGCGTTCAGGCTCCGGTCAGTTTTGTTGGGTATCCAGACTCTGGTGATTACGTTGATCGTTCAGGCTCTGGTTATTTTCGTTGACTATCCAGACTCTGGTTATTACGTTAAGCGTTCAGGCTCCGGTCAGTTTCGTTGAGTATCCAGATTCCGATTATTAAGTTGAGCGTCAGGCTCCGATCATTTTCGTTGAGTATCCAGACTCCGATTATTACGTTGAGCATTCAGGCTCCGGTCATTTTCATTGAGTATCCAGACTCCGGTTATTAAGTTGAGCGTCAGGCTCCGATCATTTTCGTTGAGTATCCAGACTCTGATTATTACGTTGAGCGTTCAGGCTCCGGTCATTTTCGTTGAGTATCCTGACTCTGGTTATTACGTTGAGGGTTCAGACTCCGGTCATTTTCGTTGAGTATCTAGCCTCCTGTCATTACGTTGAATGTTCAGGCTCCGATCATTTTCATTGAGTATCAATACTCCGGTCAATACGTTGAGCGTTCAGGCTCCGGTCATTTTCGTTGAGTATCCAGACTCCGGTCATTACATTGAGCGTTCAGGATCCAGTCATTTTTGTTGAGTATCATAACTCCATTTATTACGTTGAGCGTTCAGGATCCGATCAGTTTCGTTGAGTATCCAGACTCCAAATATTACGTTGAGCGTTCAGGCTTCGGTCAGTTTCGTTGGGTATCCAGACTCCGGTGATTACGTTGATCGCTCCGACTCCGGTCATTTTCGTTGACTATAAAGACTCTGGTTATTACGTTGAGCGTCCAGGCTACGGTCAGTTTCGTTGAGTATCTAGATTCCGATTATTACGTTGAGCGTTCAGGCTCCGGTCAGTTTCGTTGGGTATCCAGACTCCGATTATTACGTTGAGCGTTCAGGCTCTGGTCATTTTCGTTGAGTATCCAGACTCCGGTTATTACGTTGAGGGTTCAGACTTCGGTCATTTTCGTTGAGTATCTAGACTCCTGTCATTACGTTGAACGTTCAGGCTCTGATCATTTTCGTTGAGTATCCATACTCCAGTCAATATGTTGAGCATTAAGGCTCCGGTCATTTTCGTTGGGTATCTAGACTCCGGTCATTACATTGTGCGTTTAGGATCCAGTCATTTTTTTGAGTATCATAACTCCATTTATTACGTTGAGCGTTCAGGATTTGATCAGTTTCGTTGAGTATCCAGACTCCAAATATTATATTGAGCGTTCAGGCTCCGGTCAGTTTTGTTGGGTATCCAGACTCTGGTGATTACGTTGATCGTTCAGGATCTAGTCATTTTCGTTGACTATCCAGACTCGGGTTATTACGTTAAGCATTCAGGCTCCGGTCAGTTTCGTTGAGTATCCAGATTCCGATTATTAAGTTGAGCGTCAGGCTCCGATCATTTTCGTTGAGTATCCAGACTCCGATTATTACGTTGAGCGTTCAGGCTCCTGTCATTTTCGTTGAGTATCCAGACTCCGGTTATTAAGTTGAGCGTCAGGCTCCGGTCATTTTTGTTGAGTATCCAGACTCCGATTATTACGTTGAGCGTTCAGGCTCTGGTCATTTTCGTTGAGTATCCAGACTCCGGTTATTACGTTGAGGGTTCAGACTCCGGTCATTTTCATTAAGTATCTAGACTCCTGTCATTACGTTGAGCGTTCAGGATCCGATCATTTTCGTTGAGTATCCATACTCCGGTCAATATGTTGAGCGTTAAGGCTCCGGTCATTTTCGTTGGGTATCTAGACTCCGGTCATTACATTGTGCGTTTAGGATCCAATCTTTTTTTTTTAGTATCATAACTCCATTTCTTACGTTGAGCGTTCAGGATCCGATCAGTTTCGTTGAGTATCCAGACTCCAAATATTATGTTGAGCGTTCAGGCTCCGGTCAGTTTTATTGGGTATCCAGACTCTGGTGATTACGTTGATCGTTCAGGCTCTGGTCATTTTCGTTGACTATCCAGACTCGGGTTATTACGTTAAGCGTTCAGGCTCCGGTCAGTTTCGTTGAGTATCCAGATTCCGATTATTAAGTTGAGCGTCAGGCTCCGATCATTTTTGTTGAGTATCCAGACTCCGATTATTACGTTGAGCGTTCAGGCTCCGATCATTTTCGTTGAGTATCCATACTCCGGTCAATATGTTGAGCGTTAAGGCTCCGGTCATTTTTGTTGGGTATCTAGACTCCGGTCATTACATTGTGCGTTTAGGATCCAGTCATTTTTTTTGAGAATCATAACTCCATTTATTACGTTGAGCGTTCAGGATCTGATCAATTTCGTTGAGTATCCAGACTCCAAATATTATGTTGAGCGTTTAGGCTCCGGTCAGTTTTGTTGGGTATCCGGACTCTGGTGATTACGTTGATCGTTCAGGCTCTGGTCATTTTCGTTGACTATCCAGACTCCGGTTATAACGTTGAGGGTTCAGACTCCGATCATTTTCGTTGAGTATCTAGACTCCTATCATTACGTTGAATGTTCAGGCTCCGATCATTTTCATTGAGTATCAATACTCCGGTCAATACGTTGAGCGTTCAGGCTCCGGTCATTTTCGTTGAGTATCCAGACTCCGGTCATTACATTGAAAATTTAAGATCCAGTCATTTTTGTTGAGTATCATAACTCCATTTATTCCGTTGAGCGTTCAGGATCCGATCAGTTTCGTTGAGTATCCAGACTCCAAATATTACGTTGAGCGTTCAGGCTTCGGTCAGTTTTGTTGGGTATCCAGACTCCGGTGATTACGTTGATCGCTCAGGCTCCGGTCATTTTCGTTGACTATAAAGACTCTGGTTATTACGTTGAGCGTCCAGGCTACGGTCAGTTTCGTTGAGTATCCAGATTCCGATTATTACGTTGAGCGTTCAGGCTCCGGTCAGTTTCGTTGGGTATCCAGACTCCGATTATTACGTTAAGCGTTCAGGCTCCGGTCAGTTTCGTTGAGTATCCAGATTCCGATTATTAAGTTGAGCGTCAGGATCCGATCATTTTCGTTGAGTATCCAGACTCCGATTATTACGTTGAGCGTTCAGGCTCCGGTCATTTTCGTTGAGTATCCAGACTCCGGTTATTAAGTTGAGCGTCAGGCTCCGATTATTTTCGTTGAGTATCCAGACTCCGATTATTACGTTGAGCGTTCAGGCTCCGGTCATTTTCGTTGAGTATCCTGACTCTAGTTATTACGTTGAGGGTTCAGACTCCGGTCATTTTCGTTGAGTATCTAGACTCCTGTCATTACGTTGAATGTTCAGGCTCCGATCATTTTCATTGAGTATCAATACTCCTGTCAATACGTTGAGCGTTCAGGCTCCGGTCATTTTCGTTGAGTATCCAGACTCCGGTCATTACATTGAGCGTTCAGGATCCAGTCATTTTTGTTGAGTATCATAACTCCATTTATTACGTTGAGCGTTCAGGATCCGATCAGTTTCGTTGAGTATCCAGACTCCAAATATTACGTTGAGCGTTCAGGCTTCGGTCAGTTTCGTTGGGTATCCAGACTCCGGTGATTACGTTGATCGCTCAGGCTCCGGTCATTTTCGTTGACTATAAAGACTCTGGTTATTACGTTGAGCGTCCAGGCTACGGTCAGTTTTGTTGATTATCCAGATTCCGATTATTACGTTGAGCGTTCAGCCTCCGGTCAGTTTCGTTGGGTATCCAGACTCCGATTATTACGTTGAGCGTTCAGGCTCTGGTCATTTTCGTTGAGTATCCAGACTCCGGTTATTACGTTGAGGGTTCAGACTCCGGTCATTTTCGTTGAGTATCTAGACTCCTATCATTACGTTGAACGTTCAGGCTCCGACCATTTTCGTTGAGTATCCATACTCCGGTCAATATGTTGAGCATTAAGGCTCCGGTCATTTTCGTTGGGTATCTAGACTCCGGTCATTACAGTGTGCGTTTAGGATCCAGTCATTTTTTTTCAGTATCATAACTCCATTTATTACGTTGAGCGTTCAGGATCTGATCAGTTTCGTTGAGTATCCAGACTCCAAATATTATGTTGAGCGTTCAGGCTCCGGTCAGTTTTGTTGGGTATCCAGACTCTGGTGATTACGTTGATCGTTCAGGCTCTGGTCATTTTCGTTGACTATCCAGACTCGGGTTATTACGTTAAGCGTTCAGGCTCCGGTCAGTTTCGTTGAGTATCCAGATTCCGATTATTAAGTTGAGCGTCAGGCTCCGATCATTTTCGTTGAGTATCCAGACTCCGATTATTACGTTGAGCGTTCAGGCTCCGGTCATTTTCTTTTAGTATCCAGACTCTGGTTATTAAGTTGAGCGTCAGGCTCCGATCATTTTCGTTGAGTATCCAGACTCCGATTATTACGTTGAGCGTTCAGGCTCCGGTCATTTTCGTTGAGTATCCTGACTCCGGTTATTACGTTGAGGGTTCAGACTCCGGTCATTTTCGTTGAGTATCTAGACTCCTGTCATTACGTTGAATGTTCAGGCTCCGATCATTTTCATTGAGTATCAATACTCCGGTCAATACGTTGAGCGTTCAGGCTCCGGTCATTTTCGTTGAGTATCCAGACTCCGGTCATTACATTGAGCGTTTAGGATCCAGTCATTTTTGTTGAGTATCATAACTCCATTTATTACATTGAGCGTTCAGGATCCGATCAGTTTCGTTGAGTATCCAGATTCCGATTATTACGTTGAGAGTTCAGGCTCCGGTCAGTTTCATTGGGTATCCAGACTCTGATTATTACGTTGAGCGTTCAGGCTCCGGTCATTTTTGTTGAGTATCTAGACTCCGGTTATTACGTTCAGGGTTCAGACTCCGGTCATTTTCGTTGAGTATCTAGACTCCTGTCATTACGTTGAACAATCAGGCTCCGATCATTTTCGTTGAGTATCCATACTCCGATCATTCCGTGATTTTGTCGTAACGGAAAACCGTAATTCGGAATGACGCAAGATTAGAAGCGTTGGAAGATATTACAGTGCTCTATGTGATGGGAAAGTAGTGACATGGAATTAAGTATTTATTGGCGAAAAATGTTTGGATGTTATGGTAAGCGCGGAGAGTGCGGTTTGTGTTATCACCATAAGTTCACAGCTGAGTGTCCGTTTGATATAATGATTTTCCACACTTGATTGAGAGAGTCAATGGTTATGTAACCGATGGTGTTTGGATATGTTCGGAGAATATAGGGGTTCATGTTGAGCGTCGGGAACTTGAGTTATTAGTATTGGGGAAGAGGCAGTGATGTACTACTGCGAAGAGAGTTCAAAGAGTTTTGAGAAAGCTGTCAACAGTTCGTGTATTGGTTTTGCCAAGTCCGACAAGATTGTCGTTGTGTTTTGAGATACTTTGTTGATATGATTAAGAGATGTGTTAAGTACAACATTAATGAGTTTTGGTTATTCTTGAAGGCAATATAAAGTACAGAGAGGGATTATCTGACAAGTAATTTGGAGTGGGTTGCTGTTGTGTGTTTGTACCGGAGTTTGGAAGCCTCAATTGTTTAGTTGAGATTTGAGATGGTTACTGACCTTAAGGTATTTGTTTTATTTGAGAGAGAGTCAAATATGAGACAGAGAAGTAATTGGAACTCCTGAAGGAGTATGGTTTTGGTTAAATTACCATTCGGATGAGACCAAGTGGTAGCTAAGATATCGAATCGGGAATTTTGGTATACACTAATGAAGATGGTAAGGAAGTTAGAACTGATTAAGCAAATTCAGATATGAGTTCGGCCTGTGAAGAGACTTCTTATGGAGTTGAGCCTTGGATGTTGAGATTGACTTTTGGTATTCTGATGAGGTTCGAGGAAATCGGAAATTCTGAGTTGAGTTGATAGATTAATTGAATTAATGGATAAAAGTCAGAGGGCTTATTTTCGGATTAAGGAAAATGGTATTGTGAGATGTCGTGATGAAGTGTGTATTCTGAATAGTGTGAGTTGGATAAGAGTACTCAGGGAGAAGTACATCGAGAAAGATGGAGTATCCGTGCGGGTACTAGGAAGATGCGACCGAATTTGAGAAATAGTTTTGGATAGCCATAGATGGAGAAGGAATTGATTGAGTTTGTATATGTTGATTAGACTTGCTGGGAATTGAAGTATGGACATTAGAGATGGTTGGATCTGATACAACTGTTGAGTATTTCGAGTGGGATGGGATAGTATTTCCATGGGCTTTGTACCGGGTTTTCTGATGAATTTGAGGAAGTATGATCCGATTTGGACAGTTAAGAATGGATTAACAAGAGTAACTTGTTGCCTACCAGTGAAGATGAATCATTCTGTTAGATGGGAACTCAAGTTGTTCGTTAAGATTATGGGAAAGATTGCGAAGGCGGTTGGGTGCCATGTTGAAGATGAACTCTGACTAGCGTCCGTGAATGGCATGGACAAACAAAGAAAACTATCCAGTGTGAAGAGGACTCGTTGAGAGCTTGTGTGTTGGACCAAGATGGATCTAAGGGTAGTTAATTGTTGTTGATGGAGTTGCCTACAATAACTGTTGCCATTTCGTATCGGAAACAACATCGTATGAAGTTCGTTGGGTAAAAGGGTATGACCCCTTGGTGTTGTTGCATGTCCAACGGGAGTGTTGTACTCGGATCAAAGACCGTGCAAGGGACGATGGAAACGATCAAAGAATCCAAGTAAGGCCGTGTTTTGAGGGTTATGGTAGTAATTGGTGTTGGTCGAGCTTGAAGTCTCGTGAGCACCCTGTGTTTTGTTGATCTGTATCAGAGTAGCGCAGCGGAAGCGTGAGGCGGATAGCATGTTAGACTGTTTTACTGCTGTCGCTTGAGAGGATTGCATGAGGTGTTCATATGTCTAAGTTGAAGAGGTACATTGACTCAGGTGGATGGTGTACAAGTGGGAGAGAATTTGACTTCGGAGGCGTGGCTAGTTCTAGTTGTTGATAAGAAACAACTTCGAAGTATAGAGATTCCTTTGGTGGAAGTAGTTATGGGAGAATTGGATTTGGAAGAATTGGAATGCGAGAGTCGTATCCAGAGTTGTTTGGATCAGGTAACATTTTCGAGGACGAAAATTCCTAAGTGGGGGAGAGTTGTAACAGCCCAAATTTCATTAAATAATTAATTATAGTAATTAATTGATTTAGTGGGATTTTTATTAATGTTGGAATTAATTTTTATTAATTGGAATTTGTAGTAGAGAATTGAGAAGGAAATAGAATGGAAAGAAAATGATAGAGAGGAAGGAAAAGAAATAGAAGAATATAAAAAGGGAATTGGAGAGAAAGAGAAAGATAGAAAAGAAAAAGAAGAGAAAGGAAGAAGAAGAAGAGAAATGAAGAGGAAAAGGGAAAAGCTCGGAGAATCTTCAAGAACCAATTTCGAAGCTCCGATTAATCGAGGTAAGGGTGAGAAACATTACTATTAATCATTGTATGCTATTATGTATGTTGGGTTTGGGTTTGTGGATGTTTTTCATCACTTTCCAATTAGGGCAAATGTTGGATTAATCGGTAGATTGATGATTTAATCGGTTGGAACTGAGTAATAATGCCGTAGAATAGTCGGGTAACATGTATTGATGCTATTTGTACTGATTTGGATGTTTGAGGTTTGGTTGATGATGGATTGATGAAGGAGAGGCAGAATAGGGTTCTGTTCTGCGCAGGTTCGCTGGCTCTCGCCAGGCGAGCGAAGGCGAAGCTTCGCCAGGCGAAGCCTAGCGAATGCTGGCGAGTAATTATGATTAAGTTCCAGTGGACTTCGCTGGCGAGTTCGCCAAGCGAAGTTGGATAGCGAAGGTTCGCCCAGTGAAGGTGCTGGCGAGTGGTGGCGAATGAAGTCAGTAGCTACTGACTTGGGCTCGCTGGGAAGTCTCGCCAGGCGAAGCCTAGCGAGTGTTCGCTGAGAGAGTTCGCCAGGCGAAGGCCAGGCGAAGGTTCGCTGCGAGGGTTCGCCAGGCGAATGAAGGCGAATGTGGCAGTATATTTTCTTTGCTGTGTTATCCAATGGTGATTGTTTGGTTGATTCGCATAGGTTAATACTTCTATGTTATGAATGAGTATGTGAACTCTTATGATAACATGTGCTGTGGGTAGCCTTCGGGCGTGAATACTAGAGTTGTGATATGAATGATTAATTGTAATTGGTTAAAATACATGAGAACATAATGATGATTATGTGTGTATTAATTGATGAGTTTGTGAATGTTTGATTGTTGTGTACAATTATGTAATAAGTATGCATGAGAACATTGTGGATATATGTGTGCATGGCTTATAATTGTATTATTGGTATTGTGAGGCGTATACCTTGTATAAAATGGCATGAGATGAATAATAAACATACTATGAAAAATGTATTGTGAATGCATAATGTTATATGCGATTGTATGTTAAAATACATGAAGAACGCATGAGAGCATATTGATGGATATGCGTGCATTGCTTGATAAATATAATGTTTGAAATGAATTGTGATTGTATGCGGGTAATGCATGGGAACATATCGTGGATATGTGTGCATTGTGTGATAATATTGAATCATGATATAATTCACGAAGGGGTGAATTATTCGAATACATGGGAATATAATGATGAATGTATGTGTATTGTCTAATGAATTGTGAGAGCATATTTGTATGCGATTGTTGTGTAAATGCATGGGAACATATGTGATATGTGTGCATTGTTGTTGAATATGATGATGATGATGGGTGAAATGAATACATTGATAAATGTTTGATATATGTTGTATGTGCAATCATGATGAAATTCTCGAAGGGGTGAATTATTCGAATGCATGAGATTAAGATGTCGGTC
The DNA here is from genome assembly GCA_963859935.3 of Lathyrus sativus. Taxonomy (NCBI): domain Eukaryota; kingdom Viridiplantae; phylum Streptophyta; class Magnoliopsida; order Fabales; family Fabaceae; genus Lathyrus; species Lathyrus sativus. The sequence goes on from OZ012736.1 coordinate 240,532,755, forward strand.
TTAAGTGCAGTTGTTGTGGTTGATTGTACATGCATCATTTAGTCAAGAGGCAATGTCTGTTAGTTTCGTGGAAACTAGTGACTTGTCCCAAACCTAGAAGTGTGGGTTTGAAGGCTTAGAGGACGGGCCTTTGTGGTTATCGGTCTAGAAGTGTGGACCCGGTTTAATGTAAAAACCGAAAAAAGATAACGGGTTATCGGTCTAGAAGTGTGGACCCGGTTTAATGTAAAAACCGAAAAAAGATAACGAAAGTCGGTACCGCATTGCATGAGTTGCATTGAGTTGTTGAGTCACATTGATATATGACATATGCATGAAGTGATGCTTATGTGTGAATGATGAGATGTTTATTGAATACTTATGAAGCGTGCATGAAGAGATGCTTACGCGTGAATGCTAAGATTGTGAAATTGTGGATGTATGCATGATGTGAAATGCTTGGTGAATATTTATGTTGTATATATATAAGTGACGATGTAAATGACTATGAGTTGAATTGAGGTGAGAAATAGGGAGTTAATTATATGATACCTATATATACATGATTTTATGCTTTGATTATTATGGTAATATTTCTCACCCTTCTGCTGTTTTATAATGCTCTATGAGGCATTGCAGATTAGGTTGCTGGAGGCCTTTATGAAGTTCTGCTTGTAGTTCGAGGTTGCTACATGTGTAACGGTTTAGTAATTATTTATGGGTCAAGTCATGCTCTGGTAGTGTAACACGGGGATCGATTGCTTATGTTTTAGGATTACATTATGTAACCTAAGTTATGTTTTCATATTTGGAATAATTGAGATGATGAGATGTTGGCCTTAGTGCCTAGAGATGTTGATTTTATATGATGAAAGTAAATGTTTCTTTTAAAGGATTTTTATTAATGAATCCGCTGCTAAATGGAAAGGTGTTTATGAGCATGACAGATTGTTTTAATGTGGTGCAAGTTTTGTGTGATGCCCTTTTATGGATGCATGTTAACTTTTACTCTGATTATGCATATATTATTTGTGGGGTTTAGAAGGGTGTTACATTAGTGGTATCAGAGCAGGTCGGTCCGTCCGGCCAAGTTGTCTAATGTTATTTGTTCCCTTGTATGCGACATGTGTGTGAAAACACTGTCGATACATGTTGTTGCTTAACCTTGTCTAGAGAAGTGGGAATGATCTAAGTGGGGGAGAAGTTGTGCTTCTCCAAGATGCTGCAGGTGTAGAAGTTGTAGCTCAGTGGGTGGTTAACACTCTTGTGGTTTGGTAAAGATAGTCTATACTCCATCATGATTTTCAGCTGCCTATTGACAAATTGAGGAACTGATCACCCTTAATCTCTTGTTGATAGTAGTTGGAGTTCTGTTGGATGGGATGGACGTGTCTTGCAAGCTTAGGTGGCGTGAGCAGAGAATTGTTTGGAGCTAAGCCAGGTGCTTAAGAAGTGTGTTGATGAGTCAGCATGAGACAGTGAGGAGATGGTTAATTTTGATGGGAATTCGGGGTGCTAATGAAAGTGGGAAGATGGCGGTTTTGCCGACTAATTATATCAGTTTGGACAGTCGAAGAATTAAATTGATTGAGTAGTGTTGAGAATTATGTCTGGTGTGTGTGCTACGGCAACAGATTGTGGAGTTGAGTATAAGGGTGGATAATGACTTCTAGTGATTACTAAAGGAAATGAGATGTGGAATACATGGTTGGTATAATTGGACCCTTAAGCGTTTCAAGAGTTGGAGAGGTATTGGATGACCTTTGAGTGTGGAAGGGTTGTTTCCGTGATTTTGTCGTAACGGAAAACCGTAATTCGGAATGACGCAAGATTAGAAGCGTTGGAAGATATTACAGTGCTCTATGTGATGGGAAAGTAGTGACATGGAATTAAGTATTTATTGGCGAAAAATGTTTGGATGTTATGGTAAGCGCGGAGAGTGCGGTTTGTGTTATCACCATAAGTTCACAGCTGAGTGTCCGTTTGATATAATGATTTTCCACACTTGATTGAGAGAGTCAATGGTTATGTAACCGATGGTGTTTGGATATGTTCGGAGAATATAGGGGTTCATGTTGAGCGTCGGGAACTTGAGTTATTAGTATTGGGGAAGAGGCAGTGATGTACTACTGTGAAGAGAGTTCAAAGAGTTTTGAGAAAGCTGTCAACAGTTCGTGTATTGGTTTTGCCAAGTCCGACAAGATTGTCGTTGTGTTTTGAGATACTTTGTTGATATGATTAAGAGATGTGTTAAGTACAACATTAATGAGTTTTGGTTATTCTTGAAGGCAATATAAAGTACAGAGAGGGATTATCTGACAAGTAATTTGGAGTGGGTTGTTGTTGTGTGTTTGTACCGGAGTTTGGAAGCCTCAATTGTTTAGTTGAGATTTGAGATGGTTACTGACCTTAAGGTATTTGTTTTATTTGAGAGAGAGTCAAATATGAGACAGAGAAGTAATTGGAACTCCTGAAGGAGTATGGTTTTGGTTAAATTACCATTCGGATGAGACCAAGTGGTAGCTAAGATATCGAATCGGGAATTTTGGTATACACTAATGAAGATGGTAAGGAAGTTAGAACTGATTAAGCAAATTCAGATATGAGTTCGGCCTGTGAAGAGACTTCTTATGGAGTTGAGCCTTGGATGTTGAGATTGACTTTTGGTATTCTGATGAGGTTCGAGGAAATCGGAAATTCTGAGTTGAGTTGATAGATTAATTGAATTAATGGATAAAAGTCAGAGGGCTTATTTTCGGATTAAGGAAAATGGTATTGTGAGATGTCGTGATGAAGTGTGTATTCTGAATAGTGTGAGTTGGATAAGAGTACTCAGGGAGAAGTACATCGAGAAAGATGGAGTATCCGTGCGGGTACTAGGAAGATGCGACCGAATTTGAGAAATAGTTTTGGATAGCCATAGATGGAGAAGGAATTGATTGAGTTTGTATATGTTGATTAGACTTGCTGGGAATTGAAGTATGGACATTAGAGATGGTTGGATCTGATACAACTGTTGAGTATTTCGAGTGGGATGGGATAGTATTTCCATGGGCTTTGTACCGGGTTTTCTGATGAATTTGAGGAAGTATGATCCGATTTGGACAGTTAAGAATGGATTAACAAGAGTAACTTGTTGCCTACCAGTGAAGATGAATCATTCTGTTAGATGGGAACTCAAGTTGTTCGTTAAGATTATGGGAAAGATTGCGAAGGCGGTTGGGTGCCATGTTGAAGATGAACTCTGACTAGCGTCCGTGAATGGCATGGACAAACAAAGAAAACTATCCAGTGTGAAGAGGACTCGTTGAGAGCTTGTGTGTTGGACCAAGATGGATCTAAGGGTAGTTAATTGTTGTTGATGGAGTTGCCTACAATAACTGTTGCCATTTCGTATCGGAAACAACATCGTATGAAGTTCGTTGGGTAAAAGGGTATGACCCCTTGGTGTTGTTGCATGTCCAACGGGAGTGTTGTACTCGGATCAAAGACCGTGCAAGGGACGATGGAAACGATCAAAGAATCCAAGTAAGGCCGTGTTTTGAGGGTTATGGTAGTAATTGGTGTTGGTCGAGCTTGAAGTCTCGTGAGCACCCTGTGTTTTGTTGATCTGTATCAGAGTAGCGCAGCGGAAGCGTGAGGCGGATAGCATGTTAGACTGTTTTACTGCTGTCGCTTGAGAGGATTGCATGAGGTGTTCATATGTCTAAGTTGAAGAGGTACATTGACTCAGGTGGATGGTGTACAAGTGGGAGAGAATTTGACTTCGGAGGCGTGGCTAGTTCTAGTTGTTGATAAGAAACAACTTCGAAGTATAGAGATTCCTTTGGTGGAAGTAGTTATGGGAGAATTGGATTTGGAAGAATTGGAATGCGAGAGTCGTATCCAGAGTTGTTTGGATCAGGTAACATTTTCGAGGACGAAAATTCCTAAGTGGGGGAGAGTTGTAACAGCCCAAATTTCATTAAATAATTAATTATAGTAATTAATTGATTTAGTGGGATTTTTATTAATGTTGGAATTAATTTTTATTAATTGGAATTTGTAGTAGAGAATTGAGAAGGAAATAGAATGGAAAGAAAATGATAGAGAGGAAGGAAAAGAAATAGAAGAATATAAAAAGGGAATTGGAGAGAAAGAGAAAGATAGAAAAGAAAAAGAAGAGAAAGGAAGAAGAAGAAGAGAAATGAAGAGGAAAAGGGAAAAGCTCGGAGAATCTTCAAGAACCAATTTCGAAGCTCCGATTAATCGAGGTAAGGGTGAGAAACATTACTATTAATCATTGTATGCTATTATGTATGTTGGGTTTGGGTTTGTGGATGTTTTTCATCACTTTCCAATTAGGGCAAATGTTGGATTAATCGGTAGATTGATGATTTAATCGGTTGGAACTGAGTAATAATGCCGTAGAATAGTCGGGTAACATGTATTGATGCTATTTGTACTGATTTGGATGTTTGAGGTTTGGTTGATGATGGATTGATGAAGGAGAGGCAGAATAGGGTTCTGTTCTGCGCAGGTTCGCTGGCTCTCGCCAGGCGAGCGAAGGCGAAGCTTCGCCAGGCGAAGCCTAGCGAATGCTGGCGAGTAATTATGATTAAGTTCCAGTGGACTTCGCTGGCGAGTTCGCCAAGCGAAGTTGGATAGCGAAGGTTCGCCCAGTGAAGGTGCTGGCGAGTGGTGGCGAATGAAGTCAGTAGCTACTGACTTGGGCTCGCTGGGAAGTCTCGCCAGGCGAAGCCTAGCGAGTGTTCGCTGAGAGAGTTCGCCAGGCGAAGGCCAGGTGAAGGTTCGCTGCGAGGGTTCGCCAGGCGAATGAAGGCGAATGTGGCAGTATATTTTCTTTGCTGTGTTATCCAATGGTGATTGTTTGGTTGATTCGCATAGGTTAATACTTCTATGTTATGAATGAGTATGTGAACTCTTATGATAACATGTGCTGTGGGTAGCCTTCGGGCGTGAATCCTAGAGTTGTGATATGAATGATTAATTGTAATTGGTTAAAATACATGAGAACATAATGATGATTATGTGTGTATTAATTGATGAGTTTGTGAATGTTTGATTGTTGTGTACAATTATGTAATAAGTATGCATGAGAACATTGTGGATATATGTGTGCATGGCTTATAATTGTATTATTGGTATTGTGAGGCGTATACCTTGTATAAAATGGCATGAGATGAATAATAAACATACTATGAAAAATGTATTGTGAATGCATAATGTTATATGCGATTGTATGTTAAAATACATGAAGAACGCATGAGAGCATATTGATGGATATGCGTGCATTGCTTGATAAATATAATGTTTGAAATGAATTGTGATTGTATGCGGGTAATGCATGGGAACATATCGTGGATATGTGTGCATTGTGTGATAATATTGAATCATGATATAATTCACGAAGGGGTGAATTATTCGAATACATGGGAATATAATGATGAATGTATGTGTATTGTCTAATGAATTGTGAGAGCATATTTGTATGCGATTGTTGTGTAAATGCATGGGAACATATGTGATATGTGTGCATTGTTGTTGAATATGATGATGATGATGGGTGAAATGAATACATTGATAAATGTTTGATATATGTTGTATGTGCAATCATGATGAAATTCTCGAAGGGGTGAATTATTCGAATGCATGAGATTAAGATGTCGGTCTTAAGTGCAGTTGTTGTGGTTGATTGTACATGCATCATTTAGTCAAGAGGCAATGTCTGTTAGTTTCGTGGAAACTAGTGACTTGTCCCAAACCTAGAAGTGTGGGTTTGAAGGCTTAGAGGACGGGCCTTTGTGGTTATCGGTCTAGAAGTGTGGACCCGGTTTAATGTAAAAACCGAAAAAAGATAACGGGTTATCGGTCTAGAAGTGTGGACCCGGTTTAATGTAAAAACCGAAAAAAGATAACGAAAGTCGGTACCGCATTGCATGAGTTGCATTGAGTTGTTGAGTCACATTGATATATGACATATGCATGAAGTGATGCTTATGTGTGAATGATGAGATGTTTATTGAATACTTATGAAGCGTGCATGAAGAGATGCTTACGCGTGAATGCTAAGATTGTGAAATTGTGGATGTATGCATGATGTGAAATGCTTGGTGAATATTCATGTTGTATATATATAAGTGACGATGTAAATGACTATGAGTTGAATTGAGGTGAGAAATAGGGAGTTAATTATATGATACCTATATATACATGATTTTATGCTTTGATTATTATGGTAATATTTCTCACCCTTCTGCTGTTTTATAATGCTCTATGAGGCATTGCAGATTAGGTTGCTGGAGGCCTTTATGAAGTTCTGCTTGTAGTTCGAGGTTGCTACATGTGTAACGGTTTAGTAATTATTTATGGGTCAAGTCATGCTCTGGTAGTGTAACACGGGGATCGATTGCTTATGTTTTAGGATTACATTATGTAACCTAAGTTATGTTTTCATATTTGGAATAATTGAGATGATGAGATGTTGGCCTTAGTGCCTAGAGATGTTGATTTTATATGATGAAAGTAAATGTTTCTTTTAAAGGATTTTTATTAATGAATCCGCTGCTAAATGGAAAGGTGTTTATGAGCATGACAGATTGTTTTAATGTGGTGCAAGTTTTGTGTGATGCCCTTTTATGGATGCATGTTAACTTTTACTCTGATTATGCATATATTATTTGTGGGGTTTAGAAGGGTGTTACATTAGTGGTATCAGAGCAGGTCGGTCCGTCCGGCCAAGTTGTCTAATGTTATTTGTTCCCTTGTATGCGACATGTGTGTGAAAACACTGTCGATACATGTTGTTGCTTAACCTTGTCTAGAGAAGTGGGAATGATCTAAGTGGGGGAGAAGTTGTGCTTCTCCAAGATGCTGCAGGTGTAGAAGTTGTAGCTCAGTGGGTGGTTAACACTCTTGTGGTTTGGTAAAGATAGTCTATACTCCATCATGATTTTCAGCTGCCTATTGACAAATTGAGGAACTGATCACCCTTAATCTCTTGTTGATAGTAGTTGGAGTTCTGTTGGATGGGATGGACGTGTCTTGCAAGCTTAGGTGGCGTGAGCAGAGAATTGTTTGGAGCTAAGCCAGGTGCTTAAGAAGTGTGTTGATGAGTCAGCATGAGACAGTGAGGAGATGGTTAATTTTGATGGGAATTCGGGGTGCTAATGAAAGTGGGAAGATGGCGGTTTTGCCGACTAATTATATCAGTTTGGACAGTCGAAGAATTAAATTGATTGAGTAGTGTTGAGAATTATGTCTGGTGTGTGTGCTACGGCAACAGATTGTGGAGTTGAGTATAAGGGTGGATAATGACTTCTAGTGATTACTAAAGGAAATGAGATGTGGAATACATGGTTGGTATAATTGGACCCTTAAGCGTTTCAAGAGTTGGAGAGGTATTGGATGACCTTTGAGTGTGGAAGGGTTGTTTCCGTGATTTTGTCGTAACGGAAAACCGTAATTCGGAATGACGCAAGATTAGAAGCGTTGGAAGATATTACAGTGCTCTATGTGATGGGAAAGTAGTGACATGGAATTAAGTATTTATTGGCGAAAAATGTTTGGATGTTATGGTAAGCGCGGAGAGTGCGGTTTGTGTTATCACCATAAGTTCACAGCTGAGTGTCCGTTTGATATAATGATTTTCCACACTTGATTGAGAGAGTCAATGGTTATGTAACCGATGGTGTTTGGATATGTTCGGAGAATATAGGGGTTCATGTTGAGCGTCGGGAACTTGAGTTATTAGTATTGGGGAAGAGGCAGTGATGTACTACTGTGAAGAGAGTTCAAAGAGTTTTGAGAAAGCTGTCAACAGTTCGTGTATTGGTTTTGCCAAGTCCGACAAGATTGTCGTTGTATTTTGAGATACTTTGTTGATATGATTAAGAGATGTGTTAAGTACAACATTAATGAGTTTTGGTTATTCTTGAAGCCAATATAAAGTACAGAGAGGGATTATCTGACAAGTAATTTGGAGTGGGTTGTTGTTGTGTGTTTGTACCGGAGTTTGGAAGCCTCAATTGTTTAGTTGAGATTTGAGATGGTTACTGACCTTAAGGTATTTGTTTTATTTGAGAGAGAGTCAAATATGAGACAGAGAAGTAATTGGAACTCCTGAAGGAGTATGGTTTTGGTTAAATTACCATTCGGATGAGACCAAGTGGTAGCTAAGATATCGAATCGGGAATTTTGGTATACACTAATGAAGATGGTAAGGAAGTTAGAACTGATTAAGCAAATTCAGATATGAGTTCGGCCTGTGAAGAGACTTCTTATGGAGTTGAGCCTTGGATGTTGAGATTGACTTTTGGTATTCTGATGAGGTTCGAGGAAATCGGAAATTCTGAGTTGAGTTGATAGATTAATTGAATTAATGGATAAAAGTCAGAGGGCTTATTTTCGGATTAAGGAAAATGGTATTGTGAGATGTCGTGATGAAGTGTGTATTCTGAATAGTGTGAGTTGGATAAGAGTACTCAGGGAGAAGTACATCGAGAAAGATGGAGTATCCGTGCGGGTACTAGGAAGATGCGACCGAATTTGAGAAATAGTTTTGGATAGCCATAGATGGAGAAGGAATTGATTGAGTTTGTATATGTTGATTAGACTTGCTGGGAATTGAAGTATGGACATTAGAGATGGTTGGATCTGATACAACTGTTGAGTATTTCGAGTGGGATGGGATAGTATTTCCATGGGCTTTGTACCGGGTTTTCTGATGAATTTGAGGAAGTATGATCCGATTTGGACAGTTAAGAATGGATTAACAAGAGTAACTCGTTGCCTACCAGTGAAGATGAATCATTCTGTTAGATGGGAACTCAAGTTTTTCGTTAAGATTATGGGAAAGATTGCGAAGGCGGTTGGGTGCCATGTTGAAGATGAACTCTGACTAGCGTCCGTGAATGGCATGGACAAACGAAGAAAACTATCCAGTGTGAAGAGGACTCGTTGAGAGCTTGTGTGTTGGACCAAGATGGATCTAAGGGTAGTTAATTGTTGTTGATGGAGTTGCCTACAATAACTGTTGCCATTTCGTATCGGAAACAACATCGTATGAAGTTCGTTGGGTAAGAGGGTATGACTCCTTGGTGTTGTTGCATGTCCAACGGGAGTGTTGTACTCGGATCAAAGACCGTGCAAGGGACGATGGAAACGATCAAAGAATCCAAGTAAGGCCGTGTTTTGAGGGTTATGGTAGTAATTGGTGTTGGTCGAGCTTGAAGTCTCGTGAGCACCCTGTGTTTTGTTGATCTGTATCAGAGTAGCGCAGCGGAAGCGTGAGGCGGATAGCATGTTAGACTGTTTTACCGCTGTCGCTTGAGAGGATTGCATGAGGTGTTCATATGTCTAAGTTGAAGAGGTACATTGACTCAGGTGGATGGTGTACAAGTGGGAGAGAATTTGACTTCGGAGGCGTGGCTAGTTCTAGTTGTTGATAAGAAACAACTTCGAAGTATAGAGATTCCTTTGGTGGAAGTAGTTATGGGAGAATTGGATTTGGAAGAATTGGAATGCGAGAGTCGTATCCAGAGTTGTTTGGATCAGGTAACATTTTCGAGGATGAAAATTCCTAAGTGGGGGAGAGTTGTAACAGCCCAAATTTCATTAAATAATTAATTATAGTAATTAATTGATTTAGTGGGATTTTTATTAATGTTGGAATTAATTTTTATTAATTGGAATTTGTAGTAGAGAATTGAGAAGGAAATAGAATGGAAAGAAAATGATAGAGAGGAAGGAAAAGAAATAGAAGAATATAAAAAGGGAATTGGAGAGAAAGAGAAAGATAGAAAAGAAAAAGAAGAGAAAGGAAGAAGAAGAAGAGAAATGAAGAGGAAAAGGGAAAAGCTTGGAGAATCTTCAAGAACCAATTTCGAAGCTCCGATTAATCGAGGTAAGGGTGAGAAACATTGCTATTAATCATTGTATGCTATTATGTATGTTGGGTTTGGGTTTGTGGATGTTTTTCATCACTTTCCAATTAGGGCAAATGTTGGATTAATCGGTAGATTGATGATTTAATCGGTTGGAACTGAGTAATAATGCCGTAGAATAGTCGGGTAACATGTATTGATGCTATTTGTACTGATTTGGATGTTTGAGGTTTGGTTGATGATGGATTGATGAAGGAGAGGCAGAATAGGGTTTTGTTCTGCGCAGGTTCGCTGGCTCTCGCCAGGCGAGCGAAGGCGAAGCTTCGCCAGGCGAAGCCTAGCGAATGCTGGCGAGTAATTATGATTAAGTTCCAGTGGACTTCGCTGGCGAGTTCGCCAAGCGAAGTTGGATAGCGAAGGTTCGCCCAGCGAAGGTGCTGGCGAGTGGTGGCGAATGAAGTCAGTAGCTACTGACTTGGGCTCGCTGGGAAGTCTCGCCAGGCGAAGCCTAGCGAGTGTTCGCTGAGAGAGTTCGCCAGGCGAAGGCCAGGCGAAGGTTCGCTGCGAGGGTTCGCCAGGCGAATGAAGGCGAATGTGGCAGTATATTTTCTTTGTTGTGTTATCCAATGGTGATTGTTTGGTTGATTCGCATAGGTTAATACTTCTATGTTATGAATGAGTATGTGAACTCTTATGATAACATGTGCTGTGGGTAGCCTTCGGGCGTGAATCCTAGAGTTGTGATATGAATGATTAATTGTAATTGGTTAAAATACATGAGAACATAATGATGATTATGTGTGTATTAATTGATGAGTTTGTGAATGTTTGATTGTTGTGTACAATTATGTAATAAGTATGCATGAGAACATTGTGGATATATGTGTGCATGGCTTATAATTGTATTATTGGTATTGTGAGGCGTATACCTTGTATAAAATGGCATGAGATGAATAATAAACATACTATGAAAAATGTATTGTGAATGCATAATGTTATATGCGATTGTATGTTAAAATACATGAAGAACGCATGAGAGCATATTGATGGATATGCGTGCATTGCTTGATAAATATAATGTTTGAAATGAATTGTGATTGTATGCGGGTAATGCATGGGAACATATCGTGGATATGTATGCATTGTGTGATAATATTGAATCATGATATAATTCACGAAGGGGTGAATTATTCGAATACATGGGAATATAATGATGAATGTATGTGTATTGTCTAATGAATTGTGAGAGCATATTTGTATGCGATTGTTGTGTAAATGCATGGGAACATATGTGATATGTGTGCATTGTTGTTGAATATGATGATGATGGGTGAAATGAATACATTGATAAATGTTTGATATATGTTGTATGTGCAATCATGATGAAATTCTCGAAGGGGTGAATTATTCGAATGCATGAGATTAAGATGTCGGTCTTAAGTGCAGTTGTTGTGGTTGATTGTACATGCATCATTTAGTCAAGAGGCAATGTCTGTTAGTTTCGTGGAAACTAGTGGCTTGTCCCAAACCTAGAAGTGTGGGTTTGAAGGCTTAGAGGACGGGCCTTTGTGGTTATCGGTCTAGAAGTGTGGACCCGGTTTAATGTAAAAACCGAAAAAAGATAACGAAAGTCGGTACCGCATTGCATGAGTTGCATTGAGTTGTTGAGTCACATTGATATATGACATATGCATGAAGTGATGCTTATGTGTGAATGATGAGATGTTTATTGAATACTTATGAAGCGTGCATGAAGAGATGCTTACACGTGAATGTTAAGATTGTGAAATTGTGGATGTATGCATGATGTGAAATGCTTGGTGAATATTCATGTTGTATATATATAAGTGACGATGTAAATGACTATGAGTTGAATTAAGGTGAGAAATAGGGAGTTAATTATATGATACCTATATATACATGATTTTATGCTTTGATTATTATGGTAATATTTCTCACCCTTCTGTTGTTTTATAATGCTCTATGAGGCATTGCAGATTAGGTTGCTGGAGGCCTTTATGAAGTTCTGCTTGTAGTTCGAGGTTGCTACATGTGTAGCGGTTTAGTAATTATTTATGGGTCAAGTCATGCTCTGGTAGTGTAACACGGGGATCGATTGCTTATGTTTTAGGATTACATTATGTAACCTAAGTTATGTTTTCATATTTGGAATAATTGAGATGATGAGATGTTGGCCTTAGTGCCTAGAGATGTTGATTTTATATGATGAAAGTAAATGTTTCTTTTAAAGGATTTTTATTAATGAATCCGCTGCTAAATGAAAAGGTGTTTATGAGCATGACAGATTGTTTTAATGTGGTGCAAGTTTTGTGTGATGCCCTTTTATGGATGCATGTTAACTTTTACTCTGATTATGCATATATTATTTGTGGGGTTTAGAAGGGTGTTACAATCCAGACTCTGATTATTACGTTGAGCGTTCAGGCTCCGGTCATTTTTGTTGAGTATTCAGACTCCGGTTATTACGTTGAGGGTTCAGACTCCGGTCATTTTCGTTGAGTATCTAGACTCCTGTCATTACGTTGAACAATCAGGCTCCGATCATTTTTGTTGAGTATCCATACTCCGGTCAATACGTTGAGCGTTAAGGCTCCGGTCATTTTCGTTGGGTATCCAGACTCCGGTCATTACATTGAGGGTTTAGGATCCAGTCAATTTTTTTTAGTATCATAACTCCATTTATTACGTTGAGCGTTCAGGATCCAATTAGTTTCGTTGAGTATCCAGATTCCAAATATTATGTTGAGCGTTCAGGCTCCGGTCAGTTTCGTTGGGTATCCAGACTCTGGTGATTACGTTGATCGTTCAGGCTCTGGTCATTTTCGTTGACTATCCAGACTCGGGTTATTACGTTAAGCGTTCAGGCTCCGGTCAGTTTCGTTGAGTATCCAGATTCCGATTATTACGTTGAGCGTTCAGGCTCCGATCAGTTTCGTTGGGTATCCAGACTCTGATTATTACGTTGAGCCTTCAGGCTCCAGTCATTTTCGTTGAGTATCTAGACTCTGGTTATTACATTGAGGGTTAAGACTCCGGTCATTTTCGTTGAGTATCTCGACTCCTGTCATTACGTTGAACGTTCAGGCTCCGATCATTTTCGTTGAGTATCCATACTCCGGTCAATACGTTGAGCGTTCAGGCTCCGGTCATTTTCGTTGAGTATCCAGACTCCGGTCATTACATTGAGCGTTCAGGATCCAGTCATTTTTGTTGAGTATCATAACTCCATTTATTACGTTGAGCGTTCAGGATCCGATCAGTTTCGTTGAGTATCCAGACTCCGAATATTACGTTGAGCGTTCAGGCTCCGGTCAGTTTCGTTGGGTATCCAGACTCCGGTGATTACGTTGATCGTTCAGGCTCCGGTCATTTTCGTTGACTATCCAGACTTGGGTTATTACGTTAAGCGTTCAGGCTCGGGTCAGTTTCGTTGAGTATCCAGATTTCGATTATTACGTTGAGCGTTCAGGCTCCGGTCAGTTTCGTTGGGTATCCAGACTCTGATTATTACGTTGAGCGTTCAGGCTCCGGTCATTTTTGTTGAGTATCCAGACTTCGGTTATTACGTTGAGGGTTCAGACTCCGGTCATTTTCGTTGAGTATCTAGACTCCTGTCATTACGTTGAACGTTCAGGCTCCGATCATTTTCGTTGAGTATCCATACTCCGGTCATTATGTTGAGCGTTCAGGCTCCGGTTATTTTCATTGAGTATCCAGACTCCGGTCATTACATTGAGCGTTCAGGATCCAGTCATTTTTGTTGAGTATCATAACTCCATTTATCACGTTGAGTGTTCAGGATCCGATCAGTTTCGTTGAGTATCCAGACTCCAAATATTACGTTGAGCGTTCAGGCTCCGGTCAGTTTCGTTGGGTATCCAGACTCTGGTGATTACGTTGATCGTTCAGGCTCCTGTCATTTTCGTTGACTATCCAGACTCGGGTTATTACGTTAAGCGTTCAGGCTCCGGTCAGTTTCGTTGAGTATCCAGATTCTGATTATTACGTTGAGCGTTCAGGCTCCGGTCAGTTTCGTTGGGTATCCAGACTCCGATTATTACGTTGAGCGTTCAGGCTCTGTTCATTTTCGTTGAGTATCCAGACTCCGGTTATTACGTTGAGGGTTCAGACTCCGGTCATTTTCGTTGAGTATCTAGACTCCTGTCATTACGTTGAACGTTCAGGCTCCGATCATTTTCGTTGAGTATCCATACTCCGGTCAATACTTTAAGCGTTAAGGCTCCGGTCATTTTCGTTGGGTATCCAGACTCCGGTCATTACATTGAGCGTTTAGGATCCAGTCAGTTTTTTTTTAGTATCATAACTCCATTTATTATGTTGAGCGTTCAGGATCCGATCAGTTTCGTTGAGTATCCAGACTCCAAATATTATGTTGAGCGTTCAGGCTCCGGTCAGTTTTGTTGGGTATCCAGACTCCGATTATTACGTTGAGCGTTCTGGCTCCGGTCATTTTCGTTGAGTATCCAGACTCCGGTTATTAGGTTGAGCGTCAAGCTCCGATCATTTTCGTTGAGTATCCAGACTCCAATTATTACGTTGAGCGTTCAGGCTCTGGTCATTTTCGTTGAGTATCCTGACTCTGGTTATTACGTTGAGTGTTCAGACTCCGGTCATTTTCGTTGAGTATCTAGACTTCTGTCATCACGTTGAATGTTCAGGCTCCGATCATTTTCGTTGAGTATCAATACTCCGGTCAATACGTTGAGCGTTCAGGCTCCGGTCATTTTCGTTGAGTATCCAGACTCCGGTCATTACATTGAGCGTTCAGGATCCAGTCATTTTTGTTGAGTATCATAACTCCATTTATTACGTTGAGCGTTCAGGATCCGATCAGTTTCGTTAAGTATCCAGACTCTAAATATTACGTTGAGCGTTCAGGCTTCGGTCAGTTTCGTTGGGTATCCAGACTCCGGTGATTAAGTTGATCGCTCAGGCTCCGGTCATTTTCGTTGACTATACAGACTCTGGTTTTTACGTTAAGCGTTCAGGCTCCGGTCAGTTTCGTTGAGTATCCAGATTCTGATTATTACGTTGAGAGTTCAGGCTCCGGTCAGTTTCGTTGGGTATCCAGACTCTGATTATTACGTTGAGCGTTCAGGCTCCGGTCATTTTTGTTGAGTATCCAGACTTCGGTTATTACGTTGAGGGTTCAGACTCCGGTCATTTTCGTTGAGTATCTAGACTCCTGTCATTACGTTGAACGTTCAGGCTCCGATCATTTTCGTTGAGTATCCATACTCCGGTCAATACTTTAAGCGTTAAGGCTCCGGTCATTTTCGTTGGGTATCCAGACTCCGGTCATTACATTGAGCGTTTAGGATCCAGTCATTTTTTTTAGTATCATAACTCCATTTATTACGTTGAGCGTTCAGGATCCGATCAGTTTCGTTGAGTATCCAGATTCCAAATATTATGTTGAGTGTTCAGGCTCCGGTCAGTTTCGTTGGGTATCCAGACTCTGGTAATTACGTTGATCGTTCAGGCTCTGGTCATTTTCGTTGACTATCCAGACTCGGGTTATTACGTTAAGCGTTCAGGCTCCGGTCAGTTTCGTTGAGTATCCAGATTCCGATTATTAAGTTGAGCGTTCAGGCTCCGGTCAGTTTCGTTGGGTATCCAGACTCCGGTTATTACGTTGAGCGTTCAGGCTCCAGTCATTTTCGTTGAGTATCCAGACTACGGTTATTAAGTTGAGCGTCAGGCTCCGATCATTTTCGTTGAGTATCCAGACTCCGATTATTATGTTGAGCGTTCAGGCTTCGGTCATTTTCGTTGAGTATCCTGACTCTGGTTATTACGTTGAGGGTTCAGACTCCGGTCATTTTCGTTGAGTATCTAGACTTCTGTCATCACGTTGAATGTTCAGGCTCCGATCATTTTCGTTGAGTATCAATACTCCGGTCAATACGTTGAGCGTTCAGGCTCCGGTCATTTTCGTTGAGTATCCAGACTCCGGTCATTACATTGAGCGTTCAGGATCCAGTCATTTTTGTTGAGTATCATAACTCCATTTATTACGTTGAGCGTTCAGGATCCGCTCAGTTTCGTTAAGTATCTAGACTCCAAATATTACGCTGAGCGTTCAGGCTTCGGTCAGTTTCGTTGGGTATCTAGACTCTGGTGATTACGTTGATCGTTCAGGCTCCGGTCATTTTCGTTGACTATACAGACTTTGGTTATTACGTTAAGCGTTCAGGCTCCGGTCAGTTTCATTGAGTATCCAGATTTGGATTATTACATTGAGCGTTCAGGCTCCGGTCAGTTTCGTTGGGTATCCAGACTCCGATTATTACGTTGAGCGTTCAGGCTCCGGTCATTTTTGTTGAGTATCCAGACTCTGGTTATTACATTGAGGGTTCAGACTCCGGTCATTTTCGTTGGGTATCCAGACTCCGATTATTACGTTGAGCGTTCAGGCTCCGGTCATTTTCGTTGAGTATCCTGACTCCGGTTATTACGTTGAGGGTTCAGACTTCGGTCATTTTCGTTGAGTATCTAGACTCCTGTCATTACGTTGAATGTTCAGGCTCCGATCATTTTCGTTGAGTATCAATACTCCGGTCAATACGTTGAGCGTTCAGGCTCCGGTCATTTTCGTTGAGTATCCAGACTCCGGTCATTACATTGAGCGTTCAGGATCCAGTCATTTTTGTTGAGTATCATAACTCCATTTATTACGTTGAGCGTTCAGGATCCGATCAGTTTCGTTGAGTATCCAGACTCCAAATATTACGTTGAGCGTTCAGGCTTCGGTCAGTTTCGTTGGGTATCCAGACTCCGGTGATTACGTTGATCGTTCAGGCTCCGGTCATATTCGTTGACTATACAGACTCTGGTTATTACGTTAAGCGTTCAGGCTCCGGTCAGTTTCGTTGAGTATCCAGATTCCGATTATTACGTTGAACGTTCAGGCTCCGGTCAGTTTCGTTGGGTATCCAGACTCCGATTATTACGTTGAGCGTTCAGGCTCCGGTCATTTTCGTTGAGTATCCAGACTCCGGTTATTACGTTGAGGGTTCAGACTCCGGTCATTTTCGTTGAGTATCTAGACTCCTGTCATTACGTTGAACGTTCAGGCTCCGATCATTTTCGTTGAGTATCCATACTCCGGTCAATACGTTGAGCGTTCAGGCTCCGGTCATTTTCGTTGGGCATCCAGACTCCGGTCATTACATTGAGCGTTCAGGATCCAGTCATTTTTGTTGAGTATCATAACTCCATTTATTACGTTGAGCGTTCAGGATCCGATCAGTTTCGTTGAGTATCCAGACTCCAAATATTACGTTGAGCGTTTAGGCTTCGGTCAGTTTCGTTGGGAATCCAGACACTGGTGATTACGTTGATCGTTCAGGCTCCGGTCATTTTCGTTGACTATACAGACTTTGGTTATTACGTTAAGCGTTCAGGCTCCGGTCAGTTTCGTTGAGTATCCAGATTCGGATTATTACATTGAGCGTTCAGGCTCCGGTCAGTTTCATTGGGTATCCAGACTCCGATTATTACGTTGAGCGTTCAGGCTCCGATCAGTTTCGTTGGGTATCCAGACTCTGATTATTACGTTGAGCGTTCAGGCTCCAGTCATTTTCGTTGAGTATCTAGACTCTGGTTATTACATTGAGGGTTAAGACTCCGGTCATTTTCGTTGAGTATCTCGACTCCTGTCATTACGTTGAACGTTCAGGCTCCGATCATTTTCGTTGAGTATCCATACCCCGGTCAATACGTTGAGCGTTCAGGCTCCGGTCATTTTCGTTGAGTATCCAGACTCCGGTCATTACATTGAGCGTTCAGGATCCAGTCATTTTTGTTGAGTATCATAACTCCATTTATTACGTTGAGCGTTCAGGATCCGATCAGTTTCGTTGAGTATCCAGACTCCGAATATTATGTTGAGCGTTCAGGCTTCGGTCAGTTTCGTTGGGTACCCAGACTCTGGTGATTACGTTGATCGTTCAGGCTCTGGTCATTTTCGTTGACTATCCAGACTCGGGTTATTACGTTAAGCGTTCAGGCTCCGGTCAGTTTCGTTGAGTATCCAGATTCCGATTATTAAGTTGAGCGTTCAGGCTCCGGTCAGTTTCGTTGGGTATCCAGACTCCGGTTATTACGTTGAGCCTTCAGCCTCCGGTCATTTTCGTTGAGTATCCAGACTCCGGTTATTAAGTTGAGCGTCAGGCTCCGATCATTTTCGTTGAGTATCCAGACTCCGGTTATTACGTTGAGCGTTCAGGCTCCGGTCATTTTCGTTGAGTATCCTAACTCTGGTTATTACGTTGAGGGTTCAGACTCCGGTCATTTTCGTTGAGTATCTAGACTCCTGTCATTACATTGAATGTTCAGGCTCCGATCATTTTCGTTGAGTATCAATACACCGTTCAATACGTTGAGCGTTCAGGCTCCGGTCATTTTCGTTGAGTATCCAGACTCCGGTCATTACATTGAGCGTTCAAGATCCAGTCATTTTTGTTGAGTATCATAACTCTATTTATTACGTTGAGCGTTCAGGATCCGATCAGTTTCGTTGAGTATCCAGACTCCAAATATTATGTTGAGCGTTCAGGCTCCGGTCAGTTTCGTTGGGTATCCAGACTCTGGTGATTACGTTGATCGTTCAGGCTCTGGTCATTTTCGTTGACTATCCAGACTCGGGTTATTACGTTAAGCGTTCAGGCTCCAGTCAGTTTCATTGAGTATCCAGATTCCGATTATTAAGTTGAGCGTTCAGGCTCCGATCAGTTTCGTTGGGTATCCAGACTCCGGTTATTACGTTGAGCCTTCAGCCTCCGGTCATTTTCGTTGAGTATCCAGACTCCGGTTATTAAGTTGAGCGTCAGGCTCCGATCATTTTCGTTGAGTATCCAGACTCCGGTTATTACGTTGAACGTTTAGGCTCCGGTCATTTTCGTTGAGTATCCTGACTCCGGTTATTACGTTGAGGGTTCAGACTCCGGTCATTTTCGTTGAGTATCTAGACTCCTGTCATTACGTTGAATGTTCAGGCTCCGATCATTTTCGTTGAGCATCAATACTCCGGTCAATATGTTGAGCGTTCAGGCTCCGGTCATTTTCGTTGAGTATCCAGACTCCGGTCATTACATTGAGCGTTCAGGATCCAATCATTTTTGTTGAGTATCATAACTCCATTTATTACGTTGAGCGTTCAGGATCCGATCAGTTTCGTTGAGTATCCAGACTCCAAATATTACGTTGAGCATTCAGGCTTCGGTCAGTTTCGTTGGGTATCCAGACTCCGGTGATTACGTTGATCCTTCATGCTCCGGTCATTTTCGTTGACTATACAGACTCTGGTTTTTACGTTAAGCGTTCAGGCTCCGGTCAGTTTCGTTGAGTATCCAGATTCCGATTGTTACGTTGAGCGTTCAGGCTCCGGTCAGTTTCGTTGGGTATCCAGACTCCGATTATTACGTTGAGCATTCAGGCTCCGGTCATTTTCGTTTAGTATCCAGACTCTGGTTATTACGTTGAGGGTTCAGACTCCGGTCATTTTCGTTGAGTATCTAGACTCCTGTAATTACGTTGAACTTTCAGGCTCCGATCATTTTCGTTGAGTATCCATACTCCGGTTAATACGTTGAGTGTTAAGGCTCCGGTCATTTTCGTTGGGCATCCAGACTCCGGTCATTACATTGAGCGTTCAGGATCCGGTCATTTTTGTTGAGTATCATAACTCCATTTATTACGTTGAGCGTTCAGGATCCGATCTGTAACACCCCCTTTCTATACCCCCAAATTAATACATTTAATCAATTAGGCACTTAGAAAATTATTTCATCAGATTTTAATTAAAACATGGTATATAAGAGGCGCATCACATTATCATGAAATTAAACACATACGATACCTGCTCAAAATAGATATGCAACAATGGGTAACCCACATCTCAATATTTAGAATAAAAGCGGAAACATCCAAATATTGAATCGATCACATACATAAAAGTATATACAACCATTCAATCAATTCATGCTTTACAAAATATCCACAGCAGATACATACGCATATGTATCACAAAAGAATCAAAACAAAATAGCTTCAAAAGAGCCAAAGGCTTCCTAACTACCCAGATGTTACATATCAGAGCCATTGACCAAAAGAATGAAGACCTCGCTTCACAAAAAGAACTTCCAGCTTCCTACTCTGCAATGCCTCATAGAGCATTATAAAACAGCAGAAGGGTGAGAAACAATATCATAATAGTTAATGCATAAAATTGTATATATACATATACTCATATTGGTACAAGTTATACTCAAATTATGTTCTCACCACATTAAGCATATACAATTAATCATGCCTCTACACATGCTCATGAACATTCACTATATGTTCCTCCAAACAGTCATATATAACATACACAGTTATATTCATTCAATTAATGCATCATGCACTGATGACTCATGCAACTCATAGAGACCGACACACGACTCTATGCAGATGCAAATGCGGTACCGACTCATTTCAACAGATTCTCTAAGGAATCGAGTATTCAACAGATTCTCCACGGAATCAAGTACTCAGCAGATTCTCCACGGAATCAAATATTCATCAGATTCTCCATGGAATCGAATATTCAGCAGATTCTCCACGGAATCAAGTACTCAGCAGATTCTCCACGGAATCAAATACTCTAATCAATCCTCCACGGGATTACATGTTATGACCGATTCTCCGAGGAATCACACAATGCAACCGATTCTCCAAGGAATCAAATGTAACCAACGTATCATACGAGGTTCTGCAAATCCTCCGAGGGATCATTCAACACAAAAATGCATACTAAGATGCTACACAATGCTAATCCTCCGAGGGATCGATCAACACAGAATGCATACTATGTTCACAAACATACTCATTGCATTTATCACATATATCGCATGTATTCATCATGCATTCACATTATACACCATTTCACACAAGGTTTACATACCTATTAATCCATCAATGCATTTCTATCTAATTCGAGCAAACGCACAACATTATCAAACGATCAAGATTCACCATTGGTTCTACAATCTAGGATTCACGCCTTTCGGCCACCCACAGCACGACATGTCAATACAGTTCATACATCAATCATTCATATAGGCATTAATCATAATTGAATCAACCAAACATCATGCTATGAACAAACAGCAAAACAAACAACACTGTCAGATTCGCCAACCTTCGCCTGGCGAAGCCACGCAGCGAATGCTCGCTGGCCTTCGCCTGGCGAACTTCCCAGCGAAGTCCACTGGGAGTAATTATGGAATTACTCGCTGAGGCTCGCTACACACTCTCCTGGCGAACCTTCGCCAACTAACCTCACCTGGCGAACTTGCCAGCGAATACAGGGTGTTAGCTTCTGACTTGCTTCGCTACAGTTCGCTGGGCTTCGCCTGGCGAAGCTTCGCTGCCATTCGCCTGGCGAGCCTGCGAAGACAGAAATTCCATGGCTGTTCCAAAGCCCAAACTCCAAAAAATCATCCGATTAAATCCAAACCAGTCTCAGTGGCACAACCCAACCATCACCCGACTAAACTACATCGTCTAATCCGAGTTCTAACCGATTAAAACCTCATTCTACTCACAAAACCAACTTCTAACCTAAGTGGAAAAAGAGTAGAAACTCTACAAAATCCAAACACATACACATACAATCATATACATTAAAGAGATGATAGAGTTTCACACCCTTACCGATCGATTGCAAGCTTTGGTGATGATCCCTTGACGATTCTAGGTTTTCCTCTCCACTTTCTCTTCTCTTTCTCTTCTCCTCTTTTCTTTCTCTTGTTTTTCTTCTTATGTTACTATCTTTCTTTCTTTTCCTCTCTTATTCTATTTCTATCTCTATTTCTTTCCTCTCAAATTCTTTCCAACACTTACCAACCAATTCTCACACTAAATTGCTAAATGTCTAAAATTCCCTTTTTACTCTAATTCCCCGAAAACTCTCCGAATCGGTAAAAATAGATAAAATAAGCAAACACCACATAACAATATATATAATTTCTCAATTTAAAACAAACATCAATTAAATAAATTAAAAGACTCAACAATTAATGGGAATTCAGAATCGGGGCGTTACAACTCTCCCCCACTTTAGAAATTTTCGTCCTCGAAAATATCACTTGATTCAAACAACTCCGGATGCGACTCTCGCATCTTGCTCTCCAATTACCAAGTCATGTTGCCTTCCGCGGCACCTCCCCAGGACACTTTCACAAGCGCAATATCCTTGCCTCTTAGTTTCTTAACTTCACGGTCCAAAATACTAACCGGTAAAACTTCAACTGTAAGGTTATCTCTTACTTCAACTTCATCCATTGGGATAACATGTGACGGATCCGGAACATACTTCCGAAGTTGCGAGACATGGAATACATCATGCAAATTCGAAAGGTTCGGAGGCAACGCCACACGATAAGCCACAGCACCAACTCGTGCGACAATCTGATACGGGCCAATAAAACGAGAAGTCAACTTTCTCGACTTCAAAGCACGACCCACACCCGTAACCGGTGTAACTCTCAAAAACACATGGTCGCCCTCTTGAAACTCGAGATCCTTTCTCCTTTTATCATGATAACTTTTCTGTCTACTCTGAGAAGCCCTCATCTTTTCCCGAATAAATTTCACCTTTTCCGTCGTTTGCTGTACCATTTCCGGACCAACTACCGACTTTTCACCTGTCTCATGCCAACACAGAGGTGTTCGACATCTCCGACCATATAAAGCCTCAAATGGCGCCATACCAATACTCGAATGGAAACTGTTATTATAGGTGAACTCAATCAACGCTAAATAACCGTCCCACGCACCACCTTGTTCAAGCACACAAGCACGCAACAAATCTTCTAACGATTGAATCGTCCTCTCGGTTTGACCATCTGTTTGCGGATGATATGCCAAACTCAATCTCAACTTAGAACCCAAGGCACCTTGCAAACTCTCCCAAAATCTTGAAGTAAATCTAGGATCTCTATCCGACACAATACTCTTAGGAACTCCATGAAGCTTCACAATAGTGCCAACATAAATCTCGGCCAACCTTTCCAAAGAATAAGTAATATCAATCGGAATAAAGTGAGCCGATTTAGTAAGCCTATCAACAATCACCCAAATAGCATTATGTCCTCTTTGCGTATTCGGCAATCCCGTAACAAAATCCATCGATATACTATCCCATTTCCATTCCGGAATATCCAACGGTTGCATCAATCCACTAGGCTTCTGATGCTCCACCTTAGACTTCTGGCAAGTCAAACACGAGTACACAAAACGAGCAACATCGCTTTTCAATCCAGACCACCAAAAGATCTTTTTCAAATCCTGATACATCTTATTCGCTCCCGGATGAATACTCAAGTTACTCCGATGTCCCTCTTCCAATATCATCTTTTTCAAATCCGCATCATCGGGAATACAAATACGACCTCGAAACCTCAAAACTCCTAATTCATCAACTTTGAAATCTTCATTTCCATTCGTCATCAAATCCACAAATTTCAAATCCAACTTTTGCTTTTCACACACCGTAGCAAGGAAATCATTCGTGACATGCAACATACCAAGTTGTTGGTGTAAGCCCTAGAGGCCAATACTTTTTTTGGTACTTGTATCAGATTATTCGTTTAAAAAAAAAAAGG
This sequence comes from Lathyrus sativus, assembly GCA_963859935.3. Classification (NCBI taxonomy): domain Eukaryota; kingdom Viridiplantae; phylum Streptophyta; class Magnoliopsida; order Fabales; family Fabaceae; genus Lathyrus; species Lathyrus sativus. The sequence goes on from OZ012736.1 coordinate 240,556,312, forward strand.
CATTTCTTTATTATGTTTGTCTTTCAGAATAATAAAGTCCCTAGAATAGTTAGTCTGTTTAATGAAATGTTAAGTGTGACTTAATCATGAGATCCCATTAAACATAAAGACATTATTCTTAAAATATCCGTAGTCAAGCTTTATTGCAAAGTGGGATAACATTAAAAGCATTGAGACTATTATGAAGATAGACTGATGATCACATCTCATGGATCATGGATAAAGAGTTATCAAGTCTTGACATAGGTATAAATATTAGGAGTAATATTTATACCGGATTGACCCGCTATGAGAATACTACATAGTATGTTATGCAAAGTGTCATAAGTTATTCTCATGGTGATAATGGTGTATTACCACCCTTCGACCTGAAACCACTATGGACCCTAGATGTAGAGTCGGGTGCTTTATTGCTGATCAAACATTATCCGTAACTGGATGATCATAAAGACAGTTGATGGGCACTCCACGAAGCATGCTGAGGGACATGAGTGTCCTAGATGGAATTTGCCAATCCTGCATAACAGGAGAAATGTCTAAGGGCCCAATATTGAACTGGACAAGGATGACACAGTGTATGCCTTGTGTTCAATATAGACATAGGGGCAAAAGGGTAATTGTACAAACATATATTATCACGAAAAAGGTTTTGTCAGATCATATGACATTTTCGTGACTTGGGTAGCAGTGATGTGTTGCTAGATACCGCTTACTGTTTATTATGTTAAATATATAATTTAATATAATTACCAACGTTACGAAATCCTACAGGGTCACACACATAAGGACAGTTTGATGAGAGATAGAGAAATCAAAAAGGAACACCGTAAGGTACGGTGCACTTAAGTGAAAAATAGAAATTCGGATAATATAATAATAATTATTGTTATTTTATAATGGTTATAAAATAATAATAAAATAAATATATTTATTATAATAATAGTTATTATAATAATATATAATATTATTATGGATCATGTGAATTGGGTTTTAGCCCGCAGCCCACAAGAGAGTCTATAAAAGGAACCCTTGTGATGAAGCTTTCACTTGATGCAATTTCGTTTTTGATTCTCTTTTCTCACTCAAATAATTCCGTTCGTAAGCAGCTAGCACTGTGACCGGAAGCTGTTCGTGTGGACTGAGTAGAGGCGTTGCACTTCATCAACGCTTGTGATCGCTGCATCAAAGATCTGAATCGCCACAAAGAGGTAACGATTCTATCACTGACCATGCTCATTCGTAAGGATCACTAAAGGAAATTTTTGTTTTCCGCTGCGTTTAGATCGCAATTTTCCTTCAGTGGTATCAGAGCCACTTACGAAACCATGGATCTGATAGCTGTTAAATTTCCGTCTTTTCTGTATTTGATTCGATTAAAACACAGAATGAATTTAACAATAAACGATTAATTAAATTTGGCATCTGTTGTGTACGATTTGGATGATTGATGTTGATTATGCTTCGGAATCCGACATTAGTATGGTGAAGTTGTGCGATACATTGATCATCCATAGTTTACACAATTAGATCAATCACTTTTATATAAGATATAAGAAATTCTGATGCAAAGATGGTATATGGGATATACTGTTTTGATTTCATCCATTCAATCACATAAGGATTGTAATTCTTTTGAAAGATCATCATTTTCATTCGCTTCGGAATCCGACGTTAGTATGGTGAAGCAATGACATGTTGATCTATCATATTGAGTTATCAATCGAGTTGTGTTTGACGGCATGAAATTGTTGCATTAGGATTAATGGCAGTACAAGTGTTGTATTGCCGCAGACTTTTCCGGTTGGGGTTGTAAATGCACAAAAGTTGTGCAGGAAACGACGTGAAATACAATGAAGTGTTCATAAAATTTTTCCCCGGGGCGCTGCCCCTGACAACCGTCCGCTGACCGGGCAGCGGAACCCCCGGCTAAGTCTGCAAAGTGTGATCAATCAGCCGAAATTTAATTTAGTTTATTTAATTATCGGAATTTTAAACTAATAATAAAAGTGTGTTTATTATTATTTATTTGTGGTGATCAGTTATGGCCTTAGTTTATCCTTTATTATTGTTTTGGGATTTTTGAATACGGCCTGCGTGTCGTGCCTCTCTCTCAATCTCTTTATGTAACTTCTTTTCTCATCTCACTCCCTCGTATGTAAAACGAGTTTTCTTATATGTAATGTAATATTATGTTATGAAAAAAAAGAGAAAAGGAAGTATTCAATATTAAAGGAGGATAACCTTGGAGATCATGCTTGGAGAAGCTTAGATCGTTATTAGGTTAGCTTAGGTTCTCTCATTGGCTTGAGAGAACAATTGCGTTAGGGGCCATAATTGTATCTTTTTATATGTATGTTGATGCATGTGAGAGACGTTTTGCATGTTAAGCCGGTGAGATCAAACTAATAACAAATTCCCTCAAAATTAAATATTAAGTTTATGCTTTCCAATTTTTAGCACTCATCAAGACTAGTATCGAGCATTGTAGGTTTCGCCTACGCGAGGTGCATGTTCTATATTAGTAAGGTGTGATGGGATAATTGTAATATCCAATTGCTAAAACAATGGGTCAAACTTAACTAAACAAATTATAATAAGATTATATATGTTTAGAAGCAAGAATTGGGAATGATTCATGTGATGGATCAGAATAAGGAGTTATTCACCCAATTGAAAATATTCGAGAGTTGTATGAGATACAATTGGAAGGAGTTCCTACCTAAATAACTTAGTTTTGTGTAATCAGCCTAACGCTGACTTAAAACAAAGTGAAACATGGATCTCGACCCACTAGAAAGTCTTCCAACGGGATTTTTCGAATCAAATGATGAGGGTCATTTGTTTTGAATAAAATAGTGGGAGCATATTTGATTAAAGGCCTAATTAAATATGTTGTTTTAATGATACTTATATTTTCATATTTCTCTTGTAGATTACCATGACAACAAACACATCGAACAATATTTTGCGATCCATCCTAGATAAGGAAAAATTGTCTGGGACAAATTTCCTGGATTGGCACCGTAATCTGAGGATTATCCTCAAGCACGATAAGAAGCTGTATGTCTTGGAGACACCAGTTCCTGAGGAGGAACCTCCTAATTCTGCACCAAAGGCAGAAAGAGATGCTTATAAGAAGCATTTCGATGATGCCAATGAAACCGCTTGCCTCATGCTTGCTACCATGAACTCTGAGTTGCAAAAGCAACACGAGAACATGTCTGCGTTCGATATGATCGGACATCTGAAAATGCTTTATCAAGAGCAAGCAAGAAATGAGAGGTTTCAGGTTTCAAAGTCCCTTTTTAACAACAAGTTAGCCGAGGGAGCCCCTGTAAGTCCCCATGTACTCAAGATGATTGGGTATGTGGAGAACCTTGACAGATTAGGGTTTCCCCTTGGAAAAGAACTTGCGATTGATCTGATCTTGCAATCGTTGCCAGAGAGCTTCAGTCAGTTTGTCCTGAATTTCAATATGAATGACTTGGACAAAAGTCTTCCAGAACTGCTAAGCATGTTGAGAACTGCTGAGCAGAATATGAAGACAAAAGGGAAATCCATTCTGATGGTCAGTAATGGAAAGAAACAGAACAAGAGGCCCATCAAACAGGGTGGTAGAGGGAAAGGCAAGGAAGTTGCCAAACCCAAACCCACTCCTCCTGTTTTGAAGCCTAGTGGAGGAATAGCAAAGGAGGGCACTTGCTTCCATTGCGGTAAGACCGGACATTGGAAGAGAAATTGCCCAAAGTACCTGGAAGATAAGAATAATGGAGTAGAGACTTCAAATTCAGGTATTTTTGTTATTGAAATTAATTTATCTACTTCTGCATCATGGGTATTAGATACTGGATGCGGTTCTCACATTTGTACTAATGTGCAGGGGCTAAAAAGGAGTAGAGATTTGGCAAAAGGTGAAGTTGACCTACGAGTTGGCAATGGAGCAAAGGTTGCTACTTTAGCTGTAGGAACTTATGTTTTAACTTTACCTAGTGGTTTAATAATTCAGTTAGAGAACTGTTATTATGTACCTGCAATTAGCAGGAATATTATTTCCGTTTCTTGTTTGGACAAGTTTGGTTTTTCATTCATAATAAGGAACAATTGTTGCTCCATTTATTTGAATGATATATTCTATGCTACTGCAAAAATGAATAATGGACTATATGTCCTTGATCTTGAAATGCCAATTTATAACATTAATACCAAAAGGTTGAAACCTAATGAGTTGAATCCAACTTACCTTTGGCATTGTCGATTAGGCCACATAAATGAGAAACGCATTTCCAAACTCCATAAAGATGGACTCTTGGACTCTTTTGATTATGAATCATATGAGACATGCAGATCTTGTTTAATTGGAAAGATGACAAAGTCCCCATTCACAGGAAAAGGTGAAAGGGCTAATGATCTTTTGGCACTCATACATACTGATGTATGTGGACCACTGAACATACCAGCCAGAGGAGGTTTTCAGTACTTCATCACTTTTACTGATGACTTCAGTAGATACGGATATGTGTATTTAATGAAACACAAATCTGAGTCCTTTGAAAAGTTCAAGGAATTCAAGAATGAAGTACAAAACCAACTAGGTAAGAATATTAAAGTTCTTCGATCAGATCGAGGCGGTGAATATTTAAGCCTAGAATTTGATGACCATCTAAAAGAGTATGGGATTCTATCCCAACTTACTCCTCCTGGAACACCACAATGGAATGGTGTATCTGAGAGAAGAAATCGAACCTTGTTAGACATGGTCCGATCCATGATGAGTCACGTCGATCTTCCAAACTCCTTTTGGGGACATGCATTATTAACAGCAGCTTACACACTTAACCGTGTTCCATCCAAAAAGGTTGATAAGACACCATATGAGATATGGAGTGGTAAGAAACCACATATGTCTTACATGAAGATTTGGGGTTGCGAAGTTTACTTCAAACGACAAATTTCAACCAAGCTTGAGCCCAAATCTGACAAATGCTTATTTGTGGGGTATCCTAAAGAAACAAGAGGATATTACTTCTACAATCCTTCTGAGGGCAAAGTGTTTGTCGCTCGAACTGGAGTCTTTCTGGAAAGGGATTTTATTTCCAAAGGAAACAGTGGGAGGAAAATAGAGCTTGAAGAAATTCAAGAATCACAAAACATTGAAACACCTATGGAGGAACTAGAGCGGGAAACACAAGTAGTTGTGGAAGAGCAACCTGCTCAAGTAGAACAAGACCAGCGTAGGTCAAGCAGGATACGTCACCAACCTGAGAGATATGGATATCTCATAAGTGATCAGGGTGATGTATTACTCATGGATCAAGATGAGCCTGTGACCTACAAAGAGGCCATAATTGGTCCTGAGTCTGAGAAGTGGCTAGAAGCCATGAAATCTGAAATGGATTCCATGTACACAAACCAGGTTTGGACCTTGGTAGAACCTCCTATAGGAGTTAACCCTATAGGATGCAAGTGGGTCTTCAAGAAGAAGACTGACATGGATGGTAAGGTACATACCTATAAAGCAAGACTGGTTGCAAAAGGCTATAAACAAATTCAAGGGGTTGACTATGATGAAACCTTTTCACCAGTTGCAATGCTTAAATCTGTTCGGATTTTACTTGCCATCGCTGCATATCATGATTATGAAATATGGCAGATGGATGTCAAAACTGCTTTCCTTAATGGGAATCTTCTTGAGGATGTGTACATGACACAACCTGAAGGATTTGACATACCACAAGATGCCCAAAAGATATGCAAGTTACAGCGATCAATCTATGGATTGAAGCAAGCTTCCAGAAGCTGGAATCTTCGTTTTGATGAAACCGTAAAACAATATGGATTCATCAAAAATGAAGATGAACCTTGTGTCTACAAGAAGGTTAGTGGGAGCATGATCGTGTTTCTGGTATTATATGTAGATGACATATTACTCATTGGAAACGATGTCCCTACCTTGAAACAAGTGAAGACTTGGTTAGGGAATTGTTTTTCTATGAAAGACCTAGGTGAAGCAGCCTATATATTAGGAATTAGGATCTATAGAGATAGATCACAAAAACTGCTTGGCCTAAGTCAGAGTACATACATAGATAAAGTGTTGAGACGCTTTAATATGCATGATTCCAAGAAAGGATTCATACCTATGCAACATGGTCTGTGTTTATCAAAAACACAATCCCCTTCAACTAAGGAAGAAAGGGATCGCATGAATAAGATTCCATATGCATCTGCAATAGGATCTATCATGTATGCCATGTTATGTACTCGACCAGATATCTCGTATGCATTAAGTGCAACGAGTAGGTACCAATCTGATCCCGGTGATGCTCACTGGGTAGCTGTCAAGAATATCCTTAAGTACTTGAGAAGGACTAAGGATTCATTCTTGATATATGGAGGTCAGGAAGAGCTTGATGTAATTGGTTACACTGATGCTAGCTTCCAGACAGATAAGGATGATTTTAGATCACAATCTGGTTATGTGTTCTGTCTCAATGGTGGCGCTGTGAGCTGGAAAAGTTCAAAGCAAGAAACAGTTGCTGATTCTACAACTGAGGCCGAGTATATTGCTGCCTCAAATGCAGCAAAGGAAGCTGTTTGGATCAAGAAGTTCATTAGTGAACTTGGCATAGTCCCTAGCATTGTGGATCCCATTGGTTTATATTGTGATAACAATGGTGCTATCGCACAAGCTAAGGAGCCTAGATCTCACCAACGATCCAAACACATACTTAGGCGTTATCACCTCATTCGAGAGATAATCGATCGGGGAGATGTGAAGATATGCAGAGTACCTACACTTGACAATATCACTGACCCATTAACAAAGCCTCTTGCGCAACAGAAGCATGATGGTCATACTAGATCTATGGGTATTAAGGGTATGCCTAATTGGCTCTAGTGCTAGTGGGAGATTGTTGGTGTAAGCCCTAGAGGCCAATACTTTTTTTGGTACTTGTATCGGATTATTCGTTTAAAAAAAAAAGGCATTTCTTTATTATGTTTGTCTTTCAGAATAATAAAGTCCCTAGAATAGTTAGTCTGTTTAATGAAATGTTAAGTGTGACTTAATCATGAGATCCCATTAAACATAAAGACATTATTCTTAAAATATCCGTAGTCAAGCTTTATTGCAAAGTGGGATAACATTAAAAGCATTGAGACTATTATGAAGATAGACTGATGATCACATCTCATGGATCATGGATAAAGAGTTATCAAGTCTTGACATAGGTATAAATATTAGGAGTAATATTTATATCGGATTGACCCGCTATGAGAATACTACATAGTATGTTATGCAAAGTGTCATAAGTTATTCTCATGGTGATAATGGTGTATTACCACCCTTCGACCTGAAACCACTATGGACCCTAGATGTAGAGTCGGGTGCTTTATTGCTGATCAAACATTATCCGTAACTGGATGATCATAAAGACAGTTGATGGGCACTCCACGAAGCATGCTGAGGGACATGAGTGTCCTAGATGGAATTTGCCAATCCTGCATAACAGGAGAAATGTCTAAGGGCCCAATATTGAACTGGACAAGGATGACACAGTGTATGCCTTGTGTTCAATATAGACATAGGGGCAAAAGGGTAATTGTACAAACATATATTATCACGAAAAAGGTTTTGTCAGATCATATGACATTTTCGTGACTTGGGTAGCAGTGATGTGTTGCTAGATACCGCTTACTGTTTATTATGTTAAATATATAATTTAATATAATTACCAACGTTACGAAATCCTACAGGGTCACACACATAAGGACAGTTTGATGAGAGATAGAGAAATCAAAAAGGAACACCGTAAGGTACGGTGCACTTAAGTGAAAAATAGAAATTCGGATAATATAATAATAATTATTGTTATTTTATAATGGTTATAAAATAATAATAAAATAAATATATTTATTATAATAATAGTTATTATAATAATATATAATATTATTATGGATCATGTGAATTGGGTTTTAGCCCGCAGCCCACAAGAGAGTCTATAAAAGGAACCCTTGTGATGAAGCTTTCACTTGATGCAATTTCGTTTTTGATTCTCTTTTCTCACTCAAATAATTCCGTTCGTAAGCAGCTAGCACTGTGACCGGAAGCTGTTCGTGTGGACTGAGTAGAGGCGTTGCACTTCATCAACGCTTGTGATCGCTGCATCAAAGATCTGAATCGCCACAAAGAGGTAACGATTCTATCACTGACCATGCTCATTCGTAAGGATCACTAAAGGAAATTTTTGTTTTCCGCTGCGTTTAGATCGCAATTTTCCTTCACAAGCTTCACACTACTCGGCGTTAACTCACTAACCAAACTCAAATCTCTAAAGTTCTCCAAAAGTTCCCACTCTCTAACCATCAAAGTAGACACGTGCAACGACTTCCGACTTAAGGCATCGGCTACCACATTCGCCTTACCCGGATGATAATTTAAACCAAAATCATAGTCCTTCAAAAGTTCTAGCCATCTCCTTTGCCTCATATTCAATTCTTTTTGATCAAACAAATACTTCAAACTCTTGTGATCGCAAAAAACTTCAAATCTTGCACCATAAAGATAGTGCCTCCAAATTTTCAAAACGAACACTACGGCCGCTAACTCCAAATCATGAGTAGGATAATTATTTTCATGTACTCTCAACTGTCTAGAAGCATACGCCACGACCTTCCCATCTTGCATCAATACACCACCCAATCCTGACAAAGAAGCATCGCAATAAACCACAAAAGGTTCCGTAGGATTCGGCAAAATCAAAACTGGCGCTGTTGTTAACCTTATCTTTAATTCCATGAAACTCTCTTCACAATTAACATCCCAAATAAAAGCCTTTCCTTTACAAGCCAACTGCATTAACGGAAGTGCTAACTTTGAAAATCCTTCGATAAACCTCCGGTAGTAACCGGCCAAGCCCAAAAAGCTTCGAATTTCCGTAACCGATCTTGGAGTCTCCCATTGCATTACCGCATCGATCTTGGATGGATCCACACTAATACCATTGCCGGAAATAATATGTCCAAGAAAACTCACCTCCGACAACCAAAACTCACACTTAGACAACTTCGCGTACAACTTCTTCTCTTTCAAAATCCGCAACACAATCCTTAAATGTTCTTCGTGTTCCTCTCAAGACTTAGAATAAATCAAAATGTCATCGATAAACACTACCACAAAACAATCCAACTGCTCGTGGAAGATACGGTTCATATATTCCATGAAAACACCCGGCGCATTAGAAACTCTGAATGGCATCACCGTATACTCATAGTGACCATATCGTGTTCTAAAAGCCGTCTTCGAAATATCTTCTTCCTTAACCCGAATCTGGTGATAACCGGATCTCAAATCAATCTTACTAAAAACACGGGCTCCAACTAATTGATCCATCAAATCATCGATTCTTGGAAGCGGATACTTGTTCTTAATCGTCACCTTATTCAACTGCCGATAATCAATACACAATCGCATACTACCATCCTTCTTCTTTACCAACAATACCGGCGCACCCCAAGGAGAAACACTTGGTCTTACAAATCTCTTATCCAACAAATCATTCAACTGCTTCTTCAATTCCACCAACTCCGATGCCGACATCCGATACGGGGCCATCGAAATCGGTCTAGTACCCGGAACTAGATCAATAGAAAATTCAACCTCTCTCTTTGGCGGCACATCCGCAACATCTTCTGGAAACACTTCAGGAAATTCACAAACCACAGGAAACACGTCGAGCTCAACTTTGCTCTCCACCGACAACGATGCAAACAAACCAAACAACTGAGCTTCGTCCGCTAAAAGTTTCTTCAACTCTTTAGTGGAAAGAAAACTCTCGTCTTCACCATCTTCCAAAGAAGGAAACCTTACTAACTTGTGATAGCAATCCAGATGAACTCTATTAAATTGCAACCAGTTCATACCCAAGATTACGTCCAAACCTTCCAACGGCAAACACACTAAATCCATAACGAAGTCCTTACCATACATGGTCAAAGGACAACTTGCACACACAAAAGAAGTTGTTACCGACCTCGAAGCGGGAGTCCCAATAACCATACCACTACTCAAAGAAACCATACACAAATCCAACCGCTTAGCACACACAAGAGAGATGAACGAGTGAGTCGCTCCAGTATCAATAATAGCAACTAAAGGCATATCATTAATAAAGAATGTACCTTTAATCAAACGATTCGCCGCATTAGTAGCGTCTGAACCTGCTAATGCGAATACTTTTCCGCCCGCCTGAGCTTGCTTCGGTTTGGTACAATTCGGGCTAATGTGACCCACCTCGCCACAATTAAAACACTTCACAGCATTCTTTCTACACTTTGTTGCATCATGTCCAAGGAGCCCACAGTTGGAACACTTCGCCTTGAACTTTCCACAATCATAAGACTTGTGGCCCATCACGCCACACTTAAAACATTTGATCGCACCGGAACCTCCTCCGGGTCTCCTATCAAAGTTCCCCCTATGTTTGCCCTTATCAGCAGGCGTCACATAAGGTCCGCTTCGTACTTGCTGCTTCCCTCTCCTCTCGCTCAAACCCTTATAATGATTAGAACGAGCTCTACTGTCTTGCTCATAAATCCTACAGCTATCGGTCAAATCCGAAAATCTTCGTATCCTTTGATAACCCACCGCTTGCTTTATCTCAGGACGCAAGCCATTCTCATACTTGATACATTTGGAAAATTATGCCGTAACCGCATCATAGTGAGGGTGAAACTTCACTAACTCAGTAAACTTAGCGGTGTAGTCCACCACCGACATATTACCTTGTTTCAACTCCAGAAATTCCATTTCTATCTTCCCTTTAACACTTTCGGGATAATACTTCCTTAGAAACTCAGTACGAAATAAATCCCACGTAATCTCCTCATCGTCGACCTCAAGAATTTGCCTCACGCTGACCCACCAGTCATCAGCCTCTTCTCTCAGCATGTGAGTCCCTAGTCTCACCTTGTTCCCTTCAGCACAATCCATCACCCTAAAGATCCTCTCAATTTCCTTTAACCATATCTGAGCATCATCCGGATCAAATCTCCCTTTGAACACCGGTGGTTGGTTCTTCCTGAACTCATCATTCGCATTCACGTTAGGTGCACCCTGCACAGCTTTGGCCATAGCCTCTAACGCCGCTGTCATAGCATTGTCATTACGACCTGCCATATTCTGAGGATTCCCAAAAATAACAACAAGGTTAAACAACCGTTCAACCAACACAACAACAAGACAGACACGACTGACTCAACACTGGCTCTGATACCACTTAATGTAACACCCCCTTTCTATACCCCCAAATTAATACATTTAATCAATTAGGCACTTAGAAAATTTATTTCATCAGAGTTTAATTAAAACATGGTATATAAGAGGCGCATCATATTATCATGAAATTAAACACATACGATACCTGCTCAAAATAGATATGCAACAATGGGTAACCCACATCTCATTATTTAGAATAAAAGCGGAAACATCCAAATATTGAATCGATCACATACATAAAAGTATATACAACCATTCAATCAATTCATGCTTTACAAAATATCCACAGCAGATACATACGCATATGTATCACAAAAGAATCAAAACAAAATAGCTTCAAAAGAGCCAAAGGCTTCCTAACTACCCAGATGTTACATATCAGAGCCATTGACCAAAAGAATGAAGACCTCGCTTCACAAAAAGAACTTCCAGCTTCCTACTCTGCAATGCCTCATAGAGCATTATAAAACAGCAGAAGGGTGAGAAACAATATCATAATAGTTAATGCATAAAATTGTATATATACATATACTCATATTGGTACAAGTTATACTCAAATTATGTTCTCACCACATTAAGCATATACAATTAATCATGCCTCTACACATGCTCATGAACATTCACTATATGTTCCTCCAAACAGTCATATATAACATACACAGTTATATTCATTCAATTAATGCATCATGCACAGATGACTCATGCAACTCATAGAGACCGACACACGACTCTATGCAGATGCAAATGCGGTACCGACTCATTTCAACAGATTCTCTAAGGAATCGAGTATTCAGCAGATTCTCCACGGAATCAAGTACTCAGCAGATTCTCCACGGAATCAAATATTCATCAGATTCTCCATGGAATCGAATATTCAGCAGATTCTCCACGGAATCAAGTACTCAGCAGATTCTCCACGGAATCAAATACTCTAATCAATCCTCCACGGGATTACATGTTATGACCGATTCTCCGAGGAATCACACAATGCAACCGATTCTCCAAGGAATCAAATGTAACCAACGTATCATACGAGGTTCTGCAAATCCTCCGAGGGATCATTCAACACAAAAATGCATACTAAGATGCTACACAATGCTAATCCTCCGAGGGATCGATCAACACAGAATGCATACTATGTTCACAAACATACTCATTGCATTTATCACATATATCGCATGTATTCATCATGCATTCACATTATACACCATTTCACACAAGGTTTACATACCTATTAATCCATCAATGCATTTCTATCTAATTCGAGCAAACGCACAACATTATCAAACGATCAAGATTCACCATTTGTTCTACAATCTAGGATTCACACCTTTCGGCCACCCACAGCACGACATGTCAATACAGTTCATACATCAATCATTCATATAGGCATTAATCATAATTGAATCAACCAAACATCATGTTATGAACAAACAGCAAAACAAACAACACTGTCAGATTCGCCAACCTTCGCTTGGCGAAGCCACGTAGCGAATGCTCGCTGGCCTTCGCCTGGCGAACTTCCCAGCGAAGTCCACTGGGAGTAATTCTGGAATTACTCGCTGAGGCTCGCTACACACTCGCCTGGCGAACCTTCGCCAACTAACCTCGCCTGGCGAACTTGCCAGCGAATACAGGGTGTTAGCTTCTGACTTGCTTCGCTACAGTTCGCTGGGCTTCGCCTGGCGAAGCTTCGCTGCCATTCGCCTGGCGAGCCTGCGAAGACAGAACTTCCATGGCTGTTCCAAAGCCCAAACTCCACAAAATCAACCGATTAAATCCAAACCAGTCTCAGTGGCACAACCCAACCATCACCCGACTAAACTACATTGTCTAATCCGAGTTCTAACCGATTAAAACCTCATTCTACTCACAAAACCAACTTCTAACCTAAGTGGAAAAAGAGTAGAAACTCTACAAAATCCAAACACATACACATACAATCATATACATTAAAGAGATGATAGAGTTTCACACCCTTACCGATGGATTGCAAGCTTTGGTGATGATCCCTTGATGATTCTAGGTTTTCCTCTCCACTTTCTCTTCTCTTTCTCTTCTCCTCTTTTCTTTCTCTTGTTTTTCTTCTTATGTTACTATCTTTCTTTCTTTTCCTCTCTTATTCTATTTCTATCTCTATTTCTTTCCTCTCAAATTCTTTCCAACACTTACCAACCAATTCTCACACTAAATTGCTAAATGTCTAAAATGCCCTTTTTACTCTAATTCCCCGAAAACTCTCCGAATCGGTAAAAATAGATAAAATAAGCAAACACCACATAATAATATATAATTTCTCAATTTAAAACAAACATCAATTAAATAAATTAAAATACTCAACAATTAATGGGAATTCAGAATCGGGGCGTTACACGATCAATTTGGTTGAGTATCCAGACTCCAAATATTATGTTGAGCGTTCAGGCTCCGGTCAGTTTCGTTGGATATCCAGACTCTGGTGATTACGTTGATCGTTCAGGCTCTGGTCATTTTTGTTGACTATCTAGACTCGGGTTATTACGTTAAGCGTTCAGGCTCCGGTCAGTTTCGTTGAGTATCCAGATTCCGATTATTAAGTTGAGCGTTCAGGCTCCGGTCAGTTTCGTTGAGTATCCAGACTCCGGTTATTACGTTGAGCCTTCAGCCTCCGGTCATTTTCGTTGAGTATCCAGACTCCGATTATTAAGTTGAGCGTCAGGCTCCGATCATTTTCGTTGAGTATCCAGACTCTGATTATTACGTTGAGCGTTCAGGCTCCGGTCATTTTCGTTGAGTATCCTGACTCCGGTTATTACGTTGAGGGTTCAGACTCCGGTCATTTTCTTTGAGTATCTAGACTCCTGTCATTACGTTGAATGTTCAGGCTCCGATCATTTTCGTTAAGTACCAATACTCCGGTCAATATGTTGAGCGTTCAGGCTCCGGTCATTTTCGTTGAGTATCCAGACTCCGGTCATTACATTGAGCGTTCAGGATCCAGTCATTTTTCTTGAGTATCATAACTCCATTTATTACGTTGAGCATTCAGGATCCGATCAGTTTCGTTGAGTATCCAGACTCCAAATATTACGTTGAGCGTTCAGGCACCGGTCAGTTTCGTTGGGTATCCAGACTCCGGTGATTACGTTGATCGTTCAGGCTACGGTCATTTTCATTGACTATACAGACTCTGGTTATTACGTTAAGCGTTCAGGCTCCCGTCAGTTTCGTTGAGTATCCAGATTCCGATTATTACGTTGAGCGTTCAAGCTCCGGTCAGTTTCGTTGGGTATCCAGACTCTGATTATTACGTTGAGCGTTCAGGCTCCAGTCATTTTTGTTGAGTATCCAGACTCCGGTTATTACGTTGAGGGTTCAGAATCCAGTCATTTTCGTTGAGTATCTAGACTCCGATTATTACGTTGAGCGTTCAGGCTCCGGTCATTTTCGTTGAGTATCCTGACTCCGGTTATTACGTTGAGGGTTCAGACTCCGGTTATTTTCGTTGAGTATCCAGACTCCGATTATTACGTTGAATGTTCAGGCTCCGATCATTTTCGTTGAGTATCCATACTCCGGTCAATACGTTGAGCGTTCAGGCTCTGGTCATTTTCGTTGAGTTTCCAGACTCCGGTCATTACATTGAGCGTTCCGGATCCAGTCATTTTTGTTGAGTATCATAACTCCATTTATTACATTGAGCGTTCAGGCTCCGGTCAGTTTCGTTGGGTATCCAGACTCCGATTATTACGTTGAGCGTTCAGGCTCCGGTCATTTTCGTTGAGTATCCAGACTCCGGTTATTACGTTGAGGGTTCAGACTCCGGTCATATTTGTTGAGTATCTAGACTCCTGTCATTACGTTGAACGTTCAGGCTCCGATCATTTTCGTTGAGTATCCATACTCTGGTCAATACGTTGAGCGTTCAGGCTCCGGTCAGTTTCGTTGAGTAACCAGATTCCGATTGTTACTTTGAGCGTTCAGGCTCCGGTCAGTTTCGTTGGGTATCCAGACTCCGGTTATTACGTTGAGCGTTCAGGACCACGTCATTTTCGTTGAGTATCCAGACTCCAGTTATTACGTTGAGGGTTCAGACTCCGGTCATTTTCGTTGGGTATCCAGACTCCGATTATTACGTTGAGCGTTCAGGCTCCAGTCATTTTTGTTGAGTATCCAGACTCCGGTTATTACGTTGAGGGTTCAGACTCCGGTCATTTTTGTTGAGTATCTAGACTCCTATCATTACGTTGAACGTTCAGGCTCCGATCATTTTCGTTGAGTATCCATACTCTGGTCAATACGTTGAGCGTTCAGGCTCCAGTCATTTTCGTTGAGTATCCAGACTCAGGTCATTACATTGAGCGTTCTGGATCCAGTCATTTGTGTTGAGTATCATAACTCCATTTATTATGTTGAGCGTTCAGGATCCGATCAGTTTCGTTGAGTATCCAGACTACAAATATTACGTTGAGCGTTCAGGCTCCGGTCAGTTTCGTTGGGTATCCAGACTCCGGTGATTACGTTGATCGTTCAGGCTCCGGTCATTTTCGTTGACTTTCGAGACTCGGGTTATTACGTTAAGCGTTCAGGCTCCGGTCAGTTTCGTTGAGTAACCAGATTCCGATTGTTACTTTGAGCGTTCAGGCTCCGGTCAGTTTCGTTGGGTATCCAGACTCCGGTTATTACGTTGAGCGTTCAGGACCACGTCATTTTCGTTGAGTATCCAGACCCCAGTTATTACGTTGAGGGTTCAGACTCCGGTCATTTTCGTTGAGTATCTAGACTATGATTATTACGTTGAGCGTTCAGGCTCCGGTTATTTTCGTTGAGTATCCTAACTCCGGTTATTACGTTGAGGGTTCAGACTCCGGTCATTTTCGTTGAGTATCTAGACTCTTGTCATTATGTTGAATGTTCAGGCTCCGATCATTTTCCTTGAGTATCCATACTCCGGTCAATACGTTGAGCGTTCAGGCTCTGGTCATTTTCGTTGAGTATCCAGACTCCGGTCATTACATTGAGCGTTCAGGATCCAGTCATTTTTGTTGAGTATCATAACTCGATTTATTATGTTGAGCGTTCAGGATCCGATCAGCTTCGTTGAGTATCCAGACTCCAAATATTACGTTGAGCGTTCAGGCTCCGGTCAGTTTCGTTGGGTATCCAGACTCCGGTGATTACGTTGATCGTTCAGGCTCCGGTCATTTTCGTTGACTATCCAGACTCGGGTTATTACGTTAAGCAATCAGGCTCCGGTCAGTTTCGTTGAGTATCCAGATTCCGATTATTACGTTGAGCGTTCAGGCTCCGGTCAGTTTCGTTGGGTATCCAGACTCCGGTTATTACGTTGAGCGTTCAGGACCACGTCATTTTTGTTGAGTATCCAGACTCCGGTTATTACGTTGAGGGTTCAGACTCCGGTCATTTTCGTTGAGTATCTAGACTCCGATTATTACGTTGAGCGTTCAGGCTCCGGTTATTTTCGTTGAGTATCCTGACTCCGGTTATTACGTTGAGGGTTCAGACTCCGGTCATTTTCGTTGAGTATCTAGACTCTTGTCATTACATTGAATGTTCAGGCTCCGATCATTTTTGTTGAGTATCCATACTCGGGTCAATACGTTGAGCGTTCAGGCTCCGGTCATTTTCGTTGACTATCCAGACTCCAGTCATTACATTGAGCGTTCAGGATCCAGTCTTCAAATATTACATTGAGCGTTCAGGCTCCGGTCAGTTTCATTGGGTATCCAGACTCCGGTGATTACGTTGATTGTTCAGGCTCCGGTCATTTTCGTTGACTATCCAGACTCGGATTATTACGTTAAGCGTTCAGGCTCCGATCAGTTTCGTTGAGTATCCAGATTCCGATTATTACGTTGAGCGTTCATGTAACGCCCCGATTCTGAATTCCCATTTATTGTTGAGTCTTTTAATTTATTTAATTGATGTTTTTTTTAAATTGAGAAATTATATATATTGTTATGTGGTGTTTGCTTATTTTATCTATTTGTACCGATTCAGAGAGTTTTCGGGGAATTAGAGTAAAAAGGGCATTTTAGACATTTAGCAATTTAGTGTGAGAATTGATTGGTAAGTGTTGGAAAGAATTTGAGAGGAAAGAAATAGAGATAGAAATAGAATAAAAGAGGAAAAGAAAGAAAGATAGTAACATAAGAAGAAAAACAAGAGAAAGAAAAGAGGAGAAGAGAAAGAGAAGAGAAAGTGGAGAGGAAAACCTAGAATCATCAAGGGATCATCACCAAAGCTTGCAATCGATCGGTAAGGGTGTGAAACTCTATCATCTCTTTAATATATACAATTGTATGTGTATGTGTTTGGATTTTGTAGAGTTTCTACTCTTTTTCCACTTAGGTTAGAAGTTGGTTTTGTGAGTAGAATGAGGTTTTAATCGGTTAGAACTCGGATTAGACGATGTAGTTTAGTCGGGTGATGGTTGGGTTGTGCCACTGAGACTGGTTTGGATTTAACCGGTTGATTTTGTGGAGGTTGGGCTCTTGAGGCAGCCATGGAAGTTCTGTCTTCGCAGGCTCGCCAGGCGAATGGCAGCGAAGCTTCGCCAGGCGAAGCCCAGCGAGTTGTAGCGAAGCAAGTCAGAAGCTAACACCCTGTATTCGCTGGCAAGTTCGCCAAGCGAAGTGAGTTGGCGAGGGTTCGCCAGGCGAGTGTGTAGCGAGCCTCAGCGAGTAATTCCAGAATTACTCCCAGTGGACTTCGCTGGGAAGTTCGCCAGGCGAAGGCCAGCGAGCATTCGCTTCGTGGCTTCGCCAGGCGAAAGTTGGCGAATCTGGCAGTGTTATTTGTTTTGCTGTTTATTCATAGCATGATTTTCTTGGCCGATTCAATTACGATTAATGCATATATGAATGATTGATGTGTAAACTGTTTTGACATGTCGTGCTGTGGGTGGCCGAAAGGCGTGAATCCTAGATTGTAGATCCAATTGTGAATCTTAATCGTTTGATAATGTTTTGCGTTTGCTCAAATTAGATAGAAATGCATTGATGGATTAATAGGTATGTAAGCCATGTGTGAAATGGTGCATAATGTGAATGCATGATAGATATATGTGATGTATGTGATAAATGCAATGAGTATGTTTGTGAACATAGTAGGCATTCTGTGTTGAATGATCCCTCGGAGGATTAGTATCGTGTAGCATCTTAGTATGCATTTTTGTGTTGAATGATCCCTCGGAGGATTTGCAGAACCTCGTATGATACGATGGTTATATTAGATTCCTTGGAGAATCGGTTGCATTGTGTGATTCCTTAGAGAATCGGTCATAACATGTAATCTCGTGGAGGATTGATTAGAGTATTTGATTCCATGGAGAATCTGCTGAGTACTTGATTCCATGGAGAATCTGCTGAATATTCGATTCCATGGAGAATCTGATGAATATTTGATTCCGTGGAGAATCTGCTGAGTACTTGATTCCGTGGAGAATCTGCTGAATACTCGATTCCTTAGAGAATCTGTTGAAATGAGTCGGTACCGCATTTGCATCTGCATAGAGTCGTGTGTCGGTCTCTATGAGTTGCATGAGTCATCTGTGCGTGATGCATTAGTTGTATGAATGTAACTGTGTATGTTATATATGATTGTTTGGAGGAACATATAGTGAATGTTTATGAGCATGTGTAGAGACATGATTAATTGTATATGCTTAATGTGGTGAGAACATAATTTGTGTATGACTTGTACCAATATGAGTATATGTATATATACAATTTTATGCATTAACTGTTATGATATTGTTTCTCACCCTTCTGCTGTTTTATAATGCTCTACGAGGCATTGCAGAGTAGGAAGCTGGAGGTTCTTTTTGTGAAGCGATGTTTTCATTCTTTTTGGTCAATGGCTCTGATATGTAACATCTGGGTAGTTAGGAAGCCTTTGACTCTTTTGAAGCTATTCAGTTTTGATTCTTTTGTGATACATATGTGTATGTATCTGCTGTGGATATGTTGTAAAGCATGAATTAACTGATGGTTGTATATACTTTTATGAATGTGATCGATTCAATATTTGGATGTTTCCGCTTTTATTCTAAATATTGAGATGTGGGTTACCCATTGTTGCATATCTATTTTGAGCAGGTATCGTATGTGTTTAATTTCACGATAATGTGATGCGCCTCTTGTATACCATGTTTAATTAAACTCTGATGAAATAAATTTTCTAAGTGCCTAATTGATTTATTTGATTTATTTTGGGGGTATAGAAAGGGGGTGTTACATTAAGTGGTATCAGAGCCAGTGTTGAGTCAGTCGTATCTGTCTTGTTGTTGTGTTGGTTGAACGGTTGTTTAACCTTGTTGTTATTTTTGGGAATCCTCATAATATGGCAGGTCGTAATGACAATGCTATGGCAGCGGCGTTAGAGGCTATGGCCAGAGCTGTGCAGGGTGCACCTAACGTGAATGCGAATGATGAGTTCAGGAAGAACCAACCACCGGTGTTCAAAGGGAGATTTGATCCGGATGGTGCTCAGATATGGTTAAAGGAAATTGAGAGGATCTTTAGGGTGATGGATTGTGCTGAACGGAACAAGGTGAGGTTAGGGACTCACATGCTGAGAGAAGAGGCTGATGACTGGTGGGTCAGCGTGAGGCAAGTTCCTGAGGTCGACGATGAGGAGATTACGTGGGATTTATTTCGTATTGAGTTTCTAAGGAAGTACGATCCCGAAAGTGTTAAAGGGAAGAGAGAAATGGAATTTCTGGAGTTGAAACAAGGTAATATGTCAGTGGTGGACTACACCGCTAAGTTTACTGAGTTAGTGAAGTTTCACCCTCACTATGATGCGGTTACGGCGGAATTTTCCAAATGTATCAAGTATGAGAATGGCTTGCATCCTGAGATAAAGCAAGCGGTGGGTTATCAAAGAATACGAAGATTTTCGGATTTGACCGAGTGCTGTAGGATTTATGAAGAAGACAGTAGAGCTCGTTCTACTCATTATAAGGGTTTGAGCGAGAGGAGAGGGAAGCAGCAAGTACGAAGCGGACCTTATGTGACGCCTGCTGAGAAGGGCAAACATAGGGGAAACTTTGATAGGAGACCCGGAGGAGGTTCCGGTGCGGTCAAATGTTTTAAGTGTGGCGTGATGGGCCACAAGTCTTATGATTGTGGAAAGTTCAAGGCGAAGTGTTCCAACTGTGGGCTCCTTGGACATGATGCAGCAGAGTGTAGAAAGAATGTTGTGAAGTGTTTTAATTGTGGTGAGGTGGGTCACATTAGCCCGAATTGTACCAAACCGAAGCAAGCTCCGGCGGGCGGAAAAGTTTTCGCATTAGCAGGTTCAGACGCTACTAATGCGGCGGATCGTTTGATTAAAGGTACATGCTTTATTAATGATATGCTTTTAGTTGCTATTATTGATACTGGAGCGACTCACTCGTTCATCTCTCTTGCGTGTGCTAAGCGGTTGGATTTGTGTATGGTTTCTTTGAGTAGTGGTATGGTTATTGGGACTCCCGCTTCGGGGTCGGTAACTACTTCTTTGGTGTGTGCAAGTTGTCCTTTGACCATGTATGGTAAGGACTTCGTTATGGATTTAGTGTGTTTGCCGTTGGAAGGTTTGGACGTAATCTTGGGTATGAACTGGTTGCAATTTAATAGAGTTCATCTGGATTGCTATCACAAGTTAGTAAGGTTTCCTTCTTTGGAAGATGGTGAAAACGAGAGTTTTCTTTCCACTAAAGAGTTGAAGAAACTTTTAGCGGACGAAGCTCAGTTGTTTGGTTTGTTTGCATCGTTGTCGATGGAGAGCAAAGTTGAGCTCGACGTGTTTCCTGTGGTTTGTGAATTTCCTGAAGTGTTTCCGGAAGATGTTGCGGATGTGCTGCCAAAGAGAGAGGTTGAATTTTCTATTGATCTAGTTCTGGGTACTAGACCGATTTCGATGGCCCCGTATCGGATGTCGGCATCGGAGTTGGTGGAATTGAAGAAGCAGTTGAATGATTTGTTGGATAAGAGATTTGTAAGACCAAGTGTTTCTCCTTGGGGTGCGCCGGTATTGTTGGTAAAGAAGAAGGATGGTAGTATGCGATTGTGTATTGATTATCGACAGTTGAATAAGGTGACAATTAAGAACAAGTATCCGCTTCCAAGAATCGATGATTTGATGGATCAATTAGTTGGAGCCCGTGTTTTTAGTAAGATTGATTTGAGATCCGGTTATCACCAGATTCGGGTTAAGGAAGAAGATATTTCGAAGACGGCTTTTAGAACACGATATGGTCACTATGAGTATACGGTGATGCCATTCGGAGTTTCTAATGCGCCGGGTGTTTTCATGGAATATATGAACCGTATCTTCCACGAGCAATTGGATCGTTTTGTGGTAGTGTATATCGATGACATTTTGATTTATTCTAAGTCTCGAGAGGAACACGAAGAACATTTAAGGATTGTGTTGCGGATTTTGAAAGATAAGAAGTTGTACGCAAAGTTGTCTAAGTGTGAGTTTTGGTTATCGAAGGTGAGTTTTCTTGGGCATATTATTTCCGGAAATGGTATTAGTGTGGATCCATCCAGGATCGATGCGGTAATGCAATGGGAGACTCCAAGATCGGTTACGGAAATTCGAAGCTTTTTGGGCTTGGCCGGTTACTACCAGAGGTTTATCGAAGGATTTTCAAAGTTAGCACTTCCGTTAACGCAGTTGACTTGTAAAGGAAAGGATTTTATTTGGGATTTTAATTGTGAAGAGAGTTTCATGGAATTAAAGAGAAGGTTAACGACAGCGCCAATTTTGATTTTCCCGAATCCTACGGAACCTTTTGTGGTTTATTGTGATGCTTCTTTGTCAGGATTGGGTGGTGTATTGATGCAAGATGGGAAGGTCGTGGCGTATGCTTCTAGACAGTTGAGAGTACATGAAAAGAATTATCCTACTCATGATTTGGAGTTAGCGGCCGTAGTGTTCGTTTTGAAAATTTGGAGGCACTATCTTTATGGTGCAAGATTTGAAGTTTTTAGCGATCACAAGAGTTTGAAGTATTTGTTTGATCAAAAAGAATTGAATATGAGGCAAAGGAGATGGCTAGAACTTTTGAAGGACTATGATTTTAGTTTAAATTATCATCCGGGTAAGGCGAATGTGGTAGCCGATGCCTTAAGTCGGAAGTCGTTGCACGTATCTACTTTGATGGTTAGAGAGTGGGAACTCTTGGAGAACTTTAGAGATTTGAGTTTGGTTTGTGAGTTATCACCGAGTAGTGTGAAGCTGGGTATGTTGCATGTCACGAATGATTTCCTTGCTACGGTGTGTGAAAAGCAAAAGTTGGATTTGAAATTTGTGGATTTGATGACGAATGGAAATGAAGATTTCAAAGTTGATGAATTAGGAGTTTTGAGGTTTCGAGGTCGTATTTGTATTCCCCATGATGCAGATTTGAAAAAGATGATATTGGAAGAGGGACATCGGAGTAACTTGAGTATTCATCCGGGAGCGAATAAGATGTATCAGGATTTGAAGAAGATCTTTTGGTGGTCTGGATTGAAAAGCGATGTTGCTCGTTTTGTGTACTCGTGTTTGACTTGCCAGAAGTCTAAGGTGGAGCATCAGAAGCCTAGTGGATTGATGCAACCGTTGGATATTCCGGAATGGAAATGGGATAGTATATCGATGGATTTTGTTACGGGATTGCCGAATACGCAAAGAGGACATAATGCTATTTGGGTGATTGTTGATAGGCTTACTAAATCGGCTCACTTTATTCCGATTGATATTACTTATTCTTTAGAAAGGTTGGCCGAGATTTATGTTGGCACTATTGTGAAGCTTCATGGAGTTCCTAAGAGTATTGTGTCGGATAGAGATCCTAAATTTACTTCAAGATTTTGGGAGAGTTTGCAAGGTGCCTTGGGTTCTAAGTTGAGATTGAGTTCGGCATATCATCCGCAAACAGATGGTCAAACCGAGAGGACGATTCAATCGTTAGAAGATTTGTTGCGTGCTTGTGTGCTTGAACAAGGTGGTGCGTGGGACGGTTATTTAGCGTTGATTGAGTTCACCTATAATAACAACTTCCATTCGAGTATTGGTATGGCGCCATTTGAGGCTTTATATGGTCGGAGATGTCGAACACCTCTGTGTTGGCATGAGACAGGTGAAAAGTCGGTAGTTGGTCCTGAAATGGTACAGCAAACGACGGAAAAGGTGAAATTTATTCAGGAAAAGATGAGAGCTTCTCAGAGTAGACAGAAAAGTTATCATGATAAAAGGAGAAAGGATCTCGAGTTTCAAGAGGGCGACCATGTGTTTTTGAGAGTTACACCGGTTACGGGTGTGGGTCGTGCTTTGAAGTCGAGGAAGTTGACTTCTCGTTTTATTGGCCCGTATCAGATTGTCGCACGAGTTGGTGCTGTGGCTTATCGTGTGGCGTTACCTCCGAACCTTTCGAATTTGCATGATGTATTCCATGTCTCGCAACTTCGGAAGTATGTTCCGGATCCGTCACATGTGATCCCGATGGATGAAGTTGAAGTAAGAGATAACCTTACAGTTGAAGCTTTACCGGTTAGTATTTTGGACCACGAAGTTAAGAAACTAAGAGGCAAGGATATTGCACTTGTGAAAGTGTCCTGGGGAGGTGCCGCGGAAGGCAACATGACTTGGTAATTGGAGAGCAAGATGCGAGAGTCGCATCCGGAGTTGTTTGAATCAAGTGATATTTTCGAGGACGAAAATTTCTAAAGTGGGGGAGAGTTGTAACGCCCCGATTCTGAATTCCCATTAATTGTTGAGTCTTTTAATTTATTTAATTGATGTTTGTTTTAAATTGAGAAATTATATATATTGTTATGTGGTGTTTGCTTATTTTATCTATTTTTACCGATTCAGAGAGTTTTCGGGGAATTAGAGTAAAAAGGGCATTTTAGACATTTAGCAATTTAGTGTGAGAATTGATTGGTAAGTGTTGGAAAGAATTTGAGAGGAAAGAAATAGAGATAGAAATAGAATAAGAGAGGAAAAGAAAGAAAGATAGTAACATAAGAAGAAAAACAAGAGAAAGAAAAGAGGAGAAGAGAAAGAGAAGAGAAAGTGGAGAGGAAAACCTAGAATCATCAAGGGATCATCACCAAAGCTTGCAATCGATCGGTAAGGGTGTGAAACTCTATCATCTCTTTAATGTATACAATTGTATGTGTATGTGTTTGGATTTTGTAGAGTTTCTACTCTTTTTCCACTTAGGTTAGAAGTTGGTTTTGTGAGTAGAATGAGGTTTTAATCGGTTAGAACTCGGATTAGACGATGTAGTTTAGTCGGGTGATGGTTGGGTTGTGCCACTGAGACTGGTTTGGATTTAACCGGTTGATTTTGTGGAGGTTGGGCTCTTGAGGCAGCCATGGAAGTTCTGTCTTCGCAGGCTCGCCAGGCGAATGGCAGCGAAGCTTCGCCAGGCGAAGCCCAGCGAGCTGTAGCGAAGCAAGTCAGAAGCTAACACCCTGTATTCGCTGACAAGTTCGCCAAGCGAAGTGAGTTGGCGAGGGTTCGCCAGGCGAGTGTGTAGCGAGCCTCAGCGAGTAATTCCAGAATTACTCCCAGTGGACTTTGCTGGGAAGTTCGCCAGGCGAAGGCCAGCGAGCATTCGCTGCGTGGCTTCGCCAGGCGAAGGTTGGCGAATCTGGCAGTGTTATTTGTTTTGCTGTTTATTCATAGCATGATTTTCTTGGCCAATTCAATTACGATTAATGCATATATGAATGATTGATGTGTAAACTGTTTTGACATGTCGTGCTGTGGGTGGCCGAAAGGCGTGAATCCTAGATTGTAGAACCAATTGTAAATCTTAATCGTTTGATAATGTTGTGCGTTTGCTCGAATTAGATAGAAATGCATTGATGGATTAATAGGTATGTAAACCTTGTGTGAAATGGTGCATAATGTGAATACATGATAGATATATGTGATGTATGTGATAAATGCAATGAGTATGTTTGTGAACATAGTAGGCATTCTGTGTTGAATGATCCCTCGGAGGATTAGTATCGTGTAGCATCTTAGTATGCATTTTTGTGTTGAATGATCCCTCGGAGGATTTGCAGAACCTCGTATGATACGATGATTATATTAGATTCCTTGGAGAATCGGTTGCATTGTGTGATTCCTTGGAGAATCGGTCATAACATGTAATCCCGTGGAGGATTGATTAGAGTATTTGATTCCGTGGAGAATCTGCTGAATACTTGATTCCGTGGAGAATCTGCTGAATATTCGATTCCGTGGAGAATCTGATGAATATTTGATTCCGTGGAGAATCTGCTGAGTACTTGATTCCGTGGAGAATCTGCTGAATACTCGATTCCTTAGAGAATCTGTTGAAATGAGTCGGTACCGCATTTGCATCTGCATAGAGTCGTGTGTCGGTCTCTATGAGTTGCATGAGTCATCTGTGCGTGATGCATTAGTTGTATGAATGTAACTGTGTATGTTATATATGATTGTTTGGAGGAACATATAGTGAATGTTTATGAGCATGTGTAGAGACATGATTAATTGTATATGCTTAATGTGGTGAGAACATAATTTGTGTATGACTTGTACCAATATGAGTATATGTATATATACAATTTTATGCATTAACTGTTATGATATTGTTTCTCACCCTTCTGCTGTTTTATAATGCTCTACGAGGCATTGCAGAGTAGGAAGCTGGAGGTTCTTTTTGTGAAGCGATGTTTTCATTCTTTTTGGTCAATGGCTCTGATATGTAACATCTGGGTAGTTAGGAAGCCTTTGACTCTTTTGAAGCTATTCAGTTTTGATTCTTTTGTGATACATATGTGTATGTATCTGCTGTGGATATGTTGTAAAGCATGAATTAACTGATGGTTGTATATACTTTTATGAATGTGATCGATTCAATATTTGGATGTTTCCGCTTTTATTCTAAATATTGAGATGTGGGTTACCCATTGTTGCATATCTATTTTGAGCAGGTATCGTATGTGTTTAATTTCATGATAATGTGATGCGCCTCTTGTATACCATGTTTAATTAAACTCTGATGAAATAAATTTTCTAAGTGCCTAATTGATTTATTTGATTTATTTTGGGGGTATAGAAAGGGGGTGTTACATTAAGTGGTATCAGAGCCAGTGTTGAGTCAGTCGTGTCTGTCTTGTTGTTGTGTTGGTTGAACGGTTGTTTAACCTTGTTGTTATTTTTGGGAATCCTCAGAATATGGCAAGTCGTAATGACAATGCTATGGCAGCGGCGTTAGAGGCTATGGCCAGAGCTGTGCAGGGTGCACCTAACGTGAATGCGAATGATGAGTTCAGGAAGAACCAACCACCGGTGTTCAAAGGGAGATTTGATCCGGATGGTGCTCAGATATGGTTAAAGGAAATTGAGAGGATATTTAGGGTGATGGATTATGCTGAAGGGAACAAGGTGAGGTTAGGGACTCACATGCTGAGAGAAGAGGCTGATGACTGGTGGGTCAGCGTGAGGCAAGTTCTTGAGGTCGACGATGAGGAGATTACGTGGGATTTATTTCGTACTGAGTTTCTAAGGAAGTACTATCCCGAAAGTGTTAAAGGGAAGAGAGAAATGGAATTTCTGGAGTTGAAACAAGGTAATATGTCGGTGGTGAACTACACCGCTAAGTTTACTGAGTTAGTGAAGTTTCACCCTTACTATGATGCGGTTACGGCGGAATTTTCCAAATGTATCAAGTATGAGAATGGCTTGCGTCCTGAGATAAAGCAAGCGGTGGGTTATCAAAGAATACGAAGATTTTCGGATTTGACCGAGTGCTGTAGGATTTATGAAGAAGACAGTAGAGCTCGTTCTACTCATTATAAGGGTTTGAGCGAGAGGAGAGGGAAGCAGCAAGTACGAAGCGGACCTTATGTGACGCCTGCTGAGAAGGGCAAACATAGGGGGAACTTTGATAGGAGACCCGGAGGAGGTTCCGGTGCGATCAAATGTTTTAAGTGTGGCGTGATGGGCCACAAGTCTTATGATTGTGGAAAGTTCAAGGCGAAGTGTTCCAACTGTGGGCTCCTTGGACATGATGCAGCAGAGTGTAGAAAGAATGCTGTGAAGTGTTTTAATTGTGGCGAGGTGGGTCACATTAGCCCGAATTGTACCAAACCGAAGCAAGCTCCGGCGGGCAGAAAAGTTTTCGCATTAGCAGGTTCAGACGCTACTAATGCGGCGGATCGTTTGATTAAAGGTACATGCTTTATTAATGATATGCTTTTAGTTGCTATTATTGATACTGGAGCGACTCACTCGTTCATCTCTCTTGCGTGTGCTAAGCGGTTGGATTTGTGTATGGTTTCTTTGAGTAGTGGTATGGTTATTGGGACTCCCGCTTCGGGGTCGGTAACTACTTCTTTGGTGTGTGCAAGTTGTCCTTTGACCATGTATGGTAAGGACTTCGTTATGGATTTAGTGTGTTTGCCGTTGGAAGGTTTGGACGTAATCTTGGGTATGAACTGGTTGCAATTTAATAGAGTTCATCTGGATTGCTATCACAAGTTAGTAAGGTTTCCTTCTTTGGAAGATGGTGAAAACGAGAGTTTTCTTTCCACTAAAGAGTTGAAGAAACTTTTAGCGGACGAAGCTCAGTTGTTTGGTTTGTTTGCATCGTTGTCGGTGGAGAGCAAAGTTGAGCTCGACGTGTTTCCTGTGGTTTGTGAATTTCCTGAAGTGTTTCCGGAAGATGTTGCGGATGTGCCGCCAAAGAGAGAGGTTGAATTTTCTATTGATCTAGTTCCGGGTACTAGACCGATTTCGATGGCCCCGTATCGGATGTCGGCATCGGAGTTGGTGGAATTGAAGAAGCAGTTGAATGATTTGTTGGATAAGAGATTTGTAAGACCATGTGTTTCTCCTTGGGGTGCGCCGGTATTGTTGGTAAAGAAGAAGGATGGTAGTATGCGATTGTGTATTGATTATCGGCAGTTGAATAAGGTGACAATTAAGAACAAATATCCGCTTCCAAGAATCGATGACTTGATGGATCAATTAGTTGGAGCCCGTGTTTTTAGTAAGATTGATTTGAGATCCGGTTATCACCAGATTCGGGTTAAGGAAGAAGATATTTCGAAGACGGCTTTTAGAACACGATATGGTCACTATGAGTATACGGTGATGCCATTCGGAGTTTCTAATGTGCCGGGTGTTTTCATGGAATATATGAACCGTATCTTCCACGAGCAGTTGGATCGTTTTGTGGTAGTGTTTATCGATGACATTTTGATTTATTCTAAGTCTCGAGAGGAACACGAAGAACATTTAAGGATTGTGTTGCGGATTTTGAAAGAGAAGAAGTTGTACGCAAAGTTGTCTAAGTGTGAGTTTTGGTTATCGAAGGTGAGTTTTCTTGGGCATATTATTTCCGGAAATGGTATTAGTGTGGATCCATCCAAGATCGATGCGGTAATGCAATGGGAGACTCCAAGATCGGTTACGGAAATTCGAAGCTTTTTGGGCTTGGCCGGTTACTACCGGAGGTTTATCGAAGGATTTTCAAAGTTAGCACTTCCGTTAACGCAGTTGACTTGTAAAGGAAAGGCTTTTATTTGGGATGTTAATTGTGAAGAGAGTTTCATGGAATTAAAGAGAAGGTTAACGACAGCGCCAGTTTTGATTTTGCCGAATCCTACGGAACCTTTTGTGGTTTATTGTGATGCTTCTTTGTCAGGATTGGGTGGTGTATTGATGCAAGATGGGAAGGTCGTGGCGTATGCTTCTAGACAGTTGAGAGTACATGAAAATAATTATCCTACTCATGATTTGAAGTTAGCGGTCGTAGTGTTCGTTTTGAAAATTTGGAGGCACTATCTTTATGGTGCAAGATTTGAAGTTTTTAGCGATCACAAGAGTTTGAAGTATTTGTTTGATCAAAAAGAATTGAATATGAGGCAAAGGAGATGGCTAGAACTTTTGAAGGACTATGATTTTAGTTTAAATTATCATCCGGGTAAGGCGAATGTGGTAGCCGATGCCTTAAGTCGGAAGTCGTTGCACGTATCTACTTTGATGGTTAGAGAGTGGGAACTCTTGGAGAACTTTAGAGATTTGAGTTTGGTTTGTGAGTTATCACCGAGTAGTGTGAAGCTGGGTATGTTGCATGTCACGAATGATTTCCTTGCTACGGTGTGTGAAAAGCAAAAGTTGGATTTGAAATTTGTGGATTTGATGACGAATGGAAATGAAGATTTCAAAGTTGATGAATTAGGAGTTTTGAGGTTTCGAGGTCGTATTTGTATTCCCGATGATGCGGATTTGAAAAAGATGATATTGGAAGAGGGACATCGGAGTAACTTGAGTATTCATCCGGGAGCGAATAAGATGTATCAGGATTTGAAGAAGATCTTTTGGTGGTCTGGATTGAAAAGCGATGTTGCTCGTTTTGTGTACTCGTGTTTGACTTGCCAGAAGTCTAAGGTGGAGCATCAGAAGCCTAGTGGATTGATGCAACCGTTGGATATTCCAGAATGGAAATGGGATAGTATATCGATGGATTTTGTTACGGGATTGCCGAATACGCAAAGAGGACATAATGCTATTTGGGTGATTGTTGATAGGCTTACTAAATCGGCTCACTTTATTCCGATTGATATTACTTATTCTTTGGAAAGGTTGGCCGAGATTTATGTTGGCACTATTGTGAAGCTTCATGGAGTTCCTAAGAGTATTGTGTCGGATAGAGACCCTAGATTTACTTCAAGATTTTGGGAGAGTTTGCAAGGTGCCTTGGGTTCTAAGTTGAGATTGAGTTCGGCATATCATCCGCAAACAGATGGTCAAACCGAGAGGACGATTCAATCGTTAGAAGATTTGTTGCGTGCTTGTGTGCTTGAACAAGGTGGTGCGTGGGACGGTTATTTAGCGTTGATTGAGTTCACCTATAATAACAGCTTCCATTCGAGTATTGGTATGGCGCCATTTGAGGCTTTATATGGTCGGAGATGTCGAACACCTCTGTGTTGGCATGAGACAGGTGAAAAGTCGGTAGTTGGTCCTGAAATGGTACAGCAAACGACGAAAAAGGTGAAATTTATTCGGGAAAAGATGAGAGCTTCTCAGAGTAGACAGAAACGTTATCATGATAAAAGGAGAAAGGATCTCGAGTTTCAAGAGGGCGACCATGTGTTTTTGAGAGTTACACCGGTTACGGGTGTGGGTCGTGCTTTGAAGTCGAGGAAGTTGACTTCTCGTTTTATTGGCCCGTATCAGATTGTCGCACGAGTTGGTGCTGTGGCTTATCGTGTGGCGTTACCTCCGAACCTTTCGAATTTGCATGATGTATTCCATGTCTCGCAACTTCGGAAGTATGTTCCGGATCCGTCACATGTGATCCCGATGGATGAAGTTGAAGTAAGAGATAACCTTACAGTTGAAGCTTTACCGGTTAGTATTTTGGACCACGAAGTTAAGAAACTAAGAGGCAAGGATATTGCGCTTGTGAAAGTGTCCTGGGGAGGTGCCGCGGAAGGCAACATGACTTGGGAATTGGAGAGCAAGATGCGAGAGTCGCATCCGGAGTTGTTTGAATGAGGTGATATTTTCGAGGACGAAAATTTCTAAAGTGGGGGAGAGTTGTAACGCCCCGATTCTGAATTCCCATTAATTGTTGAGTCTTTTAATTTATTTAATTGATGTTTGTTTTAAATTGAGAAATTATATATATTGTTATGTGGTGTTTGCTTATTTTATCTATTTTTACCGATTCAGAGAGTTTTCGGGGAATTAGAGTAAAAAGGGCATTTTAGACATTTAGCAATTTAGTGTGAGAATTGATTGGTAAGTGTTGGAAAGAATTTGAGAGGAAAGAAATAGAGATAGAAATAGAATAAGAGAGGAAAAGAAAGAAAGATAGTAACATAAGAAGAAAAACAAGAGAAAGAAAAGAGGAGAAGAGAAAGAGAAGAGAAAGTGGAGAGGAAAACCTAGAATCATCAAGGGATCATCACCAAAGCTTGCAATCGATCGGTAAGGGTGTGAAACTCTATCATCTCTTTAATGTATACAATTGTATGTGTATGTGTTTGGATTTTGTAGAGTTTCTACTCTTTTTCCACTTAGGTTAGAAGTTGGTTTTGTGAGTAGAATGAGGTTTTAATCGGTTAGAACTCGGATTAGACGATGTAGTTTAGTCGGGTGATGGTTGGGTTGTGCCACTGAGGTTGGTTTGGATTTAACCGGTTGATTTTGTGGAGGTTGGGCTCTTGAGGCAGCCATGGAAGTTCTGTCTTCGCAGGCTCGCCAGGCGAAGCCCAGCGAGCTGTAGCGAAGCAAGTCCGAAGCTAACACCCTGTATTCGCTGGCAAGTTCGCCAAGCGAAGTGAGTTGGCGAGGGTTCTCCAGGCGAGTATGTAGCGAGCCTCAGCGAGTAATTCCAGAATTACTCCCAGTGGACTTCGCTGGGAAGTTCGCCAGGCGAAGGCCAGCGAGCATTCGCTGCGTGGCTTCGCCAGGCGAAGGTTGGCGAATCTGGCAGTGTTATTTGTTTTGCTGTTTATTCATAGCATGATTTTCTTGGCCGATTCAATTACGATTAATGCATATATGAATGATTGATGTGTAAACTGTTTTGACATGTCGTGCTGTGGGTGGCCGAAAGGCGTGAATCCTAGATTGTAGAACCAATTGTGAATCTTAATCGTTTGATAATGTTGTGCGTTTGCTTGAATTAGATAGAAATGCATTTATGGATTAATAGATATGTAAACCTTGTGTGTAATGGTGCATAATGTGAATGCATGATAGATATATGTGATGTATGTGATAAATGCAATGAGTATGTTTGTGAACATAGTAGGCATTCTGTGTTGAATGATCCCTCGGAGGATTAGTATCGTGTAGCATCTTAGTATGCATTTTTGTGTTGAATGATCCCTCGGAGGATTTGCAGAACCTCGTATGATACGATGGTTATATTAGATTCCTTGGAGAATCGGTAGCATTGTGTGATTCCTTGGAGAATCGGTCATAACATGTAATCCCGTGGAGGATTGATTAGAGTATTTGATTCCATGGAGAATCTGCTGAGTACTTGATTCCGTGGAGAATCTGCTGAATATTCGATTCCGTGGAGAATCTGATGAATATTTGATTCCGTGGAGAATCTGCTGAGTACTTGATTCCATGGAGAATCTACTGAATACTCGATTCCTTAGAGAATCTGTTGAAATGAGTCGGTACCGCATTTGCATCTGCATAGAGTCGTGTGTCGGTCTCTATGAGTTGCATGAGTCATCTGTGCGTGATGCATTAGTTGTATGAATGTAACTGTGTATGTTATATATGATTGTTTGGAGGAACATATAGTGAATGTTTATGAGCATGTGTAGAGACATGATTAATTGTATATGCTTAATGTGGTGAGAACATAATTTGTGTATGACTTGTACCAATATGAGTATATGTATATATACAATTTTATGCATTAACTGTTATGATATTGTTTCTCACCCTTCTGCTGTTTTATAATGCTCTACGAGGCATTGCAGAGTAGGAAGCTGGAGGTTCTTTTTGTGAAGCGATGTTTTCATTCTTTTTGGTCAATGGCTCTGATATGTAACATCTGGGTAGTTAGGAAGCCTTTGACTCTTTTGAAGCTATTCAGTTTTGATTCTTTTGTGATACATATGTGTATGTATCTGCTGTGGATATGTTGTAAAGCATGAATTAATTGATGGTTGTATATACTTTTATGAATGTGATCGATTCAATATTTGGATGTTTCCGCTTTTATTCTAAATATTGAGATGTGGGTTACCCATTGTTGCATATCTATTTTGAGCAGGTATCGTATGTGTTTAATTTCATGATAATGTGATGCGCCTCTTGTATACCATGTTTAATTAAACTCTGATGAAATAAATTTTCTAAGTGCCTAATTGATTTATTTGATTTATTTTGGGGGTATAGAAAGGGGGTGTTGAATGCTCCTTTCATTACGTTGAATGCTCAGGCTCCGATCATTTTCGTTGAGTATCCATACTCGGGTCAATACGTTGAGCGTTCAGGCTCCGGTCATTTTCGTTGACTATCCAGACTCCGGTCATTACATTGAGCGTTCAGGATCCAGTCATTTTTGTTGAGTATCATAACTCCATTTATTACGTTGAGCATTCAGGATCCGATCAGTTTCGTTGAGTATCCAGACTCCAAATATTACGTTGAGCGTTCAGGCTCCGGTCAGTTTCGTTGGGTATACAGACTTCGGTGATTACGTTGATTGTTCAGGCTCCGGTCATTTTCGTTGACTATCCAGACTCGGGTTATTACGTTAAGCGTTCAGGCTCCGATCAGTTTCGTTGAGTATCCAGATTCCGATTATTACGTTGAGCGTTCAGGCTCCGGTCAGTTTCGTTGGGTATCCAGACTCCGATTATTACATTGAGCGTTCAGGCTCCGGTCATTTTCGTTGAGTATCCAGACTCCGGTTATTACGTTGAGGGTTCAGACTCCGGTCATTTTCATTGAGTATCTAGACTCCTGTCATTACGTTGAACGTTCAGGCTCTGATCATTTTCGTTGAGTATCCATACTCCGGCCAATACGTTGAGCGTTTAGGCTCCGGTCATTTTCGTTGAGTATCCAGACTCTGGTCATTACATTGAGCGTTCAGGATCTAGTACTTTTTGTTGAGTATCATAACTCCATTTATTACGTTGAGCGTTCAGGATCCGATCAGTTTCGTTGAGTATCCAGACTCCAAATATTATGTTGAGCGTTCAGGCTCCGGTCAGTTTCGTTGGGTATCCAGACTCCGGAGATTACGTTGATCGTTCAGGCTCCGGTCATTTTCGTTGACTATCCAGACTCGGGTTATTACGTTAAGCGTTCAGGCTCCGGTTAGTTTCGTTGAGTATCCAGATTCCAATTGTTACATTGAGCGTTCAGGCTCCGGTCAGTTTCGTTGGGTATCCAGACTCTGGTTATTACGTTAAGCGTTCAGGACCACGTCATTTTCATTGAGTATCCAGACTCCGGTTATTACGTTGAGGGTTCAGACTCCGGTCATTTTCGTTGAGTATCTAGACTCCGATTATTACGTTGAGCATTCAGGCTCCGGTTATTTTCGTTGAGTATCCTGACTCCGGTTATTACGTTGAGGGTTCAGACTCCGGTCATTTCCGTTGAGTATCTAGACTCCTGTCATTACGTTGAATGTTCAGGCTCCGATCATTTTCGTTGAGTATCCATACTCCGGTCAATATGTTGAGCGTTCAGGCTTCGGTCATTTTCGTTGACTATCCAAACTCCGGTCATTACATTGAGCGTTCAGGATACAGTCATTTTTGTTGAGTATCACAACTCCATTTATTACGTTGAGCATTCAGGATCCGATCAGTTTCGTTGAGTATCCAAACTCCACATATTACATTGAGCGTTCAGGCTCCGGTCAGTTTCGTTGGGTATCCAGACTCCGGTGATTACGTTGATTGTTCAGGCTCCGGTGTTGCACCCTAAAATTTTACCAACCGGGTCCCGTATCTGGCTCGATGTTTCGACGCATAACCGCATTAGCATCCACGCATTGCATACAGTGCATTTTTCAGTTGTTTTAATTTTATCGGGATCACAGCTCTCGTTTCGCGTCTCAGGTGTTTTTTAATCAGTTCAGATAGGTAGAATCGTATTTTTTTGGAAGTCGTGCTATTCCCGGTGTTTTCAGCTCGCGCTGTTGTTTTTAGGGATATTTCGGTGTCCGTTTATTTTTACCGGCTATTTTGGTGCGCTCTCGCAGTGTTATTTGTCGTTCGGTGCAATTTTTGTTCCTTCGGGAATTATTTGTGATTTTTCTGGATTTTATTAGGCATTATTAGGGTTTTAATAAATTTTTTAATTATTTTAGGATAATATAGAATATTAATAGTTTTTTAATATTTTTAATAGTATTAATCTCATTTTTAGAATATAATAGATTTTAATAGGATCTCTTTAA
Source organism: Lathyrus sativus (assembly GCA_963859935.3). Taxonomy (NCBI): domain Eukaryota; kingdom Viridiplantae; phylum Streptophyta; class Magnoliopsida; order Fabales; family Fabaceae; genus Lathyrus; species Lathyrus sativus. The sequence goes on from OZ012736.1 coordinate 240,591,513, forward strand.
TAGGGTATAGAATAAATAGTTTTTTAGAATAAATATTTTCTTTAAATATAGAAACATTATAGATTTTTATCTTGGTTTTATAGAATATAATAAATTTTCTTTTAGATAGTATAGAATTTACTAGATTTTCTTAATTTTAATAGATATTAGAATATTAGGTTTTAATCTAGAATTTAATTGATTTCATTTTGCTTATAGGATTTTCTAGATTTAATTAGTTAGATATAGTTTTCAGATTTAATTAGATTAATTAGGTCTTAGTTAATTAGGGTTAATCATTTTAGTTTACTAATCAATCAGTTTTAATCATTTTTTTTTCATTTCAATTCAGAATTCTGGGTTTTTTGATCTCATTCTCGTATTGGGCCCAGTATTGTTTGGAGGCCCAGAGTTTTTGGCCATTTTGTCCATTTTTAGGTCCAGAATTATCCATATATATTCAGCATACACGTGTTGCATCGGAGGAGAAGCCACGTTTTTTCATCCAAGGGACCCACGTCAATTTTCCACTTCCCTCAGAGCCAACACGCCACCCCACACGTGGCCTCCCTCCGTTTTCCCTTCCCACTCACCACCGCCACGCGTCTCCCATGCAGGCTTTCCCCCTCTGCATGATTGCCAACACATCACGCCATATGTCCTCGCCGGAAATCCTCATCGGCCGGCATGCATGGCCGACGACCACCGTAACTGACCAGTAACTTCTTCCGGCCACCGCAACAACTCGCCGGAAACTGGAAAAAATCCAGGAATGCACCCTCTTCTCCAATCATTTTCTTCTCCGACCGATATTCATCATCAATAATCCCCAGATCGCCACCGGAAAATGCAAGAAACTTCATCCAGATTTCCAGACTCGTTCATCAGACTCCAAGAATATTCATCTTCATTCTCCGATCTTCATCATCTTAGTGATTGTCAGCGCTTCCAGAAATTCCTTCAAACATCTCCGTCAATCTCGATCGTCCTTCATGGATCTCCATCATCTCTTCAGAATTCATCAGATTACCAGATCCCAAGGAGATTTATCGCGTTCGAGATGACGCCATGTTCATCGTGTTCGTTAGAACCTTCACACGTTCATCAATGTCTTCTTGGAACATTCAAACGCCGTTCATCAACACCTTCAATATTTCTGCAAGAATTCTCGAGGATCTTCATCCGAGATCGTCCACTGAGAGTTTCGTCGTGTTCGTATACCATTTCCAGAAATCATCAGGCCACGCATCTTCATCATCCACGAATCAAACCCCAACAACCTCAAGATCTGCGAAGATCTTTGAAGATCTTCGTCTATGGCGTTTTTTTTCTAGAACTTCATCAGAAAACGGCACGAACTCATCCTCACCAACCTTCAGGATCTTTTACCAGATTTTATGCAAACATAACGTCAGCATCCATCAGTTTCAAGATCCATCCACAGAAACGTTCAGGATCTTCATTGTTTTTCCAGAAGCATAACCGATCATCAGCAAACCTCCATTTTCGTGTCCGCGAACCACTTCGTCGAAGATCTTCCACGATCTGATGATGATGATGTTTGAGAGAAGCTGGAGTAAACTGAGAATTGCTTGCCCAGACAAGACGGAAGGATGGACGGAGGAAGAAGTAGAGAGAGTTGAGACGGCGAGGTAAGGGAGACGGAGGAGTTTGGTCGGCGGCGCTGCGAAGGGAGAAAGGAGAATTAGGGTTTCGATGCAGAGGAGAGTGAGAGTGAGAAGAGGAAGGTCATTGGCTTGATTTCGGATTGGGCTTCTTGGGCCCAAAGTTTTTCTCAACATACCCCCTCAATTTCCTATTCCCTCCCCTCCGTGTGGATCCTGGGTCAGTGGGCTAGGCCCAACGAGCTTCTTGCTGATTCCACCCTCCTATTTTCAACTGCACCCCCTCCCCAGTTTTTTTTCTTCTGTTTGTTATTTTTTTTCTGGGCTGGGCCCAATGTGTTTTACTTACTGTATCATCCCTTGTAAACATACCCCCCCCCCTTGTATTTTGTTTTTTTTCTTATTTTCTTTGAATAGAAAAAAAAGAATAAAGAATATTGAATAGAAAAAAGAAAAAATATTGAATAAGAAAAATAGTAAAAAAATATAGAAAAAAATATATGGAAAATATTTGAAAAGAGGAGAAAAAGAATATTTTGAAAAAATATGTAAAAGAAATATAAAAAAAAGAAGAAGAGAAAAAATATGTGAGAGAAATATTGAAAAAAAAAGAATATTGAGAAAAAAGAAGAAAATAGTTGAAAAAGAAAATAGAAGTATGAAAAAGAGAAAAATATTAGTGTAGATTTAATATTTTTTAGAGTACATTCTTTCATAGAGTTTATTTTTACCTTTTAGATGTAGGTTTAGAAGTCCACTTGTTAGGGGACTTTTTCATTTGATTTTTCCATTATAGACGGATAGGATAGTATTTTCTAGAAGTTTATTTTCCCGTATTCAACCATTGTAATCATTTTTAGAATGTTAATAAAACGAGATTTGAGCTGTGGTCCCGAAAGTAGCCGAACTACAACTGCTCTGATTTCTCGTACCAGACGAGAATATGTAGGCATAGGATGCGATATCCTATCGAGCACACTAACAACTAACCTTTGGTTCTCTCGTTGCTGTGCGATCGAGACTTTCCCGCTGACGACTGATTGTTATCCCTTTTCTCTTGCCCGAGTGCATTTGAGACCAGACCGTAGTTTTTCCCATAGGTTCCCGTACCTTTGAAACCAGTTTGATTTCTCACTGCTGTGTGAGAATACCCTGTTTAGCCGTAGTTAGCCTGAACTACGTAAAGCTCTGATCTTCCATGCAGTGTGGAAGTACGTAGGCACAAGACGCGAGGTCTTGGCGAGCCAATTTTCCCGTAGTCCCGAACTACGTTGACTCTGACTTTCTCTCTTGAGAATACGTAGGCGTAGAGTGCGACGCTCTATCGAGTCAATTCCCTTCCGTTTAGATTTAGCAACCATAGATAGATTGTTTTTGCATCCTTTAGACAACCCAAGCAAGCGTGGATCCCATCGAGTACGATGGACGTGAGGGGTGCTAATACCTTCCCCTTGCGTAACCGACTCCCGAACCCAGGTTTTGGTTGCGATGACCATACCTTTTCCCGTTTTTTGCGAGGTTTACTTTGAGCGTTTCCTTTCCCTCTGTTGGGATAAATAACGCACGGTGGCGACTCTTCTGTCAGCCGGCGCCGATTTTCGCAGTAGCGACAGCTGGCGACTCTGCTGGGGAATGAGATAGTTCCCTATTCGAGTCTCGCCTTAGGTTTTTTTCCTGGCTGTTTGGGGTCATCCCCAGCAGCTGGCGACTCTGCTGGGGATCCAGCGTCCCCTGGCTGCTAAGGACTGCGATAGTTCCTTATGCATGTGGGATCCAACGTCCCCTAAGAGAGTCAATCCTAGCGCTTGTTTTCTTGTCTATTGGTGTTTATTTATTGATATTATCTGTTGCTGTTGGGGTGTGACGGGTGTTCTATGATTGAGTGAGAAGCCGGACCTGGGCTTGAGTGCACCTTAGACTTAAAGTAGAGATTAGTGGGCGCGCACATGCTTTGCATGTCCTAGTGTCCCGCGAAATCTACACTCAGACGAGGTTCTTCTGGTTGGCCTCTTGTCCCACCCTTTGGGTGGCTCGGGTTGCTGGTTAGTTGGATTGTCGACTCTGGGAACCGATCATTTGGAAGTTAGCTAAGTGAGGCCTCTTCAAGACTTGATGATGCCACTCCTTCTGGGAATCGTATCGTCAGTTTTGAAAGTCTGTGACGCTGACGACCGCATAGGATGCCGTACCTTGTCAGATATACGTCCATACCTGTGAGTAGGGGTTTTTTTTTTGCAGGAAACTTGACTTCCAACCTACCCGTTATTTTGGTCTTCTCTTCAGAGCGAACGTACTTCGTCAGCAGCGCAGTAGTATTCAGATTTGTGTGTGGGGGCTGTGGTCCCGTTGTTTGCTGCATCTTGCATATCATGTGCATATCAGTGTTGCATCATATTGCATATCATCCTCCAGTTAGCCAGAGTTCTGATCCAGCCTTTGTTTCCTGAAGGTGATTACTCGGGATTTGGATTGAGCAGCTGTTGATTGTCAGAAGACCTACCTAGGGGTTGAGTAGATTTGAGCAGAATCAAGCATTGAAGTCAGCTAAAGACTATTGGTAGCTATGTCTGAAGGCAATTTCCAGTCTCCTAACACCTTGACGGGGTTCACTATGACGTCCAACCCTCTGTATGATTCTATGGAAGACTTCCCGCAAGTGAACAACATTACTGTAGACCAAGTTGTACAGCCTTCTGTTGAGAACCGAGATCGACATGAGCAGTTTGGTGCCTGGAATGAGCGTCCTCCTCCTGTTAACAATCAAGGTGTTGTTTTCCCTGGGATGAATTACCGAAGAGATATTCCAATAGCCAGGATGGTAGATCCAAGAGCTCTTGAAAAGGATAGAAGACTCCAAGTGTTGGAAGAGAAAGTTGAAGCTTTGAAAGTCAAAGATGCTGTTAACCTGGATGCTGTAGACATGTGTTTGGTTCCTGACCTGGTGTTGCCTTATAAGTTCAAAGTGCCGACATTTGAGAAGTACATGGGAGATAGTTGTCCGAAGCAACATTTGATGATGTTCTGTCGAAGAATGACTTCGTTTGTGCGAGATGACAAACTGATGATCCATTGCTTTCAAGATAGTCTGACTGGGGCATCTTTGAGGTGGTATATGCAGTTAGAGAGAAATCAGATTCAGTCATGGATGGATTTAGCCAGAGCTTTTCTGAAGCAGTACGATTATAATTTAGACATAGCTCCCCATCGCATGCAGTTGCAAGAATTGTCTCAAGAGAACAATGAACCTATCAGGAAGTATGCTCAGAGATGGAGAGAATTTGCTGCTAGAGTGCATCCACCGCTGTTAGACCAAGAGTTGACCAGCATGTTTGTAGACTCCCTACAAGATCCGTACTTCGAAAGATTGCTTGGACTTCCATTAAGTTTCTCTGACGTGGTAACATTAGGAGAACTCCTTGAGTATGCCATAAGAATTGGGAAAATTCAGATTACTTCAAACGATCAAGCTGGTGAAACTGAATATCCTTGTGACTATCAGAGGGAAGAAGGAGTTGTGATCAATGCAGTCATGCCAAAGGTTGAATATCCTCGAAGCGAATCAGTGAATGTTGTTGGTTCTTCATCTTATCAGAGATCAGTACCTCCTGTGGCTTGTTATACTGAACAGACAGCCGTGCCTGGGGCACCATATCAGGAACCTTATGTCGCTTCCATTGCAAAGCAGCGAACTCGTGGTCGAGGTTATCAGAATCAGCGTCAGAATCAGAACAGACCTCGTAGCAACTTGGAACGAAGGAATGGTCCTTTTCATCCAGTTCCTGTGTCGTACAGTCATCTTTTGCCATCTTTGATCCAGAGTTCTTTGGTGGAGCCGAAAGCTCTCAAGCCTGTGCCAGAACCTTACCCTCCTGGGTATAATCCCCATGTTCAGTGTGGTTATCATGGTGGCTCTCCCGGGCATGCAACTGAAGATTGTAAAGCATTTCAGGCGAAGATACAACAGTTGATCGACCAGGACTGCATTTCCTTTCGAGAAGGACTTCTGTTTGTTCATACCAACCGCTCAGTTGTCTAAGCCCGTAGACTCGGAAAGTGTTCCCCAGCAAAAGCCAGTGGTTCAGACAGGCAGGCGCCCTCAGCATTGGCGGTCCTCATACCTTTATATCATTTGCATTTGTAGTTTTCTTTCTGTTAGTTACTACTTGCTTTTAAACATTGTACGTTTCGAATGGTGATAATAATAAAGTGACTATGCATTTTTCTGAATTAATCATGTCGCTGTCGCTCATTTACTGCATTGCACTAACACTTGCATTTTATTTACTCCACTTTATCATTGTGACTAGCAAAGATTGGAGGGAGGATGACGAGCTAAACTCATAACCGATGATCGTATGCTTTCGGATAAGACCTTACCGATGACGTACAAGGCATTGTTTCAAATTCCCCAAACACTGGAGATATAAGGAGTTAGTCCCTTGTTAACCACTTCGATCCAGGAAGTAGAAGTTTTTTCGGACTTTTAAACCCTCACATCTAAACCCGGGGCAGCAGGGTAGTTGTCAGTTAGCTTGACCGAGCATTCAAGTCTTACAGAGGAGTGTTGTCTTTCGAGGACCAAACAATTTATACCACAGTAGTTAAAACCTCACCAATCAGGAGTGAGACAGTTACAATCCTTTCGGAGCAATCAAGACAACCAGTGTCACACGACTTTGTTCCAAAAGAAAGTAGAAAGAAAGCCCGCTAAGTAAAAAGAAATAAAAAGCTGGAAGGCTAATACTTAGGCAAAAATCAGGGCATCCCGCTGGACTTCAAAATGAAAAAACGAAAAGAACTCAAAAGGAGTCGGTCCAGGCAAAAGTTAGGGAATCAAAAGAATGAAAAAGAAGGGATAGAAAAAAATTTCTTCCCCAGCAAGTCACAAAGTCGTGTACACAGACACCGAAAGCGAAGAAGGAGTGACTGCCACTCCGGAACGGCCTTGTGAGTTCCTTAATTGTGGTTCTTACCATTCAACATACCTCTCGAAGAGGCGAGCGCTTGTGCTAGGTTAACTGAACCTTAGGATCGGAGATCATCACGTAGAAGGGGTGGGCACAAATCAAAATTTGAGCCAAATATCCTTTGTTTCACGAACCGTGAACCCGACCACGATACAACCCTTAAAAGACCTAATTGAGGTAGGGTTTATTCCGAAAGCGCATTATGATAAGGTTGAGTAACCTGACTCCTTCTTGACTTTCTAGTCACATCCTTGTTGTATTTTTCACTGACCACGTAAGCACTACGTTTGAACTTTGGTTCGTTCGTCACTCTCAATCATGACATGTAAATGAGTGACAGCTCAAAGTTTTTCAAAATCTGCATGAGCACTGCATTAAGATTACCATTCGTGAATAGACAATTTTAATTGCAGGTTAGTAGTTGGCATGAAAGAAATTCCAGTAGGGAATAATCGAGCAGGACCGAATAATTCAGCAGTCTGAACCAGGATGGTGTATGTTGTGAAGACCTGTGAATCAGGGGCATTGACTTCCAGTAAGTTCAGAATCAGCTAGTCTGAGGACAAGTCCCGAAGCTTCAGTTGATCAGGGGCAGTTTATTTGAGAAGCAGTCGATCAGAAACGAATCTTCTCGAGAGCCAATCAGGGGCAATCATTCAGAACGTGGAGATTTGAAAGCAGATACTTCAGGTGGATAATCATATCAGGTTAAGTCGCTAGAACGCTCATTCAGGGGCAAGTCACCGCAGAGAATGTTGAAACCAACTGGGTTAATAGGGGTCTAATGGAGATTGAATTCTGTTGGTGTACAGATACCGGGGCAAGTAATCTCGAGGTCGTCTCGTAGCAAGCTGTTCAGAGCAGGTATTCCCAAGAGTTAGATTAGGGCAAGTTGAGTATACTGGGGCAAGTTGTTCAAGCCAGTCTTTTATCCCCAGCTGAGTGTACTGGGGCAAGTTATTCAAACCAGTCTATTTATCCCCAGCCGGAGTTGAGTATCGGGGAATCATGTCATTACCCTTATCAAAAACCTTAACATTCCGAAAAAGGTCTTGCTGTCGTTGGATCATTGACCTACAGTTTAAACCTGTTGCGTGTCAGTAACCAGTCGTTTCCAGAGTCCAGTTCTCGCCTGGCAAACCGGTAACCAGTTCTCGTCTGGCCCACTCTTCCGTAAGCATCAGTTCCCGTCTGGTGTAGTTTATTGTAAGCATCAGTTCCCGTCTGGTGTAGTTTATTGTAACCAGTTCTCGTCTGGTCACCGTTTCTTCAAGTGTTGTATCAGTTCTCGTCTGGTATATGTCAGCTTTCAATCAGTTCTCGTCTGGTTGTCTATACCTCAGTCTGTTATCCAGCCAGCCCTGTCTGATGTCAAAACCAAATCAATTCTCGTCCGATAACCTATTTTCCTATCAGTTCTTGCCTGGTAGTCTACCTTTGAATGCTAGTTCTCGTCTAGTATTTTCCATATCTTCCACTGTGTACATAGTCCATGTTCATCCTAAACCAGAAAAACAAAAACCTAAAGGTATCTGACACAGTAATTCCCAATGACTCGCATGTTGTCATGTTCCCCGATACGAAGCTCGACGGATACTAGTGCTCCGATTAATGTTTGAATTCCTTGTGGAGGTTGTTAAATCAGAATTGCTACTCTTCAGCAGATGAAAGTTGCGTATTATCCCCGGAAGAGTCGAGATTGTATTGTTACCCTGTATCAGAGTAGGATCAGGAGTATCCCCGAGCAGATTAAGATTGATATCCTTGATAGTAGGGGCATTTCCAGCAGTGTGCTGCGCGCAATCAACCCCAGTTTTGATCAATCCCCGCAGAGCAATCAGTTGCCAATGGTTTGAAGAGAGCATCCCCGAGCAGAGTTGTTCGTTCTTTCTCCCCAAGCAGGGTTGCCTTTCCATTTCTCCAGCAGGACGGTTATCCCCAGCGGATTTGATTTCTCTTTTCCAGCATTTATTTTGCTGAGATGATTCTGTGATATCAGGTTACCTTCAGTGGAGTTGACGTTGCCTTCGGCATTTATTTTGCCAAGTGGTTTTAGACCTGGTGTTCTCCGACAGCTTGAGCCTGCATTAGCATTTGCATATATCGTCATAGCATTTATGCAAACATATAGCATTTCCATGCCGTCTGGGCCTCGCATTTTCAAACAGAACGCATATCATATTCATGTCATATAGGGCATTGTATCATTCTCAAGCATACGCATTTCGAAGCATGGACCAGGTTGGTTACCTCATTGGATTTCGAGTTTGTTTCCCTGCAGAGTTGTTTGGTTCAGCTTCTCTTCTTCCCCAGCAGAGTGATTCTTCATTTGGTTGTTACGTCAGCACTGAAAAAAAGATTGACATATATCAGATTTCTGAAGCCGCCTCCTGTTGTCAAAATGGGTGCCGAGCAGTCGATTCAGAAGTTCCCCAGGAGGATTGTCCTCAAGTTCGCTGTGAACTGTGAGTTGACAGGATTTGATCCCATAAGAGAGATGGGAATCAAGTTGTTTGCTTTCCGAAGCATTATTCCAATACTTGTGGTGTCGCACAGGTGATTGGTGTTGAAAAGGAGAGAATTTATCAGATAATTGACCAGTCGTTGCCGTGACAACCAAACTTCAGTTCATTGGAGGCTATTCCTCAATTAGCTTTGCAGTATATTCCCGCGGTTGGCAAATTTCAGGGTTTCATTTGTATTCAACCGTCATCTACCTTTGAATGTTTGAAGGTTGAGCGCTCTCCAACCATTCAGGTCCAAGCCGCTTGAATAGGGGCAGCTGTTGCACCCTAAAATTTGACCAACCGGGTCCCGTATCTGCCTCGTTGTTTCGACGCATAACCGCATTCGCATCCACGCATTGCATACAGTGCATTTTTCAGTTGTTTTGATTTTATCGGGATCACAACTCTTGTTTCGCGTCTCAGGTGTTTTTTAATCAGTTCAGATAGGTAGAATCGTATTTTTTTGGAAGTCGTGCTATTCTCGGTGTTTTCAGCTCGCGCTGTTGTTTTTAGGGATATTTCGGTGTCCGTTTATTTTTACCGGCTATTTTGGTGCGCTCTCGCAGTGTTATTTGTCGTTCGGTGCTATTTTTGTTCCTTCGGGAATTATTTGTGATTTTTCTGGATTTTATTAGGCATTATTAGGGTTTTAATAGATTTTTTAATCATTTTAGGATAATATAGAATATTAATAGTTTTTTTAATATTTTTAATAGTTTTAATCTCATTTTTAGAATATAATAGATTTTAATAGGATCTCTTTAATAGGGTATAGAATAAATAGTTTTTTAGAATAAATATTTTCTTTAAATATAGAAACATTATAGATTTTTATCTTGGTTTTATAGAATATAATAAATTTTCTTTTAGATAGTATAGAATTTACTAGATTTTCTTAATTTTAATAGATATTAGAATATTAGGTTTTAATCTAGAATTTAATTGATTTCATTTTGCTTATAGGATTTTCTAGATTTAATTAGTTAGATATAGTTTTCAGATTTAATTAGATTAATTAGGTCTTAGTTAATTAGGTTTAATCATTTTAGTTTACTAATCAATCAGTTTTAATCATTTTTTTTTCATTTCAATTCAGAATTCTGGGTTTTTTGATCTCATTCTCGTATTGGGCCCAGTAGTGTTTGGAGGCCCAGAGTTTTTGGCCATTTTTGTCCATTTTTAAGTCCAGAATTATCCATATATATTCAGCATACACGTGTTGCATCGGAGGAGAAGCCACGTTTTTTCATCCAAGGGACCCACGTCAATTTTCCACTTCCCTCAGAGCCAACACGCCACCCCACACGTGGCCTCCCTCCGTTTTCCCTTCCCATTCACCACCGCCACGCGTCTCCCATGCAGGCTTTCCCCCTCTGCATGATTGCCAACACATCACGCCATCTGTCCTCGCCGGAAATCCTCACCGGCCGGCATGCATGGCCGGCGACCACCGTAACTGACCAGTAACTTCTTCCGGCCACCGCAGCAACTCGCCGGAAACTGGAAAAAATCCAGGAATGCACCCTCTTCTCCAATCATTTTCTTCTCCGACCGATATTCATCATCAATAATCCCCAGATCGCCACCGGAAAATGCAAGAAACTTCATCCAGATTTCCAGACTCGTTCATCAGACTCCAAGAATATTCATCTTCATTCTCCGATCTTCATCATCTTAGTGATTGTCAGCGCTTCCAGAAATTCCTTCAAACATCTCCGTCAATCTCGATCGTCCTTCATGGATCTCCATCATCTCTTCAGAATTCATCAGATTACCAGATCCCAAGGAGATTTATCGCGTTCGAGATGACGCCATGTTCATCGTGTTCGTTAGAACCTTCACACGTTCATCAATGTCTTCTTGGAACATTCAAACGCCGTTCATCAACACCTTCAATATTTCTGCAAGAATGCTCGAGGATCTTCATCCGAGATCGTCCACTGAGAGTTTCGTCGTGTTCGTATACCATTTCCATAAATCATCAGGCCACGCATCTTCATCATCCACGAATCAAACCCCAACAACCTCAAGATCTGCGAAGATCTTTGAAGATCTTCGTCTATGGCGTTTTTTTTCCAGAACTTCATCAGAAAACGGCACGAACTCATCCTCACCAACCTTCAGGATCTTTTACCAGATTTTCTGTAAACATAACGTCAGCTCCATCAGTTTCAAGATCCATCCACAGAAACGTTCAGGATCTTCATTGTTTTTCCAGAAGCATAACCGATCATCAGCAAACCTCCATTTTCGTGTCTGCGAACCACTTCGCCGAAGATCTTCCACGATCTGATGATGATGATGTTTGAGAGAAGCTGGAGTAAACTGAGAATTGCTTGCCCAGACAAGACGGAAGGATGGACGGAGGAAGAAGTAGAGAGAGTTGAGACGGCGAGGTAAGGGAGACGGAGGAGTTTGGTCGGCGGCGCTGCGAAGGGAGAAAGGAGAATTAGGGTTTCGATGCAGAGGAGAGTGAGAGTGAGAAGAGGAAGGTCATTGGCTTGATTTCGGATTGGGCTTCTTGGGCCCAAAGTTTTTCTCAACATACCCCCTCAATTTCCTATTCCCTCCCCTCCGTGTGGATCCTGGGTCAGTGGGCTAGGCCCAACGAGCTTCTTGCTGATTCCACCCTCCTATTTTCAACTGCACCCCCTCCCCAGTTTTTTTTTCTGTTTGTTATTTTTTTCTGGGCTGGGCCCAATGTGTTTTACTTACTGTATCATCCCTTGTAAACATACCCCCCCCCCTTGTATTTTGTTTTTTTTTCTTATTTTCTTTGAATAGAAAAAAAAGAATAAAGAATATTGAATAGAAAAAAGAAAAAATATTGAATAAGAAAAATAGTAAAAAAATATAGAAAAAAATATATGGAAAATATTTGAAAAGAGGAGAAAAAGAATATTTTGAAAAAATATGTAAAAGAAATATAAAAAAAAAGAAGAAGAGAAAAAATATGTGAGAGAAATATTGAAAAAAAGAGAATATTGAGAAAAAAGAAGAAAATAGTTGAAAAAGAAAATAGAAGTATGAAAAAGAGAAAAATATTAGTGTAGATTTAATATTTTTTAGAGTACATTCTTTCATAGAGTTTATTTTTACCTTTTAGATGTAGGTTTAGAAGTCCACTTGTTAGGGGACTTTTTCATTTGATTTTTCCATTATAGACGGATAGGATAGTATTTTTTAGAAGTTTATTTTCCCGTATTCAACCATTGTAATCATTTTCAGAATGTTAATAAAACGAGATTTGAGCTGTGGTCCCGAAAGTAGCCGAACTACAGCTGCTCTGATTTCTCGTACCAGACGAGAATATGTAGGCATAGGATGCGATATCCTAGCGAGCACACTAACAACTAACCTTTGGTTCTCTCGCTGCTGTGCGATCGAGACTTTCCCGCTGACGACTGATTGTTATCCCTTTTCTCTTGCCCGAGTGCATTTGAGACCAGACCGTAGTTTTTCCCATAGGTTCCCGTACCTTTGAAACCAGTTTGATTTCTCACTGCTGTGTGAGAATACCCTGTTTAGCCGTAGTTAGCCTGAACTACGTAAAGCTATGATCTTCCATGCAGTGTGGAAGTACGTAGGCACAAGACGCTTGGTCTTGGACAGCCAATTTTCCCGTAGTCCCGAACTACGTTGACTCTGACTTTCTCTCTTGAGAATACGTAGGCGTAGAGTGCGACGCTCTATCGAGTCAATTCCCTTCCGTTTATATTTAGCAACCATAGATAGATTGTTTTTGCATCCTTTAGACAACCCAAGCAAGCGTGGATCCCATCGAGTACGATGGACGTGAGCGGTGCTAATACCTTCCCCTTGCGTAACCGACTCCCGAACCCAGGTTTTGGTTGCGATGACCATACCTTTTCCCGTTTTTTGCGAGGTTTACTTCGAGCGTTTCCTTTCCCTCCGTTGGGATAAATAACGCACGGTGGCGACTCTTCTGTCAGCCGGCGCCGATTTTCGCAGTAGCGACATACGGTCATTTTCGTTGACTATCCAGACTCGGGTTATTACGTTAAGCATTCAGGCTCTGATCAGTTTCGTTGAGTATCCATATTTCGATTATTACATTGAGCGTTAAGGCTCCGGTCAGTTTCGTTGGGTATCCAGACTCCGATTATTACATTGAGCGTTCAGGCTCAGGTCATTTTCGTTGAGTATCCAGACTCCGGTTATTACGTTGAGGGGTCAGACTCCGGTCATTTTCGTTGAGTATCTAGACTCCTGTCATTACGTTGAACGTTCAGGCTCCGATCATTTTCGTTGAGTATCCATACTCCGGTCAATACGTTGAGCATTCAGGCTCCGGTCATTTTCGTTGAGTATCCAGACTCCGGTCATTATATTGAGCATTCAGGATCCAGTCCTTTTTGTTGAGTATCATAACTCCATTTATTACGTTGAGCGTTCAGGATCCGATCAGTTTCGTTGAGTATCCAGACTCCAAATATTACGTTGAGCGTTCAGGCTCCGGTCAGTTTCGTTTGGTATCCAGACTCCGGTGATTACGTTGATCGTTCAGGCTCCGGTCATTTTCGTTGACTATCCAGACTCGGGTTATTACGTTAAGCGTTCAGGCTCCGGTCAGTTTCGTTGAGTATCCAGATTCCGATTATTACGTTGAGGGTTCAGGCTCCGGTCAGTTTCGTTGGCTATCCAGACTCTGGTTATCACGTTGAGCGTTCAGGACCACGTCATTTTCGTTGAGTATCCAGACTCCGGTTATTAAGTTAAGTGTCAAGCTCCGATCATTTTCGTTGAGTATCCAGACTCTGATTATTACGTTGAGCGTTCAGGCTCCGGTTATTTTCGTTGAGTATCCTGACTCCGGTTATTACGTTGAGGGTTCAGACTTCGGTCATTTTCGTTGAGTATCTAGACTCCTGTCATTACGTTGAACTTTCGGGCTCCAATCATTTTTGTTGAGTATCCATACTCCGGTCAATACGTTGAGCGTTCAGGCTCCGGTCATTTTCGTTGAGTATCCAGACTCTGGTCATTACATTGAGCGTTCAAGATCCAGTCATTTTTGTTGAGTATCATCAATCCATTTATTACTTTGAGCGTTCAGGATCCGGTCAGTTTCGTTGAGTATCCAGACTCTAAATATTATATTGAGCATTCAGGCTCCAGTCAGTTTCGTTGGGTATCCAGACTCCGGTGATTACGTTGATCGTTCAGGCTACGATCATTTTCGTTGACTATCCAGACTCGGGTTATTACGTTGAGCGTTCATGCTCCGGTCAGTTTCGTTGAGTATCCAGATATAAGTTATTATGTTGAGCGTTCAGGCTCCGGTCAGTTTTGTTGGGTATCCAGACTCCGGTTATTACGTTGAGCGTTCAGGCTCCGGTCAGTTTCGTTGGGTATCCAGACTCCGGTGATTACGTTGATCGTTCAGGCTCCGGTCATTTTCGTTAACTATCCAGACACGGGTTATTACGTTAAGCGTTCAGGCTCCGGTCAGTTTCGTTGAGTATCCAGATTCCGATTATTACGTTGAGCGTTCAGGCTCCGGTCAGTTTCGTTGGGTATCCAGACTCCGGTTATTACGTTGAGCGTTCAGGACCACGTCATTTTCGTTGAGTATCCAGACTCCAGTTATTAAGTTAAGCGTCAGGTTCCGATCATTTTCGTTGAGTATCCAGACTCCGATTATTACGTTGATCGTTCAGGATCCAGTCCTTTTTGTTGAGTATCATAACTCCATTTATTACGTTGAGCATTCAGGATCCGATCAGTTTCGTTGAGTATCCAGACTCCAAATATTACGTTGAGCGTTCAGGCTCCGGTCAGTTTCGTTGGGTATCCAGACTCCGGTGATTACATTGATCGTTCAGGCTCCGGTCATTTTCGTTGACTATCCAGACTCGGGTTATTACGTTAAGCGTTCAGGCTCCGGTCAGTTTCGTTGAGTATCCAGATTCCAATTATTTCGTTGAGCGTTCAGGCTCCGGTCAGTTTCGTTGGGTATCCAGACTCCGGTTATTACGTTGAGCGTTCAGGACCACGTCATTTTCGTTGAGTATCCAGACTTCGGTTATTAAGTTAAGCGTCAGGCTCCGATCATTTTCGTTGAGTATCCAGACTCCGATTATTACGTTAAGCGTTCAGGCTCCGGTTATTTTCGTTGAGTATCCTGACTTCGGTTATTACGTTGAGGGTTCAGACTCCGGTCATTTTCGTTGAGTATCTATACTCCTGTCATTACGTTGAGCATTCAGGCTCCGGTAATTTTCGTTGAGTATCCAGACTCCAGTCATTACATTGAGCGTTCAGGATCTAGTTATTTTCGTTGAGTATCATCAATCCATTTGTTATGTTGAGCGTTCAGGATCCGGTCAGTTTCGTTGAGTATCCAGACTCCAAATATTACGCTGAGCGTTCAAGCTCCAGTCAGTTTCGTTGAGTATCCAGATTCCGATTATTACGTTGAGCGTTCAGGCTCCGGTCAGTTTCTTTGGGTATCCAGACTCCGATTATTACGTTGAGCGTTCAGGCTCCGGTCATTTTCGTTGAGTATCCAGACTCCGGTTATTACGTTGAGGGTTCAGACTCCGGTCATTTTCGTTGAGCGTTCAGGATCCAGTACTTTTTGTTGAGTATCATAACTCCATTTATTACGTTGATCGTTCAGGATCCGATCAGTTTCGTTGAGTATCCACACTCCAAATATTACATTGAGCGTTCAGGCTCCGGTCAGTTTCGTTGGGTATCCAGACTCCGGTGATTACGTTGATCGTTCAGGCTCCGGTCATTTTCGTTGACTATCCAGACTCGGGATATTACGTTAAGCGTTCAGGCTCCGGTCAGTTTCGTTGAGTATCCAGATTCCGATTATTTCGTTGAGCGTTCAGGCTCCGGTCAGTTTCGTTGGATATCAAGACTCCGGTTATTACGTTGAGCGTTCAGGACCACGTCATTTTCGTTGAGTATCCAGACTCCGATTATTAAGTTAAGCGTCAGGCTCCGATCATTTTCGTTGAGTATCCAGACTCCGATTATTACGTTGATCGTTCAGGATCCAGTCCTTTTTGTTGAGTATCATAACTCCATTTATTACGTTGAGCGTTCAGGATCCGATCAGTTTCGTTGAGTATCCAGACTCCAAATTTTACGTTGAGCGTTCAGGCTCTGGTCAGTTTCGTTGGGTATCCAGACTCCGGTGATTACGTTGATCGTTCAGGCTCTGGTCATTTTCGTTGACTATCCAGACTCGGGTTATTACGTTAAGCGTTCAGGCTCCGGTCAGTTTCGTTGAGTATCCAGATTCCGATTATTTCGTTGAGCATTCAGGCTCCGGTCAGTTTCGTTGGGTATCCAGACTCCGGTTATTACGTTGAGCATTCAGGACCACGTCATTTTCGTTGAGTATCCAGACTCCGGTTATTAAGTTAAGCGTTAGGCTCCGATCATTTTCGTTGAGTATCCAGACTCCGATTTTTACCTTAAGCGTTCAGGCTCCAGTTATTTTCGTTGAGTATCCTGACTTCGGTTATTTCGTTGAGGGTTCAGACTCCGGTCATTTTCGTTGAGTATCTATACTCCTGTCATTACGTTGAGCATTCAGGCTCCGGTAATTTTCGTTGAGTATCCAGACTCTGGTCATTACATTGAGCGTTCAGGATCTAGTCATTTTCGTTGAGTATCATCAATCCATTTATTATGTTGAGCGTTCAGGATCCGGTCAGTTTCGTTGAGTATCCAGACTCCAGATATTACGCTGAGCGTTCAAGCTCTGGTCAGTTTCGTTGAGTATCCAGATTCCGATTATTACGTTGAGCGTTCAGGCTCTGGTCAGTTTCTTTGGGTATCCAGACTCCGATTATTACGTTGAGCGTTCAGGCTCCAGTCATTTTCGTTGAGTATCCAGACTCCGGTTATTACGTTGAGGGTTCAGACTCCGGTCATTTTCGTTGAGCGTTCAGGATCCAGTCCTTTTTGTTGAGTATCATAACTCCATTTATTACGTTGAGCGTTCAGGATCCGATCAGTTTCGTTGAGTATCCAGACTCCAAATATTACGTTGAGCGTTCAGGCTCCGGTCAGTTTCGTTGGGTATCCAGACTCCGGTGATTACGTTGATCGTTCAGGCTCCGATCATTTTCGTTGACTATCGAGAATCGGGTTATTACGTTAAGCGTTCAGGCTCCGGTCAGTTTCGTTGAGTATCTAGATTCCGATTATTTCGTTGAGCGTTCAGGCTCCGGTCAGTTTCGTTGGGTATCCAGACTCCGGTTATTACGTTGAGCGTTCAGGACCACGTCATTTTCGTTGAGTATCCAGACTCCGATTATTAAGTTAAGCGTCAGGCTCCGATCATTTTCGTTGAGTATCCAGACTCCGATTATTACGTTGATCGTTCAGGATCCAGTCCTTTTTGTTGAGTATCATAACTCCATTTATTACGTTGAGCGTTCAGGATCCGATCAGTTTCGTTGAGTATCCAGACTCCAAATTTTACGTTGAGCGTTCAGGCTCTGGTCAGTTTCGTTGGGTATCCAGACTCCGGTGATTACGTTGATCGTTCAGGCTCCGGTCATTTTCGTTGACTATCCAGACTCGGGTTATTACGTTAAGCGTTCAGGCTCTGGTCAGTTTCGTTGAGTATCCAGATTCCGATTATTTCGTTGAGCATTCAGGCTCCGGTCAGTTTCGTTGGGTATCCAGACTCCGGTTATTACGTTGAGCATTCAGGACCACGTCATTTTCGTTGAGTATCCAGACTCCGGTTATTAAGTTAAGCGTTAGGCTCCGATAATTTTCGTTGAGTATCCAGACTCCGATTTTTACCTTAAGCGTTCAGGCTCCAGTTATTTTCGTTGAGTATCCTGACTTCGGTTATTACGTTGAGGGTTCAGACTCCGGTCATTTTCGTTGAATATCTATACTCCTGTCATTACGTTGAGCATTCAGGCTCCGGTAATTTTCGTTGAGTATCCAGACTCCGGTCATTACATTGAGCGTTCAGGATCTAGTCATTTTCGTTGAGTATTATCAATCCATTTATTATGCTGAGCGTTCAGGATCCGGTCAGTTTCGTTGAGTATCCATACTCCAGATATTACGCTGAGCGTTCAAGCTCCAGTCAGTTTCGTTGAGTATCCAGATTTCGATTATTACGTTGAGCGTTCAGGCTCTGGTCAGTTTCTTTGGGTATCCAGACTCCGATTATTACGTTGAGCGTTCAGGCTCCGATCATTTTCGTTGAGTATCCAGACTCCGGTTATTACGTTGAGGGTTCAGACTCCGGTCATTTTCGTTGAGCGTTCAGGATCGAGTCCTTTTTGTTGAGTATCATAACTCCATTTATTACGTTGAGCGTTCAGGATCCGATCAGTTTCGTTGAGTATCCAGACTCCAAATATTACGTTGAGCGTTCAGGCTCCGGTCAGTTTCGTTGGGTATCCAGACTCCGGTGATTACATTGATCGTTCAGGCTCCGATCATTTTCGTTGACTATCGAGAATCGGGTTATTACGTTAAGCGTTCAGGCTCCGGTCAGTTTCGTTGAGTATCTAGATTCCGATTATTTCGTTGAGCGTTCAGGCTCCGGTCAGTTTCGTTGGATATCCAGACTCCGGTTATTACGTTGAGCATTCAGGACCACGTCATTTTCGTTGAGTATCCAGACTCCGGTTATTAAGTTAAGCGTCGGGCTCTGATCATTTTCGTTGAGTATCCAGACTCCGATTGTTACGTTGATTGTTCAGGATCCAGTCCTTTTTGTTGAGTATCATAACTCCATTTATTACGTTGAGCGTTCAGGATCCGATCCGTTTCGTTAAGTATCCAGACTCCAAATATTACGTTGAGCGTTCAGGCTCCGGTCAGTTTCGTTGGGTATCCAGACTCTGGTGATTACGTTGATCGTTCAGGCTCCGGTTATTTTCGTTAACTATCCAGACTCGGGTTATTACGTTAAGCGTTCAGGCTCCGGTCAGTTTCGTTGAGTATCCAGATTCCGATTATTTCGTTGAGTGTTCAGGCTTCGGTCATTTTCGTTGGGTATCCAGACTCCGGTTATTACGTTGAGCGTTCAGGACCACGTCATTTTCGTTGAGTATTCAGACTCCGGTTATAAAGTTAAGCGTCAGGCTCTGATCATTTTCGTTGAGTATCCAGACTCCGATTATTACGTTAAGCGTTCAGGCTCCAGTTATTTTCGTTGAGTATCCTGACTTCGGTTATTACGTTGAGGGTTCAGACTCCGGTTATTTTCGTTGAGTATCTATACTCCTGCCATTATGTTGAGCATTCAGGCTCCGGTAATTTTCGTTGAGTATCCAGACTCCGGTCATTACATTGAGCGTTCAGGATCTAGTCATTTATGTTGAGTATCATCAATCCATTTATTATGTTGAGCGTTCAGGATCCGAACAGTTTCGTTGAGTATCCAGACTCCAAATATTACGCTGAGCGTTCAGGCTCCAGTCAGTTTCGTTGGGTATCCAGACTCTGGTGATTACGTTGATCGTTCAAGCTCCGGTCATTTTCGTTGACTATCCAGACTCGGGTTATTAAGTTGAGCGTTCAGGCTCCGGTCAGTTTCGTTGAGTATCCAGATACCGGTTATTACGTTGAGCGTTCAGGCTCCGGTCAGTTTCGTTAGGTATCCAGACTCCGGTTATTACGTTGAGCATTCAGGCTCCGGTAATTTTCGTTGAGTATCCAGACTCCGGTTATTACGTTGAGGGTTCAGGCTCCGGTCATTTTCGTTGATTATCCAGACTCCGGTCATTACATTGAGCGTTTAGGATCCAGTCATTTTTGTTGAGTATCATAACTCCATTTATTACGTTGAGCGTTCAGGATCCGATCAGTTTCGTTGAGTATCCAGACTCCAAATATTACGTTGAGCGTTCAGGCTCCGGTCAGTTTCGTTGGGTATCCAGACTCTGGTGATTACGTTGATCGTTCAGGCTCCGATCATTTTCGTTGACTATCGAGAATCGGGTTATTACGTTAAGCGTTCAGGCTCCGGTCAGTTTCGTTGAGTATCTAGATTCCGATTATTTCGTTGAGCGTTCAGGCTCCGGTCAGTTTCGTTGGGTATCCAGACTCCGGTTATTACGTTGAGCGTTCAGGACCACGTCATTTTCGTTGAGTATCCAGACTACGATTATTAAGTTAAGCGTCAGGCTCCGATCATTTTCGTTGAGTATCCAGACTCCGATTATTACGTTGATCGTTCAGGATCCAGTCCTTTTTGTTGAGTATCATAACTCCATTTATTACGTTGAGCGTTCAGGATCCGATCAGTTTCGTTGAGTATCCAGACTCCAAATTTTACGTTGAGCGTTCAGGCTCTGGTCAGTTTCGTTGGGTATCCAGACTCCGGTGATTACGTTGATCGTTCAGGCTCCGGTCATTTTCGTTGACTATCCAGACTCAGGTTATTACGTTAAGCGTTCAGGCTCTGGTCAGTTTCGTTGAGTATCCAGATTCCGATTATTTCGTTGAGCATTCAGGCTCCGGTCAGTTTCGTTGGGTATCCAGACTCCGGTTATTACGTTGAGCATTCAGGACCACGTCATTTTCGTTGAGTATCCAGACTCCGGTTATTAAGTTAAGCGTTAGGCTCCGATCATTTTCGTTGAGTATCCAGACTCCGATTTTTACCTTAAGCGTTCAGGCTCCAGTTATTTTCGTTGAGTATCCTGACTTCGGTTATTACGTTGAGGGTTCAGACTCCGGTCATTTTCGTTGAATATCTATACTCCTGTCATTACATTGAGCA
The DNA here is from genome assembly GCA_963859935.3 of Lathyrus sativus. NCBI lineage: Eukaryota > Viridiplantae > Streptophyta > Magnoliopsida > Fabales > Fabaceae > Lathyrus > Lathyrus sativus. The sequence continues at coordinate 240,612,337 of OZ012736.1, forward strand.
TTCAGGCTCCGGTAATTTTCGTTGAGTATCCAGACTCCGGTCATTACATTGAGCGTTCAGGATCTAGTCATTTTCGTTGAGTATTATCAATCCATTTATTATGTTGAGCGTTCAGGATCCGGTCAGTTTCGTTGAGTATCCATACTCCAGATATTACGCTGAGCGTTCAAGCTCCAGTCAGTTTCGTTGAGTATCCAGATTCCGATTATTACGTTGAGCGTTCAGGCTCTGGTCAGTTTCTTTGGGTATCCAGACTCCGATTATTACGTTGAGCGTTCAGGCTCCGGTCATTTTCGTTGAGTATCCAGACTCCGGTTATTACGTTGAGGGTTCAGACTCCGGTCATTTTCGTTGAGCGTTCAGGATCCAGTCCTTTTTGTTGAGTATCATAACTCCATTTATTACGTTGAGCGTTCAGGATCCGCTCAGTTTCGTTGAGTATCCAGACTCCAAATATTACGTTGAGCGTTCAGGCTCCGGTCAGTTTCGTTGGGTATCCAGACTCCGGTGATTACGTTGATCGTTCAGGCTCCGATCATTTTCGTTGACTATCGAGAATCAGGTTATTACGTTAAGCGTTCAGGCTCCGGTCAGTTTCGTTGAGTATCTAGATTCCGATTAGTTCGTTGAGCGTTCAGGCTCCGGTCAGTTTCGTTGGATATCCAGACTCCGGTTATTACGTTGAGCATTCAGGACCACGTCATTTTCGTTGAGTATCCAGACTCCGGTTATTAAGTTAAGCGTCAGGCTCTGATCATTTTCGTTGAGTATCCAGACTCCGATTGTTACGTTGATTGTTCAGGATCCAGTCCTTTTTGTTGAGTATCATAACTCCATTTATTACGTTGAGCGTTCAGGATCCGATCCGTTTCGTTAAGTATCCAGACTCCAAATATTACGTTGAGCGTTCAGGCTCCGGTCAGTTTCGTTGGGTATCCAGACTCTGGTGATTACGTTGATCGTTCAGGCTCCGGTTATTTTCGTTAACTATCCAGACTCGGGTTATTACGTTAAGCGTTCAGGCTCCGGTCAGTTTCGTTGAGTATCCAGATTCCGATTATTTCGTTGAGTGTTCAGGCTTCGGTCATTTTCGTTGGGTATCCAGACTCCGGTTATTACGTTGAGCGTTCAGGACCACGTCATTTTCGTTGAGTATTCAGACTCCGGTTATAAAGTTAAGCGTCAGGCTCTGATCATTTTCGTTGAGTATCCAGACTCCGATTATTACGTTAAGCGTTCAGGCTCCAGTTATTTTCGTTGAGTATCCTGACTTCGGTTATTACGTTGAGGGTTCAGACTCCGGTTATTTTCGTTGAGTATCTATACTCCTGCCATTATGTTGAGCATTCAGGCTCCGGTAATTTTCGTTGAGTATCCAGACTCCGGTCATTACATTGAGCGTTCAGGATCTAGTCATTTATGTTGAGTATCATCAATCCATTTATTATGTTGAGCGTTCAGGATCCGAACAGTTTCGTTGAGTATCCAGACTCCAAATATTACGCTGAGTGTTCAGGCTCCAGTCAGTTTCGTTGGGTATCCAGACTCTGGTGATTACGTTGATCGTTCAAGCTCCGGTCATTTTCGTTGACTATCCAGACTCGGGTTATTAAGTTGAGCGTTCAGGCTCCGGTCAGTTTTGTTGAGTATCCAGATACCGGTTATTACGTTGAGCGTTCAGGCTCCGGTCAGTTTCGTTAGGTATCCAGACTCCGGTTATTACGTTGAGCATTCAGGCTCCGGTAATTTTCGTTGAGTATCCAGACTCCGGTTATTACGTTGAGGGTTCAGGCTCCGGTCATTTTCGTTGATTATCCAGACTCCGGTCATTACATTGAACGTTTAGGATCCAGTCATTTTTGTTGAGTATCATAACTCCATTTATTACGTTGAGCGTTCAGGATCCGATCAGTTTCGTTGAGTATCCAGACTCCAAATATTACGTTGAGCGTTCAGGCTCCGGTCAGTTTGGTTGGGTATCCAGACTCTGGTGATTACGTTGATCGTTCAGGCTCCGGTCATTTTCGTTGACTATCCAGACTCGGGTTGTTACTTTAAGCGTTCAGGCTCCGGTCAGTTTTGTTGAGTATCCAGATTCCGATTATTTATTTGAGCGTTCAGGCTCCGGTCAGTTTCGTTGGGTATCTAGACTCCGATTATTACGTTGAGCGTTCAGGACCACATCATTTTCATTGAGTATCCAGACTATGGTTATTAAGTTAAGCGTCAGGCTCCGATCATTTTCGTTGAGTTTCCAGACTCCGATTATTACGTTGAGCGTTCAGGCTCCGGTTATTTTTGTTGAGTATCCTGAATTCGGTTATTACGTTGAGGGTTCAGACTCTGGTCATTTTCGTTGAGTATCTGTACTCGTGTTATTACGTTGAACGTTCAGGCTCCGATCATTTTCGTTGAGTATCCATACTCCGGTCAATACGTTGAGCGTTCAGGCTCCGTTAATTTTCGTTGAGTATCCAGACTCCGGTCATTACATTGAGCGTTCAGGATCCAGTCATTTTCGTTGAGTATCATAAATCCATTTATTATGTTGAGTGTTCAGGATCCGGTCAGTTTCGTTGAGTATCCAGACTCCAAATATTATGTTGAGCGTTCAGGCTCCAGTCAGTTTTGTTTGGTATCCAGACTCCGGTGATTACGTTGATCATTCAGGCTCCGGTCATTTTCGTTGACTATCCAGACTCGGGTTATTACGGTGAGCGTTCAGGCTCCAGTCAGTTTCGTTGAGTATCCAGATACTGGTTATTATGTTGAGCGTTCAGTCTCCGGTCAGTTTCATTGGGTATCCAGACTCTGGTTATTGCGTTGAGCGTTCAGGCTCCGGTCAGTTTCGTTGGGTATCCAGACTCCGGTTATTATGTTGAGCATTCAGGCTCCAGTCATTTTTGTTGAGTATCCAGACTCCTGTTATTACGTTGAGCGTTCAGGCTCCGGTCATTTTAATTGAGTATCCAGACTCTGGTTATTACGTTGAGCGTTCAGGCTCCGGTTAGTTTCGTGGGTATCCAGACTCCGGTTATTACGTTGAGCGTTCAGGCTCCGGTCATTTTCATTGAGTATCCAAACTCGGGTTTTTACGTTGAGCGTTCAGGCTCCGGTCAGTCTCGTTGAGTATCCAGATTCTGATTATTACGTTGAGCGTTCAGGCTCCGGTCAGTTTCGTTGGGTATACAGACTCCGGTTATTACGTTGAGCATTCAGGCTCCGGTCATTTTTATTGAGTATCTAGACTCCGGTTATTAAGTTGAGTGTCCGGCTCCGATCATTTTCATTGAGTATCCATACTCTGGGCAATACGTTGAGCGTTCAGGCTCCGGTCATTTTCGTTGAGTATCCAGACTCCGGTTATTACGTTGAGGGTTCAAGATCCAATCATTTTTGTTGAGTATCATAACTCCATTTATTACGTTGAGCGTTCATGATCCGTTCAATTTTGTTGAGTATCCAGACTCCAAATATCACGTTGAGCGTTCAGGCTCTGGTCAGTTTCGTTGGGTATCCTGACTCCGGTGATTACGTTGATCGTTCAGGCTCCGGTCATTTTTGTTGACTATCTAGACTCGGGTTATTCCGTTGAACGTTCAGGCTCCGGTCAGTTTCGTTGAGTATCCAGATTCCGATTATTACGTTGAGCGTTCAGGCTCCGGTCAGTTTCGTTGGGTATCCAGACTCCGGTTATTACGTTGAGCGTTCAGGACCACGTCATTTTCGTTGAGTATTCAGACTCCGGTTATAAAGTTAAGCGTCAGGCTCTGATCATTTTCGTTGAGTATCCAGACTCCGATTATTACGTTAAGCGTTCAGGCTCCAGTTATTTTCGTTGAGTATCCTGACTTCGGTTATTACGTTGAGGGTTCAGACTCCGGTTATTTTCGTTGAGTATCTATACTCCTGCCATTATGTTGAGCATTCAGGCTCCGGTAATTTTCGTTGAGTATCCAGACTCCGGTCATTACATTGAGCGTTCAGGATCTAGTCATTTATGTTGAGTATCATCAATCCATTTATTATGTTGAGCGTTCAGGATCCGAACAGTTTCGTTGAGTATCCAGACTCCAAATATTACGCTGAGCGTTCAGGCTCCAGTCAGTTTCGTTGGGTATCCAGACTCTGGTGATTACGTTGATCGTTCAAGCTCCGGTCATTTTCGTTGACTATCCAGACTCGGGTTATTAAGTTGAGCGTTCAGGCTCCGGTCAGTTTTGTTGAGTATCCAGATACCGGTTATTACGTTGAGCGTTCAGGCTCCGGTCAGTTTCGTTAGGTATCCAGACTCCGGTTATTACGTTGAGCATTCAGGCTCCGGTAATTTTCGTTGAGTATCCAGACTCCGGTTATTACGTTGAGGGTTCAGGCTCCGGTCATTTTCGTTGATTATCCAGACTCCGGTCATTACATTGAACGTTTAGGATCCAGTCATTTTTGTTGAGTATCATAACTCCATTTATTACGTTGAGCGTTCAGGATCCGATCAGTTTCGTTGAGTATCCAGACTCCAAATATTACGTTGAGCGTTCAGGCTCCGGTCAGTTTGGTTGGGTATCCAGACTCTGGTGATTACGTTGATCGTTCAGGCTCCGGTCATTTTCGTTGACTATCCAGACTCGGGTTGTTACTTTAAGCGTTCAGGCTCCGGTCAGTTTTGTTGAGTATCCAGATTCCGATTATTTATTTGAGCGTTCAGGCTCCGGTCAGTTTCGTTGGGTATCTAGACTCCGATTATTACGTTGAGCGTTCAGGACCACATCATTTTCATTGAGTATCCAGACTATGGTTATTAAGTTAAGCGTCAGGCTCCGATCATTTTCGTTGAGTTTCCAGACTCCGATTATTACGTTGAGCGTTCAGGCTCCGGTTATTTTTGTTGAGTATCCTGAATTCGGTTATTACGTTGAGGGTTCAGACTCCGGTCATTTTCGTTGAGTATCTGTACTCGTGTTATTACGTTGAACGTTCAGGCTCCGATCATTTTCGTTGAGTATCCATACTCCGGTCAATACGTTGAGCGTTCAGGCTCCGTTAATTTTCGTTGAGTATCCAGACTCCGGTCATTACATTGAGCGTTCAGGATCCAGTCATTTTCGTTGAGTATCATAAATCCATTTATTATGTTGAGTGTTCAGGATCCGGTCAGTTTCGTTGAGTATCCAGACTCCAAATATTATGTTGAGCGTTCAGGCTCCAGTCAGTTTTGTTTGGTATCCAGACTCCGGTGATTACGTTGATCGTTCAGGCTCCGGTCATTTTCGTTGACTATCCAGACTCGGGTTATTACGGTGAGCGTTCAGGCTCCAGTCAGTTTCGTTGAGTATCCAGATACTGGTTATTATGTTGAGCGTTCAGTCTCCGGTCAGTTTCATTGGGTATCCAGACTCTGGTTATTGCGTTGAGCGTTCAGGCTCCGGTCAGTTTCGTTGGGTATCCAGACTCCGGTTATTATGTTGAGCATTCAGGCTCCAGTCATTTTTGTTGAGTATCCAGACTCCTGTTATTACGTTGAGCGTTCAGGCTCCGGTCATTTTAATTGAGTATCCAGACTCTGGTTATTACGTTGAGCGTTCAGGCTCCGGTTAGTTTCGTGGGTATCCAGACTCCGGTTATTACGTTGAGCGTTCAGGCTCCGGTCATTTTCATTGAGTATCCAAACTCGGGTTTTTACGTTGAGCGTTCAGGCTCCGGTCAGTCTCGTTGAGTATCCAGATTCTGATTATTACGTTGAGCGTTCAGGCTCCGGTCAGTTTCGTTGGGTATACAGACTCCGGTTATTACGTTGAGCATTCAGGCTCCGGTCATTTTTATTGAGTATCTAGACTCCGGTTATTAAGTTGAGTGTCCGGCTCCGATCATTTTCATTGAGTATCCATACTCTGGGCAATACGTTGAGCGTTCAGGCTCCGGTCATTTTCGTTGAGTATCCAGACTCCGGTTATTACGTTGAGGGTTCAAGATCCAATCATTTTTGTTGAGTATCATAACTCCATTTATTACGTTGAGCGTTCATGATCCGTTCAATTTTGTTGAGTATCCAGACTCCAAATATCACGTTGAGCGTTCAGGCTCTGGTCAGTTTCGTTGGGTATCCTGACTCCGGTGATTACGTTGATCGTTCAGGCTCCGGTCATTTTTGTTGACTATCTAGACTCGGGTTATTCCGTTGAACGTTCAGGCTCCGGTCAGTTTCGTTGAGTATCCAGATTCCGATTATTACGTTGAGCGTTCAGGCTCCGGTCAGTTTCGTTGGGTATCCAGACTCCGATTATTACGTTCAGCGTTCTGGCTCCGGTCATTTTCGTTTAGTATCCAGACTCCGGTAATTAAGTTGAGCGTCAAGCTCCGATCATTTTCATTGAGTATCCAGACTTCGATTATTACGTTGAGCGTTCAGGCTCCGATCATTTTCGTTGAGTATCCAGACTCCGGTTATTACGTTGAGGGTTCAGACTCCGGTCATTTTCGTTGAGTATCTAGACTCCTGTCATTATGTTGAACGTTCAGGCTCCGATCATTTTTGCTGAGTATCCATACTCCGGTCAATACGTTGAGCGTTCAGATTCCGGTCATTTTCGTTGAGTATCCAGACTCCGGTCATTACATTGAGCGTTCAGGATCCAGTCAGTTTTGTTGAGTATCATAACTCCATTTATTACGTTGAGTGTTCAGGATCCGTTCAGTTTCGTTGAGTATCCAGACTCCAAATATCACGTTGAGCGTTCAGGCTCCGGTCAGTTTCGTTGGGTATCCAGACTCCGGTGATTACGTTGATCGTTCAGGCTCTGGTCATTTTCTTTGACTATCCAGACTCGGGTTATTACGTTGAGCGTTCAGGCTCCGGTCAGTTTCGTTGAGTATCCAGATTCCGATTATTACATTGAGCGTTCAGCCTCCGGTCAGTTTCGTTGGGTATCCAGACTCCGGTTATTACGTTGAGTGTTCAGGCTCCGGTCATTTTCGTTGAGTATCCAGACTCCGGTTATTAAGTTGAGCGTCAGGCTCCGATCATTTTCGTTGAGTATCCAGACTCCGATTATTATGTTGAGCGTTCAGGCTCCGGTTATTTTCGTTTAGTATCCAGACTCCAGTTATTACGTTGAGGGTTCAGACTCCGGTCAGTCTCGTTGAGTATCCAGATTCCGATTATTACGTTGAGCGTTCAGGCTCCGGTCAGTTTCATTGGGTATACAGACTCCGGTTATTACGTTGAGTGTTCAGGCTCCGGTGATTTTCGTTGACTATCCAGACTCCGGTTATTACGTTGAGGGTTCAGACTCCGGTCATTTTCGTTGAGTATCTAGACTCCTGTCATTACGTTGAACGTTCAGGCTCCGATCATTTTCGTTGAGTATCCATACTCCGGTCATTACATTGAGCGTTTAGGATCCAGTCATTTTTGTTGAGTATCATAACTCCATTTATTACGTTGAGCGTTCATGATCCGTTCAATTTAGTTGAGTATCCAGACTCCAAATATCACGTTGAGCGTTCAGGCTCCGGTCAGTTTCGTTGGGTATCCAGACTCCGGTGATTACGTTGATCGTTCAGGCTCCGGTCATTTTTGTTGACTATCCAGACTCGGGTTATTACGTTGAGCGTTCAGGCTCCGGTCAGTTACGTTGAGTATCCAGATTCCGATTATTACGTTGAGCGTTCAGGCTCCGGTCAGTTTCGTTGGGTATCCAGACTCCGGTTATTACGTTGAGCGTTCAGGCTCCAGTCATTTTCGTTGAGTATCGAGACTCCGGTTATTAAGTTGAGCGTCAGGCTCCGATCATTTTCGTTGAGTATCCAGACTCCGATTATTACGTTGAGCGTTCAGGCTCCGGTTATTTTCGTTGAGTATCCAGACTCCGGTTATTACGTTGAGGGTTCAGACTCCGGTCAGTCTTGTTGAGTATCCAGATTCCGATTATTACGTTGAGCGTTCATGCTCCGGTCAGTCAGATTCAGCTGATGAATGTCGTTCCTCAAGCAGGAGCTCAATTTAGTTTTGCGGTTGGCAAATTTCTGGTTTCACTAGTATTCAACCGTCTCGTACCGCGAATGTCTGAAGGCTCCGGGCTCTTCACCCAATCGGGTCCAAGCCGCTTGAATAGGGGCAGCTGTTGCACCCTAAAATTTGCCCAACCTTATTCACTTGGTTTATGTTCCAATGTCATTAGCATTTGCATATAGAGTCATGTACATAGACTAATCATCTGCATAGCATAAGCATAGCAAGTCATTCAACAGGGGATCAAGCATTATTCTCATCTCTAGAAGCCTATCAAGAGGTTATTATCCCAATTCAATCTCATTCAAGTCATCAGGAAAGAATTTGAAAGCAAAGAGTGCAGCAGATCAAGCCTTGAGTCCATCTCCTAGCTGAGGGTATCTGAGGGTCAACAAGAGGGTTGTGAGCTGTGAGTTGAAGGCATGGAGAGTATCCAGACATTATGAGAGACTTAGAAAGTCATTTGGAGAAGAAAACAAGTCATTGATGAGAGCACAAGAGCTATAGCTGAAGGCAGTCAACTAGGGTTTCATCTGGGTCAACCCTAGGTCAACCCTAGGTCAATTGACTGATTTAAGGGGCATTCAAGTCTAGTGGAGAGATGTGGGGTTCATAATTGGACATATAAAGAAGGATATGGAGATATGCCAAGGAGAATTCAAGAGAAATCAAGGAGAAGAGGAGTTTCTAAATTAGGGTTTCTGTGTAAAATCCCCTAGTTTAGGTCAAATTTCCAAGCAAGATAAATCAAAATGCTAGCTTCAAATGGCTTCTTGGCCAACATGAAACTTGTAGAGGATCTCAAGACCTTTAATTTGAGTGGTGGAAGACATCAAGGAGATTTATAGAACTCAAGTTATGGTCCTTACAAGTTACAGGTCATCTGAGGTATCTGAAATTTTGTCTGTGAAAGTGACTTGACTTCCAAGCTAGTTTTACCCCTCAAGGAGATTTCAAATGAATTTCTGGTCAACATAAGAATTGTTCCTCATTGTCTTAGCTTTCTAGAATGGTATAGCATGCCCTCATATGATGTGTGGAACTCAACTTATGGTCTTGGCAAGCAAAGGGTATTTTGGGCATTTGTGAATTACAGGTCATTTTAACCTATGTCCAAAACTCATACAAGGAGGCCTCAAATGGAAAAACTTACAACATCAAACTTGCTCCAAATGTGATTTTAAGTCTAGAAAGAAGGTCACAAATTGTTGGAAAAGCTCATAACATGAAGTTGCATGATTGGTCCAAATTTGAACTAAAATGGCTTATAATTTGAATAAAGTCAAAATGAAAAATGGTTTGGGAGATTTATAAGTCCAAATGGAGACTTCCAATATATGATTTTGAATGGAAAAGACATTCTAAGAACAATGGTTCAAGCACTTTTTTGAGTTTAGAAGGGAAAAGAAAAGTTATCCATGGTTACTTGTATGTGAAGAAACATAACCAAGATCAACCAATTTGGAATGCAAGGGAATGTGGCAAGATGGTTCTAGAAAGTTCATGTGAGCCCTATATATTCATGAAATGAAGATTGATCAAGGGTTAGATTCATTTTGTTACCAAATTTCCCAAAGTTTTCTCATTCTTTCTCATTGCATTTTCACTCCAATTTCTCAAATTCTTCACCAATCACCATCAAAATCAATGTCATCATACTGATTCATCATCATAGATCAGAATTCAACCAAGAACAAGGTGTGATCAATCCATTTTCGAGCACTATAATCATCAACATCAAAATTGCAATTTCCATTGGAACTCAAGATCCAGTGCAAGACTCCTCAAAGTGTTGCATACAGAATCAAGTAGTGCAATTGTAGATCAAGATCCAAGCCTCAAAAGCCTCAGATCCACAAGATTCATCATCATCCACAAGATTTCACACCAGGTGCATTTTCTCTGCCACAGCTTGATTTAGTTAGTTTAGCATGGTTTTGTTAGTTTAGATATGATGTAGGATGTTAGTAGAGCAATTAGGATGAGTTTGGAGTAGTTTAGTGATGATCATTAGCAGGTTGTTAGAACTGTTAGGACCTAGAACTCTTAGGTTAGGCCATTATAATCTTAGTTTGATAGATCAGAATAATCACCATTAGTCATAGATTAGATTAGTATAAGTTTGATTGAGAATTATGCTGATGAGTTGCAGAGTGTTTTCATGGAGTCAGAAATTGTTGCGCTCGGGTTGAGTGGTTTGTTGAGTTTCAAAGCAATCAAAGACCATAGACATGTAGAGGGAGAGATTATGAGTGTTTTTCATGTTTACATCGTGGCGTTTCATGGACTGTGGAGTGAGAACAGATTGATGGAAGTTGGTTCGTGCATGAGCATTCATGGCAGAAACCCTAGCTCTCATAGATTCAAGGAGGAAGACGAAATCGTGGCCATCCATCGTGTGTTAGACTTTGACTCAGAGCTTAGATCCTGTGGCTCTCATTTGATTCTGAATTTGGAGGGAAGTGTAGAAGCCCTAAACGCACCGTTTCATTAATTGAAACGGGCGGGCCTAAGTATGTTTTGCTAATCCCACCACCCTACTGCCAGGCCCAATCAATTTGAACATGAATCTGTTTCTGAATGCACCCCCTGCGTGTTTTTTATTTTTCATTAATTCTGAGTGGTTCTGGGCCTAATCCAAATTCGCTAACCACACCCCCACTGCCTGGCCCATCCTGGATATCAACTGAGCGTGTCTTCTATTCAAACCCCCCTCCCTTTATTTCATTATATTCTTTTATTTTCTTTAATTCTTTTTATGCATTTTCCAAAATTCATAATAAATAGATAAAAAATCATTTTTAATCCATTCTTTTTACATCATTTTCATTAGAATGTGTAGAAAATTGTCATTAAATAAAATTGCATTTTTATTTTTATTTGATATTTTTTTCATATTTTCCAAATAAATGACATTTTAAGTAGTTTCATTTCATGCATGATTTTAGTAATTTTTGTTCTATTAAATGCTTTCATATTTTTTGTTCACTCTTTTTATGTTGCTTAGATGAGATATTGAACTTGTAGATTCAATTTAGTTCCCATTTTTAGAAATTAATTTTAGGTGATTAATGTAGGCTTGAACAACATGAACAAATTAGGGTTTTTAGGTGATGACTTAGGAAGTTTGATTCTTTCCCTTAGGACTTAGGGTTTGACTAGTTTAGTTATGGGACTATAGGGGCTATGGGTAGTTATTAGATCCCCTTAGAAAAAGTCAGGATTCCCCTACTGCTATTAATATACTGTATATTTGATTGACTGGTGTGGTGTGCCCTCTGGGGATTATTGCTTGCTTGCTTGGGTATTGGGATTGTCTGGGGACTTGGGAGAGCTGGGGATTTGGGAGAGCTGAAGACTTGAGAAGGGGAAGCCATTGGAGATTCAGATGTTGAAGTTCAACTGCCAGAGTTGGAGAGGAGGTTCTTGCTAGCAGCTGCTGAGGAGACTAGGGTTTAGGAGCTAGGCAGAGCTCTAGATTAGAAAGCTTGTTTCTCAAACATGGAATGCCTTGTCTGCATCCATTCTTCTCTGTGATTCAGAGTCTCTCTAAGACACTCACCCCCTTCCCTTGGAAGGCTTGGTGATAGTGTCTAAGAGATAGAACTCTTGAGAGAAAATATCATATGTGTTAGAAGCAGTCTGTTCACCACCTTTGGTAGTCAACTGATTGCTTAACACCCAATTCACTCTTGTGACTAATCCCTCATCCTGGAGGTTTGAGCTTGAAGAAAAGCCATTGCAGATAGAAGAATGATGATCAAAGCCCTTGCCTGAAGGTCATGAAGATGGATATTGATGCTTGTTGAAGCCTGTAGCTGATTGGAGATTACTTGGAGCCAGATGTTGATTCAGAGCTGCTGATGCTGTTTCTTTTGCTGTTGTATTTTATTGCTGATGTATTGATTGGTTTTCTGGACTGTATTGTTTGCTGTCTACCCTGCTGGGTTGAAAGTGAAGTCTGTTCACTTTTGCCTATTGTTTTCTAGGTTCGAGGTTGAGTGGGACTCCCTTGCCTCGCTTGTACTGTTGCATCCATGCATTTTACCGCTTTATCATATTCTGTTTTTGTTTCTGTTTCTGCCTATCCCGTAGGATCTCTGTTTCTCTCTGTGCAAGAGAGGAGCATGATAGACACTAGGTCTTAACCCATGCATGATAACATTAGGTTATTTTGTTTCCCCTCGCAACCGTAGGTTAGAGTTCTGTCTCTCCTTCCTCAAAACAAACAGAAAAACACCATAAAGATTTCAAACACAATAAAAGACACTTCTTCCGTAAAAGAACGTGAACTCATCAAGACGTCATTTTTGTCCGCTGGGACTGTTAATCAGAAAACCCTTTTTCAGAAGGAATAAAATCAATCAAGACAAGCTTGTGTCGTACGTGGCCCGAACTACGTTTGCTCTGATCTTTCATGCTGTGTGGAAGTACGTAGGCATAGGATGCGATATCCTAGCGAGCAACCTTCCCCTCCTTTCCCGTAGGTAGGCGAACTACGTTGACTCTGATTTCTCGTTCCAGACGGGAATACGTAGGCATAAAGTGCGATACTTTGCCGAGTCATTTTTATTTTCAGTTTTATTTTCTTTTTTTTAACCCCAGACCATTAGTGTAGATAGAATAACAATCCATACCCGAAAACAAGCGTGGATCCCGTCGAGTACGACGGACGTGAGGGGTGCTAATACCTTCCCCTTGCGTAACCGACTCCCGAATCCAGGTTTTGGTTGCGGCGACCATACCTTTCCCGTGTTGTGCGAGGTTTACTCTGAGCGTTTCCTTTCCCTCCCGTGGGATAAATAACGCACGGTGGCGACTCTTCTGTTCAGCCGGCGCCGATTTTCGCAGTAGCGACAGCTGGCGACTCTGCTGGGGATCCAACGTCCCCTGGCTGCTAAGGACTGCGATGGTTCTTATGCATTTGGGATCCAACGTCCCTTAAGAGAGTCAATCCTAGCGCTTGTTTTCCCGTCGAGGATTTTGTATGGAGTTATTGTATATTTCTAACCTTGTATTTTCAGCTTTGTATATTGATTATTATTGCTGTATTTGGGGTGTGACGGGTGTTCTGATATTGAGAGATAAGCCGGACCTGGGCTTGAGTGCACCTAGAATTAGAGTAGAAATTAGTGGGCGCCCGCTTGCTTTGCTTGCTTTGGTGTCCCATGAAATCTACACTCAGACGAGGTTCCTCTGGTTGGCCTCCTGCCCCTTCCTTTGGTTGGCGTGGGTTGCTGGTTAGTTGGATTGTCGACTCTAGGGACCGATCATTTGGAAGTTGGCTAAGTGAGGCCTCTTCAGGAATTGATGATGCCACTCCTTCTGGGAATCGTATCATCAACCCTGAAAGTCTGTGACGCCGACGACCGCATAGGATGCTGTACCTTGTGCCAGTTATAGGGCCACCCACCTGTGAGAGGGTTTGGGGTTATGCAGGTAACTAGACCTTCAGACTACCGGTTATTTCTTGATCAGAGATCCTGGGTATTTATGGAGAGTTATGAGGTCTGTCAGAGACCATTTGGAGATGTGTTCTGAGGTCTGTCAGAGACCAGTAGGAGAGTCTTGAGGTCTGCCAGAGACCAGTTGGAGTTATGGTTTGAGGTCTGTCAGAGACCAGTGTTGGAGTTTTATTTTAGGTCTATCTGAGACCAGGGTTTGATGACTTCTGGATGGTCTATCTGAGACCTTTCTCGATTGGGTTCAGGCTATTCAGCTACAGCTTTGGTCCCTGTTGCATGTTACTTGCATTGCATCCCTGCATATCCATTACCATTTGCATTTCACTAATGTGTGTCTGTGCTGCAGGTGCATTTGCATTTCCCTAGTTCTAGTGCCCAGACTTCTGAGTGTTTGATCATGACTAGCTTAAGGAGAACGGTTGCTTACAAATTGCCTACGCCTGATATTGTTCCTCTACTTGGGTTGATCTCTCTTGCTGATGAGGGTGTTCGTAGGAGCTTCCGGATGAGCTATGGTAGATTATTGAGATTGGTGTGCAAACCTACAGAGGTAGAGTTAGATGGGCTGTATGCTTTGATGCAATTCTACGACCCTGCTTTGAGGTGCTTTACGTTCTCTGACTTTATTATGGGACCAACCCTGGAGGAATACGCTGAGTATGTTGAGCTGCCCGTGCAGAACCAGGTTCCATTCATTCATTACGACGCCAAGCCCAAGCCGGAGGACTTGGCAAAAGCTTTGCATATTGATGCTTCTGAGCTTGTGACTACTGTCTCCCGTGGAGTTCCAGGCTTCTCACTCCAATTCTTAGTTGGTAAAGCCCAAGAGTATGCCAAGAGCGGGTGCTGGGTTGCTTTCAATGCTGTGTTGGCTTTGTGCATTTATGGCATAGTTTTGTTTCCCAACATACCGGATTTTGTGGACTTTGATGCTTTCTACTTGTTTGCCGCTGGTAATCCTGTACCTACCTTACTCGGAGATCTCTACCACTCACTGCATTACAAGAATGAGAAGGGAAGAGGAAAGAATGTTCATCTTTGTGTACCCTTGTTGAGTATGTGGTTTGAGAGTCACCTTCCTAAGAGAAGATCTGTTGCAGAGACTACAGTCCCAGCTGGTTGGCCAGAGCGCCTGATGAGGCTATCGTCGGAAGATATGGAGTGGTTTGATCGAGACCTGTTGGGATCTGAGCTCATCTTCAGTTGTTCTGGGTACCCTAATGTGCCGTTGATAGGAAGAAAAGGGTGTATCAATTACAACCCTTCTCTATTCATTCGCCAGTTCGGATATGCACTGAAGAATCCACCTCAGGAGGAAGAAGTACAGGAATCTCTGTACTTCACAGGTGATTTGAAGGGAGAATTGCTAGCTGGGTTGCAACATGCCTGGACACGTATTAACCGCAGAGGGAAGCCTTTGTTAGGAAAGAATGACTGTCAGGCCTATGCATCTTATAGGGTTTGGATTCAGGAGAGGGCTAGTCAGTTGAGGATGCCATTTCCAGATGCACCAATTCTTGTTCCCGTTCCGGTAGCAGAGCCGACTACTGTTTCTAGGGAGGCCTACGAGCAAGTTGTGAAGGAAAAAGAAGCCTTAATGAAGATTAATGAAGGGTTAGAGCAAGAGCTAGCTCAGATACGCAGTGAGAAAAACAAGGCTGTATATGCTTTCCAACAGCAGATCGAGCTAGTAAACAGACTAGGGGCTGAGTTGACCGAGGAAAAGAAAAAGCGCGAACGTCTGGGGCAAGAGTTCAGAAGTTCCCATGACATGCTGGAATCAAAAAAGAAAGCGCTCGACGCAGCACACCGAGAGATATCTTCTTGCAATAAGACTTGGAATGCTACACTCACCAACAATAAGAAGAGGGAAGATAAGTTGAAGCAGCAAATTTCCGACCTCGAAGAGAAGTTGAAGTCTAGCATCAAGAAGTGTGAGGAAGAAGTGATGACCCGGTATAGTGTCCAGCATGCTCTGAACAAGGCAATCAAATCCAGAGATGAAGCAGTGTCTCAGAAGCGAAAGCTAGAAGATTGCTTCGGAGAAGCAACATGGGAAGAAACTGCTGAAGACGTACGCCGTGTCCTTAAGAGGAGAAACCAGCTTGTTGAAGGGCTGCTTGATCGACCAAGCCATCCGGAGACCAGGAAGTTGATAGAGGAGTACCAGACTTTTGGGAGGATTTGATCATTTCATGTAGTAACTTGTATGCTTTATTTGCATAGTGCTGACCATCACCAGGATTGTTGGTTGAGGTCATGCCTTCTTTGTATTCTCAGTGATATTGTACCCTGGGCTTATTGATTCTCTCTGCAATATATGAGGCTTTCTATGATTCAGCTCCGATATTCCTATTGTCAACACTGTCACTGCACCGGCACCTTCGCACTAGAACTGGGGGAATGAACTTCCCTAATGCACAGACACGTTGCATTGCATTCATATTCATATTGCATAACAGGTAATCTTTGGATGGTGTCTTATTTCCTGCTCTGTATCAGGTACTTAACAGGATTCCAGATCAACATCCGCACCGCTATTCTACACGCTCCAATTGTCGAAAAATCATGGACCAAATGCAGAACGAGATGCAAGATGTGCGCGAGAAGCTCGCCCTCTTCATGCAGACCATGGAAGCTATAGCAAAAGGGCAGGAGAATTTGCAGGCCATGGTCCAGCCTCTGTTGGCCCGAAGCGCTGGTCATGGTAATGAAGATCATCAGTCTGTCCGGGTTGATACTGCTCATGGAGACGGCACTCCCACGCCAGTGGCTCCGCCTGTAATCAATACACCTGCTGCTAATGTCAACAACGCTACCGCTGCTGTGAATGGTAACGTTGGAGTGGGGAATGAAACTGCTGTCCATAATGCTGGGCTGGGTGATGTCAATTTGGGAGATAATCTAGGAGGCAATGGCTTTGTCAATACTGGGTTCGGATTCAACGATCAGGGATTCGACAACACTGGGAAGTATGGCTTTAATGCTCAAGGCTTCGGGCAAGATGGTTATGGTATGGTCAATCAGGGTTACGGAGGCTTTGGAAACGGAAATGGTACTGGATTTATGGCTTTTGGTCCTGCTGGAGGTGTTCAAGGGTACGGCAACAGAGGCCGAGGTCCGGGGATGAATCAGATCAGAGCTGGACGTAATAATGGATATGATGGGTACGGGGCTGGAAACGGTATGTGGCAAGAGGATCAGCAGGAGGACGCCTTCTCCGGAGGAGGTTTTGAAGGGCCGATGGATGATTCCCAAAAGATTAGAATGCTGGAAGAGCAGATGAAGGGGGTCTTAAATCAAAGTGCTGTGGGATTGGACATGGCAACAATGGGCTTGGTACCTGGCTTGAGGGTGCCAATTAAATTCAAAGCTCCTGCGTTCGATAAGTACAAAGGAGACACATGTCCGAAAGTGCATGTACGAGCTTATTACAGAAAGATGTCTGCATACTCAACTGACGAAAGAATGCTAATGCATTTCTTTCAGGATAGTCTGTCGGGCCCTTCCCTAGAGTGGTACATGGGGTTGGAGCCAACTGATATCAAGACATGGAAGCAATTAGCAGAGGCATTTGTAGCCCATTACAAGTATAACAGCGACTTGGCACCCAATCGGGTCCAATTGGCGGGACTGTCGCAGAAGAAGGGGGAGAGTTTTAAGGAGTACGCGCAAAGGTGGCGCGATATGGCTGCCAGGGTCCGTCCTCCTGTAGAAGATAAGGAAATGAATGACATGTTTGTCGGCACATTCACAGGTCTGTTTCATGATATGCTGTTTCATACGTCTCTGGCCAGTTTTTCAGACCTGATTCTGATGGGGGAAAAGATTGAACGTAACATTAAGCAAGGAAAGTTCCAAGTCGAGGAATCAACTGCATCCAGCAGTAACAGGAAAGCTTATGGGGGGCGCCGTCAGGGCGAAGCCAGCGCAGTATTTGGAGGCCGAGGCCGAGGCCGAGGCAGGGGACGAGGTCAATATCGTCAGCCGCAACAGGTGTCGAGTGTTACTATTCCCTATCAGCAACAACCATTCCAGCAACAACAACCGGTTCAGCAACAGCCAATGCCACAGCAGCAGCAGCCTCAGCAGGGGGCACAGCAGGCTCAACGAAGATTCCAGGGTGGTAAACCGAGAAGAGTGTTTGAGAAGCCTCCCTCAACCTATGCCGATTTATTGCAGACATTGTTGGGATTGAATCTGGTAGAGAAAAGAACTCTGGCACCGATAACGGGAGCTCCCCCGTTCGGCTACGATGCAAGCAGGCACTGTGAGTTTCATTCTGGGGCCCCGGGCCACGATATAGAAGGTTGCCACGCTTTTAAGCACGTTGTGCAGGATCTTTTAGACAACAAGACTATCAATTTCGGAACGGCAGGTCCGAATATAGTCCAGAAACCCATGCCTAACCATGGGGCAAACGCTGTTCTGACTGAGGAAGGTCTGAATCTTATTATGAATGTTGAAGATTTAAAGACGCCGCTGAGCGAGATAAAGAGCCGACTGTTGCAAGGAGGTGTTTTCCCAGGATGTAACGAGTATTGCTTAGATTGTTGGGCCCTACCTGGGGGGTGTGAGGATTTGAAGAAAGGCATTCAGGCTTTAATTGATGAGGGCATATTGCAGTTTGATCGAGCGGCAACTGACGAGCCTGCAGGGGCAGTAGTGGATAATCGGAGTGATGTGGCCACTGTGACGATTCCTCGGAAAACGATCACGATTGCAGCACCAGCTCAGCGACCACCGATCACCATAACTAAGGCCGGGCCAATCCCGTATGAGAACACGAAAGCAGTCCCATGGTCATATGGGTTAGAGGTGTATTGTGATGGGATAAAGATTGATGTCAACAAGCAGCCAGCGGAGATTGTGGATAATGTTGTTGGTTCAGGAGGCATGACGAGGAGCGGCAGGATCTTTATATCTCCTGAAGTGGAGGCTGAAAGGCTAGCGAAAGGAAAAGGGAAAGTGGTTGAAAATGTTCCGGTACAAGCAAGTGAAAAAGAAGCAGCATCGAAGGATGTGGAAGAATTCATGCGCTTAATTCGAAAAAGTGATTATAAGATTGTGGAGCATCTGCAGCAGACACCGTCCAAAATATCTATCTTGTCATTGCTCTTATGTTCGGAAGCTCACAGAAACGCTTTGCTGAAAGTCCTGGACACTTCTTTTGTACCCCAAGACGTCTCCGTGAATCAGCTAGAAGGAGTATTGGCACATGTGAATGCAGGCCACAGTCTGGGCTTTACCGATTTTGACTTGACTCCGAAAGGGAGAGATCATAATATGGCATTACACGTATCTGTTGAGTGTAGAGGATCAGTAATGTCGCACGTATTGGTTGACACCGGATCGTCTTTGAATGTGCTGCCCAAGAAGGCGATGATGAAGCTGGATGTTCGAGGAATTTTGTGTACACCCAGTGATTTGGTAGTCAGAGCGTTTGACGGCACGCGGAGAACAGTCTTCGGATCGATTACCTTGCCTCTGCAAGTGGGGCCGGAAGTGTTTGCAACTGAGTTTTATATCATGGATATACAGCCTGCGTATAGCTGCTTGCTTGGGAGACCCTGGATTCATGGGGCAGGGGCTGTCACGTCTACCCTGCATCAGAAGTTAAAGTATATGGTCGGAGACAGCGTAGTCACCGTGTGCGGAGAAGAAGACATCCTGGTCATCCATCTATCATCGTTTAAATATGTGGAAGTCGACGGGGAGATCCACGAGACACCATGCCAGGCATTCGAAGGTTTGCGCATCAAGGACAAAGGTCCCGGGCCGAGCAAAGTGCCAGAGATAGCTGTCTCATCGTATAAAGAAGCTCAAGCTCTAGTAGAAGCAGGAGAAGCCAAGGGCTGGGGCAAAGTGTTGGACATTCCTGTGAAGATGGACCGGTTCGGACTGGGGTACCAACCGTCGTCATCAACTCCTTCCGTGGGAGCCCCCCGTTTCAGAAAGCCAATTATCATCTCTGCCAGTGGAGTATGTCAGGAAACTGTCAATGCTGCTTCGGAGTCTGATGAAGGAGACAGCGACTGTGATATGGATGCCTGGATTCAGCCAAGCACGCCAGGACAAGGACTGTGCAACTGGTCTATTCAGGAGCTTGTTCCTGTGACTTTTAAACAGTAATGCTTTGCTTTATTAATTGTTGAATAATCTGATGTCTTGCCCGGGGCATCGAGATTTGCTTAGGGCTGTGTTGTTATAAACATTGCGTGTTAATCATTAAATAAATAGCGTTTTTTCATGTGCAAATACCGTAATCTCTGTCTTTCTTATTTTGTATTTTTCAATAAAATGGCAACGTGGTTATTCGCTTTATACGCATTTTGAAGCACTTAACCATTCCTTTTGCAGGATAACATTTTCAGATGACATCCTTGAACCACCTATGACTCGTCCCGACTTCGAGCACCCGGTATTCCAGGCCGAAGAAGAGGTTGTCGAAGATAGCGACGTTCCTGAAGAACTGTCTTGGTTAGTGAAGCAAGAGGAAAGAGCCATTCTGCCTCACGACGAGGTCATCGAAATTATCAATTTGGGGTCGGAAGGGGTTGAGAAGAATATTCGTATCGGAGCCGCACTGCAGAGTGATATCAAGCGAAGACTGGTTGAAATGCTCCAAGAGTATAGTGATGTATTCGCTTGGTCGTATGAGGATATGCCAGGGCTCGATACAGATATGGTTGTGCATCGCCTGCCACTGAAAGAAGATTGCCCGCCGGTCAAACAAAAGCTTCGCAGAACTCGACCAGATATGGCAATGAAGATCAAAGAGGAAGTGCAAAAACAGTGGGACGCTGGTTTCCTGGCTGTGACGAAGTATCCTTCATGGGTTGCCAACATCGTGCCAGTGCCAAAGAAAGATGGCAAGGTTCGAATGTGCGTGGATTATAGAGATTTGAATAAAGCAAGCCCAAAAGACGATTTTCCACTTCCTCACATTGACGTGTTAGTTGATAATACCGCTCAATACTCTGTATTCTCCTTCATGGATGGCTTTTCAGGCTATAATCAGATTAAAATGGCGCCAGAGGATATGGAGAAGACTACTTTCATAACGCCTTGGGGAACATTTTGCTACAAAGTGATGCCTTTTGGTTTGAAAAATGCTGGGGCAACATATCAGCGTGCGATGACGACTCTTTTTCATGACATGATGCATAAAGAGATCGAAGTTTATGTTGACGATATGATTGCCAAATCCCAGACGGAGGAAGAGCATCTGGTGAATCTGTTGAAGTTGTTTAAAAGACTTAGGAAGTTCAGGCTGAGGCTGAACCCTAATAAGTGCACCTTCGGGGTGAGATCGGGTAAACTGCTGGGGTTTATCGTAAGCGAAAGAGGAATAGAGGTCGATCCTGCTAAAATAAAAGCGATTCAAGAAATGCCGACGCCTAAAACAGAGAAAGAGGTGCGCGGGTTTTTAGGGAGGTTGAACTACATTGCCCGGTTCATATCTCACCTAACTGCTACGTGTGAACCGTTATTCAAGTTGCTAAAGAAAGATCAAGCTGTAACGTGGAACGAAAATTGTCAAAAGGCGTTCGATAAAATAAAACAGTATTTGCAGGAGCCTCCTATTTTGATACCTCCAGTGGCAGGTAGACCCTTGATCATGTATTTGACGGTTCTTGAGGGAAGCATGGGTTGTGTTCTCGGTCAACACGACGAGACGGGGAGAAAAGAGCATGCGATCTACTACCTGAGTAAGAAATTTACAGACTGCGAATCTCGATACTCAATGCTGGAGAAAACTTGTTGCGCGCTAGCCTGGGCCGCCAAGCGTTTGAGGCAGTACATGCTGAATCATACAACCATGCTCATCTCGAAGATGGATCCTATCAAATATGTATTCGAAAAGCAGGCGTTGTCAGGTAGAATTGCCCGTTGGCAGATGGTCTTGACTGAATATGATATTCAATACGTCTCGCAAAAGGCTATAAAGGGGAGTGTGCTGTCCGAGTATCTGGCGGAGCAGCCTATTGAAGAGTACCAATCGATGAGGTTTGATTTTCCTGACGAGGATATCATGTACCTAAAGATGAAAGATTGTGAAGAACCGTTGCCAGACGAGGGACCAGAGTTGGGGTCCAAATGGAAGATGATATTTGACGGAGCCGTGAATGCTTACGGTAGCGGAATAGGGGCAATCATCACTACGCCACACGGGTCGCACATCCCGTTTACTGCCCGATTGACCTTTGCCGTTACCAACAATGAGGCCGAATACGAAGCTTGTATAATGGGGCTCGAAGAAGCCATTGATTTGCGAATCAAGCATCTAGACGTATACGGAGACTCAGCTCTGGTAGTGAATCAGATAAAAGGGGAATGGGAGACGCGTCAGCCCAATTTGATACATTACATGAATTACGCAAGGAGATTGTTGCCCTTCTTTGACAAAGTTGAATTGCATCACGTACCGCGGGCAGAAAATCAAATGGCTGACGCCCTTGCCACTTTGTCTTCCATGTACAAGGTCAACTTCTGGAACGAAGCTCCCTAAATCACTATCTCTCGGTTGGACAGGCCGGCTTATGTATTTGCCATCGATGAAGCATCTGACGACAAACCGTGGTATTTTGATATCCTTAATTTCCTGAAGAATAAAGAGTATCCTGCTGGGGCATCCAGTCAAGATCAGAAGACTCTCAGGAGATTAGCGGGTAATTTCTATTTGAACCCGGATGGCGTCTTGTACAGAAGAAACCACGATTTGGTGTTGTTGCGGTGTGTAGACGAGAAAGAGGCAAAGCTTCTTATGGAGGAAATTCACGAAGGTACCTTTGGTACGCATGCTGGTGGACATGCTATGACAAGAAAGCTGCTGCGGGCAGGCTACTTTTGGCTGACCATGGAAACTGATTGTTTCAAGTTTGCGAGAAAGTGCCACAAGTGCCAGATCTATGCGGACAAAATTCAGGTGCCTCCGAGCCCTTTGAATGTGATGTCATCGCCATGGCCATTCTCGATGTGGGGAATCGATATGATTGGAAAGATCGAGCCGACAGCTTCTAACGGGCATCGGTTCATCTTAGTAGCAATCGATTATTTCACCAAGTGGGTGGAAGCGGCGTCTTACGCAAATGTAACGAAGCAAGTGGTGGCCAGATTCATCAAGAGAGATATCATTTGCCGATATGGGATCCCCGAGCGGATAATCACGGACAACGGTTCTAACCTGAACAACAAAATGATGAAGGAGCTCTGTCAGAATTTCAAGATCGAACATCACAACTCCTCCCCTTACCGACCCAAGATGAATGGCGCTGTCGAAGCGGCCAATAAGAATATCAAGAAAATCGTCCAGAAAATGGTGGTGACTTATAAAGATTGGCATGAAATGCTACCTTTCGCTTTGCACGGTTATCGTACGACGGTACGCACATCAACCGGGGCAACTCCGTTCTCGTTGGTATACGGAATGGAAGCGGTATTACCATTAGAGGTTGAGATCCCTTCTCTGAGGGTATTGCGAGACGTTCAGCTGGACGAGGCAGAATGGGTAACGAATAGATTGAACCAACTGAGCTTGATGGACGAGAAGAGGCTAGCTTCTCTAGCATACGGTCGTTTGTACCAGAGCCGAATGAAGAAAGCGTACGACAAGAAGATACTTCCGCGAAGCTTTCAGACGGGAGACCTTGTGCTGAAAAGGATTCTCCCGCCGCAAGCAGATCACAGGGGCAAGTGGACCCCCAACTAAGAAGGGCCATACGTTGTCAGAAAGGTCTTTTCAGGAGGAGCTTTGTTGTTGTCCACCATGGACGGAGAAGACGTTGCGTCACCTGTGAATTCGGACGCAGTTAAAAAATACTTTGCATAAAATAGACCCGCTGGACAGAAAAAGAGAGTCCAGGCAAAAATGGGGCATCCTGGCGAACCAAAAACAGAATGAAAGGTTCGGGCAAAAGTTAGGGATAAAATTGAAAAAAATGTACACCCGCGAAGTTGAAAACCTACACTGGGCGGCTTCGGCAAAAAAGGGTATCCCGGTGAACTGAAAACCCGTAAAGGGCGGTTCACGCAAAAGTTAGGGATTTGAAAAGCAAATGACTGCGGTCCGAATTCAATGAGCATCAATGCGGGAGAATATACTTGAGGGGTCGACTATCGGATACAATCTCTTCAGAAAAATGGATACCGGGAAAGCATTAGAGTCGGATGAGTCATAGGAGGATCATTTCGTGGTGTTCATCTGCATCCCGTTGCCGACATGTGTACAAATTTAAGTTGTCAATATTCATGCTTCTTGGGCATACTTGCATACTTATGTATTTGCTTTGCGTAGCTTCCTCTTTTCAGGAGTTACATCCCGTGTAAAAAGAAAAAAAAAACTCCGCTCATTCAGGGGGCCCGATCAATGGAAATATGTTATTCAGTACTTGATGCTGGTTCTTTACTGTTTTGTGCATGATAAAACGCCTAAGTTTAGTGAAGCTAGCAGGAGTATAACATCACTGGCCCTTGCCAACAATTGTTAAAGCTTTGAATTAACTGAGTGTAACGTCACTAACCTGAATTGATTTGATTGCATAGGCTTGTAGTGTCTTGTTTGTGTTGTTGCAGGTTTCGTAACCATACGAAGAAGGTGATCAAAAGATTGCGATAACAAAAGACTTGATCCCCACGCAGGTCATGCATGTTCTTCCTGAAGAAGGATAGAATTCCCCAGCTAGCCGTAGCTTATCCAAAGGACGTGCTCCAGAAAAGTTATTCGTCCTCAACAGAGTTTGACGATTCCAAGATCGTAAGGCTGGATTCAGGCAGGTTCATCTTTCCCCGCAGGGTCATGCACTCTCCCCCAGGGGAGTCAGTTAATTTTCCCCAAGAGAATCA
Organism: Lathyrus sativus; assembly: GCA_963859935.3. Lineage (NCBI taxonomy): Eukaryota > Viridiplantae > Streptophyta > Magnoliopsida > Fabales > Fabaceae > Lathyrus > Lathyrus sativus. The sequence goes on from OZ012736.1 coordinate 240,636,652, forward strand.
TCCCATCCCCAGCGGAATTCTCTTTGCAAGTGTTTTCATTCCTTCCAGTGGAACCCGAAGATCAAGACTCTCCCAAGCAGAGTTGATGGTGGTACCTGTCATTTATTTTGTCAGGGATACTGTGTAATATCAGTTCACTCTCCAGCAGAAATCCGATCGTACTAGGCACATCCGCTACTCCCCAGCAAGGTTATATTCCCCAGCAGGGGGTTACCTCAACAGGGTGTTTGGCTTGAGTTCCTAATTTCCCAGCTAGGTTTGAATTCATCCTTCCAGCATTTATTTTGCTGGAATAATTCTGTAGCATCTGGCTATCCCCGGCGGAGTCGGCATTATCCTTCCAGCATTTATTTTGCTGAAACAGTTTCTGTACTCTAGCAGTTCAGGTGAAGAGAACTTTTGCTCAAATGAATTACCAAACTTTCAAGATCTCGGCATGAGATATTCAATGATAATGTCAGTTTCGGCAGTATTCTCCACAGAGTTGCCAGAATGAGTTTCTCTTTGTTCCCAAGCAGAATTAGTTGTCATCAGGGGTTCCATGAATCAGAATTTCAGAGGCCACCGCCGGTTATCAGAACAGGCGTCCGATAGTTTGGTTTCCAGACATCCCCAGTAGAGTCCGTCTCAAAGTCGCTGTCACGTCGGTGCTGAGAAATTTGTGGGTCGGGATCATTGGAGAACTAAGTCCTGACGCGGACAATTTACTCCTAGATTGAAGAGATTTCTTCAGCAGTGGGCGTCCTAACGTGGACAGGTTTATTTCCCTGGATTGGTGAGGTGTGTTAGTCCTATCGTGGGCAGATTCGGTTTCTCGAAATTAGTGGAATGGGAGGTCATGACGTTGACAAAAGTGATTACTCTTTGTGTTGGTGCCCTGACGTGGACAGATCAGACCAGCGTGTGAGTCCTTACGTGGACAAGCCTCATTTCCTCAGCAGGCCGAAGACGCCTGAGTCCTAACATAGACAAATCAAGACGAGATCAGTGTCCTGACGTGGACAAATCAAAGAAATTATTATTCCTAACGTGGATAAGTGGATCCTAACGTGGACGATGTAGTCCTTACGCGGACATATCAAAAGAGATGATTCCTTACGTGGAGAAAGATAGTTTCCTTACGTGGAAATGACAGCATTCCTAACGTGGAAAGAGCGGAGTCCTTACGTGGACAAATTAAGATGGCATTCCTTACGTGGAAAAGTGTAGTCCTGACACGGACAAATCGGAGGGAATTGGTTGCCTTATGTGGAAAAGAGATGATTCCTTGCGTGGAAAGCGGATAGCATTCCTTACGTGGAAAGAGGTTTGTATTCCTGACGTGGAAAGAAAAAGTTGATTCCTGACGTGGAAGAATGATGTTCTCCTTATGTGGAAAGTTGAGTCCTGACGTGGACAGGTTCAGAACCAAAGTTGGATTCCTTACGTGGAAAGATCGGAGTCCTGACGCGGACATGTCAAGTGACATGGGAGTCCTTACATGGACAGATTGATATAGTTCTCCTTATGTGGAAAGAAGATGGCTTCCTGACGTTTGAAGATGAAAGGGTAGTCCTGACGTGGACAGATACAGAAGAAATGATTCCTGACGTGGACAGGTGTTACTCCTAACGTGGACGATGTTATTCCTAACGTGGACAGGTGTTACTCCTAGCGTGAAAGAGTTTTTATTCCTAATATGGACGATTCAGTTTATGGAAATGCAGACGAATTAGCCCCAGCGGAGTTGCCGAGGTTCTGGGTTGACAGCAAGTGGAGTCCTAACGTGGACCGGTTTTAGTTGAGATTTCTCCGTATTGATGACAGACAGAGTCCTAACGTGGACAAGCAAGCAATCTGTTATGACAGAATTCTCTTCAGAACGATGAAGACAATCCCCAGCACGGTTGCGCGAGATCAGTGGGTTGCTGTAACAGTCAGATTCAGCTGATGAATGTCGTTCCTCAAGCAGGAGCTCAATTTAGTTTTGCGGTTGGCAAATTTCTGGTTTCACTAGTATTCAACCGTCTCGTACCGCGAATGTCTGAAGGCTCCGGGCTCTTCACCCAATCGGGTCCAAGCCGCTTGAATAGGGGCAGCTGTTGCACCCTAAAATTTGCCCAACCTTATTCACTTGGTTTATGTTCCAATGTCATTAGCATTTGCATATAGAGTCATGTACATAGACTAATCATCTGCATAGCATAAGCATAGCAAGTCATTCAACAGGGGATCAAGCATTATTCTCATCTCTAGAAGCCTATCAAGAGGTTATTATCCCAATTCAATCTCATTCAAGTCATCAGGAAAGAATTTGAAAGCAAAGAGTGCAGCAGATCAAGCCTTGAGTCCATCTCCTAGCTGAGGGTATCTGAGGGTCAACAAGAGGGTTGTGAGCTATGAGTTGAAGGCATGGAGAGTATCCAGACATTATGAGAGACTTAGAAAGTCATTTGGAGAAGAAAACAAGTCATTGATGAGAGCACAAGAGCTATAGCTGAAGGCAGTCAACTAGGGTTTCATCTGGGTCAACCCTAGGTCAACCCTAGGTCAATTGACTGATTTAAGGGGCATTCAAGTCTAGTGGAGAGATGTGGGGTTCATAATTGGACATATAAAGAAGGATATGGAGATATGCCAAGGAGAATTCAAGAGAAATCAAGGAGAAGAGGAGTTTCTAAATTAGGGTTTCTGTGTAAAATCCCCTAGTTTAGGTCAAATTTCCAAGCAAGATAAGTCAAAATGCTAGCTTCAAATGGCTTATTGGCCAACATGAAACTTGTAGAGGATCTCAAGACCTTTAATTTGAGTGGTGGAAGACATCAAGGAGATTTATAGAACTCAAGTTATGGTCCTTGCAAGTTACAGGTCATCTGAGGTATCTGAAATTTTGTCTGTGAAAGTGACTTGACTTCCAAGCTAGTTTTACCCCTCAAGGAGATTTCAAATGAATTTCTGGTCAACATAAGAATTGTTCCTCATTGTCTTAGATTTCTAGAATGGTATAGCATGCCCTCATATGATGTGTGGAACTCAACTTATGGTCTTGGCAAGCAAAGGGTATTTTGGGCATTTGTGAATTACAGGTCATTTTAACCTATGTCCAAAACTCATACAAGGAGGCCTCAAATGGAAAAACTTACAACATCAAACTTGCTCCAAATGTGATTTTAAGTCTAGAAAGAAGGTCACAAATTGTTGGAAAAGCTCATAACATGAAGTTGCATGATTGGTCCAAATTTGAACTAAAATGGCTTATAATTTGAATAAAGTCAAAATGAAAAATGGTTTGGGAGATTTATAAGTCCAAATGGAGACTTCCAATATATGATTTTGAATGGAAAAGACATTCTAAGAACAATGGTTCAAGCACTTTTTTGAGTTTAGAAGGGAAAAGAAAAGTTATCCATGGTTACTTGTATGTGAAGAAACATAACCAAGATCAACCAATTTGGAATGCAAGGGAATGTGGCAAGATGGTTCTAGAAAGTTCATGTGAGCCCTATATATTCATGAAATGAAGATTGATCAAGGGTTAGATTCATTTTGTTACCAAATTTCCCAAAGTTTTCTCATTCTTTCTCATTGCATTTTCACTCCAATTTCTCAAATTCTTCACCAATCACCATCAAAATCAATGTCATCATACTGATTCATCATCATAGATCAGAATTCAACCAAGAACAAGGTGTGATTAATCCATTTTCGAGCACTATAATCATCAACATCAAAATTGCAATTTCCATTGGAACTCAAGATCCAGTGCAAGACTCCTCAAAGTGTTGCATACAGAATCAAGTAGTGCAATTGTAGATCAAGATCCAAGCCTCAAAAGCCTCAGATCCACAAGATTCATCATCATCCACAAGATTTCACACCAGGTGCATTTTCTCTGCCACAGCTTGATTTAGTTAGTTTAGCATGGTTTTGTTAGTTTAGATATGATGTAGGATGTTAGTAGAGCAATTAGGATGAGTTTGGAGTAGTTTAGTGATGATCATTAGCAGGTTGTTAGAACTGTTAGGACCTAGAACTCTTAGGTTAGGCCATTATAATCTTAGTTTGATAGATCAGAATAATCACCATTAGTCATAGATTAGATTAGTATAAGTTTGATTGAGAATTATGCTGATGAGTTGCAGAGTGTTTTCATGGAGTCAGAAATTGTTGCGCTCGGGTTGAGTGGTTTGTTGAGTTTCAAAGCAATCAAAGACCATAGACATGTAGAGGGAGAGATTATGAGTGTTTTTCATGTTTACATCGTGGCGTTTCATGGACTGTGGAGTGAGAACAGATTGATGGAAGTTGGTTCGTGCATGAGCATTCATGGCAGAAACCCTAGCTCTCATAGATTCAAGGAGGAAGACGAAATCGTGGCCATCCATCGTGTGTTAGACTTTGACTCAGAGCTTAGATCCTGTGGCTCTCATTTGATTCTGAATTTGGAGGGAAGTGTAGAAGCCCTAAACGCACCGTTTCATTAATTGAAACGGGCGGGCCTAAGTATGTTTTGCTAATCCCACCACCCTACTGCCAGGCCCAATCAATTTGAACATGAATCTGTTTCTGAATGCACCCCCTGCGTGTTTTTTATTTTTCATTAATTCTGAGTGGTTCTGGGCCTAATCCAAATTCGCTAACCACACCCCCACTGCCTGGCCCATCCTGGATATCAACTGAGCGTGTCTTCTATTCAAACCCCCCTCCCTTTATTTCATTATATTCTTTTATTTTCTTTAATTCTTTTTATGCATTTTCCAAAATTCATAATAAATAGATAAAAAATCATTTTTAATCCATTTTTTTTACATCATTTTCATTAGAATGTGTAGAAAATTGTCATTAAATAAAATTGCATTTTTATTTTTATTTGATATTTTTTTCATATTTTCCAAATAAATGACATTTTAAGTAGTTTCATTTCATGCATGATTTTAGTAATTTTTGGTCTATTAAATGCTTTCATATTTTTTGTTCACTCTTTTTATGTTGCTTAGATGAGATATTGAACTTGTAGATTCAATTTAGTTCCCATTTTTAGAAATTAATTTTAGGTGATTAATGTAGGCTTGAACAACATGAACAAATTAGGGTTTTTAGGTGATGACTTAGGAAGTTTGATTCTTTCCCTTAGGACTTAGGGTTTGACTAGTTTAGTTATGGGACTATAGGGGCTATGGGTAGTTATTAGATCCCCTTAGAAAAAGTCAGGATTCCCCTACTGCTATTAATATACTGTATATTTGATTGACTGGTGTGATGTGCCCTCTGGGGATTATTGCTTGCTTGCTTGGTTATTGGGATTGTCTGGGGACTTGGGAGAGCTGGGGATTTGGGAGAGCTGAAGACTTGAGAAGGGGAAGCCATTGGAGATTCAGATGTTGAAGTTCAACTGCCAGAGTTGGAGAGGAGGTTCTTGCTAGCAGCTGCTGAGGAGACTAGGGTTTAGGAGCTAGGCAGAGCTCTAGATTAGAAAGCTTGTTTCTCAAACATGGAATGCCTTGTCTGCATCCATTCTTCTCTGTGATTCAGAGTCTCTCTAAGACACTCACCCCCTTCCCTTGGAAGGCTTGGTGATAGTGTCTAAGAGATAGAACTCTTGAGAGAAAATATCATATGTGTTAGAAGCAGTCTGTTCACCACCTTTGGTAGTCAACTGATTGCTTAACACCCAATTCACTCTTGTGACTAATCCCTCATCCTGGAGGTTTGAGCTTGAAGAAAAGCCATTGCAGATAGAAGAATGATGATCAAAGCCCTTGCCTGAAGGTCATGAAGATGGAGATTGATGCTTGTTGAAGCCTGTAGCTGATTGGAGATTACTTGGAGCCAGATGTTGATTCAGAGCTGCTGATGCTGTTTCTTTTGCTGTTGTATTTTATTGCTGATGTATTGATTGGTTTTCTGGACTATATTGTTTGCTGTCTACCCTGCTGGGTTGAAAGTGAAGTCTGTTCACTTTTGCCTATTGTTTTCTAGGTTCGAGGTTGAGTGGGACTCCCTTGCCTCGCTTGTACTGTTGCATCCATGCATTTTACCGCTTTATCATATTCTGTTTTTGTTTCTGTTTCTGCCTATCCCGTAGGATCTCTGTTTCTCTATGTGCAAGAGAGGAGCATGATAGACACTAGGTCTTAACCCATGCATGATAACATTAGGTTATTTTGTTTCCCCTCGCAACCGTAGGTTAGAGTTCTGTCTCTCCTTCCTCAAAACAAACAGAAAAACACCATAAAGATTTCAAACACAATAAAAGACACTTCTTCCGTAAAAGAACGTGAACTCATCAAGACGTCATTTTTGTCCGCTGGGACTGTTAATCAGAAAACCTTTTTCAGAAGGAATAAAATCAATCAAGACAAGCTTGTGTCGTACGTGGCCCGAACTACGTTTGCTCTGATCTTTCATGCTGTGTGGAAGTACGTAGGCATAGGATGCGATATCCTAGCGAGCAACCTTCCCCTCCTTTCCCGTAGGTAGGCGAACTACGTTGACTCTGATTTCTCGTTCCAGACGGGAATACGTAGGCATAAAGTGCGATACTTTGCCGAGTCATTTTTATTTTCAGTTTTATTTTCTTTTTTTTAACCCCAGACCATTAGCGTAGATAGAATAACAATCCATACCCGAAAACAAGCGTGGATCCCGTCGAGTACGACGGACGTGAGGGGTGCTAATACCTTCCCCTTGCGTAACCGACTCCCGAATCCAGGTTTTGGTTGCGGCGACCATACCTTTCCCGTGTTGTGCGAGGTTTACTCTGAGCGTTTCCTTTCCCTCCCGTGGGATAAATAACGCACGGTGGCGACTCTTCTGTTCAGCCGGCGCCGATTTTCGCAGTAGCGACAATTACGTTGAGCGTTCATGATCCGTTCAATTTAGTTGAGTATCCAGACTCCAAATATCACGTTGAGCGTTCAGGCTCCGGTCAGTTTCGTTGGGTATCCAGACTCCGGTGATTACGTTGATCATTTAGGCTCCGGTCATTTTTGTTGACTATCCAGACTCGGGTTATTACGTTGAGCGTTCAGGCTCCGGTCAGTTTCGTTGAGTATCCAGATTCCGATTATTACGTTGAGCGTTCAGGCTCCGGTCAGTTTCGTTGGGTATCCAGACTCCGGTTATTACGTTGAGCGTTCAGGCTCCGGTCATTTTCGTTGAGTATCCAGACTCCGGTTATTAAGTTGAGCGTCAGGCTCCGATCATTTTCGTTGAGTATCCAGACTCCGATTATTACGTTGAGCGTTCAGGCTCCGGTTATTTTCGTTGAGTATCCAGACTCCGGTTATTACGTTGAGGGTTCAGACTCCGGTCAGTCTTGTTGAGTATCCAGATTCCGATTATTACGTTGAGCGTTCATGCTCCGGTCAGTTTTGTTGGGTATACAGACTCTGGTTATTACGTTGAGCGTTCAGGCTTCGGTCATTTTCGTTGAGTATCCACACTCCAGTTATTAAGTTGAGCGTCAGGCTCCGATCATTTTTGTTGAGTATCCAGACTCCGATTATTACGTTGAGCGTTCAAGCTCCGGTCATTTTCGTTGAGTATCCAGACTCCGGTTATTACGTTGAGGGTTCAGACTCCGGCATTTTCGTTGAGTATCTAGACTCATGTCATTACGTTGAACGTTCAGGCTCCGCTCATTTTCGTTGAGTATCCATACTCCGGTCAATACGTTGAGCGTTCAAGCTCCGGTCATTTTCGTTGAGTATCCAGACTCCGGTCATTACATTGAGCGTTCAGGATCCAGTCATTTTTGTTGAGTATCATAACTCCATTTATTACGTTGAGCGTTCAGGATCCGTTCAGTTTCGTTGAGTATCCAGACTCCAAATATCACGTTGAGCGTTCAGGCTCCGGTCAGTTTCGTTGGGTATCCAGACTCGGGTGATTACGTTGATCGTTCAGGCTTCGGTCATTCTCGTTGACTATCCAGACTCGAGTTATTACATTGAGCGTTCAGGCTCCGGTCATTTTCGTTGAGTATCCAGACTCCGGTTATTAAGTTGAGCGTCAGGCTCCGATCATTTTCGTTGAGTATCCAGACTCCGATTATTACGTTGAGCGTTCAGGCTCCGGTTATTTTCGTTTAGTTTCCAGACTCCGGTTATTACGTTGAGGGTTCAGACTCCGGTCAGTCTCGTTGAGTATCCAGATTCCGATTATTACGTTGAGCGTTCAGGCTCCGGTCAGTTTCATTGGGTATACAGACTCCGATAATTACGTTGAGTGTTCAGGCTCCGGTGATTTTTGTTGACTATCCAGACTTCGGTTATTACGTTGAGGGTTCAGACTCCGGTCATTTTCGTTGAGTATCTTGACTCCTGTCATTACGTTGAACGTTCAGGCTCCGATCATTTTCGTTGAGTATCCATACTCCGGTCATTACATTGAGCGTTTAGGATCCATTGATTTTTGTTGAGTATCATAACTCCATTTATTACGTTGAGCGTTCATGATCCGGTCAATTTAGTTGAGTATCCAGACTCCAAATATCACGTTGAGCGTTCAGGCTCCGGTCAGTTTCGTTGGGTATCCAGACTCCGGTGATTACGTTGATCGTTCAGGCTCCGGTCATTTTTGTTGACTATCCAGACTCGGGTTATTACGCTGAGCGTTCAGGCTCCGGTCAGTTTCGTTGAGTATCCAGATTCCGATTATTACGTTGAGCGTTCAGGCTCCGGTCAGTTTCGTTGGGTATCCAGACTCCGGTTATTACGTTGAGCATTCAAGCTCCGGTCATTTTCGTTGAGTATCCAGACTCCGGTTATTAAGTTGAGCGTCAGGCTCCGATCATTTTCGTTGAGTATCCAGACTCCGATTATTACGTTGATCGTTCAGGCTCCGGTTATTTTCGTTGAGTATTCAGACTCCGGTTATTACGTTGAGGGTTCAGACTCCGGTCAGTCTTGTTGAGTATCCAGATTCCGATTATTACGTTGAGCGTTCATGCTCCGGTCAGTTTTGTTGGGTATACAGACTCTGGTTATTACGTTGAGCGTTCAGGCTTCGGTCATTTTCGTTGAGTATCCACACTCCAGTTATTAAGTTGAGCGTCAGGCTCCGATCATTTTCGTTGAGTATCCAGACTCTGATTATTACGTTGAGCGTTCAAGCTCCGGTCATTTTCGTTGAGTATCCAGACTCCGGTTATTACGTTGAGGGTTCAGACTCCGGTCATTTTCGTTGAGTATCTAGACTCCTGTCATTACGTTGAACGTTCAGGCTCCGCTCATTTTCGTTGAGTATCCATACTCCGGTCATTTTCGTTGAGTATCCAGACTCCGGTCATTACATTGAGCGTTCAGGATCCAGTCATTTTTGTTGAGTATCATAACTCCATTTATTACGTTGAGCGTTCAGGATCCGTTCAGTTTCGTTGAGTATCCAGACTCCAAATATCACGTTGAGCGTTCAGGCTCCGGTCAGTTTCGTTGGGTATCCAGACTCCGGTGATTACGTTGATCGTTCAGGCTTCGGTCATTCTCGTTGACTATCCAGACTCGAGTTATTACATTGAGCGTTCAGGCTCCGGTCATTTTCGTTGAGTATCCAGACTCCGGTTATTAAGTTGAGCGTCAGGCTCCGATCATTTTCGTTGAGTATCCAGACTCCGATTATTACGTTGAGCGTTCAGGCTCCGGTTATTTTCGTTTAGTTTCCAGACTCCGGTTATTACGTTGAGGGTTCAGACTCCGGTCAGTCTCGTTGAGTATCCAGATTCCGATTATTACGTTGAGCGTTCAGGCTCCGGTCAGTTTCATTGGGTATACAGACTCCGATAATTACGTTGAGGGTTCAGACTCCGGTCATTTTCGTTGAGTATCTAGACTCCTGTCATTACGTTGAACGTTCAGGCTCCGCTCATTTTCGTTGAGTATCCATACTCCGGTCAATACGTTGAGCGTTCAAGCTCCGGTCATTTTCGTTGAGTATCCAGACTCCGGTCATTACATTGAGCGTTCAGGATCCAGTCATTTTTGTTGAGTATCATAACTCCATTTATTACGTTGAGCGTTCAGGATCCGTTCAGTTTCGTTGAGTATCCAGACTCCAAATATCACGTTGAGCGTTCAGGCTCCGGTCAGTTTCGTTGGGTATCCAGACTCCGGTGATTACGTTGATCGTTCAGGCTCCGGTCATTTTTGTTGACTATCCAGACTCGGGTTATTACGTTGAGCGTTCAAGCTCCGGTCAGTTACGTTGAGTATCCAGATTCCGATTATTACGTTGAGCGTTTAGGCTCCGGTCAGTTTCGTTGGGTATCCAGACTCCGGTTATTACGTTGAGCATTCAAGCTCCGGTCATTTTCGTTGAGTATCCAGACTCCGGTTATTAAGTTGAGCGTCAGGCTCCGATCATTTTCGTTGAGTATCCAGACTCCGATTATTACGTTGAGCGTTCAGGCTCCGGTTATTTTCGTTGAGTATCCAGACTCCGGTTATTACGTTGAGGGTTCAGACTCCGGTCAGTCTTGTTGAGTATCCAGATTCCGATTATTACGTTGAGCGTTCATGCTCCGGTCAGTTTTGTTGGGTATACAGGCTCTGGTTATTACGTTGAGCGTTCAGGCTTCGGTCATTTTCGTTGAGTATCCACACTCCAGTTATTAAGTTGAGCGTCAGGCTCCGATCATTTTCGTTGAGTATCCAGACTCCGATTATTACGTTGAGCGTTCAAGCTCCGGTCATTTTCGTTGAGTATCCAGACTCCGGTTATTACGTTGAGGTTTCAGACTCCGGTCATTTTCGTTGAGTATCTAGACTCCTGTCATTACGTTGAACGTTCAGGCTCCGATCATTTTCGTTGAGTATCCATACTCCGGTCATTACATTGAGCGTTTAGGATCCAGTCATTTTTGTTGAGTATCATAACTCCATTTATTACGTTGAGCGTTCATGATCCGTTCAATTTAGTTGAGTATCCAGACTCCAAATATCACGTTGAGCGTTCAGGCTCCGGTCAGTTTCGTTGGGTATCCAGACTCCGGTGATTACGTTGATCATTCAGGCTCCGGTCATTTTTGTTGACTATCCAGACTCGGGTTATTACGTTGAGCGTTCAGGCTCCGGTCAGTTTCGTTGAGTATCCAGATTCCGATTATTACGTTGAGCGTTCAGGCTCCGGTCAGTTTCGTTGGGTATCCAGACTCCGGTTATTACGTTGAGCGTTCAGGCTCCGGTCATTTTCGTTGAGTATCCAGACTCCGGTTATTAAGTTGAGCGTCAGGCTCCGATCATTTTCGTTGAGTATCCAGACTCCGATTATTACGTTGAGCGTTCAGGCTCCGGTTATTTTCGTTGAGTATCCAGACTCCGGTTATTACGTTGAGGGTTCAGACTCCGGTCAGTCTTGTTGAGTATCCAGATTCCGATTATTACGTTGAGCGTTCATGCTCCGGTCAGTTTTGTTGGGTATACAGACTCTGGTTATTACGTTGAGCGTTCAGGCTTCGGTCATTTTCGTTGAGTATCCACACTCCAGTTATTAAGTTGAGCGTCAGGCTCCGATCATTTTTGTTGAGTATCCAGACTCCGATTATTACGTTGAGCGTTCAAGCTCCGGTCATTTTCGTTGAGTATCCAGACTCCGGTTATTACGTTGAGGGTTCAGACTCCGGCATTTTCGTTGAGTATCTAGACTCATGTCATTACGTTGAACGTTCAGGCTCCGCTCATTTTCGTTGAGTATCCATACTCCGGTCAATACGTTGAGCGTTCAAGCTCCGGTCATTTTCGTTGAGTATCCAGACTCCGGTCATTACATTGAGCGTTCAGGATCCAGTCATTTTTGTTGAGTATCATAACTCCATTTATTACGTTGAGCGTTCAGGATCCGTTCAGTTTCGTTGAGTATCCAGACTCCAAATATCACGTTGAGCGTTCAGGCTCCGGTCAGTTTCGTTGGGTATCCAGACTCGGGTGATTACGTTGATCGTTCAGGCTTCGGTCATTCTCGTTGACTATCCAGACTCGAGTTATTACATTGAGCGTTCAGGCTCCGGTCATTTTCGTTGAGTATCCAGACTCCGGTTATTAAGTTGAGCGTCAGGCTCCGATCATTTTCGTTGAGTATCCAGACTCCGATTATTACGTTGAGCGTTCAGGCTCCGGTTATTTTCGTTTAGTTTCCAGACTCCGGTTATTACGTTGAGGGTTCAGACTCCGGTCAGTCTCGTTGAGTATCCAGATTCCGATTATTACGTTGAGCGTTCAGGCTCCGGTCAGTTTCATTGGGTATACAGACTCCGATAATTACGTTGAGTGTTCAGGCTCCGGTGATTTTTGTTGACTATCCAGACTTCGGTTATTACGTTGAGGGTTCAGACTCCGGTCATTTTCGTTGAGTATCTTGACTCCTGTCATTACGTTGAACGTTCAGGCTCCGATCATTTTCGTTGAGTATCCATACTCCGGTCATTACATTGAGCGTTTAGGATCCATTGATTTTTGTTGAGTATCATAACTCCATTTATTACGTTGAGCGTTCATGATCCGGTCAATTTAGTTGAGTATCCAGACTCCAAATATCACGTTGAGCGTTCAGGCTCCGGTCAGTTTCGTTGGGTATCCAGACTCCGGTGATTACGTTGATCGTTCAGGCTCCGGTCATTTTTGTTGACTATCCAGACTCGGGTTATTACGCTGAGCGTTCAGGCTCCGGTCAGTTTCGTTGAGTATCCAGATTCCGATTATTACGTTGAGCGTTCAGGCTCCGGTCAGTTTCGTTGGGTATCCAGACTCCGGTTATTACGTTGAGCATTCAAGCTCCGGTCATTTTCGTTGAGTATCCAGACTCCGGTTATTAAGTTGAGCGTCAGGCTCCGATCATTTTCGTTGAGTATCCAGACTCCGATTATTACGTTGATCGTTCAGGCTCCGGTTATTTTCGTTGAGTATTCAGACTCCGGTTATTACGTTGAGGGTTCAGACTCCGGTCAGTCTTGTTGAGTATCCAGATTCCGATTATTACGTTGAGCGTTCATGCTCCGGTCAGTTTTGTTGGGTATACAGACTCTGGTTATTACGTTGAGCGTTCAGGCTTCGGTCATTTTCGTTGAGTATCCACACTCCAGTTATTAAGTTGAGCGTCAGGCTCCGATCATTTTCGTTGAGTATCCAGACTCTGATTATTACGTTGAGCGTTCAAGCTCCGGTCATTTTCGTTGAGTATCCAGACTCCGGTTATTACGTTGAGGGTTCAGACTCCGGTCATTTTCGTTGAGTATCTAGACTCCTGTCATTACGTTGAACGTTCAGGCTCCGCTCATTTTCGTTGAGTATCCATACTCCGGTCATTTTCGTTGAGTATCCAGACTCCGGTCATTACATTGAGCGTTCAGGATCCAGTCATTTTTGTTGAGTATCATAACTCCATTTATTACGTTGAGCGTTCAGGATCCGTTCAGTTTCGTTGAGTATCCAGACTCCAAATATCACGTTGAGCGTTCAGGCTCCGGTCAGTTTCGTTGGGTATCCAGACTCCGGTGATTACGTTGATCGTTCAGGCTTCGGTCATTCTCGTTGACTATCCAGACTCGAGTTATTACATTGAGCGTTCAGGCTCCGGTCATTTTCGTTGAGTATCCAGACTCCGGTTATTAAGTTGAGCGTCAGGCTCCGATCATTTTCGTTGAGTATCCAGACTCCGATTATTACGTTGAGCGTTCAGGCTCCGGTTATTTTCGTTTAGTTTCCAGACTCCGGTTATTACGTTGAGGGTTCAGACTCCGGTCAGTCTCGTTGAGTATCCAGATTCCGATTATTACGTTGAGCGTTCAGGCTCCGGTCAGTTTCATTGGGTATACAGACTCCGATAATTACGTTGAGGGTTCAGACTCCGGTCATTTTCGTTGAGTATCTAGACTCCTGTCATTACGTTGAACGTTCAGGCTCCGCTCATTTTCGTTGAGTATCCATACTCCGGTCAATACGTTGAGCGTTCAAGCTCCGGTCATTTTCGTTGAGTATCCAGACTCCGGTCATTACATTGAGCGTTCAGGATCCAGTCATTTTTGTTGAGTATCATAACTCCATTTATTACGTTGAGCGTTCAGGATCCGTTCAGTTTCGTTGAGTATCCAGACTCCAAATATCACGTTGAGCGTTCAGGCTCCGGTCAGTTTCGTTGGGTATCCAGACTCCGGTGATTACGTTGATCGTTCAGGCTCCGGTCATTTTTGTTGACTATCCAGACTCGGGTTATTACGTTGAGCGTTCAAGCTCCGGTCAGTTACGTTGAGTATCCAGATTCCGATTATTACGTTGAGCGTTTAGGCTCCGGTCAGTTTCGTTGGGTATCCAGACTCCGGTTATTACGTTGAGCATTCAAGCTCCGGTCATTTTCGTTGAGTATCCAGACTCCGGTTATTAAGTTGAGCGTCAGGCTCCGATCATTTTCGTTGAGTATCCAGACTCCGATTATTACGTTGAGCGTTCAGGCTCCGGTTATTTTCGTTGAGTATCCAGACTCCGGTTATTACGTTGAGGGTTCAGACTCCGGTCAGTCTTGTTGAGTATCCAGATTCCGATTATTACGTTGAGCGTTCATGCTCCGGTCAGTTTTGTTGGGTATACAGGCTCTGGTTATTACGTTGAGCGTTCAGGCTTCGGTCATTTTCGTTGAGTATCCACACTCCAGTTATTAAGTTGAGCGTCAGGCTCCGATCATTTTCGTTGAGTATCCAGACTCCGATTATTACGTTGAGCGTTCAAGCTCCGGTCATTTTCGTTGAGTATCCAGACTCCGGTTATTACGTTGAGGTTTCAGACTCCGGTCATTTTCGTTGAGTATCTAGACTCCTGTCATTACGTTGAACGTTCAGGCTCCGATCATTTTCGTTGAGTATCCATACTCCGGTCATTACATTGAGCGTTTAGGATCCAGTCATTTTTGTTGAGTATCATAACTCCATTTATTACGTTGAGCGTTCATGATCCGTTCAATTTAGTTGAGTATCCAGACTCCAAATATCACGTTGAGCGTTCAGGCTCCGGTCAGTTTCGTTGGGTATCCAGACTCCGGTGATTACGTTGATCATTCAGGCTCCGGTCATTTTTGTTGACTATCCAGACTCGGGTTATTACGTTGAGCGTTCAGGCTCCGGTCAGTTTCGTTGAGTATCCAGATTCCGATTATTACGTTGAGCGTTCAGGCTCCGGTCAGTTTCGTTGGGTATCCAGACTCCGGTTATTACGTTGAGCGTTCAGGCTCCGGTCATTTTCGTTGAGTATCCAGACTCCGGTTATTAAGTTGAGCGTCAGGCTCCGATCATTTTCGTTGAGTATCCAGACTCCGATTATTACGTTGAGCGTTCAGGCTCCGGTTATTTTCGTTAAGTATCCAGACTCCGGTTATTACGTTGAGGGTTCAGACTCCGGTCAGTCTTGTTGAGTATCCAGATTCCGATTATTACGTTGAGCGTTCATGCTCCGGTCAGTTTTGTTGGGTATACAGACTCTGGTTATTACGTTGAGCGTTCAGGCTTCGGTCATTTTCGTTGAGTATCCACACTCCAGTTATTAAGTTGAGCGTCAGGCTCCGATCATTTTTGTTGAGTATCCAGACTCCGATTATTACGTTGAGCGTTCAAGCTCCGGTCATTTTCGTTGAGTATCCAGACTCCGGTTATTACGTTGAGGGTTCAGACTCCGGCATTTTCGTTGAGTATCTAGACTCATGTCATTACGTTGAACGTTCAGGCTCCGCTCATTTTCTTTGAGTATCCATACTCCGGTCAATACGTTGAGCGTTCAAGCTCCGGTCATTTTCGTTGAGTATCCAGACTCCGGTCATTACATTGAGCGTTCAGGATCCAGTCATTTTTGTTGAGTATCATAACTCCATTTATTACGTTGAGCGTTCAGGATCCGTTCAGTTTCGTTGAGTATCCAGACTCCAAATATCACGTTGAGCGTTCAGGCTCCGGTCAGTTTCGTTGGGTATCCAGACTCGGGTGATTACGTTAATCGTTCAGGCTTCGGTCATTCTCGTTGACTATCCAGACTCGAGTTATTACATTGAGCGTTCAGGCTCCGGTCATTTTCGTTGAGTATCCAGACTCCGGTTATTAAGTTGAGCGTCAGGCTCCGATCATTTTCGTTGAGTATCCAGACTCCGATTATTACATTGAGTGTTCAGGCTCCGGTTATTTTCGTTTAGTATCCAGACTCCGGTTATTACGTTGAGGGTTCAGACTCCGGTCAGTCTCGTTGAGTATCCAGATTCCGATTATTACGTTGAGCGTTCAGGCTCCGGTCAGTTTCATTGGGTATACAGACTCCGGTAATTACGTTGAGTGTTCAGGCTCCGGTGATTTTTGTTGACTATCCAGACTTCGGTTATTACGTTGAGGGTTCAGACTCCGGTCATTTTCGTTGAGTATCTTGACTCCTGTCATTACGTTGAACGTTCAGGCTCCGATCATTTTCGTTGAGTATCCATACTCCGGTCATTACATTGAGCGTTTAGGATCCATTGATTTTTGTTGAGTATCATAACTCCATTTATTACGTTGAGCGTTCATGATCCGTTCAATTTAGTTGAGTATCCAGACTCCAAATATCACGTTGAGCGTTCAGGCTCTGGTCAGTTTCGTTGGGTATCCAGACTCCGGTGATTACGTTGATCGTTCAGGCTCCGGTCATTTTTGTTGACTATCCAGACTCGGGTTATTACGCTGAGCGTTCAGGCTCCGGTCAGTTTCGTTGAGTATCCAGATTCCGATTATTACGTTGAGCGTTCAGGCTCCGGTCAGTTTCGTTGGGTATCCAGACTCCGGTTATTACGTTGAGCGTTCAAGCTCCGGTCATTTTCGTTGAGTATCCAGACTCCGGTTATTAAGTTGAGCGTCAGGCTCCGATTATTTTCGTTGAGTATCCAGACTCCGATTATTACGTTGATCGTTCAGGCTCCGGTTATTTTCGTTGAGTATCCAGACTCCGGTTATTACGTTGAGGGTTCAGACTCCGGTCAGTCTTGTTGAGTATCCAGATTCCGATTATTACGTTGAGCGTTCATGCTCCAGTCAGTTTTGTTGGGTATACAGACTCTGGTTATTACGTTGAGCGTTCAGGCTTCGGTCATTTTCGTTGAGTATCCACACTCCAGTTATTAAGTTGAGCGTCAGGCTCCGATCATTTTCGTTGAGTATCCAGACTCTGATTATTACGTTGAGCGTTCAAGCTCCGGTCATTTTCGTTGAGTATCCAGACTCCGGTTATTACGTTGAGGGTTCAGACTCCGGTCATTTTCGTTGAGTATCTAGACTCCTGTCATTACGTTGAACGTTCAGGCTCCGCTCATTTTCGTTGAGTACCCATACTCCGGTCAATACGTTGAGCGTTCAAGCTCCGGTCATTTTCGTTGAGTATCCAGACTCCGGTCATTACATTGAGCGTTCAGGATCCAGTCATTTTTGTTGAGTATCATAAATCCATTTATTACGTTGAGCATTCAGGATCCGTTCAGTTTCGTTGAGTATCCAGACTCCAAATATCACGTTGAGCGTTCAGGCTCCGGTCAGTTTCGTTGGGTATCCAGACTCGGGTGATTACGTTGATCGTTCAGGCTTCGGTCATTCTCGTTGACTATCCAGACTCGAGTTATTACATTGAGCGTTCAAGCTCCGGTCAGTTTCGTTGAGTATCCAGACTCCGGTTATTAAGTTGAGCGTCAGGCTCCGATCATTTTCGTTGAGTATCCAGACTCCGATTATTACGTGAGCGTTCAGGCTCCGGTTATTTTCGTTTAGTATCCAGACTCCGGTTATTACGTTGAGGGTTCAGACTCCGGTCAGTCTCGTTGAATATCCAGATTCCGATTATTACGTTGAGCGTTCAGGCTCCGGTCAGTTTCATTAGGTATACAGACTCCGGTTATTACGTTGAGTGTTCAGGCTCCGGTGATTTTCGTTGACTATCCAGACTCCGGTTATTACGTTGAGGGTTCAGACTCCGGTCATTTTCGTTGAGTATCTAGACTCCTGTCATTACGTTGAACGTTCAGGCTCCGATCATTTTCGTTGACTATCCATACTCCAATCATTACATTGAGCGTTTAGGATCCAGTCATTTTTGTTGAGTATCATAACGCCATTTATTACATTGAGCGTTCATGATCCGTTCAATTTAGTTGAGTATCATGACTCCAAATATCACGTTGAGCGTTCAGGCTCCGGTCAGTTTCGTTGGGTATCCAGACTCCGGTGATTACGTTGACCGTTCAGGCTCCGGTCATTTTTGTTGACTATCCAGACTCGGGTTATTACGCTGAGCGTTCAGGCTCCGGTCAATTTCGTTGAGTATCCAGATTCCGATTATTACATTGAGCGTTCAGGCTCCGGTCAGTTTCGTTGGGTATCCAGACTCCGGTTATTACGTTGAGCGTTCAGGCTCCGGTCATTTTCGTTGAGTATCCAGACTCCGGTTATTAAGTTGAGCGTCAGGATCCGATCATTTTCGTTGAGTATCCAGAATCCGATTATTACGTTGAGCGTTCAGGCTCCGGTTATTTTCGTTGAGTATCCAGACTCCGGTTATTACGTTGAGGGTTCAGACTCCGGTCAGTCTTGTTGAGTATCCAGATTCCGATTATTACGTTGAGCGTTCATGCTCCGGTCAGTTTTGTTGGGTATACAGACTCTGGTTATTACGTTGAGCGTTCAGGCTTCGGTCATTTTCGTTGAGTATCCACACTCCAGTTATTAAGTTGAGCGTCAGGCTCCGATCATTTTCGTTGAGTATCCAGACTCTGATTATTACGTTGAGCGTTCAAGCTCCGGTCATTTTCGTTGAGTATCCAGACTCCGGTTATTACGTTGAGGGTTCAGACTCCGGTCATTTTCGTTGAGTATCTAGACTCCTGTCATTACGTTGAACGTTCAGGCTCCGCTCATTTTCGTTGAGTATCCATACTCCGGTCAATACGTTGAGCGTTTAAGCTCCGGTCATTTTCGTTGAGTATCCAGACTCCGGTCATTACATTGAACGTTCAGGATCCAGTCATTTTTGTTGAGTATCATAACTCCATTTATTACGTTGAGCGTTCAAGATCCGTTCAGTTTCGTTGAGTATCCAGACTCCAAATATCACGTTGAGCGTTCAGGCTCCGGTCAGTTTCGTTGGGTATCCAGACTCGGGTGATTACGTTGATCGTTCAGGCTTCGGTCATTCTCGTTGACTATCCAGACTCGAGTTATTACATTGAGCGTTTAGGCTCCGGTCAGTTTCGTTGAGTATCCAGACTCCGGTTATTAAGTTGAGCGTCAGGCTCCGATAATTTTCGTTGAGTATCCAGACTCCGATTATTACGTTGAGCGTTCAGGCTCCGGTTATTTTCGTTTAGTATCCAGACTCCGGTTATTACGTTGAAGGTTCAGACTCCGGTCAGTCTCGTTGAGTATCCAGATTCCGATTATTACGTTGAGCGTTCAGGCTCCGGTCAGTTTCATTGGGTATACAGACTCCGGTTATTACGTTGAGTGTTCAGGCTCCGGTGATTTTCGTTGACTATCCAGACTCCGATTATTACGTTGAGGGTTCAGACTCCAGTCATTTTCGTTGAGTATCTAGACTCCTGTCATTACGTTGAACGTTCAGGCTCCAATCATTTTCGTTAAGTATCCATACTCCGGTCATTACATTGAGCGTTTAGGATCCAGTCATTTTTGTTGAGTATCATAACTCCATTTATTACGTTGAGCGTTCATGATCCGTTCAATTTGGTTGAGTATCCAGACTCCAAATATCACGTTGAGCGTTCAGGCTCCGGTCAGTTTCGTTGGGTATCCAGACTCCGGTGATTACGTTGATCGTTCAGGCTCCGGTCATTTTTGTTGACTATCCAGACTCGGGTTATTACATTGAGCGTTCAGGCTCCGGTCAGTTTCGTTGAGTATCCAGATTCCGATTATTACGTTGAGCGTTCAGGCTCCGGTCAGTTTCGTTGGGTATCCAGACTCCGGTTATTACGTTGAGCGTTCAGGCTCCGGTCATTTTCGTTGAGTATCCAGACTCCGGTTATTAAGTTGAGCGTCAGGCTCCGATCATTTTCGTTGAGTATCCAGATTCCGATTATTACGTTGAGCGTTCATGCTCCGGTTTTTTTTGTTGAGTATCTAGACTCCGGTTATTACGTTGAGGGTTCAGACTCCGGTCAGTCTCGTTGAGTATCCAGATTCCGATTATTACGTTGAGCGTTCAGGCTACGGTCAGTTTCGTTGGGTATACAGACTTCGGTTATTACGTTGAGTGTTCAGGCTCCGGTGATTTTTGTTGAGTATCCAGACTCCGGTTATTAAGTTGAGCGTCAAGCTCCAATCATTTTCGTTGAGTATCCAGACTCCGATTATTACGTTGAGCGTTCAGGCTCCGGTAATTTTCGTTGAGTATCTAGACTCCGGTTACTACGTTAAGGGTTCAGACTCCGGTCATTTTCGTTGAGTATCTAGACTCCTGTCATTACGTTGAACGTTCAGGCTCCGATCATTTTCGCTGAGTATCCATACTCCGGTCAATACGTTGGGCGTTCAGGCCCCGGTCATTTTCGTTGAGTATCCAGACTCCGGTCATTACATTGAGCGTTCAGGATCCAGTCATTTCTGTTGAGTATCATAACTGCATTTATTACGTTGAGTGTTCAGGATCCGTTCAGTTTCGTTGAGTATCCAGACTCCAAATATCACGTTGAGCATTTAGGCTCCGGTCAGTTTCGTTGGGTATCCAGACTCCGGTGATTACGTTGATCGTTCAGGCTCCGGTCATTTTCGTTGACTATCCAGACTCGGGTTATTACATTGAGCGTTCAGGCTCCGGTCAGTTTCGTTAAGTATCCAGATTCCGATTATTACATTGAGCGTTCAGGCTCCGGTCAGTTTCGTTGGGTATCCAGACTCCGGTTATTATGTTGAGTGTTCAGGCTCCGGTCATTTTCGTTGAGTATCCAGACTCCGGATATTAAGTTGAACGTCAGGCTCCGATTATTTTCGTTGAGTATCCAGACTCCGATTATTACGTTGAGCATTCAGGCTCCGGTTATTTTCGTTGAGTATCCAGACTCCGGTTATTACGTTGAGGGTTCAGACTCCGGTCAGTCTTGTTGAGTATCCAGATTCCGATTATTACGTTGAGCGTTCATGCTCCAGTCAGTTTCGTTGGGTATACAGACTCTGGTTATTACGTTGAGTGTTCAGGCTCCGGTGATTTTCGTTGAGTATCCAGACTCCAGTTATTAAGTTGAGCGTCAGGCTCCGATCATTTTCGTTGAGTATCCAGACTCCGATTATTACGTTGAGCGTTCAAGCTCCGGTCATTTTCGTTGAGTATCTAGACTCCGGTTATTACGTTGAGGTTTCAGACTCCGGTCATTTTCGTTGAGTATCTAGACTCCTGTCATTACGTTGAACGTTCAGGCTCCGCTCATTTTCGTTGAGTATCCATACTCCGGTCAATACGTTGAGCGTTTAAGCTCCGGTCATTTTCGTTGAGTATCCAGACTCCGGTCATTACATTGAACGTTCAGGATCCAGTCATTTTTGTTGAGTATCATAACTCCATTTATTACGTTGAGCGTTCAAGATCCGTTCAGTTTCGTTGAGTATCCAGACTCCAAATATCACGTTGAGCGTTCAGGCTCCGGTCAGTTTCGTTGGGTATCCAGACTCCGGTGATTACGTTGACCGTTCAGGCTCCGGTCATTTTTGTTGACTATCCAGACTCGGGTTATTACGCTGAGCGTTCAGGCTCCGGTCAATTTCGTTGAGTATCCAGATTCCGATTATTACATTGAGCGTTCAGGCTCCGGTCAGTTTCGTTGGGTATCCAGACTCCGGTTATTACGTTGAGCGTTCAGGCTCCGGTCATTTTCGTTGAGTATCCAGACTCCGGTTATTAAGTTGAGCGTCAGGATCCGATCATTTTCGTTGAGTATCCAGAATCCGATTATTACGTTGAGCGTTCAGGCTCCGGTTATTTTCGTTGAGTATCCAGACTCCGGTTATTACGTTGAGGGTTCAGACTCCGGTCAGTCTTGTTGAGTATCCAGATTCCGATTATTACGTTGAGCGTTCATGCTCCGGTCAGTTTTGTTGGGTATACAGACTCTGGTTATTACGTTGAGCGTTCAGGCTTCGGTCATTTTCGTTGAGTATCCACACTCCAGTTATTAAGTTGAGCGTCAGGCTCCGATCATTTTCATTGAGTATCCAGACTCTGATTATTACGTTGAGCGTTCAAGCTCCGGTCATTTTCGTTGAGTATCCAGACTCCGGTTATTACGTTGAGGGTTCAGACTCCGGTCATTTTCGTTGAGTATCTAGACTCCTGTCATTACGTTGAACGTTCAGGCTCCGCTCATTTTCGTTGAGTATCCATACTCCGGTCAATACGTTGAGCGTTTAAGCTCCGGTCATTTTCGTTGAGTATCCAGACTCCGGTCATTACATTGAACGTTCAGGATCCAGTCATTTTTGTTGAGTATCATAACTCCATTTATTACGTTGAGCGTTCAAGATCCGTTCAGTTTCGTTGAGTATCCAGACTCCAAATATCACGTTGAGCGTTCAGGCTCCGGTCAGTTTCGTTGGGTATCCAGACTCGGGTGATTACGTTGATCGTTCAGGCTTCGGTCATTCTCGTTGACTATCCAGACTCGAGTTATTACATTGAGCGTTCAGGCTCCGGTCAGTTTCGTTGAGTATCCAGACTCCGGTTATTAAGTTGAGCGTCAGGCTCCGATAATTTTCGTTGAGTATCCAGACTCCGATTATTACGTTGAGCGTTCAGGCTCCGGTTATTTTCGTTTAGTAT